>OX422220.1:94865493-96065493 GCA_949130495.1 Sambucus nigra
GAGTGCACCATCAGTTGCTACGTGTAACGTTTGATGCGTACGAGGTGTTACAAATATTTATTATTGGCAAAACAATAAAAAAAATCACAAATTGCGAATCGAGAACGTTGTTAATAAACAAATATATATACAAACTTATAAATATTACACGTCTTAATAATTCACAGACCAAAAAAAAACATTGGGCAGAGTTTTCTCAATTTTCTTGACATTCCAAAACCTATAAATGTAAAACCTACTTATTATAAAGCCTGCACGGCCATAAAATTCAACAATCAAATTATAAAAGCCTGCACGGCCATAAAACTAAACAATAAAAGCCTGCATGGGTGACAAAATCCTGATTGTCCACAACCTATAAACAATCTTCATGATGTAGACCATTGCCTCATTCGTTTGTTCCGCGTGCAAAAATCCTACAAATGATGGAATACGAAAAAAAAATATCAGTAACCAAGTAGTTTTACAAAAAATTTAATCAAGCAGAAAAATTGCATATATGAGTTAAAATTATCAGTAACCAAGTAGAAATATGCAAATTACCGTCGTATTCTCAAATCGGGAGTCCCGCGGCTACGGGGTCAGTTCCTACGAGTTACATTGGTCCCGTGGGAGGTGTTGGTGCCACCCATGGGGACGTTCGGGGGCTGTTTCGAGTTCTCACCCTCTAACGCCATGTTTTTAAGCCTAAGTCTAGAAATACGCAAATTACCGTCGTATTCTCAAACCGGGAGTCCCGCGGATACGGGATCAGTTCCTACGAGTTACGTTGGTCCCGTGGGAGGTGTTGGAGCCACCCACGGGGCCGTTCGGGGGCTGTTTCGAGTTTTCACCCTCTAACGTCATGTTTTAAAGCCTAAGTCTACAAATATGCAAATTACCGTCGTATTCTAAAACCGGGAGTCCCGCGGCTGCGGGGTCAGTTCCTACAAGTTACGTTGGTCCCGTGGGAGGTGTTGGTGCAACCCACGGGGACGTTCGGGGGCTGTTTCGAGTTCTCACCCTCTAACGCCATGTTTTTAAGCCTAAGTCTACAAATATGCAAATTATCGTCGTATTCTCAAATCGGGAGTCCCGCGGCTGCGGGGTCAGTTCCTACGAGTTACGTTGGTCCCGTGGAAGGTGTTGGTGCCACCCACGGGAACGTTCGGGGCTGTTTCGAGTTCTCACCCTCTAACGCCATGTTTTTAAGCCTAAGTCTAGAAAATATGCAAATTATTGTCGTATTCTCAAATTGGGAGTCCCGCGGCTGCGGGGTCAGTTCTTACGAGTTACGTTGGTCCCGTGGGAGGTGTTGGTGCCACCCACGGGGCCGTTCTGGGGTTTTTTCGAGTTTCCACCTTCTAACGCCATGTTTTTAAGCCTAAGTCTAGAAATACACAAATTACCGTCGTATTCTCAAACCGGGAGACCCGCGGCTGCGGGGTCAGTTCCTACGAGTTACGTTGGTCCCGTGGGAGGTGTTGGTGCCACCCACGGGGCCGTTCGGGGGCTGTTTCGAGTTTTCACCCTCTAACGCCATGTTTTTAAGCCTAAGTCTACAAATATGCAAATTACCGTCGTATTCTAAAACCGGGAGTCCCGCGGCTGCGGGGTCAGTTCCTACGAGTTACGTTGGTCCCGTGGAAGGTGTTGGTGCCACCCACGAGGACGTTCGGGGGCTGTTTCGAGTTCTCACCCTCTAACGCCATGTTTTTAAGCCTATGTCTACAAATATGCATATTATCGTCGTGTTCTCAAACCGGGAGTCCCGCGGCTGCGGGGTCAGTTCCTACGAGTTACGTTGGTCCCGTGGGAGGTGTTGGTGCAACCCACGGGAACGTTCGGGGGCTGTTTTGAGTTCTCACCCTCTAACACCATGTTTTTAAGCCTAAGTCTACAAATATGCAAATTATCGTCGTATTCTCAAACCGGGAGTCCCGCGACTGTGGGGTCAGTTCCTACGAGTTACGTTGGTCCCGTGGGAGGTGTTGGTGCCACCCACGGGAACGTTCGGGGGCTGTTTCGAGTTCTCACCTTCTAACGCCATGTTTTTAAGCCTAAGTCTACAAATATGCAAATTATCATCGTATTCTCAAACCGGGAGTCCCGCGGCTGCGGGGTCAGTTCCTACGAGTTACGTCGGTCCCGTGAGAGGTGTTGGTCCCACCCACGGGAACGTTCGGGGGCTGTTTCGAGTTCTCACCCTCTAACGCCATGTTTTTAAGCCTAAGTCTACAAATATGCAAATTATCGTCGTATTTTCAAATTGGGAGTCCCGCGGCTGCGGGGTCAGTTCCTACGAGTTACGTTAGTCCCGTGGGAGGTGTTGGTGCCACCCCCGGGGCCGTTCTGGGGCTGTTTCGAGTTTTCACCTTCTAACGCCATGTTTTTAAGCCTAAGTCTAGAAATACACAAATTACCGTCGTATTCTCAAACCGGGAGACCCGCGGCTGCGGGGTCCGTTCCTACGAGTTACGTTGGTCCCATGGGAGGTGTTGGTGCCACCCACGGGGCCGTTCGGGGGCTGTTTCGAGTTTTCACCCTCAAACACCATGTTTTTAAGCCTAAGTCTACAAATATGCAAATTACCGTCGTATTCTAAAACAGGGAGTCCCGCGGCTGCGGGGTCAGTTCCTACGCGTTACGTTGGTCCCGTGGGAGGTGTTGGTGCCACCCACGGGGACGTTCGGGGGCTGTTTCGAGTTCTCACCCTCTAACGCCATGTTTTTAAGCCTAAGTCTACAAATATGCAAATTATCGTCGTATTCTCAAACCGGGAGTCCCGCGACTGCGCGGTCAGTTCCTACGAGCTACGTTGGTCCCGTGGGAGGTGTTGGTGCCACCCACGGGAACGTTCGGGGGCTGTTTTAAGTTCTCACCCTCTAACGCCATGTTTTTAAGCCTAAGTCTACAAAAATGCAAATTATCGTCGTATTCTCAAACCGGGAGTCCCGCGGCTGCGGGGTCAGTTCCTACGGGTTACGTTGGTCTCGTGGGAGGTGTTGGTGCCACCCACGGGAACGTTCGGAGGCTGTTTCGAGTTCACACCCTCTAACGCCATGTTTTTAAGCCTAAGTCTACAAATATGCAAATTATCGTCGTATTCTCAAACCGGGAGTCCCGCGGCTGCGGGGTCAGTTCCTACGAGTTACGTCGGTCCCGTGGGAGGTGTTGGTGCCACCCACAGGGCCGTTCTGGGTCTGTTTCGAGTTTTCACCTTCTAACGCCATGTTTTTAAGCCTAAGTCTAGAAATACGCAAATTACCGTCGTATTCTCAAACCGGGAGACCCGTGGCTGCGGGGTCAGTTCCTACGAGTTACGTTGGTCCAGTGGGAGGTGTTGGTGCCACCCACAGGGCCGTTCGGGGCCTGTTACTAGGTTTCACCTTCTAATGCCATGTTTTTAAGCCTAAGTCTAGAAATATGCAAATTACCGTAGTACTGTCAAACCGGGAGACACACTGCTGTGGGGTCAGTTCCTACGAGTTACGTTGGTCCCGTGGAAGGTGTTGGTGCCACCCACGGGGCCGTTCGGGGACTGTTTCGAGTTTTCACCTTTTAACGCCATGTTTTGCTCAAGTCTAGAAATACGCAAATTACCGTCGTATTCTCAAACCGGGAGACCCGCGGCTGCGGGGTCAGTTCCTACGAGTTACGTTGGTGCCGTTCGAGGGCTGTTTCGAGGTTTCACCATCTAACACCATGTTTTTAAGCCTAAGTCTAGAAATATGCAAATTATCGTAGTACTCTCAAACCGGGAGACCCGCGACTGTGGGGTCAGTTCCTACGAGTTACGTTGGTCTCGTGGGAGGTATTGGTGCCACCCACGGGGCCGTTCCGGGGATGTTTCGAGTTTTCACCATCTAACGCCATGTTTTTAAGCCTAAGTCTAGAAGTACGCAAATTACCGTCGTATTCTCAAACCGGGAGTCCCGCGGCTGCGGGGTCAGTTACTACGAGTTACGTTGGTCCCGTGGGAGGTGTTGGTGCCACCGACGGGGCCGTTCAGGGGCTGTTTCGAGTTTTCACCCTCTAACGCCATGTTTTTAAGCCTAAGTCTAGAAATATGCAAATTACCGTCGTATTCTTAAACCGGGAGTCCCGCGGCTGCGGGGTCAGTTCCTACGAGTTACGTTGGTCTCGTGGGAGGTGTTGGTGCCACCCATGGGGACGTTCGGGGGTATTTCGAGTTCTCACCCTTTAATGCCATGTTTTTAAGTCTAAGTCTACAAATATGCAAATTATCGTCGTATTCTCAAACCGGGAGACCCGCGGCTGCGGGGTCAGTTCCTACGAGTTACGTTGGTCCCGTGGGAGGTGTTGGTGCCACCCACGGGGCCGTTCTCGGGCTGTTTCGAGTTTTCAACTTCTAACGCCATGTTTTTAAGCCTAAGTCTAGAAATACGCAAATTACCGTAGTACTCTCAAACCGGGAGACCCGCTGCTATGGGGTCAGTTCCTAAGAGTTACGTTGGTCCCGTGGGAGGTGTTGGTGCCACCCACGGGGCCGTTCCGGGCTTGTTTCGAGTTTTCACCTTCTAACGCCATGTTTTCAAGCCTAAGTCTAGAAATATGCAAATTATCGTAGTACTCTCAAACCGGGAGACCCGCGACTGTGGGGTCAGTTCCTACGAGTTACGTTGGTCTCGTGGGAGGTATTGGTGCCACCCACGGGGCCGTTCGGGGGCTGTTTCGAGGTTTCACCTTCTAACGCCATGTTTTGCTTAAGTCTAGAAATACGCAAATTACCGTCGTATTCTCAAACCGGGAGACCCGCGGCTGCGGGGTCAGTTCCTACGAGTTACGTTGGTCTCGTGGGAGGTGTTGGTGCCACCCACGGGGCCGTTCGGGGGTTGTTTCGAGGTTTCACCTTCTAACGCCACGTTTTTAAGCCTAAGTCTAGAAATATGCAAATTACCGTAGTACTCTAAAACCGAGAGACCCACGACTGTGGGGTCAGTTCCTACGAGTTACGTTGGTCTCGTGGGAGGTGTTGATGCCACCCACGGAGCCGTTCCGGGGTTGTTTCGAGTTTTCACCTTCTAACGCCATGTTTTTAAGCCTAAGTCTAGAAATACGCAAATTATCGTCGTATTCTCAAACCGGGAGTCCCGCGGCTGCGGGGTCAGTTACTACGAGTTACGTTTGTCCCGTGGGAGGTGTTGGTGCCACCCACGGGGCCGTTCGGGGGCTGTTTCGAGTTTTCACCCTCTAACGCCATGTTTTTAAGCCTTAGTCTAGAAATATGCAAATTACCGTCGTATTCTTAAGCAGGGAGTCCCGCGGCTGCGGGGTCAGTTCCTACGAGTTACGTTGGTCCCGTGGGAGGTGTTGGTGCCACCCATGGGGACGTTCGGGGATGTTTCGAGTTCTCACCCTCTAATGCCATGTTTTTAAGTCTAAGTCTACATATATGCAAATTATCGTCGTATTCTCAAATCGGGAGACCCGCGGCTGCGGGGTCAGTTCCTACGAGTTTCGTTGGTCCCGTGGGAGGTGTTGGTGCCACCCACGGGGCCGTTCTCGGGCTGCTTCGAGTTTTCAACTTCTAACGCCATGTTTTTAAACCTAAGTCTAGAAATACGCAAATTACCGTCGTATTCTCAAACCGGGAGACCCGCGGCTGCGGAGTCAGTTCCTACGAGTTATTTTGGTCTCGTGGGAGGTGTTGGTGCTACCCACGTGGCCGTTCTCGGGGCAGTTTCGAGTTTTCAACTTCTAACGCCATGTTTTTAAGCCTAAGTCTAGAAATACCCAAATTACCGTTGTGTTCTCAAACCGGGAGACCCGCGGCTGCGGGGTCAGTTCCTACGAGTTACGTTGGTCCCGTGGGAGGTGTTGGTGCCACCCACGGGGCCGTTCGGGGACTGTTTCGAGGTTTCACCTTCTAACGCCATGTTTTTAAGCCTAAATCTAGATATATGCAAATTACCGTAGTACTCTCAAACCGGGAGACCCGCTGCTGCGGGGTCAGCTCCTACGAGTTACGTTGGTCCCGTGGGAGGTGTTGGTGCCACCCACGGGGCCGTTCGAGGGATGTTTTGAGTTTTCACCTTCTAACGCCATGTTTTCAAGCCTAAGTCTAGAAATATGCAAATTATCGTAGTACTCTCAAACGGGAGACCCGCGACTGTGGGGTCAGTTCCTACGAGTTACGTTAGTCTCGTGGGAGGTATTGGTGCCACCCACGGGGCCGTTCCGGGGTTGTTTCGAGTTTTCACCTTCTAACGCCATGTTTTCAAGCCTAAGTCTAGAAATATGCAAATTACCGTAGTACTCTCAAACCGAGAGACCCACGACTATTGGGTCAGTTCCTACGAGTTACGTTGGTCTCGTGGGAGGTGTTGATGCCACCCACGGGGCCGTTCCGGGGTTGTTTCCAGTTTTCACCTTCTAACGCCATGTTTTTAAGCCTAAGTCTAGAAATACGCAAATTATCATCGTATTCTCAAACCGGGAGTCCCGCGGCTGCGGGGTCAGTTACTACGAGTTACGTTGGTCCCGTGGGAGGTGTTGGTGCCACCCACGGGGCCGTTCGGGGGCTGTTTCGAGTTTTCACCCTCTAACACCATGTTTTTAAGCCTTAGTCTAGAAATATGCAAATTACCGTCGTATTCTTAAACCGGGAGTCCCGCGACTGCGGGGTCAGTTCCTACGAGTTACGTTGGTCCCGTGGGAGGTGTTGGTGCCACCCATGGGGACGTTCGGGGGTGTTTCGAGTTCTCACCCTCTAATGCCATGTTTTTAAGTCTAAGTCTACATATATGCAAATTATCGTCGTATTCTCAAATCGGGAGACCCGCGGCTGCGGGGTCAGTTCCTACGAGTTACGTTGGTCCCGTGGGAGGTGTTGGTGCCACCCACAGGGCCGTTCTCGGGCTATTTCGAGTTTTCAACTTCTAACGCCATGTTTTTAAGCCTAAGTCTAGAAATACCCAAATTACCGTTGTGTTCTCAAACCGGGAGACCCGCGGCTGCGGGGTCAGTTCCTACGAGTTACGTTGGTCCCGTGGGAGGTGTTGGTGCCACTCACGGGGCCGTTCGGGGACTGTTTCGAGGTTTCCCCTTCTAACGCCATGTTTTTAAGCCTAAGTCTAGATATATGCAAATTACCGTAGTACTCTCAAACCGGGAGACCCGCTGCTGCGGGGTCTGCTCCTACGAGTTACGTTGGTCCCGTGGGAGGTTCTGGTGCAACCCACGGGGCCGTTCGAGGGATGTTTTGAGTTTTCACCCTCTAACGCCATGTTTTTAAGCCTAAGTCTACAAATATGCAAATTACCGTCGTATTCTAAAACCGGGAATCCCGCGGCTACGGGGTCAGTTCCTACGAGTTACGTTGGTCCTGTGGGAGGTGTTAGAGCCACCCACGGGGACGTTCGGGGGCTGTTTCGAGTTCTCACCCTCTAACGCCATGTTTTTAAGCCTAAGTCTAAAAATATGCAAATTATCGTCGTATTCTCAAACCGGGAGTCCCACGGCTGCGGGGTCAGCTCCTACGAGTTACGTTGGTCCCGTGGGAGGTGTTGGTGCCACCCACGGGAACGTTCGGGGGCTGTTTCGAGTTCTCACCCTATAACGCCATGTTTTTAAGCCTAAGTCTACAAATATGCAAATTATCGTCGTATTCTCAAACCGGGAGTCCCGCAGCTGCGGGGTCAGTTCCTACGAGTTACGTCGGTCCCGTGGAAGGTGTTGGGGCCACCCACGGGGCCGTTCTGGGGCTGTTTCGAGTTTTCACCTTCTAACGCCATGTTTTTAAGCCTAAGTCTAGAAATACGCAAATTACCGTCGTATTCTCAAACCGGGAGACCCGTGGCTGCGGGGTCAGTTCCTACGAGTTACGTTGGTCCCGTGAGAGGTGTTGGTGCCACCGACGGGGCCGTTCAGGGGCTGTTTCGAGTTTTCACCCTCTAACGCCATGTTTTTAAGCCTAAGTCTAGAAATATGCAAATTACCGTCGTATTCTTAAACCGGGAGTCCCGCGGCTGCGGGGCAAGTTCCTTCGAGTTACGTTGGTCCCGTGGGAGGTGTTGGTGCCACCCATGGGGACGTTCGGGGGTATTTCGAGTTCTCACCCTCTAATGCCATGTTTTTAAGTCTAAGTCTACAAATATGCAAATTATCGTCGTATTCTCAAACCAGGAGACCCGCGGCTGCGGGGTCAGTTCCTACGAGTTACGATGGTCCCGTGGGAGGTGTTGGTGCCACCCACGGGGCCGTTCTCGGGCTGTTTCGAGTTTTCAACTTCTAACGCCATGTTTTTAAGTCTAAGTCTAGAAATACGCAAATTACCGTAGTACTCTCAAACCGGGAGACCCGCTGCTATGGGGTCAGTTCCTAAGAGTTACGTTGGTCCCGTGGGAGGTGTTGGTGCCACCCACGGGGCCGTTCCGGGGTTGTTTCGAGTTTTCACCTTCTAACGCCATGTTTTCAAGCCTAAGTCTAGAAATATGAAAATTATCATAGTACTCTCAAACCGGGAGACCCGCGACCGTGGGGTCAGTTCCTTCGAGTTACGTTGGTCTCGTGGGAGGTATTGGTGCCACCCACGGGGCCGTTCGGGGGCTGTTTCGAGGTTTCACCTTCTAACGCCATGTTTTTAAGCCTAAGTCTAGATATATGCAAATTACCGTAGTACTCTCAAATCGGGAGACCCGCGGCTGCGGGGTCAGCTCCTATGAGTTACGTTGGTCCCGTGGGAGGTGTTGGTGCCACCCACGGGGACGTTCGGGGGCTGTTTTGAGTTTTCACCCTCTAACGCCATGTTTTTAAGCCTAAGTCTACAAATATGCAAATTACCGTCGTATTCTAAAACTGGGAGTCCCGCGGCTGCGGGGTCAGTTCCTACGAGTTACGTCGGTCCCGTGGGAGGTGTTGGTGCCACCCACGGGCCGTTCTGGGGCTGTTTCGAGTTTTCACCTTCTAACGCCATGTTTTTAAGCCTAAGTCTAGAAATACGTAAATTACCGTCGTATTCTCAAACCGGGAGACCCGTGGCTGCGGGGTCAGTTCCTACGAGTTACGTAGGTCCCGTGGGAGGTGTTGGTGCCACCCACGGGGCCGTTCGGGGGCTGTTTCGAGGTTTCACCTTCTAATGCCATGTTTTTAAGCCGAAGTCTAGAAATATGCAAATTACCGTAGTACTCTCAAACCGGGATACCCGCTACTGTGGGGTCAGTTCCTACGAGTTACGTTGGTCCCGTGGGAGGTGTTGGTGCCACCCACGGGGCCATTCGGGGACTGTTTTGAGTTTTCACCTTTTAACGCCATGTTTTGCTTAAGTCTAGAAATACGGAAATTACCGTCGTATTCGCAAACCGGGAGACCCGCGGCTGCGGCGTCAGTTCCTACGAGTTACGTTGGTCCCGTGGGAGGTGTTGGTGCCACCCACGGGGCCGTTCGGGTGCTGTTTCGAGGTTTCACCTTCTTAAGCCATGTTTTTAAGCCTAAGTCTAGAAATATGCAAATTACCGTAGTACTCTCAAACCGAGTGACCCACGACTGTGGGGTCAGTTCCTACGAGTTACGTTGGTCTCGTGGGAGGTGTTGATGCCACCCACGGGGCCGTTCCGGGGTTGTTTCGAGTTTTCACCTTCTAACGCCTTGTTTTTAAGCCTAAGTCTAGAAATACGCAAATTATCGTTGTATTCTCAAACCGGGAGTCCCGCGGCTGTGGGGTCAGTTACTACGAGTTACGTTGGTTCCGTGGGAGGTGTTGGTGCCACCCACGGGGCCGTTCGGGGGCTGTTTCGAGTTTTCACCCTCTAACGCCATGTTTTTAAGCTTTAGTCTAGAAATATGCAAATTACTGTCGTATTCTTAAACCGGGAGTCCCGCGGCTGCGGGGTCAGTTCCTACAAGTTACATTCGACCCGTGGGAGGTGTTGGTGCCACCCATGGGGACGTCGGGGGTGTTTCGAGTTCTCACCCTCTAATGCCATGTTTTTAAGTCTAAGTCTACATATATGCAAATTATCGTCGTATTCTCAAATCGGGAGACCCGCGGCTGCGGGGTCAGTTCCTACGAGTTACGTTGGTCCCGTGGGAGGTGTTGGTGCCACCCACGGGGCCGTTCTCGGGCTGTTTCGAGTTTTCAACTTCTAACGCCATGTTTTTAAGCCTAAGTCTAAAAATACGCAAATTACCGTCGTATTCTCAAACCGAGAGACCCGCGGCTGCGGAGTCAGTTCCTACGAGTTACGTTGGTCTCGTGGGAGGTGTTGGTGCCACCCACGGGGCCGTTCTCGGGCTGTTTCGAGTTTTCAACTTTTAACGCCATGTTTTTAAGCCTAAGTCTAGAAATACCCAAATTACCGTTGTATTCTCAAACCGGGAGACCCGCGGCTGCGGGATCAGTTCCTACGAGTTACGTTGGTCCCGTGGGAGGTGTTGGTGCCACCCACGGGGCCGTTCGGGGGCTGTTTCGAGGTTTCACCTTCTAACGCCATGTTTTTAAGCCTAAGTCTAGATATATGCAAATTACCGAAGTACTCTCAAACCGGGAGACCCGCGGCTGCGGGGTCAGCTCCTACGAGTTACGTTGGTCCCGTGGGAGGTGTTGGTGCCACCCACGGGGCCGTTCGAGGGCTGTTTTGAGTTTTCACCCTCTAACGCCATGTTTTTAAGCCTAAGTCTACAAATATGCAAATTACCGTCGTATTCTAAAACCGGGAGTACCGCGGCTGCGGGGTCAGTTCCTACGAGTTACGTTGGTCCCGTGGGAGGTGTTAGAGCCACCCACGGGGACGTTCGGGGGCTGTTTCGAGTTCTCACCCTCTAACGCCATGTTTTTAAGCCTAAGTCTACAAATGTGCAAATTATCGTCGTATTCTCAAACCGGGAGTCCCACGGCTGCGGGGTCAGTTCCTACGAGTTACGTTGGTCCCGTGGGAGGTGTTGGTGCTACCCACG
This sequence comes from Sambucus nigra, assembly GCA_949130495.1. NCBI lineage: Eukaryota > Viridiplantae > Streptophyta > Magnoliopsida > Dipsacales > Adoxaceae > Sambucus > Sambucus nigra. The sequence goes on from OX422220.1 coordinate 94,876,390, forward strand.
GGAACGTTCGGGGGCTGTTTTGAGTTCTCACCCTCTAACGCCATGTTTTTAAGCCTAAGTCTACAAATATGCAAATTATCGTCGTATTCTCAAACCGGGAGTCCCGCAGCTGCGGGGTCAGTTCCTACGAGTTACGTCGGTCCCGTGGGAGGTGTTGGTGCCACCCACGGGAACGTTCGGGGGCTGTTTTAAGTTCTCACCCTGTAACGCCATGTTTTTAAGCCTAAGTCTACAAATATGCAAATTATCGTCGTATTCTCAAACCGGGAGTCCCGCGGCTGCGGGGTCAGTTCCTACGGGTTACGTTGGTCTCGTGGGAGGTGTTGGTGCCACCCACGGGAACGTTCGGGGGCTGTTTCGAGTTCACACCCTCTAACGCCATGTTTTTAAGCCTAAGTCTACAAATATGCAAATTATCGTCGTATTCTCAAACCGGGAGTCCCGCGGCTGCGGGGTCAGTTCCTACGAGTTACGTCGGTCCCGTGGGAGGTGTTGGTGCCACCCACGGGGCCGTTCTGGGTCTGTTTCTAGTTTTCACCTTCTAACGCCATGTTTTTAAGCCTAAGTCTAGAAATACGCAAATTACCGTCGTATTCTCAAACCGGGAGACCCGTGGCTGCGGGGTCAGTTCCTACGAGTTACGTTGGTCCCGTGGGAGGTGTTGGTGCCACCCACGGGGCCGTTCGGGGCCTGTTACTAGGTTTCACCTTCTAATGCCATGTTTTTAAGCCTAAGTCTAGAAATATGCAAATTACCGTAGTACTATCAAACCGGGAGACACGCTGCTGTGGGGTCAGTTCCTACGAGTTACGTTGGTCCCGTGGGAGGTGTTGGTGCCACCCACGGGGCCGTTCGGGGGCTGTTTCGAGTTTTCACCTTTTAACCCCATGTTTTGCTCAAGTCTAGAAATACGCAAATTACCGTCGTATTCTCAAACCGGGAGACCCGCGGCTACGGGGTCAGTTCCTACGAGTTACGTTGGTGCCGTTCGAGGGCTGTTTCGAGGTTTCACCTTCTAACACCATGTTTTTATGCCTAAGTCTAGAAATATGCAAATTATCGTAGTACTCTCAAACCGGGAGACCCGCGACTGTGGGGTCAGTTCCTACGAGTTACGTTGGTCTCGTGGGAGGTATTGGTGCCACCCACGGGGCCGTTCCGGGGATGTTTCGAGTTTTCACCTTCTAACGCCATGTTTTTAAGCCTAAGTCTAGAAATACGCAAATTACAGTCGTATTCTCAAACCGGGAGTCTCGCGGCTGCGGGGTCAGTTACTACGAGTTACGTTGGTCCCGTGGGAGGTGTTGGTGCCACCGACGGGGCCGTTCAGGGGCTGTTTCGAGTTTTCACCCTCTAACGCCATGTTTTTAAGCCTAAGTCTACAAATATGCAAATTACCGTCGTATTCTTAAACCGGGAGTCCCGCGGCTGCGGGGTCAGTTCCTACGAGTTACGTTGGTCTCGTGGCAGGTGTTGGTGCCACCCATGGGGACGTTCGAGTATATTTCGAGTTCTCACCCTCTAATGCCATGTTTTTATGTCTAAGTCTACAAATACGCAAATTATCGTCGTATTCTCAAACCGGGAGACCCGCGGCTGCGGGGTCAGTTCCTACGAGTTACGTTGGTCCCGTGGGAGGTGTTGGTGCCACCCACGGGGCCGTTCTCGGGCTGTTTCGAGTTTTCAACTTCTAATGCCATGTTTTTAAGCCTAAGTCTAGAAATACGCAAATTACCGTAGTACTCTCAAACCGGGAGACCCGCTGCTATGGGGTCAGTTCCTAAGAGTTACGTTGGTCCCGTAGGAGGTGTTGGTGCCACCCACGGGGCCGTTCCGGGCTTGTTTCGAGTTTTCACCTTCTAACGCCATGTTTTGCTTAAGTCTAGAAATACGCAAATTACCATCGTATTCTCAAACCAGGAGACCCACGGCTGCGGGGTCAGTTCCTACGAGTTACGTTGGTCCCGTGGGAGGTGTTGGTGCCACCCACGGGGCCGTTCGGGGGCTGTTTCGAGGTTTCACCTTCTAACGCCACGTTTTTAAGCCTAAGTCTAGAAATATGCAAATTACCGTAGTACTCTCAAACCGAGAGACCCACGACTGTGGGGTCAGTTCCTACGAGTTACGTTGGTCTCGTGGGAGGTGTTGATGCCACCCACGGGGCCGTTCCGGGGTTGTTTCGAGTTTTCACCTTCTAACGCCATGTTTTTAAGCCTAAGTCTAGAAATACGCAAATTATCGTCGTATTCTCAAACCGGGAGTCCCGCGGCTGCGGGGTCAGTTACTACGAGTTACGTTGGTCCCGTGGGAGGTGTTGGTGCCACCCACGGGGCCGTTCGGGGGCTGTTTCGAGTTTTCACCCTCTAACGCCATGTTTTTAAGCCTTAGTCTAGAAATATGCAAATTACCGTCGTATTCTTAAACCGGGAGTCCCGCGGCTGCGGGGTCAGTTCCTACGAGTTACGTTGGTCCCGTGGGAGGTGTTGGTGCCACCCATGGGGACGTTCGGGGGTGTTTCGAGTTCTCACCCTCTAATGCCATGTTTTTAAGTCTAAGTGTACATATATGCAAATTATCGTCGTATTCTCAAATCGGGAGACCCGCGGCTGCGGGGTCACTTCCTACGAGTTACGTTGGTCCCGTGGGAGGTGTTGGTGACACCCACGGGGCCGTTCTCGGGCTGTTTCGAGTTTTCAACTTCTAACGCCATGTTTTTAAGCCTAAGTCTAGAAATACACAAATTACCGTCGTATTCTCAAACCGGGAGACCCGCGGCTGCGGAGTCAGTTCCTACGAGTTAGGTTGGTCTCGTGGGAGGTGTTGGTGCCACCCACGGGGCCGTTCTCGGGCTGTTTCGAGTTTTCAACTTCTAACGCCATGTTTTTAAGCCTAAGTCTAGAAATACCCAAATTACCGTTGTGTTCTCAAACCAGGAGACCCGCGGCTGTGGGGTCAGTTCCTACGAGTTACGTTGGTCCCGTGGGAGGTGTTGGTGCCACCCACGGGGCCGTTCGGGGGCTGTTTCGAGGTTTCACCTTCTAACGCCATGTTTTTAAGCCTAAGTCTAGATATATGCAAATTACCGTAGTATTCTCAAACCTGGAGACCCGCTGCTGCGGGGTCAGCTCCTACGAGTTACGTTGGTCCCGTGGGAGGTGTTGGTGCCACCCACGGGGCCGTTCGAGGGATGTTTTGAGTTTTCACCCTCTAACGCCATGTTTTTAAGCCTAAGTCTACAAATATGCAAATTACCGTCGTATTCTAAAACCGGGAGTCCCGCGGCTGCGGGGTCAGTTCCTACGAGTTACGTTGGTCCTGTGGGAGGTGTTAGAGCCACCCATGGGGACGTTCGGGGGCTGTTTCGAGTTCTCACGCTCCAACGCCATGTTTTTAAGCCTAAGTCTACAAATATGCAAATTATCATCGTATTCTCAAACCGGGAGTCCCACGGCTGCGGGGTCAGCACCTACGAGTTACGTTGGTCCCGTGGGAGGTGTTGGTGCCACCCACGGGAACGTTCGGGGGCTGTTTCGAGTTCTCACCCTCTAACGCCATGTTTTTAAGCCTAAGTCTACAAATATGCAAATTATCGTCGTATTCTCAAACCGGGAGTCCCGCAGCTGCGGGGTCAGTTCCTACGAGTTACGTCGGTCCCGTGGAAGGTGTTGGTGCCACCCACGGGGCCGTTCTGGGGCTGTTTCGAGTTTTCACCTTCTAACGCCATGTTTTTAAGCCTAAGTCTAGAAATACGCAAATTACCGTCGTATTCTCAAACCGGGAGACCCGTAGCTGCGGGGTCAGTTCCTACGAGTTACGTTGGTCCCGTGAGAGGTGTTGGTGCCACCGACGGGGCCGTTCAGGGGCTGTTCGGAGTTTTCACCCTCTAACGCCATGTTTTTAAGCCTAAGTCTAGAAATATGCAAATTACCGTCGTATTCTTAAACCGGGAGTCCCGCGGCTGCGGGGCCAGTTCCTACGAGTTACGTTGGTCCCGTGGGAGGTGTTGGTGCCACCCATGGGGACGTTCGGGGGTATTTCGAGTTCTCACCCTCTAATGCCATGTTTTTAAGTCTAAGTCTACAAATATGCAAATTATCGTCGTATTCTCAAACCGGGAGACCCGCGGCTGCGGGGTCAGTTCCTACGAGTTACGTTGGTCCCGTGGGAGGTGTTGGCGCCACCCACGGGGCCGTTCTCGGGCTGTTTCGAGTTTTCAACTTCTAATGCCATGTTTTTAAGCCTAAGTCTAGAAATACGCAAATTACCGTAGTACTCTCAAACCGGGAGACCCGCTGCTATGGGGTCAGTTCCTAAGAGTTACGTTGGTTCCGTGGGAGGTGTTGGTGCCACCCACGGGGCCGTTCCGGGCTTGTTTCGAGTTTTCACCTTCTAACGCCATGTTTTCAAGCATAAGTCTAGAAATATGCAAATTATCGTAGTACTCTCAAACCGGGAGACCCGCGACTGTGGGGTCAGTTCCTACGAGTTACGTTGGTCTCGTGGGACGTATTGGTGCCACCCACGGGGCCGTTCGGGGGCTGTTTCGAGGTTTCACCTTCTAACGCCATGTTTTGCTTAAGTCTAGAAATACGCAAATTACCGTCGTATTCTCAAACCGGGAGACCCGCGGTTGCGGGGTCAGTTCCTACGAGTTACGTTGGTCCCGTGGGAGGTGTTGGTGCCACCCACGGGGCCGTTCGGGGGCTGTTTCGAGGTTTCACCCTCTAACGCCATGTTTTTAAGCCTAAGTCTAGAAATATGCAAATTACCGTAGTACTCTCAAACCGAGAGACCCACGACTGTGGGGTCAGTTCCTACGAGTTACGTTGGTCTCGTGGGAGGTGTTGATGCCACCCACGGGGCCGTTCCGGGGTTGTTTCGAGTTTTCATCTTCTAACACCATGTTTTTAAGCCTAAGTCTAGAAATACGCAAATTATCGTCGTATTCTCAAACCGGGAGTCCCGCGGCTGCGGGGTCAGTTACTACGAGTTACGTTGGTCCCGTGGGAGGTGTTGGTGCCACCCACGGGGCCGTTCGGGGGCTGTTTCGAGTTTTCACCCTCTAACGCCATGTTTTTAAGCTTTAGTCTAGAAATATGCAAATTACCGTCGTATTCTTAAACCGGGAGTCCCGCGGCTGCGGGGTCAGTTCCTACGAGTTACGTTGGTCCCGTGGGAGGTGTTGGTGCCACCCATGGGGACGTTCGGGGGTGTTTCGAGTTCTCACCCTCTAATGCCATGTTTTTAAGTCTAAGTCTACATATATGCAAATTATCGTCGTATTCTCAAATCGGGAGACCCGCGGCTGTGGGGTCAGTTCCTACGAGTTACGTTGGTCCCGTGGGAGGTGTTGGTGCCACCCACGGGGCCGTTCTCGGGCTGTTTCGAGTTTTCAACTTCTAACGCCATGTTTTTAAGCCTAAGTCTAGAAATACGCTAATTACCGTCGTATTCTCAAACTGAGAGACCCGCGGCTGCGGAGTCAGTTCCTACGAGTTATGTTGGTCTCGTGGGAGGTGTTGGTGCCACCCACGGGGCCGTTCTCGGGCTGTTTCGAGTTTTCAACTTCTAACGCCATGTTTTTAAGCCTAAGTCTAGAAATACCCAAATTACCGTTGTGTTCTCAAACCGGGAGACCCGCGGCTGCGGGGTCAGTTCCTACGAGTTACGTTGGTCCCGTGGGAGGTGTTGGTGCCACCCACGGGGCCGTTCGGGGGCTGTTTCGAGGTTTCACCTTCTAACGCCATGTTTTTAAGCCTAAGTCTAGATATATGCAAATTACCGTAGTATTCTCAAACCTGGAGACCCGCTGCTGCGGGGTCAGCTCCTACGAGTTACGTTGGTCCCGTGGGAGGTGTTGGTGCCACCCACGGGGCCGTTCGGGGGCTGTTTCGAGGTTTCACCTTCTAACGCCATGTTTTTAAGCCTAAGTCTAGATATATGCAAATTACCGTAGTATTCTCAAACCTGGAGACCCGCTGCTGCGGGGTCAGCTCCTACGAGTTACGTTGGTCCCGTGGGAGGTGTTGGTGCTACCCACGGGGCCGTTCGGGGGCTGTTTCGAGGTTTCACCTTCTAACGCCATGTTTTTAAGCCTAAGTCTAGATATATGCAAATTACCGTAGTATTCTCAAACCTGGAGACCCGCGGCAGCGGGGTCAGTTCCTACGAGTTACGTTGGTCCCGTGGGAGGTGTTGGTGCCACCCACGGGGCCGTTCGGGGGCTGTTTCGAGTTTTCACCCTCTAACGCCATGTTTTTAAGCCTAAGTCTACAAATATGCAAATTACCGTCGTATTCTAAAACCGGGAGTCCCGCGGCTGCAGGGTCAGTTCCTACGAGTTACGTTGGTCCTGTGGGAGGTGTTAGAGCCACCCACGGGGACGTTCGGGGGCTGTTTCGAGTTCTCACCCTCTAACGCCATGTTTTTAAGCCTAAGTCTACAAATATGCAAATTATCGTCGTATTCTCAAACCGGGAGTCCCACGGCTGCGGGGTCTGCACCTACGAGTTACCTTGGTCCCGTGGGAGGTGTTGGTGCCACCCACGGGAACGTTCGGGGGCTGTTTCGAGTTCTCACCCTCTAACGCCATGTTTTTAAGCCTAAGTCTACAAATATGCAAATTATCGTCGTATTCGCAAACCGGGAGTCCCGCAGCTGGGGGGTCAGTTCCTACGAGTTACGTCGGTCCCGTGGGAGGTGTTGGTGCCACCCACGGGGCCGTTCTGGGGTTGTTTCGAGTTTTCACCTTTTAACGCCATGTTTTTAAGCCTAAGTCTAGAAATACGCAAATTACCGTCGTATTCTCAAACCGGGAAACCCGTGGCTGCGGGGTCAGTTCCTACGAGTTACGTTGGTCCCGTGAGAGGTGTTGGTGCCACCGACGGGGCCGTTCAGGGGCTGTTTCGAGTTTTCACCCTCTAACGCCATGTTTTTAAGCCTAAGTCTAGAAATATGCAAATTACCGTCGTATTCTTAAACCGGGAGTCCCGCGGCTGCGGGGCCAGTTCCTACGAGTTACGTTGGTCCCGTGGGAGGTGTTGGTGCCACCCATGGGGACGTTCGGGGGTATTTCGAGTTATCACCCTCTAATGCCATGTTTTTAAGTCTAAGTCTACAAATATGCAAATTATCGTCGTATTCTCAAACCGGGAGACCCGCGGCTGCGGGGTCAGTTCCTACGAGTTACGTTGGTCCCGTGGGAGGTGTTGGTGCCACCCACGGGGCCGATCGGGGGCTGTTTCGAGGTTTCACCTTCTAACGCCATGTTTTTAAGCCTAAGTCTAGATATATGCAAATTACCGTAGTATTCTCAAACCTGGAGACCCGCTGTTGCGGGGTCAGCTCCTACGAGTTACGTTGGTCCCGTGGGAGGTGTTGGTGCCACCCACGGGGCCGTTCGGGGGCTGTTTCGAGGTTTCACCTTCTAACGCCATGTTTTTAAGCCTAAGTCTAGATATATGCAAATTACCGTAGTATTCTCAAACCTGGAGACCCGCTGCTGCGGGGTCAGCTCCTACGAGTTACGTTGGTCCCGTGGGAGGTGTTGGTGCCACCCACGGGGCCGTTCGGGGGCTGTTTCGAGGTTTCACCTTCTAACGCCATGTTTTTAAGCCTAAGTCTAGATATATGCAAATTACCGTAGTATTCTCAAACCTGGAGACCCGCGGCAGCGGGGTCAGTTCCTACGAGTTACGTTGGTCCCGTGGGAGGTGTTGGTGCCACCCACGGGGCCGTTCGGGGGCTGTTTCGAGTTTTCACCCTCTAACGCCATGTTTTTAAGCCTAAGTCTACAAATATACAAATTACCGTCGTATTCTAAAACCGGGATTCCCGCGGCTGCAGGGTCAGTTCCTACGAGTTACGTTGGTCCTGTGGGAGGTGTTAGAGCCACCCACGGGGACGTTCGGGGGCTGTTTCGAGTTCTCACCCTCTAACGCAATGTTTTTAAGCCTAAGTCTACAAATATGCAAATTATCGTCGTATTCTCAAACCGGGAGTCCCACGGCTGCGGGGTCAGCACCTACGAGTTACCTTGGTCCCGTGGGAGGTGTTGGTGCCACCCACGGGAACGTTCGGGGGCTGTTTCGAGTTCTCACCCTCTAACGCCATGTTTTTAAGCCTAAGTCTACAAATATGCAAATTATCGTCGTATTCGCAAACCGGGAGTCCCGCAGCTGGGGGGTCAGTTCCTACGAGTTACGTCGGTCCCGTGGGAGGTGTTGGTGCCACCCACGGGGCCGTTCTGGGGCTGTTTCGAGTTTTCACCTTCTAACGCCATGTTTTTAAGCCTAAGTCTAGAAATACGCAAATTACCGTCGTATTCTCAAACCGGGAAACCCGTGGCTGCGGGGTCAGTTCCTACGAGTTACGTTGGTCCCGTGAGAGGTGTTGGTGCCACCGACGGGGCCGTTCAGGGGCTGTTTCGAGTTTTCACCCTCTAACGCCATGTTTTTAAGCCTAAGTCTAGAAATATGCAAATTACCGTCGTATTCTTAAACCGGGAGTCCCGCCGCTGCGGGGCCAGTTCCTACGAGTTACGTTGGTCCCGTGGGAGGTGTTGGTGCCACCCATGGGGACGTTCGGGGGTATTTCGAGTTATCACCCTCTAATGCCATGTTTTTAAGTCTAAGTCTACAAATATGCAAATTATCATCGTATTCTCAAACCGGGAGACCCGCGGCTGTGGGGTCAGTTCCTACGAGTTACGTTGGTCCCGTGGGAGGTGTTGGTGCCACCCACGGGGCCGTTCTCGGGCTGTTTCGAGTTTTCAACTTCTAATGCCATGTTTTTAAGCCTAAGTCTAGAAATACGCAAATTACCGTAGTACTCTCAAACCGGGAGACCCGCTGCTATGGGGTCAGTTCCTAAGAGTTACGTTGGTCCCGTGGGAGGTGTTGGTGCCACCCACGGGGCCGTTCCGGGCTTGTTTCGAGTTTTCACCTTCTAACGCCATGTTTTCAAGCCTAAGTCTAGATATATGCAAATTATCGTAGTACTCTCAAACCGGGAGACCCGCGACTGTGGGGTTAGTTCCTACGAGTTACGTTGGTCTCGTGGGAGGTATTGGTGCCACCCACGGGGCCGTTCGGGGGCTGTTTCGAGGTTTCACCTTCTAACGCCATGTTTTGCTTAAGTCTAGAAATACGCAAATTACCGTCATATTCTCAAACCGGGAGATCCGCGGCTGCGGGGTCAGTTCCTACGAGTTACATTGGTCCCGTGGGAGGTGTTGGTGCCACCCACGGGGCCGTTCGGGGGCTGTTTCGAGGTTTCACCTTCTAACGCCACGTTTTTAAGCCTAAGTCTAGAAATATGCAAATTACCGTAGTACTCTCAAACCGAGAGACCCACGACTGTGGGGTCAGTTCCTACGAGTTACGTTGGTCTCGTGGGAGGTGTTGATGCCACCCACGGGGCCGTTCCGGGGTTGTTTCGAGTTTTCACCTTCTAACGCCATGTTTTTAAGCCTAAGTCTAGAAATACGCAAATTATCGTCGTATTCCCAAACCGAGAGTCCCGCGGCTGCGGGGTCAGTTACTACGAGTTACGTTGGTCCCGTGGGAGGTGTTGGTGCCACCCACGGGGCCGTTCGAGGGCTGTTTCGAGTTTTCACCCTCTAACGCCATATTTTTAAGCCTTAGTCTAGAAATATGCAATTTACCGTCGTATTCTTAAACCGGGAGTCCCGCGGCTGCGGGGTCAGTTCCTACGAGTTACGTTGGTCCCGTGGGAGGTGTTGGTGCCACCCATGGGGACGTTCGGGGGTGTTTCGAGTTCTCATCCTCTAATGCCATGTTTTTAAGTCTAAGTCTACATATATGCAAATTATCGTCGTATTCTCAAATCGGGAGACCCGCGGCTGCGGGGTCTGTTCCTACGAGTTACGTTGGTCCCGTGGGAGGTGTTGGTGCCACCCACGGGGCCGTTCTCGGGCTGTTTTGAGTTTTCAACTTCTAACGCCATGTTTTTAAGCCTAAGTCTAAAAATACGCAAATTACCGTCGTATTCTCAAACCGGGAGACCCGCGGCTGCGGAGTCAGTTCCTACGAGTTGTGTTGGTCTCGTGGGAGGTGTTGGTGCCACCCACGGGGCCGTTCTCGGGCTGTTTCGAGTTTTCAACTTCTAACGCCATGTTTTTAAGCCTAAGTCTAGAAATACCCAAATTACCGTTGTGTTCTCAAACCGGGAGACCCGCGGCTGCGGGGTCAGTTCCTACGAGTTACGTTGGTCCCGTGGGAGGTGTTGGTGCCACCCACGGGGCCGTTCGGGGGCTGTTTCGAGTTCTCACCCTCTAACGCCATGTTTTTAAGCCTAAGTCTACAAATATGCAAATTATCGTCGTATTCTCAAACCGGGAGTCCCACGGCTGCGGGGTCAGTTCCTACGAGTTATGTTGGTCCCGTGGGAGGTGTTGGTGCCACCCACGGGAACGTTCGGGGGCTGTTTCGAGTTCTCACCCTCTAACGCCATGTTTTTAAGCCTAAGTCTACAAATATGCAAATTATCGTCGTATTCTCAAACCGGGAGTCCCGCAGCTGCGGGGTCAGTTCCTACGAGTTACGTCGGTCCCATGGGAGGTGTTGGTGCCACCCACGGGGCCGTTCTGGGGATGTTTCGAGTTTTCACCTTCTAACGCCATGTTTTTAAGCCTAAGTCTAGAAATACGCAAATTACCGTCGTATTCTCAAACCGGGAGACCCGTGGCTGCGGGGTCAGTTCCTACGAGTTACGTTGGTCCCGTGAGAGGTGGTGGTGCCACCCACGGGGCCGTTCGGGGGCTGTTTCGAGTTTTCACCCTCTAACGCCATGTTTTTAAGCCTTAGTCTAGAAATATGCAAATTACCGTAGTATTCTTAAACCGGGAGTCCCGCGGCTGCGGGGTCAGTTCCTACGAGTTACGTTGGTCCCGTGGGAGGTGTTGGTGCCACCCATGGGGACGTTCGGGGGTGTTTCGAGTTCTCACCCTCTAATGCCATGTTTTTAAGTCTAAGTCTACATATATTCAAATTATCGTCGTATTCTCAAATCGGGAGACCCGCGGCTGCGGGGTCAGTTCCTACGAGTTACATTGGTCCCGTGGGAGGTGTTGGTGCCACCCACGGGGCCGTTCTCGGGCTGTTTCGAGTTTTCAACTTCTAACGCCATGTATTTAAGCCTAAGTCTAGAAATACGCAAATTACCGTCGTATTCTCAAACCGGGAGACCCGCGGCTGCGGAGTCAGTTCCTACGAGTTATGTTGGTCTCGTGGGAGGTGTTGGTGCCACCCACGGGGCCGTTCTCGAGCTGTTTCGAGTTTTCAACTTCTAACGCCATGTTTTTAAGCCTAAGTCTTAAAATACCCAAATTACCGTTGTGTTCTCAAACCGGGAGACCCGCGGCTGCGGGGTCAGTTCCTACGAGTTACGTTGGTCCCGTGGGAGGTGTTGGTGCCACCCACGGGGCCATTCGGGGGCTGTTTCGAGGTTTCACCTTCTAACGCCATGTTTTTAAGCCTAAGTCTAGATATATGCAAATTACTGTAGTATTATCAAACCTGGAGACCCGCTGCTGCGGGGTCAGCTCCTACGAGTTACGTTGGTCCCGTGGGAGGTGTTGGTGCCACCCATGGGGACGTTCGGGGGTATTTCGAGTTCTCACCCTCTAATGCCATGTTTTTAAGTCTAAGTCTACAAATATGCAAATTACGTCGTATTCTAAAATTGGGAGTCCCGCGGCTGCGGGGTCAGTTCCTACGAGTTACGTTGGTCCTGTGGGAGGTGTTAGAGCCACCCACGGGGACGTTCGAGGGCTGTTTCGAGTTCTCACCCTCTAACGCCATGTTTTTAAGCCTAAGTCTACAAATATGCAAATTATCATCGTATTCTCAAACCGGGAGTCCCACGGCGGCGGGGTCAGCACCTACGAGTTACGTTGGTCCCGTGGGAGGTGTTGGTGCCACCCACGGGAACGTTCGGGGGCTGTTTCGAGTTCTCACCCTCTAACGCCATGTTTTTAAGCCTAAGTCCACAAATATACAAATTATCGTCGTATTCGCAAACCGGGAGTCCCGCAGCTGCGGGGTCAGTTCCTACGAGTTACGTCGGTCCCGTGGGAGGTGTTGGTGCCACCCACGGGGCCGTTCGGGGGCTGTTTCGAGGTTTCACCCTCTAACGCCATGTTTTTAAGCCTAAGTCTAGAAATATGCAAATTACCGTAGTACTCTCAAACCGAGAGACCCACGACTGTGGGGTCAGTTCCTACGAGTTACGTTGGTCTCGTGGGAGGTGTTGATGCCACCCACGGGGCCGTTCCGGGGTTGTTTCGAGTTTTCATCTTCTAACGCCATGTTTTTAAGCCTAAGTCTAGAAATACGCAAATTATCGTCGTATTCTCAAACCGGGAGTCCCGCGGCTGCGGGGTCAGTTACTACGAGTTACGTTGGTCCCGTGGGAGGTGTTGGTGCCACCCACGGGGCCGTTCGGGGGCTGTTTCGAGTTTTCACCCTCTAACGCCATGTTTTTAAGCTTTAGTCTAGAAATATGCAAATTACCGTCGTATTCTTAAACCGGGAGTCCCGCGGCTGCGGGGTCAGTTCCTACGAGTTACGTTGGTCCCGTGGGAGGTGTTGGTGCCACCCATGGGGACGTTCGGGGGTGTTTCGAGTTCTCACCCTCTAATGCCATGTTTTTAAGTCTAAGTCTACATATATGCAAATTATCGTCGTATTCTCAAATCGGGAGACCCGCGGCTGTGGGGTCAGTTCCTACGAGTTACGTTGGTCCCGTGGGAGGTGTTGGTGCCACCCACGGGGCCGTTCTCGGGCTGTTTCGAGTTTTCAACTTCTAACGCCATGTTTTTAAGCCTAAGTCTAGAAATACGCTAATTACCGTCGTATTCTCAAACTGAGAGACCCGCGGCTGCGGAGTCAGTTCCTACGAGTTATGTTGGTCTCGTGGGAGGTGTTGGTGCCACCCACGGGGCCGTTCTCGGGCTGTTTTGAGTTTTCAACTTCTAACGCCATGTTTTTAAGCCTAAGTCTAGAAATACCCAAATTACCGTTGTGTTCTCAAACCGGGAGACCCGCGGCTGCGGGGTCAGTTCCTACGAGTTACGTTGGTCCCGTGGGAGGTGTTGGTGCCACCCACGGGGCCGTTCGGGGGCTGTTTCGAGGTTTCACCTTCTAACGCCATGTTTTTAAGCCTAAGTCTAGATATATGCAAATTACCGTAGTATTCTCAAACCTGGAGACCCGCTGCTGCGGGGTCAGCTCCTACGAGTTACATTGGTCCCGTGGGAGGTGTTGGTGCCACCCACGGGGCCGTTCGGGGGCTGTTTCGAGGTTTCACCTTCTAACGCCATGTTTTTAAGCCTAAGTCTAGATATATGCAAATTACCGTAGTATTCTCAAACCTGGAGACCCGCTGCTGCGGGGTCAGCTCCTACGAGTTACGTTGGTCCCGTGGGAGGTGTTGGTGCTACCCACGGGGCCGTTCGGGGGCTGTTTCGAGGTTTCACCTTCTAACGCCATGTTTTTAAGCCTAAGTCTAGATATATGCAAATTACCGTAGTATTCTCAAACCTGGAGACCCGCGGCAGCGGGGTCAGTTCCTACGAGTTACGTTGGTCCCGTGGGAGGTGTTGGTGCCACCCACGGGGCCGTTCGGGGGCTGTTTCGAGTTTTCACCCTCTAACGCCATGTTTTTAAGCCTAAGTCTACAAATATGCAAATTACCGTCGTATTCTAAAACCGGGAGTCCCGCGGCTGCAGGGTCAGTTCCTACGAGTTACGTTGGTCCTGTGGGAGGTGTTAGAGCCACCCACGGGGACGTTCGGGGGCTGTTTCGAGTTCTCACCCTCTAACGCCATGTTTTTAAGCCTAAGTCTACAAATATGCAAATTATCGTCGTATTCTCAAACCGGGAGTCCCACGGCTGCGGGGTCAGCACCTACGAGTTACCTTGGTCCCGTGGGAGGTGTTGGTGCCACCCACGGGAACGTTCGGGGGCTGTTTCGAGTTCTCACCCTCTAACGCCATGTTTTTAAGCCTAAGTCTACAAATATGCAAATTATCGTCGTATTCGCAAACCGGGAGTCCCGCAGCTGGGGGGTCAGTTCCTACGAGTTACGTCGGTCCCGTGGGAGGTGTTGGTGCCACCCACGGGGCCGTTCTGGGGCTGTTTCGAGTTTTCACCTTTTAACGCCATGTTTTTAAGCCTAAGTCTAGAAATACGCAAATTACCGTCGTATTCTCAAACCGGGAAACCCGTGGCTGCGGGGTCAGTTCCTACGAGTTACGTTGGTCCCGTGAGAGGTGTTGGTGCCACCGACGGGGCCGTTCAGGGGCTGTTTCGAGTTTTCACCCTCTAACGCCATGTTTTTAAGCCTAAGTCTAGAAATATGCAAATTACCGTCGTATTCTTAAACCGGGAGTCCCGCGGCTGCGGGGCCAGTTCCTACGAGTTACGTTGGTCCCGTGGGAGGTGTTGGTGCCACCCATGGGGACGTTCGGGGGTATTTCGAGTTATCACCCTCTAATGCCATGTTTTTAAGTCTAAGTCTACAAATATGCAAATTATCGTCGTATTCTCAAACCGGGAGACCCGCGGCTGCGGGGTCAGTTCCTACGAGTTACGTTGGTCCCGTGGGAGGTGTTGGTGCCACCCACGGGGCCGATCGGGGGCTGTTTCGAGGTTTCACCTTCTAACGCCATGTTTTTAAGCCTAAGTCTAGATATATGCAAATTACCGTAGTATTCTCAAACCTGGAGACCCGCTGTTGCGGGGTCAGCTCCTACGAGTTACGTTGGTCCCGTGTGAGGTGTTGGTGCCACCCACGGGGCCGTTCGGGGGCTGTTTCGAGGTTTCACCTTCTAACGCCATGTTTTTAAGCCTAAGTCTAGATATATGCAAATTACCGTAGTATTCTCAAACCTGGAGACCCGCTGCTGCGGGGTCAGCTCCTACGAGTTACGTTGGTCCCGTGGGAGGTGTTGGTGCCACCCACGGGGCCGTTCGGGGGCTGTTTCGAGGTTTCACCTTCTAACGCCATGTTTTTAAGCCTAAGTCTAGATATATGCAAATTACCGTAGTATTCTCAAACCTGGAGACCCGCGGCAGCGGGGTCAGTTCCTACGAGTTACGTTGGTCCCGTGGGAGGTGTTGGTGCCACCCACGGGGCCGTTCGGGGGCTGTTTCGAGTTTTCACCCTCTAACGCCATGTTTTTAAGCCTAAGTCTACAAATATACAAATTACCGTCGTATTCTAAAACCGGGAGTCCCGCGGCTGCAGGGTCAGTTCCTACGAGTTACGTTGGTCCTGTGGGAGGTGTTAGAGCCACCCACGGGGACGTTCGGGGGCTGTTTCGAGTTCTCACCCTCTAACGCAATGTTTTTAAGCCTAAGTCTACAAATATGCAAATTATCGTCGTATTCTCAAACCGGGAGTCCCACGGCTGCGGGGTCAGCACCTACGAGTTACCTTGGTCCCGTGGGAGGTGTTGGTGCCACCCACGGGAACGTTCGGGGGCTGTTTCGAGTTCTCACCCTCTAACGCCATGTTTTTAAGCCTAAGTCTACAAATATGCAAATTATCGTCGTATTCGCAAACCGGGAGTCCCGCAGCTGGGGGGTCAGTTCCTACGAGTTACGTCGGTCCCGTGGGAGGTGTTGGTGCCACCCACGGGGCCGTTCTGGGGCTGTTTCGAGTTTTCACCTTCTAACGCCATGTTTTTAAGCCTAAGTCTAGAAATACGCAAATTACCGTCGTATTCTCAAACCGGGAAACCCGTGGCTGCGGGGTCAGTTCCTACGAGTTACGTTGGTCCCGTGAGAGGTGTTGGTGCCACCGACGGGGCCGTTCAGGGGCTGTTTCGAGTTTTCACCCTCTAACGCCATGTTTTTAAGCCTAAGTCTAGAAATATGCAAATTACCGTCGTATTCTTAAACCGGGAGTCCCGCCGCTGCGGGGCCAGTTCCTACGAGTTACGTTGGTCCCGTGGGAGGTGTTGGTGCCACCCATGGGGACGTTCGGGGGTATTTCGAGTTATCACCCTCTAATGCCATGTTTTTAAGTCTAAGTCTACAAATATGCAAATTATCATCGTATTCTCAAACCGGGAGACCCGCGGCTGCGGGGTCAGTTCCTACGAGTTACGTTGGTCCCGTGGGAGGTGTTGGTGCCACCCACGGGGCCGTTCTCGGGCTGTTTCGAGTTTTCAACTTCTAATGCCATGTTTTTAAGCCTAAGTCTAGAAATACGCAAATTACCGTAGTACTCTCAAACCGGGAGACCCGCTGCTATGGGGTCAGTTCCTAAGAGTTACGTTGGTCCCGTGGGAGGTGTTGGTGCCACCCACGGGGCCGTTCCGGGCTTGTTTCGAGTTTTCACCTTCTAACGCCATGTTTTCAAGCCTAAGTCTAGATATATGCAAATTATCGTAGTACTCTCAAACCGGGAGACCCGCGACTGTGGGGTTAGTTCCTACGAGTTACGTTGGTCTCGTGGGAGGTATTGGTGCCACCCACGGGGCCGTTCGGGGGCTGTTTCGAGGTTTCACCTTCTAACGCCATGTTTTGCTTAAGTCTAGAAATACGCAAATTACCGTCATATTCTCAAACCGGGAGATCCGCGGCTGCGGGGTCAGTTCCTACGAGTTACATTGGTCCCGTGGGAGGTGTTGGTGCCACCCACGGGGCCGTTCGGGGGCTGTTTCGAGGTTTCACCTTCTAACGCCACGTTTTTAAGCCTAAGTCTAGAAATATGCAAATTACCGTAGTACTCTCAAACCGAGAGACCCACGACTGTGGGGTCAGTTCCTACGAGTTACGTTGGTCTCGTGGGAGGTGTTGATGCCACCCACGGGGCCGTTCCGGGGTTGTTTCGAGTTTTCACCTTCTAACGCCATGTTTTTAAGCCTAAGTCTAGAAATACGCAAATTATCGTCGTATTCCCAAACCGAGAGTCCCGCGGCTGCGGGGTCAGTTACTACGAGTTACGTTGGTCCCGTGGGAGGTGTTGGTGCCACCCACGGGGCCGTTCGAGGGCTGTTTCGAGTTTTCACCCTCTAACGCCATATTTTTAAGCCTTAGTCTAGAAATATGCAATTTACCGTCGTATTCTTAAACCGGGAGTCCCGCGGCTGCGGGGTCAGTTCCTACGAGTTACGTTGGTCCCGTGGGAGGTGTTGGTGCCACCCATGGGGACGTTCGGGGGTGTTTCGAGTTCTCATCCTCTAATGCCATGTTTTTAAGTCTAAGTCTACATATATGCAAATTATCGTCGTATTCTCAAATCGGGAGACCCGCGGCTGCGGGGTCTGTTCCTACGAGTTACGTTGGTCCCGTGGGAGGTGTTGGTGCCACCCACGGGGCCGTTCTCGGGCTGTTTTGAGTTTTCAACTTCTAACGCCATGTTTTTAAGCCTAAGTCTAAAAATACGCAAATTACCGTCGTATTCTCAAACCGGGAGACCCGCGGCTGCGGAGTCAGTTCCTACGAGTTGTGTTGGTCTCGTGGGAGGTGTTGGTGCCACCCACGGGGCCGTTCTCGGGCTGTTTCGAGTTTTCAACTTTTAACGCCATGTTTTTAAGCCTAAGTCTAGAAATACGCAAATTATCGTCGTATTCTCAAACCGGGAGTCCCGCGGCTGCGGGGTCAGTTCCTACGAGTTACGTAGGTCCCGTGGGAGGTGTTGGTGCCACCCACGGGGCCGTTCGGGGGCTGTTTCGAGGTTTCACCTTCTAATGCCATGTTTTTAAGCCGAAGTCTAGAAATATGCAAATTACCGTAGTACTCTCAAACCGGGATACCCGCTACTGTGGGGTCAGATCCTACGAGTTACGTTGGTCCCGTGGGAGGTGTTGGTGCCACCCACGGGGCCGTTCGGGGGCTGTTTCGAGTTTTCACCTTTTAACGCCATGTTTTGCTTAAGTCTAGAAATACCCAAATTACCGTTGTGTTCTCAAACCGGGAGACCCGCGGCTGCGGGGTCAGTTCCTACGAGTTACGTTGGTCCCGTGGGAGGTGTTGGTGCCACCCACGGGGCCGTTCGGGGGCTGTTTCGAGTTCTCACCCTCTAACGCCATGTTTTTAAGCCTAAGTCTATAAATATGCAAATTATCGTCGTATTCTCAAACCGGGAGTCCCACGGCTGCGGGGTCAGTTCCTACGAGTTACGTTGGTCCCGTGGGAGGTGTTGGTGCCACCCACGGGAACGTTCGGGGGCTGTTTCGAGTTCTCACCCTCTAACGCCATGTTTTTAAGCCTAAGTCTACAAATATGCAAATTATCGTCGTATTCTCAAACCGGGAGTCCCGCAGCTGCGGGGTCAGTTCCTACGAGTTACGTCGGTCCCATGGGAGGTGTTGGTGCCACCCACGGGGCCGTTCTGGGGATGTTTCGAGTTTTCACCTTCTAACGCCATGTTTTTAAGCCTAAGTCTAGAAATACGCAAATTACCGTCGTATTCTCAAACCGGGAGACCCGTGGCTGCGGGGTCAGTTCCTACGAGTTACGTTGGTCCCGTGAGAGGTGGTGGTGCCACCCACGGGGCCGTTCGGGGGCTGTTTCGAGTTTTCACCCTCTAACGCCATGTTTTTAAGCCTTAGTCTAGAAATATGCAAATTACCGTAGTATTCTTAAACCGGGAGTCCCGCGGCTGCGGGGTCAGTTCCTACGAGTTACGTTGGTCCCGTGGGAGGTGTTGGTGCCACCCATGGGGACGTTCGGGGGTGTTTCGAGTTCTCACCCTCTAATGCCATGTTTTTAAGTCTAAGTCTACATATATTCAAATTATCGTCGTATTCTCAAATCGGGAGACCCGCGGCTGCGGGGTCAGTTCCTACGAGTTACATTGGTCCCGTGGGAGGTGTTGGTGCCACCCACGGGGCCGTTCTCGGGCTGTTTCGAGTTTTCAACTTCTAACGCCATGTATTTAAGCCTAAGTCTAGAAATACGCAAATTACCGTCGTATTCTCAAACCGGGAGACCCGCGGCTGCGGAGTCAGTTCCTACGAGTTATGTTGGTCTCGTGGGAGGTGTTGGTGCCACCCACGGGGCCGTTCTCGAGCTGTTTCGAGTTTTCAACTTCTAACGCCATGTTTTTAAGCCTAAGTCTTAAAATACCCAAATTACCGTTGTGTTCTCAAACCGGGAGACCCGCGGCTGCGGGGTCAGTTCCTACGAGTTACGTTGGTCCCGTGGGAGGTGTTGGTGCCACCCACGGGGCCGTTCGGGGGCTGTTTCGAGGTTTCACCTTCTAACGCCATGTTTTTAAGCCTAAGTCTAGATATATGCAAATTACTGTAGTATTATCAAACCTGGAGACCCGCTGCTGCGGGGTCAGCTCCTACGAGTTACGTTGGTCCCGTGGGAGGTGTTGGTGCCACCCATGGGGACGTTCGGGGGTATTTCGAGTTCTCACCCTCTAATGCCATGTTTTTAAGTCTAAGTCTACAAATATGCAAATTACGTCGTATTCTAAAACTGGGAGTCCCGCGGCTGCGGGGTCAGTTCCTACGAGTTACGTTGGTCCTGTGGGAGGTGTTAGAGCCACCCACGGGGACGTTCGAGGGCTGTTTCGAGTTCTCACCCTCTAACGCCATGTTTTAAAGCCTAAGTCTACAAATATGCAAATTATCATCGTATTCTCAAACCGGGAGTCCCACGGCGGCGGGGTCAGCACCTACGAGTTACGTTGGTCCCGTGGGAGGTGTTGGTGCCACCCACGGGAACGTTCGGGGGCTGTTTCGAGTTCTCACCCTCTAACGCCATGTTTTTAAGCCTAAGTCCACAAATATACAAATTATCGTCGTATTCGCAAACCGGGAGTCCCGCAGCTGCGGGGTCAGTTCCTACGAGTTACGTCGGTCCCGTGGGAGGTGTTGGTGCCACCCACGGGGCCGTTCTGGGGCTGTTTCGAGTTTTCACCTTCTAACGCCATGTTTTTAAGCCTAAGTCTAGAAATACGCAAATTACCGTCGTATTCTTAAACCGGGAGACCCGTGGCTGCGGGGTCAGTTCCTACGAGTTACGTTGGTCCCGTGAGAGGTGTTGGTGCCACTGACGGGGCCGTTCAGGGGCTGTTTCGAGTTTTCACCCTCTAACGCCATGTTTTTAAGCCTAAGTCTAGAAATATGCAAATTACCGTCGTATTCTTAAACCGGGAGTCCCGCGGCTGCGGGGCCAGTTCCTACGAGTTACGTTGGTCCCGTGGGAGGTGTTGGTGCCACCCATGGGGACGTTCGGGGGTATTTCGAGTTCTCACCCTCTAATGCCATGTTTTTAAGTCTAAGTCTACAAATATGCAAATTATCGTCGTATTCTCAAACCGGGAGACCCGCGGCTGCGGGGTCATTTCCTACGAGTTACGTTGGTCCCGTGGGAGGTGTTGGTGCCACCCACGGAGCCGTTCTCGGGCTGTTTCGAGTTTTCAACTTCTAATGCCATGTTTTTAAGCCTAAGTCTAGAAATACGCAAATTACCGTAGTACTCTCAAACCGGGAGACCCGCTGCTATGGGGTCAGTTCCTAAGAGTTACGTTGGTCCCGTGGGAGGTGTTGGTGCCACCCACGGGGCCGTTACGGGCTTGTTTCGAGTTTTCACCTTCTAACGCCATGTTTTCTAGCCTAAGTCTAGAAATATGCAAATTATCGTAGTACTCTCAAACCGGGAGACCCGCGACTGTGGGGTCAGTTCCTACGAGTTACGTTGGTCTCGTGGGAGGTATTGGTGCCACCCACGGGGCCGTTCGGGGGCTGTTTCGAGGTTTCACCTTCTAACGCCATGTTTTGCTTAAGTCTAGAAATACGAAAATTACCGTCGTATTCTCAAAACGGGAGACCCGCGGCTGCGGGGTCAGTTCCTACGAGTTACGTTGGTCCCGTGGGAGGTGTTGGTGCCACCCACGGGGCCGTTCGGCGGCTGTTTCGAGGTTTCACCTTCTAACGCCACGTTTTTAAGCCTAAGTCTAGAAATATGCAAATTACCGTAGTACTCTCAAACCGAGAGACCCACGACTGTGGGGTCAGTTCCTACGAGTTACGTTGGTCTCGTGGGAGGTGTTGATGCCACCCACGGGGCCGTTCCGGGGTTGTTTCGAGTTTTCACCTTCTAACGCCATGTTTTTAAGCCTAAGTCTAGAAATACGCAAATTATCATCGCATTCTCAAACCGAGAGTCCCGCGGCTGCGGGGTCAGTTACTACGAGTTACGTTGGTCCCGTGGGAGGTGTTGGTGCCACCCACGGGGCCGTTCGGGGGCTGTTTCGAGTTTTCACCCTCTAACGCCATATTTTTAAGCCTTAGTCTAGAAATATGCCAATTACCGTCGTATTCTTAAACCGGGAGTCCCGCGGCTGCGGGGTCAGTTCCTACAAGTTACATTGGTCCCGTGGGTGGTGTTGGTGCCACCCATGGGGACGTTCGGGGGTGTTTCGAGTTCTCACCCTCTAATGCCATGTTTTTAAGTCTAAGTCTACATATATGCAAATTATCGTCGTATTCTCAAATCGGGAGACCCGCGGCTGTGGGGTCAGTTCCTACGAGTTACGTTGGTCCCGTGGGAGGTGTTGGTGCCACCCACGGGGCCGTTCTCGGGCTGTTTCGAGTTTTCAACTTCTAACGCCATGTTTTTAAGCCTAAGTCTAGAAATACGCAAATTACAGCCGTATTCTCAAACCGGGAGACCCGCGGCTGCGGAGTTAGTTCCTACGAGTTATGCTGGTCTCGTGGGAGGTGTTGGTGCCACCCACGGGGCCGTTCTCGGGCTGTTTCGAGTTTTCAACTTCTAACGCCATGTTTTTAAGCCTAAGTCTAGAAATACCCAAATTACCGTTGTGTTCTCAAACCGGGAGACCCGCGGCTGCGGGTCAGTTCCTACGAGTTACGTTGGTCCCGTGGGAGGTGTTGGTGCCACCCACGGGGCAGTTCGGGGGCTGTTTCGAGGTTTCACCTTCTAACGCCATGTTTTTAAGCCTTAGTCTACAAATATGCAAATTACCGTCGTATTCTAAAACCGGGAGTCCCGCGGCTGCGGGGTCAGTTCCTACGAGTTACGTTGGTCCTGTGGGAGGTGTTAGAGCCACCCACGGGGACGTTCGGGGGCTGTTTCGAATTCTCACCCTCTAACGCCATGTTTTTAAGCCTAAGTCTACAAATATGCAAATTATCGTCGTATTCTCAAACCGGGAGTCCCACGGCTGCGGGGTCAGCTCCTACGAGTTACGTTGGTCCCGTGGGAGGTGTTGGTGCCACCCACGGGAACGTTCGGGGGCTGTTTCGAGTTCTCACCCTCTAACGCCATGTTTTTAAGCCTAAGTCTACAAATATGCAAATTATCGTCGTATTCTCAAACCGGGAGTCCCGCAGCTGCGGGGTCAGTTCCTACGAGTTATGTCGGTCCCGTGGGAGGTGTTGGTGCCACCCACGGGGCCGTTCTGGGGATGTTTCGAGTTTTCACCTTCTAACGCCATGTTTTTAAGCCTAAGTCTAGAAATACGCAAATTACCGTCGTATTCTCAAACCGGGAGACCCGTGGCTGCGGGGTCAGTTCCTACGAGTTACGTTGGTCCCGTGAGAGGTGTTGGTGCCACCGACGGGGCCGTTCAGGGGATGTTTCGAGTTTTCACCCTCTAACGCCATGTTTTTAAGCCTAAGTCTAGAAATATGCAAATTACCGTCGTATTCTTAAACCGGGAGTCCCGCGGCTGCGGGGCCAGTTCCTACGAGTTACGTTGGTCCCGTGGGAGGTGTTGGTGCCACCCATGGGGACGTTCGGGGGTATTTCGAGTTCTCACCCTCTAATGCCATGTTTTTAAGTCTAAGTCTACAAATATGCAAATTATCGTCGTATTCTCAAACCGGGAGACCCGCGGCTGCGGGGTCAGTTCCTACGAGTTACGATGGTCCCGTGGGAGGTGTTGGTGCCACCCACGGGGCCGTTCTCGGGCTGTTTCGACTTTTCAACTTCTAACGCCATGTTTTTAAGCCTAAGTCTAGAAATACGCAAATTACGGTAGTACTCTCAAATCGGGAGACCCGCGGCTGCGGGGTCAGCTCCTACGAGTTACGTTGGTCCCGTGGGAGGTGTTGGTGCCACCCACGGGGACGTTCGGGGGCTGTTTTGAGTTTTCACCCTCTAACGCCATGTTTTTAAGCCTAAGTCTACAAATATGCAAATTACCGTCGTATTCTAAAACTGGGAGTCCCGCGGCTGCGGGGTCAGTTCCTACGAGTTACGTCGGTCCCGTGGGAGGTGTTGGTACCACCCACGGGCCGTTCTGGGGCTGTTTCGAGTTTTCACCTTCTAACGCCATGTTTTTAAGCCTAAGTCTAGAAATACGCAAATTACCGTCGAATTCTCAAACCGGGAGTCCCGTGGCTGCGGGGTCAGTTCCTACGAGTTACGTAGGTCCCGTGGGAGGTGTTGGTGCCACCCACGGGGCCGTTCGGGTGCTGTTTCGAGGTTTCACCTTCTAATGCCATGTTTTTAAGCCGAAGTCTAGAAATATGCAAATTACCGTAGTACTCTCAAACCGGGATACCCGCTACTGTGGGGTCAGTTCCTACGAGTTACGTTGGTCCCGTGGGAGGTGTTGGTGCCTCCCACGGGGCCGTTCGGGGGCTGTTTCGAGTTTTCACCTTTTAACGCCATGTTTTGCTTAAGTCTAGAAATACGCAAATTACCGTCGTATTCTCAAACCGGGAGACCCGCGGCTGCGGCGTCAGTTCCTACGAGTTACGTTGGTCCCGTGGGAGGTGTTGGTGCCACCCACGGGGTCGTTCGGGGGCTGTTTCGAGGTTTCACCTTCTTACGCCATGTTTTTAAGCCTAAGTCTAGAAATATGCAAATTACCATAGTACTCTCAAACCGAGTGACCCACGACTGTGGGGTCAGTTCCTACGAGTTACGTTGGTCTCGTGGGAGGTGTTGATGCCACCCACGGGGCCGTTCCGGGGTTGTTTCGAGTTTTCACCTTCTAACGCCATGTTTTTAAGCCTAAGTCTAGAAATACGCAAATTATCGTCGTATTCTCAAACCGGGAGTCCCGCGGCTGTGGGTTCAGTTACTACGAGTTACGTTGGTTCCGTGGGAGGTGTTGGTGCCACCCACGGGGCCGTTCGGGGGCTGTTTCGAGTTTTCACCCTCTAACGCCATGTTTTTAAGCCTTAGTCTAGAAATATGCAAATTACCGTCGTATTCTTAAACCGGGAGTCCCGCGGCTGCGGGGTCAGTTCCTACAAGTTACATTGGTCCCGTGGGAGGTGTTGGTGCCACCCATGGGGACGTTCGGGGGTGTTTCGAGTTCTCACCCTCTAATGCCATGTTTTTAAGTCTAAGTCTACATATATGCAAATTATCGTCGTATTCTCAAATCGGGAGACCCGCGGCTGCGGGGTCACTTCCTACGAGTTACGTTGGTCCCGTGGGAGGTGTTGGTGCCACCCACGGGGCCGTTCTCGGGCTGTTTCGAGTTTTCAACTTCTAACGCCATGTTTTTAAGCCTAAGTCTAGAAATACGCAAATTACCGTCGTATTCTCAAACCGGGAGACCCGCGGCTGCGTAGTCAGTTCCTACGAGTTACGTTGGTCTCGTGGGAGGTGTTGGTGCCACCCACGGGGCCGTTCTCGGGCTGTTTCGAGTTTTCAACTTTTAACGCCATGTTTTTAAGCCTAAGTCTAGAAATACCCAAATTACCGTTGTATTCTCAAACCGGGAGACCCGCGGCTGCGGGGTCAGTTCCTACGAGTTACGTTGGTCCCGTGGGAGGTGTTGGTGCCACCCACGGGGCCGTTCGGGGGCTGTTTCGAGGTTTCACCTTCTAACGCCATGTTTTTAAGCCTAAGTCTAGATATATGAAAATTACCGTAGTACTCTCAAACCGGGAGACCCGCGGCTGCGGGGTCAGCTCCTACGAGTTACGTTGGTCCCGTGGGAGGTGTTGGTGCCAACCACGGGGCCGTTCGAGGGCTGTTTTGAGTTTTCACCCTCTAACGCCATGTTTTTAAGCCTAAGTCTACAAATATGCAAATTACCGTCGTATTCTAAAACCGGGAGTCCCGCGGCTGCGGGGTCAGTTCCTACGAGTTACGTTGGTCCCGTGGGAGGTGTTAGAGCCACCCACGGGGACGTTCGGGGGCTGTTTCGAGTTCTCACCCTCTAACGCCATGTTTTTAAGCCTAAGTCTACAAATATGCAAATTATCGTCGTATTCTCAAACCGGGAGTCCCACGGCTGCGGGGTCAGTTCCTACGAGTTACGTTGGTCCCGTGGGAGGTGTTGGTGCCACCCACGGGAACGTTCGGGGGCTGTTTTGTGTTCTCACCCTCTAACGCCATATTTTTAAGCCTAAGTCTACAAATATGCAAATTATCGTCGTATTCTCAAACCGGGAGTCCCGCAGCTGCGGGGTCAGTTCCTACGAGTTACGTTGGTCCCGTGGGAGGTGTTGGTGCCACCCACGGGAACGTTCGGGGGCTGTTTTAAGTTCTCACCCTCTAACGCCATGTTTTTAAGCCTAAGTCTACAAATATGCAAATTATCGTCGTATTCTCAAGCCGGGAGTCCCGCGGCTGCGGGGTCAGTTCCTACGGGTTACGTTGGTCTCGTGGGAGGTGTTGGTGCCACCCACGGGAACGTTCGGGGGCTGTTTCGAGTTCACATCCTCTAACGCCATGTTTTTAAGCCTAAGTCTAAAAATATGAAAATTATCGTCGTATTCTCAAACCGGGAGTCCCGCGGCTGCGGGGTCAGTTCCTACGAGTTACGTCGGTCCCGTGGGAGGTGTTGGTGCCACCCACGGGGCCGTTCTGGGTCTGTTTCGAGTTTTCACCTTCTAACGCCATGTTTTTAAGCCTAAGTCTAGAAATACGCAAATTACCGTCGTATTCTCAAACCGGGAGACCCGTGGCTGCGGGGTCAGTTCCTACGAGTTACGTTGGTCCCGTGGGAGGTGTTGGTGCCACCCACGGGGCCGTTCGGGGCCTGTTACTAGGTTTCACCTTCTAAGGCCATGTTTTTAAGCCTAAGTCTAGAAATATGCAAATTACCGTAGTACTATCAAACCGGGAGACATGCTGCTGTGGGGTCAGTTCCTACGAGTTACGTTGGTCCCGTGGGAGGTGTTGGTGCCACCCACGGGGCCGTTCGGGGGCTGTTTCGAGTTTTCACCTTTTAACGCCATGTTTTGCTCAAGTCTAGAAATACGCAAATTACCGTCGTATTCTCAAACCGGGAGACCCGCGGCTACGGGGTCAGTTCCTACGAGTTACGTTGGTGCCGTTCGAGGGCTGTTTCGAGGTTTCACCTTCTAACACCATGTTTTTAAGCCTAAGTCTAGAAATATGCAAATTATCGTAGTACTCTCAAACCGGGAGACCCGCGACTGTGGGGTCAGTTCCTACGAGTTACGTTGGTCTCGTGGGAGGTATTGGTGCCACCCACGGGGCCGTTCCGGGGATGTTTCGAGTTTTCACCTTCTAACGCCATGTTTTTAAGCCTAAGTCTAGAAATACGCAAATTACCTTCGTATTCTCAAATCGGGAGTCTCGCGGCTGCGGGGTTAGTTACTACGAGTTACGTTGGTCCCGTGGGAGGTGTTAGTGCCACCGACGGGGCC
This sequence comes from Sambucus nigra, assembly GCA_949130495.1. NCBI lineage: Eukaryota > Viridiplantae > Streptophyta > Magnoliopsida > Dipsacales > Adoxaceae > Sambucus > Sambucus nigra. The sequence goes on from OX422220.1 coordinate 94,902,987, forward strand.
GTTCAGGGGATGTTTCGAGTTTTCACCCTCTAACGCCATGTTTTTAAGCCTAAGTCTAGAAATATGCAAATTACCGTCGTATTCTTAAACCGGGAGTCCCGCGGCTGCGGGGCCAGTTCCTCTGAGTTACGTTGGTCCCGTGGGAGGTGTTGGTGCCACCCATGGGGACGTTCGGGGGTATTTCGAGTTCTCACCCTCTAATGCCATGTTTTTAAGTCTAAGTCTTCAAATATGCAAATTATAGTCGTATTCTCAAACCGGGAGACCCGCGGCTGCGGGGTCAGTTCCTACGAGTTACGATGGTCCCGTGGGAGGTGTTGGTGCCACCCACGGGGCCGTTCTCGGGTTGTTTTGACGTTTCAACTTCTAACGCCATGTTTTTAAGCCTAAGTCCAGAAATACGCAAATTACCGTAGTACTCTCAAACCGGGAGACCCGCTGCTATGGGGTCAGTTCCTAAGAGTTACGTTGGTCCCGTGGGAGGTGTTGGTGCCACCCACGGGGCCGTCCCGGGGTTGTTTCGAGTTTTCACCTTCTAACGCCATGTTTTCAAGCCTAAGTCAAGAAATATGCAAATTATCGTAGTACTCTCAAACCGGGAGACCCGCGACTGTGGGGTAAGTTCCTACGAGTTACGTTGGTCTCGTGGGAGGTATTGGTGCCACCCACGGGGCCGTTCGGGGGCTGTTTCGAGGTTTCACCTTCTAACGCCATGTTTTTAAGCCTAAGTCTAGATATATGCAAATTACCGTAGTACTCTCAAATCGGGAGACCCGCGGCTGCGGGGTCAGCTCCTACGAGTTACGTTGGTCCCGTGGGAGGTGTTGGTGCCACCCACGGGGACGTTCGTGGGCTGTTTTGAGTTTTCACCCTCTAACGCCATGTTTTTAAGCCTAAGTCTACAAATATGCAAATTACCGTCGTATTCTAAAACTGGGAGTCCCGCGGCTGCGGGGTCAGTTCCTACGAGTTACGTCGGTCCCGTGGGAGGTGTTGGTGCCACCCACGGGCCGTTCTGGGGCTGTTTCGAGTTTTGACCTTCTAACGCCATGTTTTTAAGCCTAAGTCTAGAAATACGCAAATTACCGTCGTATTCTCAAACCGGGAGTCCCGTGGCTGCGGGGTCAGTTCCTACGAGTTACGTAGGTCCCGTGGGAGGTGTTGGTGCCACCCACGGGGCCGTTCGGGGGCTGTTTCGAGGTTTCACCTTCTAATGCCATGTTTTTAAGCCGAAGTCTAGAAATATGCAAATTACCGTAGTACTCTCAAACCGGGATACCCGCTACTGTGGGGTCAGTTCCTACGAGTTACGTTGGTCCCGTGGGAGGTGTTGGTGCCACCCACGGGGCCGTTCGGGGGCTGTTTCGAGTTTTCACCTTTTAACGCCATGTTTTGCTTAAGTCTAGAAATACGCAAATTACCGTCGTATTCTCAAACCGGGAGACCCGCGGCTGCGGCGTCAGTTCCTACGAGTTACGTTGGTCCCGTGGGAGGTGTTGGTGCCACCCACGGGGTCGTTCGGGGGCTGTTTCGAGGTTTCACCTTCTTACGCCATGTTTTTAAGCCTAAGTCTAGAAATATGCAAATTACCGTAGTACTCTCAAACCGAGTGACCCACGACTGTGGGGTCAGTTCCTACGAGTTACGTTGGTCTCGTGGGAGGTGTTGATGCCACCCACGGGGCCGTTCCGGGGTTGTTTCGAGTTTTCACCTTCTAACGCCATGTTTTTAAGCCTAAGTCTAGAAATACGCAAATTATCGTCGTATTCTCAAACCGGGAGTCCCGCGGCTGTGGGGTCAGTTACTACGAGTTACGTTGGTCCCGTGGGAGGTGTTGGTGCCACCCACGGGGCCGTTCGGGGGCTGTTTCGAGTTTTCACCCTCTAACGCCATGTTTTTAAGCCTTAGTCTAGAAATATGCAAATTACCGTCGTATTCTTAAACCGGGAGTCCCGCGGCTGCGGGGTCAGTTCCTACAAGTTACATTGGTCCCGTGGGAGGTGTTGGTGCCACCCATGGGGACGTTCGGGGGTGTTTCGAGTTCTCACCCTCTAATGCCATGTTTTTAAGTCTAAGTGTACATATATGCAAATTATCGTCGTATTCTCAAATCGGGAGACCCGCGGCTGCGGGGTCACTTCCTACGAGTTACGTTGGTCCCGTGGGAGGTGTTGGTGCCACCCACGGGGCCGTTCTCGGGCTGTTTTGAGTTTTCAACTTCTAACGCCATGTTTTTAAGCCTAAGTCTAGAAATACGCAAATTACCGTCGTATTCTCAAACCGGGAGACCCGCGGCTGCGTAGTCAGTTCCTACGAGTTACGTTGGTCTCGTGGGAGGTGTTGGTGCCACCCACGGGGCCGTTCTCGGGCTGTTTCGAGTTTTCAACTTTTAACGCCATGTTTTTAAGCCTAAGTCTAGAAATACCCAAATTACCGTTGTATTCTCAAACCGGGAGACCCGCGGCTGCGGGGTCAGTTCCTACGAGTTACGTTGGTCCCGTGGGAGGTGTTGGTGCCACCCACGGGGCCGTTCGGGGGCTGTTTCGAGGTTTCACCTTCTAACGCCATGTTTTTAAGCCTAAGTCTAGATATATGAAAATTACCGTAGTACTCTCAAACCGGGAGACCCGCGGCTGCGGGGTCAGCTCCTACGAGTTACGTTGGTCCCGTGGGAGGTGTTGGTGCCACCCACGGGGCCGTTCGAGGGCTGTTTTGAGTTTTCACCCTCTAACGCCATGTTTTTAAGCCTAAGTCTACAAATATGCAAATTACCGTCGTATTCTAAAACCGGGAGTCCCGCGGCTGCGGGGTTAGTTCCTACGAGTTACGTTGGTCCCGTGGGAGGTGTTAGAGCCACCCACGGGGACGTTCGGGGGCTGTTTCGAGTTCTTACCCTCTAACGCCATGTTTTTAAGCCTAAGTCTACAAATATGCAAATTATCGTCGTATTCTCAAACCGGGAGTCCCACGGCTGCGGGGTCAGTTCCTACGAGTTACGTTGGTCCCGTGGGAGGTGTTGGTGCCACCCACGGGAACGTTCGGGGGCTGTTTTGTGTTCTCACCCTCTAACGCCATATTTTTAAGCCTAAGTCAACAAATATGCAAATTATCGTCGTATTCTCAAACCGGGAGTCCCGCAGCTGCGGGGTCAGTTCCTACGAGTTACGTTGGTCCCGTGGGAGGTGTTGGTGCCACCCACGGGAACGTTCGGGGGCTGTTTTAAGTTCTCACCCTCTAACGCCATGTTTTTAAGCCTAAGTCTACAAATATGCAAATTATCGTCGTATTCTCAAGCCGGGAGTCCCGCGGCTGCGGGGTCAGTTCCTACGGGTTACGTTGGTCTCGTGGGAGGTGTTGGTGCCACCCACGGGAACGTTCGGGGGCTGTTTCGAGTTCACATCCTCTAACGCCATGTTTTTAAGCCTAAGTCTACAAATATGAAAATTATCGTCGTATTCTCAAACCGGGAGTCCCGCGGCTGCGGGGTCAGTTCCTACGAGTTACGTCGGTCCCGTGGGAGGTGTTGGTGCCACCCACGGGGCCGTTCTGGGTCTGTTTCGAGTTTTCACCTTCTAACGCCATGTTTTTAAGCCTAAGTCTAGAAATACGCAAATTACCGTCGTATTCTCAAACCGGGAGACCCGTGGCTGCGGGGTCAGTTCCTACGAGTTACGTTGGTCCCGTGGGAGGTGTTGGTGCCACCCACGGGGCCGTTCGGGGCCTGTTACTAGGTTTCACCTTCTAAGGCCATGTTTTTAAGCCTAAGTCTAGAAATATGCAAATTACCGTAGTACTATCAAACCGGGAGACATGCTGCTGTGGGGTCAGTTCCTACGAGTTACGTTGGTCCCGTGGGAGGTGTTGGTGCCACCCACGGGGCCGTTCGGGGGCTGTTTCGAGTTTTCACCTTTTAACGCCATGTTTTGCTCAAGTCTAGAAATACGCAAATTACCGTCGTATTCTCAAACCGGGAGACCCGCGGCTACGGGGTCAGTTCCTACGAGTTACGTTGGTGCCGTTCGAGGGCTGTTTCGAGGTTTCACCTTCTAACACCATGTTTTTAAGCCTAAGTCTAGAAATATGCAAATTATCGTAGTACTCTCAAACCGGGAGACCCGCGACTGTGGGGTCAGTTCCTACGAGTTACGTTGGTCTCGTGGGAGGTATTGGTGCCACCCACGGGGCCGTTCCGAGGATGTTTCGAGTTTTCACCTTCTAACGCCATGTTTTTAAGCCTAAGTCTAGAAATACGCAAATTACCTTCGTATTCTCAAATCGGGAGTCTCGCGGCTGCGGGGTCAGTTACTACGAGTTACGTTGGTCCCGTGGGAGGTGTTAGTGCCACCGACGGGGCCGTTCAGGGGATGTTTCGAGTTTTCACCCTCTAACGCCATGTTTTTAAGCCTAAGTCTAGAAATATGCAAATTACCGTCGTATTCTTAAACCGGGAGTCCCGCGGCTGCGGGGCCAGTTCCTACGAGTTACGTTGGTCCCGTGGGAGGTGTTGGTGCCACCCATGGGGACGTTCGGGGGTATTTCGAGTTCTCACCCTCTAATGCCATGTTTTTAAGTCTAAGTCTACAAATATGCAAATTATCGTCGTATTCTCAAACCGGGAGACCCGCGGCTGCGGGGTCAGTTCCTACGAGTTACGATGGTCCCGTGGGAGGTGTTGGTGCCACCCACGGGGCCGTTCTCGGGCTGTTTCGACGTTTCAACTTCTAACGCCATGTTTTTAAGCCTAAGTCTAGAAATACGCAAATTACCGTAGTACTCTCAAACCGGGAGACCCGCTGCTATGGGGTCAGTTCCTAAGAGTTACGTTGGTCCCGTGGGAGGTGTTGGTGCCACCCACGGGGCTGTCCCGGGGTTGTTTCGAGTTTTCACCTTCTAACGCCATGTTTTCAAGCCTAAGTCAAGAAATATGCAAATTATCGTAGTACTCTCAAACCGGGAGACCCGCGACTGTGGGGTCAGTTCCTACGAGTTACGTTGGTCTCGTGGGAGGTATTGGTGCCACCCACGGGGCCGTTCGGGGGCTGTTTCGAGGTTTCACCTTCTAACGCCATGTTTTTAAGCCTAAGTCTAGATATATGCAAATTACCGTAGTACTCTCAAATCGGGAGACCCGCGGCTGCGGGGTCAGCTCCTACGAGTTACGTTGGTCCCGTGGGAGGTGTTGGTGCCACCCACGGGGACGTTCGGGGGCTGTTTTGAGTTTTCACCCTCTAACGCCATGTTTTTAAGCCTAAGTCTACAAATATGCAAATTACCGTCGTATTCTAAAACTGGGAGTCCCGCGGCTGCGGGGTCAGTTCCTACGAGTTACGTCGGTCCCGTGGGAGGTGTTGGTGCCACCCACGGGCCGTTCTGGGGCTGATTCGAGTTTTCACCTTCTAACGCCATGTTTTTAAGGCTAAGTCTAGAAATACGCAAATTACCGACGTATTCTCAAACCGGGAGTCCCGTGGCTGCGGGGTCAGTTCCTACGAGTTACGTAGGTCCCGTGGGAGGTGTTGGTGCCACCCACGGGGCCGTTCGGGGGCTGTTTCGAGGTTTCACCTTCTAATGCCATGTTTTTAAGCCGAAGTCTAGAAATATGCAAATTACCGTAGTACTCTCAAACCGGGATACCCGCTACTGTGGGGTCAGTTCCTACGAGTTACGTTGGTCCCGTGGGAGGTGTTGGTGCCACCCACGGGGCCGTTCGGGGGCTGTTTCGAGTTTTCACCTTTTAACGCCATGTTTTGCTTAAGTCTAGAAATACGCAAATTACCGTCGTATTCTCAAACCGGGAGACCCGCGGCTGCGGCGTCAGTTCCTACGAGTTACGTTGGTCCCGTGGGAGGTGTTGGTGCCACCCACGGGGTCGTTCGGGGGCTGTTTCGAGGTTTCACCTTCTTACGCCATGTTTTTAAGCCTAAGTCTAGAAATATGCAAATTACCGTAGTACTCTCAAACCGAGTGACCCACGACTGTGGGGTCAGTTCCTACGAGTTACGTCGGTCCCGTGGGAGGTGTTGGTGCCACCCACGGGAACGTTCGGGGGCTGTTTTAAGTTCTCACCCTCTAACGCCATGTTTTTAAGCCTAAGTCTACAAATATGCAAATTATCGTCGTATTCTCAAACTGGGAGTCCCGCGGCTGCGGGGTCAGTTCCTACGGGTTACGTTGGTCTCGTGGGAGGTGTTGGTGCAACCCACGGGAACGTTCGGGGGCTGTTTCGAGTTCACATCCTCTAACGCCATGTTTTTAAGCCTAAGTCTAAAAATATGCAAATTATCGTCGTATTCTCAAACCGGGAGTCCCGCGGCTGCGGGGTCAGTTCCTACGAGTTACGTCGGTCCCGTGGGAGGTTTTGGTGCCACCCACGGGGCCGTTCTGGGTCTGTTTCGAGTTTTCACCTTCTAACGCCATGTTTTTAAGCCTAAGTCTAAAAATATGAAAATTATCGTCGTATTCTCAAACCGGGAGTCCCGCGACTGCGGGGTCAGTTCCTACGAGTTACGTCGGTCCCGTGGGAGGTGTTGGTGCCACCCACGGGGCCGTTCTGGGTCTGTTTCGAGTTTTCACCTTCTAACGCCATGTTTTTAAGCCTAAGTCTAAAAATATGAAAATTATCGTCGTATTCTCAAACCGGGAGTCCCGCGACTGCGGGGTCAGTTCCTACGAGTTACGTCGGTCCCGTGGGAGGTGTTGGTGCCACCCACGGGGCCGTTCTGGGTCTGTTTCGAGTTTTCACCTTCTAACGCCATGTTTTTAAGCCTAAGTCTTGAAATACGCAAATTACCGTCGTATTCTCAAACCGGGAGACCCGTGGCTGCGGGGTCAGTTCCTACGAGTTACGTTGGTCCCGTGGGAGGTGTTGGTGCCACCCACGGGGCCGTTCGGGGCCTGTTACTAGGTTTCACCTTCTAAGGCCATGTTTTTAAGCCTAAGTCTAAAAATATGCAAATTATCGTCGTATTCTCAAACCGGGAGTCCCGCGGCTGCGGGGTCAGTTCCTACGAGTTACGTCGGTCCCGTGGGAGGTTTTGGTGCCACCCACGGGGCCGTTCTGGGTCTGTTTCGAGCTTTCACCTTCTAACGCCATGTTTTTAAGCCTAAGTCTAAAAATATGAAAATTATCGTCGTATTCTCAAACCGGGAGTCCCGCGACTGCGGGGTCAGTTCCTACGAGTTACGTCGGTCCCGTGGGAGGTGTTGGTGCCACCCACGGGGCCGTTCTGGGTCTGTTTCGAGTTTTCACCTTCTAACGCCATGTTTTTAAGCCTAAGTCTTGAAATACGCAAATTACCGTCGTATTCTCAAACCGGGAGACCCGTGGCTGCGGGGTCAGTTCCTACGAGTTACGTTGGTCCCGTGGGAGGTGTTGGTGCCACCCACGGGGCCGTTCGGGGCCTGTTACTAGGTTTCACCTTCTAAGGCCATGTTTTTAAGCCTAAGTCTAGAAATATGCAAATTACCGTAGTACTATCAAACCGGGAGACATGCTGCTGTGGGGTCAGTTCCTACGAGTTACGTTGGTCCCGTGGGAGGTGTTGGTGCCACCCACGGGGCCGTTCGGGGGCAGTTTCGAGTTTTCACCTTTTAACGCCTTGTTTTGCTCAAGTCTAGAAATACGCAAATTACCTTCGTATTCTCAAACCGGGAGACCCGCGGCTACGGGGTCAGTTCCTACGAGTTACGTTGGTGCCGTTCGAGGGATGTTTTGAGTTTTCACCCTCTAACGCCATGTTTTTAAGCCTAAGTCTACAAATATGCAAATTATCGTCGTATTCTAAAACCGGGAGTCCCGCGGCTGCGGGATCAGTTCCTACGAGTTACGTTGGTCCCGTGGGAGGTGTTAGAGCCACCCACGGGAACGTTCGGGGGCTGTTTCGAGTTCTCACCCTCTAACGCCATGTTTTTAAGCCTAAGTCTACAAATATGCAAATTACCGTAGTATTCTCAAACCTGGAGACCCGCTGCTGCGGGGTCAGCTCCTACGAGTTACGTTGGCCCCGTGGGAGGTGTTGGTGCCACCCACGGGGTCGTTCGAGGGATGTTTTGAGTTTTCACCCTCTAACGCCATGTTTTTAAGCCTAAGTCTACAAATATGCAAATTATCGTCGTATTTTCAAACCGGGAGTCCCACGGCTGCGGGGTCAGCACCTACGAGTTACCTTGGCCCCGTGGGAGGTGTTGGTGCCACCCACGGGAACGTTCGGGGGCTGTTTCGAGTTCTCACCCTCTAACGCCATGTTTTTAAGCCTAAGTCTACAAATATGCAAATTATCGTCGTATTCTCAAACCGGGAGTCCCACGGCTGCGGGGTCAGTTCCTACGAGTTACGTTGGTCCCGTGGGAGGTGTTGGTGCCACTCACGGGAACGTTCAGGGGCTGTTTTGAGTTCTCACCCTCTAACGCCATATTTTTAAGCCTAAGTCTACAAATATGCAAATTATCGTCGTATTCTCAAACCGGGAGTCCCGCAGCTGCGGGGTCAGTTCCTACGAGTTACGTCGGTCCCGTGGGAGGTGTTGGTGCCACCCACGGGAACGTTCGGGGGCTGTTTTAAGTTCTCACCCTCTAACGCCATGTTTTTAAGCCTAAGTCTACAAATATGCAAATTATCGTCGTATTCTCAAACCGGGAGTCCCGCGGCTGCGGGGTCAGTTCCTACGGGTTACGTTGGTCTCGTGGGAGGTGTTGGTGCAACCCACGGGAACGTTCGGGGGCTGTTTCGAGTTCACATCCTCTAACGCCATGTTTTTAAGCCTAAGTCAAAAAATATGCAAATTATCGTCGTATTCTCAAACCGGGAGTCCCGCGGCTGCGGGGTCAGTTCCTACGAGTTACGTCGGTCCCGTGGGAGGTGTTGGTGCCACCCACGGGGCCGTTCTGGGTCTGTTTCGAGTTTTCACCTTCTAACGCCATGTTTTTAAGCCTATGTCTAGAAATACGCAAATTACCGTCGTATTCTCAAACCGGGAGACCCGTGGCTGCGGGGTCAGTTCCTACGAGTTACGTTGGTCCCGTGGGAGGTGTTGGTGCCACCCACGGGGCCGTTCGGGGCCTGTTACTAGGTTTCACCTTCTAAGGCCATGTTTTTAAGCCTAAGTCTAGAAATATGCAAATTACCGTAGTACTATCAAACCGGGAGACATGCTGCTGTGGGGTCAGTTCCTACGAGTTACGTTGGTCCCGTGGGAGGTGTTGGTGCCACCCACGGGGCCGTTCGGGGGCTGTTTCGAGTTTTCACCTTTTAACGCCATGTTTTGCTCAAGTCTAGAAATATGCAAATTACCGTCGTATTCTCAAACCGGGAGACCCGCGGCTACGGGGTCAGTTCCTACGAGTTACGTTGGTGCCGTTCGAGGGATGTTTCGAGGTTTCACCTTCTAACACCATGTTTTTAAGCCTAAGTCTAGAAATATGCAAATTATCGTAGTACTCTCAAGCCGGGAGACCCGCGACTGTGGGGTCAGTTCCTACGAGTTACGTTGGTCTCGTGGGAGGTATTGGTGCCACCCACGGGGCCGTTCCGGGGATGTTTCGAGTTTTCACCTTCTAACGCCATGTTTTTAAGCCTAAGTCTAGAAATACGCAAATTACCTTCGTATTCTCAAATCGGGAGTCTCGCGGCTGCGGGGTCAGTTACTACGAGTTACGTTGGTCCCGTGGGAGGTGTTAGTGCCACCGACGGGGCCGTTCAGGGGCTGTTTCGAGTTTTCACCCTCTAACGCCATGTTTTTAAGCCTAAGTCTACAAATATGCAAATTATCGTCGTATTCTCAAACCGGGAGACCCGCGGCTGCGGGGTCAGTTCCTACGAGTTACGTTGGTCCCGTGGGAGGTGTTGGTGCCACCCACGGGGCCGTTCTCGGGCTGTTTCGAGTTTTCAACTTCTAATGCCATGTTTTTAAGCCTAAGTCTAGAAATACGCAAATTACCGTAGTACTCTCAAACCGGGAGACCCGCTGCTATGGGGTCAGTTCCTAAGAGTTACGTTGGTCCCGTGGGAGGTGTTGGTGCCACCCACGGGGCCGTTCCGGGCTTGTTTCGAGTTTTCACCTTCTAACGCCATGTTTTCAAGCCTAAGTCTAGAAATATGCAAATTATCGTAGTACTCTCAAACCGGGAGACCCGCGACTGTGGGGTCAGTTCCTACGAGTTACGTTGGTCTCGTGGGAGGTATTGGTGCCACCCACGGGGCCGTTCGGGGGCTGTTTCGAGGTTTCACCTTCTAACGCCATGTTTTGCTTAAGTCTAGAAATACGCAAATTACCGTCGTATTCTCAAACCGGGAGACCCGCGGCTGCGGGGTCAGTTCCTACGAGTTACGTTGGTCCCGTGGGAGGTGTTGGTGCCACCCACGGGGCCGTTCGGCGGCTGTTTCGAGGTTTCACCTTCTAACGCCACGTTTTTAAGCCTAAGTCTAGAAATATGAAAATTACCGTAGTACTCTCAAACCGAGAGACCCACGACTGTGGGGTCAGTTCCTACGAGTTACGTTGGTCTCGTGGGAGGTGTTGATGCCTCCCACGGGGCCGTTCCGGGGTTGTTTCGAGTTTTCACCTTCTAACGCCATGTTTTTAAGCCTAAGTCTAGAAATACGCAAATTATCGTCGCATTCTCAAACCGGGAGTCCCGCGGCTGCGGGGTCAGTTACTACGAGTTACGTTGGTCCCGTGGGAGGTGTTGGTGCCACCCACGGGGCCGTTCGGGGGCTGTTTCGAGTTTTCACCCTCTAACGCCATGTTTTTAAGCCTTAGTCTAGAAATATGCAAATTACCATCGTATTCTTAAACCAGGAGTCCCGCGGCTGCGGGGTCAGTTCCTACGAGTTACGTTGGTCCCGTGGGAGGTGTTGGTGCCACCCATGGGGACGTTCGGGGGTGTTTCGAGTTCTCACCCTCTAATGCCATGTTTTTAAGTCTAAGTCTACATATATGCAAATTATCGTCGTATTCTCAAATCGGGAGACCCGCGGCTGCGGGGTCAGTTCCTACGAGTTACGTTGGTCCCGTGGGAGGTGTTGGTGCCACCCACGGGGCCGTTCTCGGGCTATTTCGAGTTTTCAACTTCTAACGCCATGTTTTTAAGCCTAAGTCTAGAAATACGCAAATTACAGTCGTATTCTCAAACCGGGAGACCCGCGGCTGCGGAGTCAGTTCCTACGAGTTAGGTTGGTCTCGTGGGAGGTGTTGGTGCCACCCACGGGGCCGTTCTCGGGCTGTTTCGAGTTTTCAACTTCTAACGCCATGTTTTTAAGCCTAAGTCTTGAAATACCCAAATTATCGTTGTGTTCTCAAACAGGGAGACCCGCGGCTGCGGGGTCAGTTCCTACGAGTTACGTTGGTCCCGTGGGAGGTGTTGGTGCCACCCACGGGGCCGTTCGGTAGCTGTTTCGAGGTTTCACCTTCTAACGCCATGTTTTTAAGCCTAAGTCTAGATATATGCAAATTACCGTAGTATTCTCAAACCTGGAGACCCGCTGCTGCGGGGTCGGCTCCTACGAGTTACGTTGGTCCCGTGGGAGGTGTTGGTGCCACCCACGGGGCCGTTCGAGGGATGTTTTGAGTTTTCACCCTCTAACGCCATGTTTTTAAGCCTAAGTCTACAAATATGCAAATTACCGTCTTATTCTACAACCGGGAGTCCCGCGGCTGCGGGGTCAGTTCCTACGAGTTACGTTGGTCCCGTGGGAGGTGTTAGAGCCACCCACGGGGACGTTCGGGGGCTGTTTCGAGTTCTCACCCTCTAACGCCATGTTTTTAAGCCTAAGTCTACAAATATGCAAATTATCGTCGTATTCTCAAACCGGGAGTCCCACGGCTGCGGGGTCAGTTCCTACGAGTTACGTTGGTCCCGTGGGAGGTGTTGGTGCCACCCACGGGAACGTTCGGGGGCTGTTTTGAGTTGTCACCCTCTAACGCCATATTTTTAAGCCTAAGTCTACAAATATGCAAATTATCGTCGTATTCTCAAACCGGGAGTCCCGCAGCTGCGGGGTCAGTTCCTACGAGTTACGTCGGTCCCGTGGGAGGTGTTGGTGCCACCCACGGGAACGTTCGGGGGCTGTTTTAAGTTCTCACCCTCTAACGCCATGTTTTTAAGCCTAAGTCTACAAATATGCAAATTATCGTCGTATTCTCAAACCGGGAGTCCCGCGGCTGCGGGGTCAGTTCCTACGGGTTACGTTGGTCTCGTGGGAGGTGTTGGTGCCACCCACGGGAACGTTCGGGGGCTGTTTCGAGTTCACATCCTCTAACTCCATGTTTTTAAGCCTAAGTCTAAAAATATGCAAATTATCGTCGTATTCTCAAACCGGGAGTCCCGCGGCTGCGGGGTCAGTTCCTACGAGTTACGTCGGTCCCGTGGGAGGTGTTGGTGCCACCCACGGGGCCGTTTTCGGGCTGTTTCGAGTTTTCAACTTCTAATGCCATGTTTTTAAGCCTAAGTCTAGAAATACGCAAATTACCGTAGTACTCTCAAACCGGGAGACCCGCTGCTATGGGGTCAGTTCCTAAGAGTTACGTTGGTCCCGTCGGAGGTGTTGGTGCCACCCACGGGGCCGTTCCGGGCTTGTTTCGAGTTTTCACCTTCTAACGCCATGTTTTCAAGCCTAAGTTTAGAAATATGCAAATTATCGTAGTACTCTCAAACCGGGAGACCCGTGACTGTGGGGTCAGTTCCTACGAGTTACGTTGGTCTCGTGGGAGGTATTGGTGCCACCCACGGGGCCGTTCGGGGGCTGTTTCGAGGTTTCACCTTCTAACGCCATGTTTTGCTTAAGTCTAGAAATACGCAAATTACCGTCGTATTCTCAAACCGGGAGACCCGCGGCTGCGGGGTCAGTTCCTACGAGTTACGTTGGTCCCGTGGGAGGTGTTGGTGCCACCCACGGGGTCGTTCGGGGGCTGTTTCGAGGTTTCACCCTCTAACGCCATGTTTTTAAGCCTAAGTCTAGAAATATGCAAATTACCGTAGTACTCTCAAACCGAGAGACCCACGACTGTGGGGTCAGTTCCTACGAGTTACGTTGGTCTCGTGGGAGGTGTTGATGCCACCCACGGGGCCGTTCCGGGGTTGTTTCGAGTTTTCACCTTCTAACGCGATGTTTTTAAGCCTAAGTCTAGAAATACGCAAATTATCGTCGTATTCTCAAACCGGGAGTCCCGCGGCTGCGGGGTCAGTTACTACGAGTTACGTTGGTCCCGTGGGAGGTGTTGGTGCCACCCACGGGGCCGTTCGGGGGCTGTTTCGAGTTTTCACCCTCTAACGCCATGTTTTTAAGCCTTAGTCTAGAAATATGCAAATTACCGTCGTATTCTTAAACCGGGAGTCCCGCGGCTGCGGGGTCAGTTCCTACGAGTTACGTTGGTCCCGTGGGAGGTGTTGGTGCCACCCATGGGGACGTTCGGGGGTGTTTCGAGTTCTCACCCTCTAATGCCATGTTTTTAAGTCTAAGTCTACATATATGCAAATTATCGTCGTATTCTTAAATCGGGAGACCCGCGGCTGATGGGTCAGTTCCTACAAGTTACGTTGGTCCCGTGGGAGGTGTTGGTGCCACCCACGGGGCCGTTCTCGGGCTGTTTCGAGTTTTCAACTTCTAACGCCATGTTTTTAAGCCTAAGTCTAGAAATACGCAAATTACCGTCGTATTCTCAAACCGGGAGACCCGCGGCTGCGGAGTCAGTTCCTACGAGCTATATTGGTCTCGTGGGAGGTGTTGGTGCCACCCACGGGGCCGTTCTCGGGCTGTTTCGAGTTTTCAACTTCTAACGCCATGTTTTTAAGCGTAAGTCTAGAATTACACAAATTACCGTTGTGTTCTCAAACCGGGAGACCCGCGGCTGCGGGTTCAGTTCCTACGAGTTACGTTGGTCCCGTGGGAGGTGTTGGTGCCACCCACGGTGCCGTTCGGGGGCTGTTTCGAGGTTTCACCTTCTAACGCCATGTTTTTAAGCCTAAGTCTAGATATATGCAAATTACCGTAGTATTCTCAAACCTGGAGACCCGCTGCTGCGGGGTCGGCTCCTACGAGTTACGTTGGTCCCGTGGGAGGTGTTGGTGCCACCCACGGGGCCGTTCGAGGGATGTTTTGAGTTTTCACCCTCTAACGCCATGTTTTTAAGCCTAAGTCTACAAATATGCAAATTACCGTCGTATTCGAAAACCGGGAGTCCCGCGGCTGCGGGTCAGTTCCTACGAGTTACGTTGGTCCTGTGGGAGGTGTTAGAGCCACCCACGGGGACGTTCGGGGGCTGTTTCGAGTTCTCACAACCTAACGCCATGTTTTTAAGCCTAAGTCTACAAATATGCAAATTATCGTCGTATTCTCAAACCGGGAGTCCCACGGCTGTGGGGTCAGTTCCTACGAGTTACGTTGGTCCCGTGGGAGGTGTTGGTGCCACCCACGGGAACGTTCGGGGGCTGTTTTGAGTTCTCACCCTCTAACGCCATATTTTTAAGCCTAAGTCTACAAATATGCAAATTATCGTCGTATTCGCAAACCGAGAGTCCCGCAGCTGCGGGGTCAGTTCCTACGAGTTACGTCGGTCCCGTGGGAGGTGTTGGTGCCACCCACGGGGCCGTTCTGGGGCTGTTTCGAGTTTTCACCTTCTAACGCCATGTTTTTAAGCCTAAGTCTAGAAATACGCAAATTACAGTCGTATTCTCAAACCGGGAGACCCGTGGCTGCGGGGTCAGTTCGTACGAGTTACGTTGGTCCCGTGAGAGGTGTTGGTGCCACCGACGGGGCCGTTCAGGGGCTGTTTCGAGTTTTCACCCTCTAACACCATGTTTTTAAGCCTAAGTCTAGAAATATGCAAATTACCGTCGTCTTCTTAAACCGGGAGTCCCGCGGCTGCGGGGCCAGTTCCTGCGAGTTACGTTGGTCCCGTGGGAGGTGTTGGTGCCACCCATGGGGACGTTCGGGGGTATTTCGAGTTCTCACCCTCTAATGCCATGTTTTTAAGTCTAAGTCTACAAATATGCAAATTATCGTCGTATTCTCAAACCGGGAGACCCGCGGCTGCGGGGTCAGTTCCTACGAGTTACGTTGGTCCCGTGGGAGGTGTTGGTGCCACCCACGGGGCCGTTCTCGGGCTGTTTCGAGTTTTCAACTTCTAATGCCATGTTTTTAAGCCTAAGTCTAGAAATACGCAAATTACCGTAGTACTCTCAAACCGGGAGACCCGCTGCTATGGGGTCAGTTCCTAAGAGTTACGTTCGTCCCGTGGGAGGTGTTGGTGCCACCCACGGGGCCGTTCCGGGCTTGTTTCGAGTTTTCACCTTCTAACGCCATGTTTTCAAGCCTAAGTCTAGAAATATGCAAATTATCGTAGTACTCTCAAACCGGGAGACCCGCGACTGTGGGGTCAGTTCCTACGAGTTACGTTGGTCTCGTGGGAGGTATTGGTGCCACCCACGGGGCCGTTCGGGGGCTGTTTCGAGGTTTCACCTTCTAACGCCATGTTTTGCTTAAGTCTAGAAATACGCAAATTACCGTCGTATTCTCAAACCGGGAGACCCGCGGCTACGGGGTCAGTTCCTACGAGTTACGTTGGTCCCGTGGGAGGTGTTGGTGCCACCCACGGGGCCGTTCGGGGGCTGTTTCGAGGTTTCACCTTCTAACGCCACGTTTTTAAGCCTAAGTCTAGAAATATGCAAATTACCGTAGTACTCTCAAACCGAGAGACCCACAACTGTGGGGTCAGTTCCTACGAGTTACGTTGGTCTCGTGGGAGGTGTTGATGCCACCCATGGGGCCGTTCCGGGGTTGTTTCGAGTTTTCACCATCTAACGCCATGTTTTTAAGCCTAAGTCTAGAAATACGCAAATTATCGTCGTATTCTCAAACCGGGAGTCCCGCGGCTGTGGGGTCAGTTACTACGAGTTACGTTGGTCCCGTGGGAGGTGTTGGTGCCACCCACGGGGCCGTTCGGGGGCTGTTTCGAGTTTTCACCCTCTAACGCCATGTTTTTAAGCCTTAGTATAGAAATATGCAAATTACCGTCGTATTCTCAAACCGAGAGACCCACGACTGTGGGGTCAGTTCCTACAAGTTACGTTGGTCTCGTGGGAGGTGTTGATGCCACCCACGGGGCCGTTCCGGGGTTGTTTCGAGTTTTCACCTTCTAACGCCATGTTTTTAAGCCTAAGTCTAGAAATACGCAAATTATCGTCGTATTCTCAAACCGGGAGTCCCGCGGCTGTGGGGTCAGTTACTACGAGTTACGTTGGTCCCGTGGGAGGTGTTGGTGCCACCCACGGGGCCGTTCGGGGGCTGTTTCGAGTTTTCACCCTCTAACGCCATGTTTTTAAGCCTTAGTATAGAAATATGCAAATTACCGTCGTATTCTTAAACCGGGAGTCCCGCGGCTGCGGGGTCAGTTCCTACGAGTTACATTGGTCCCGTGGGAGGTGTTGGTGCCACCCATGGGGACGTTCGTGGGTGTTTCGAGTTCTCACCCCCTAATGCCATGTTTTTAAGTCTAAGTCTACATATATGCAAATTATCGTCGTATTCTCAAATCGGGAGACCCGCGGCTACGGGGTCAGTTCCTACGAGTTACGTTGGTCCCGTGGGAGGTGTTGGTGCCACCCACGGGGCCGTTCTCGGGCTGTTTCGAGTTTTCAACTTCTAACGCCATGTTTTTAAGCCTAAGTCTAGAAATACGCAAATTACCGTCGTATTCTCAAATCGGGAGACCCGCGGCTGCGGGGTCAGCTCCTACGAGTTACGTTGGTCCCGTGGGAGGTGTTGGTGCCACCCACGGGGACGTTCGGGGGCTGTTTTGACTTTTCACCCTCTAACGCCATGATTTTAAGCCTAAGTCTACAAATATGCAAATTACCGTCGTATTCTAAAACTGGGAGTCCCGCGGCTGCGGGGTCAGTTCCTACGAGTTACGTCGGTCCCGTGGGAGGTGTTGGTGCCACCCACGGGGCCGTTCTGGGGTTGTTTAGAGTTTTCACCTTCTAACGCCATGTTTTTAAGCCTAAGTCTAGAAATACGCAAATTACCGTCGTATTCTCAAACCGGGAGACCCGTGGCTGCGGGGTCAGTCCCTACGAGTTATGTTGGTCCCGTGGGAGGTGTTGGTGCCACCCACGGGGCCGTTCGGGGGCTGTTTCGAGGTTTCACCTTCTAATGCCATGTTTTTAAGCCGAAGTCTAGAAATATGAAAATTACCGTAGTACTCTCAAACCGGGAGACCCGCTACTGTGGGGTCAGTTCCTACGAGTTACGTTGGTCCCGTGGGAGGTGTTGGTGCCACCCACGGGGCCGTTCGGGGGTTGTTTAGAGTTTTCACCTTCTAACGCCATGTTTTTAAGCCTAAGTCTAGAAATACGCAAATTATCGTCGTATTCTCAAACCGGGAGTCCCGCGGCTGTGGGGTCAGTTACTACGAGTTACGTTGGTCCCGTGGGAGGTGTTGGTGCCACCCACGGGGCCGTTCGGGGGCTGTTTCGAGTTTTCACCCTCTAACGCCATGTTTTTAAGCCTTAGTATAGAAATATGCAAATTACCGTAGTACTCTCAAATCGGGAGACCCGCGGCTGCGGGGTCAGCTCCTACGAGTTACGTTGGTCCCGTGGGAGGTGTTGGTGCCACCCACGGGGCCGTTCGGGGGCTGTTTCGAGGTTTCACCTTTTAATGCCATGTTTTTAAGCCGAAGTCTAGAAATATGCAAATTACCGTAGTACTCTCAAACCGGGATACCCGCTACTGTGGGGTCAGATCCTACGAGTTACGTTGGTCCCGTGGGAGGTGTTGGTGCCACCCACGGGGCCGTTCGGGGGCTGTTTCGAGTTTTCACCTTTTAACGCCATGTTTTGCTTAAGTCTAGAAATACGCAAATTACCGTCGTATTCTCAAACCGGGAGACCCGCGGCTGCGGCGTCAGTTCCTACGAGTTACGTTGGTCCCGTGGGAGGTGTTGGTGCCACCCACGGGGTCGTTCGGGGGCTGTTTCGAGGTTTCACCTTCTTATGCCATGTTTTTAAGCCTAAGTCTAGAAATATGCAAATTACCGTAGTACTCTCAAACCGAGTGACCCACGACTGTGGGGTCAGTTCCTACGAGTTACGTTGGTCTCGTGGGAGGTGTTGATACCACCCACGGGGCCGTTCCGGGGTTGTTTCGAGTTTTCACCTTCTAACGCCATGTTTTTAAGCCTAAGTCTAGAAATACGCAAATTACCGTCGTATTCTCAAATCGGGAGACCCGCGGCTGCGGGGTCAGTTCCTACGAGTTACGTCGGTCCCGTGGGAGGTGTTGGTGCCACCCACGGGGCCGTTCTGGGGTTGTTTAGAGTTTTCACCTTCTAACGCCATGTTTTTAAGCCTAAGTCTAGAAATACGCAAATTACCGTCGTATTCTCAAACCGGGAGACCCGTGGCTGCGGGGTCAGTCCCTACGAGTTATGTTGGTCCCGTGGGAGGTGTTGGTGCCACCCACGGGGCCGTTCGGAGGCTGTTTCGAGGTTTCACCTTCTAATGCCATGTTTTTAAGCCGAAGTCTAGAAATATGAAAATTACCGTAGTACTCTCAAACCGGGAGACCCGCTACTGTGGGGTCAGTTCCTACGAGTTACGTTGGTCCCGTGGGAGGTGTTGGTGCCACCCACGGGGCCGTTCGGGGGTTGTTTCGAGTTTTCACCTTCTAACGCCATGTTTTTAAGCCTAAGTCTAGAAATACGCAAATTATCGTCGTATTCTCAAACCGGGAGTCCCGCGGCTGTGGGGTCAGTTACTACGAGTTACGTTGGTCCCGTGGGAGGTGTTGGTGCCACCCACGGGGCCGTTCGGGGGCTGTTTCGAGTTTTCACCCTCTAACGCCATGTTTTTAAGCCTTAGTATAGAAATATGCAAATTACCGTCGTATTCTCAAACCGAGAGACCCACGACTGTGGGGTCAGTTCCTACAAGTTACGTTGGTCTCGTGGGAGGTGTTGATGCCACCCACGGGGCCGTTCCGGGGTTGTTTCGAGTTTTCACCTTCTAACGCCATGTTTTTAAGCCTAAGTCTAGAAATACGCAAATTATCGTCGTATTCTCAAACCGGGAGTCCCGCGGCTGTTGGGTCAGTTACTACGAGTTACGTTGGTCCCGTGGGAGGTGTTGGTGCCACCCACGGGGCCGTTCGGGGGCTGTTTCGAGTTTTCACCCTCTAACGCCATGTTTTTAAGCCTTAGTATAGAAATATGCAAATTACCGTCGTATTCTTAAACCGGGAGTCCCGCGGCTGCGGGGTCAGTTCCTACGAGTTACATTGGTCCCGTGGGAGGTGTTGGTGCCACCCATGGGGACGTTCGGGGGTGTTTCGAGTTCTCACTCCCTAATGCCATGTTTTTAAGTCTAAGTCTACATATATGCAAATTATCGTCGTATTCTCAAATCGGGAGACCCGCGGCTGCGGGGTCAGTTCCTACGAGTTACGTTGGTCCCGTGGGAGGTGTTGGTGCCACCCACGGGGCCGTTCTCGGGCTGTTTCGAGTTTTCAACTTCTAACGCCATGTTTTTAAGCCTAAGTCTAGAAATACGCAAATTACCATCGTATTCTCAAACCGGGAGACCCGCGGCTGCGGAGTCAGTTCCTACGAGTTACGTTGGTCTCGTGGGAGGTGTTGGTGCCACCCACGGGGCCGTTCTCGGGCTGTTTCGAGTTTTCAACTTTTAACGCCATGTTTTTAAGCCTAAGTCTAGAAATACCCAAATTACCGTTGTATTCTCAAACCGGGAGACCCGCGGCTGCGGGGTCAGTTCCTACGAGTTATGTTGGTCCCGTGGGAGGTGTTGGTGCCACCCACGGGGCCGTTCGGGGGCTGTTTCGAGGTTTCACCTTCTAACGCAATGTTTTTAAGCCTAAGTCTAGGTATATGCAAATTACCGTAGTACTCTCAAACCGGGAGACCCGCGGCTGCGGGGTCAGCTCCTACGAGTTACGTTGGTCCCGTGGGAGGTGTTGGTGCCACCCACGGGGCCGTTCGGGGGCTGTTTTGAGTTTTCACCCTCTAACGCCATGTTTTTAAGCCTAAGTCTACAAATATGCAAATTACCGTCGTATTCTAAAACCGGGAGTCCCGCGGCTGCGGGGTCAGTTCCTACGAGTTACGTTCGTCCCGTGGGAGGTGTTAGAACCACCCACGGGGACGTTCGGGGGCTGTTTCGAGTTCTCACCCTCAAACGCCATGTTTTTAAACCTAAGTCTACAAATATGCAAATTATCGTGGTATTCTCAAACCGGGAGTCCCACGGCTGCGGGGTCAGTTCCTACGAGTTACGTTGGTCCCGTGGGAGGTGTTGGTGCCACCCACGGGAACGTTCGGGGGTTGTTTTGAGTTCTCACCCTCTAACGCCATGTTTTTAAGCCTAAGTCTACAAATATGCAAATTATCGTCGTATTCTCAAACCGGGAGTCCCGCAGCTGCGGGGTCAGTTCCTACGAGTTACGTCGGTCCCGTGGGAGGTGTTGGTGCCACCCACGGGGCCGTTCTGGGGCTGTTTTGAGTTTTCACCTTCTAACGCCATGTTTTTAAGCCTAAGTCTAGAAATATGCAAATTATCGTAGTACTCTCAAACCGGGAGGCCCGCGGCTGCGGGGTCAGCTCCTACGAGTTACGTTGGTCCCGTGGGAGGTGTTGGTGCCACCCACGGGGCCGTTCTCGGGCTGTTTCGAGTTTTCAACTTCTAATGCCATGTTTTTAAGCCTAAGTCTAGAAATACGCAAATTACCGTAGTACTCTCAAACCGGGAGACCCGCTGCTGTGGGGTCAGTTCCTACGAGTTACGTTGGTCCCGTGGGAGGTGTTGGTGCCACCCACGGGGCCGTTCGGGGGCTGTTTCGAGTTTTCACCTTTTAACGCCATGTTTTGCTTAAGTCTAGAAATACACAAATTACCATCGTATTCTTAAACCGGGAGACCCGCGGCTGCAGGGTCAGTTCCTACGAGTTACGTTGGTCCCGTGGGAGGTGTTGGTGCCACCCACGGGGCCGTTCGGGGGCTGTTTCGAGGTTTCACCTTCTAACGCCATGTTTTTAAGCCTAAGTCTAGATATATGCAAATTACCGTAGTACTCTCAAACCGGGAGACCCGCTGCTGCGGGGTCAGCTCCTACGAGTTACGTTGGTCCCGTGGGAGGTGTTGGTGCCACCCACGGGGCCGTTTGAGGGATGTTTTGAGTTTTCACCCTCTAACGCCATGTTGTTAAGCCTAAGTCTACAAATATGCAAATTACCGTCGTATTCTAAAACCGGGAGTCCCGCGGCTGCGGGGTCAGTTCCTACGAGTTACGTTGGTCCTGTGGGAGGTGTTAGAGCCACCCACGGGGACGTTCGGGGGCTGTTTCGAGTTCTCACCCTCTAACGCCATGTTTTTAAGCCTAAGTCTACAAATATGCAAATTATCGTCGTATTCTCAAACCGGGAGTCCCACGGCTGCGGGGTCAGCTCCTACGAGTTACGTTGGTCCCGTGGGTGGTGTTGGTGCCACCCACGGGAACGTTCGGGGGCTGTTTCGAGTTCTCACCCTCTAACGCCATGTTTTTAAGCCTAAGTCTACAAATATGCAAATTATCGTCGTATTCTCAAACCGGGAGTCCCGCAGCTGCGGGGTCAGTTCCTACGAGTTACGTCGGTCCCGTGGGAGGTGTTGGTGCCACCCACGGGGCCGTTCTGGGGATGTTTCAAGTTTTCACCTTCTAACGCCATGTTTTTAAGCCTAAGTCTAGAAATACGCAAATTACCGTCCTATTCTCAAACCGGGAGACCCGTGGCTGCGGGGTCAGTTACTACGAGTTACGTTGGTCCCGTGAGAGGTGTTTGTGCCACCGACGGGGCCGTTCAGGGGCTGTTTCGAGTTTTCACCCTCTAACGCCATGTTTTTAAGCCTAAGTCTAGAAATATGAAAATTACCGTCGTATTCTTAAACCGGGAGTCCCGCGGCTGCGGGGCCAGTTCCTACGAGTTACGTTGGTCCCGTGGGAGGTGTTGGTGCCACCCATGGGGACGTTCGGGGGGTATTTCGAGTTCTCACCCTCTAATGCCATGTTTTTAAGTCTAAGTTTACAAATATGCAAATTATCGTCGTATTCTCAAACCGGGAGACCCGCGGCTGCGGGGTCAGTTACTACGAGTTACGTTGGTCCCGTGGGAGGTGTTGGTGCCACCCACGGGGCCGTTCTCGGGCTGTTTCGAGTTTTCAACTTCTAACGCCATGTTTTTAAGACTAAGTCTAGAAATACGCAAATTACCGTAGTACTCTCAAACCAGGAGACCCGTTGCTATGGGGTCAGTTCCTAAGAGTTACGTTGGTCCCGTGGGAGGTGTTGGTGCCACCCACGGGGCCGTTCCGGGGTTGTTTCGAGTTTTCACCTTCTAACGCCATGTTTTCAAGCCTAAGTCTAGAAATATGCAAATTATCGTAGTACTCTCAAACCGGGAGACCCGCTACTGTGGGGTCAGTTCCTACGAGTTACGTTGGTCTCGTGGGAGGTATTGGTGCCACCCACGGGGCCGTTCGGGGGCTGTTTCGAGGTTTCACCTTCTAACGCCATGTTTTCAAGCCTAAGTCTAGATATATGCAAATTACCGTAGTACTCTCAAATCGGGAGACCCGCGGCTGCGGGGTCAGCTCCTACGAGTTACGTTGGTCCCGTGGGAGGTGTTGGTGCCACCCACGGGGCCGTTCGGGGGCTGTTTCGAGGTTTCACCTTTTAATGCCATGTTTTTAAGCCGAAGTCTAGAAATATGCAAATTACCGTAGTACTCTCAAACCGGGATACCCGCTACTGTGGGGTCAGATCCTACGAGTTACGTTGGTCCCGTGGGAGGTGTTGGTGCCACCCACGGGGCCGTTCGGGGGCTGTTTCGAGTTTTCACCTTTTAACGCCATGTTTTGCTTAAGTCTAGAAATACGCAAATTACCGTCGTATTCTCAAACCGGGAGACCCGCGGCTGCGGCGTCAGTTCCTACGAGTTACGTTGGTCCCGTGGGAGGTGTTGGTGCCACCCACGGGGTCGTTCGGGGGCTGTTTCGAGGTTTCACCTTCTTATGCCATGTTTTTAAGCCTAAGTCTAGAAATATGCAAATTACCGTAGTACTCTCAAACCGAGTGACCCACGACTGTGGGGTCAGTTCCTACGAGTTACGTTGGTCTCGTGGGAGGTGTTGATACCACCCACGGGGCCGTTCCGGGGTTGTTTCGAGTTTTCACCTTCTAACGCCATGTTTTTAAGCCTAAGTCTAGAAATACGCAAATTATCGTCGTATTCTCAAACCGGGAGTCCCGCGGCTGTGGGGTCAGTTACTACGAGTTACGTTGGTCCCGTGGGAGGTGTTGGTGCCACCCACGGGGCCGTTCGGGGGCTGTTTCGAGTTTTCACCCTCTAACGCCATGTTTTTAAGCCTTAGTCTAGAAATATGCAAATTACCGTCGTATTCTTAAACCGGGAGTCCCGCGGCTGCGGGGTCAGTTCCTACAAGTTACATTGGTCCCGTGGGAGGTGTTGGTGCCACCCATGGGGACGTTCGGGGGTGTTTCGAGTTCTCACCCTCTAATGCCATGTTTTTAAGTCTAAGTCTACATATATGCAAATTATCGTCGTATTCTCAATTCGGGAGACCCGCGGCTGCGGGGTCACTTCCTACGAGTTACGTTGGTCCCGTGGGAGGTGTTGGTGCCACCCACGGGGCCGTTCTCGGGCTGTTTCGAGTTTTCAACTTCTAACGCCATGTTTTTAAGCCTAAGTCTAGAAATACGCAAATTACCGTCGTATTCTCAAACCGGGAGACCCGCGGCTGCGTAGTCAGTTCCTACGAGTTACGTTGGTCTCGTGGGAGGTGTTGGTGCCACCCACGGGGCCGTTCTCGGGCTGTTTCGAGTTTTCAACTTTTAACGCCATGTTTTTAAGCCTAAGTCTAGAAATACCCAAATTACCGTTGTATTCTCAAACCGGGAGACCCGCGGCTGCGGGGTCAGTTCCTACGAGTTACGTTGGTCCCGTGGGAGGTGTTGGTGCCACCCACGGGGCCGTTCGGGGGCTGTTTCGAGGTTTCACCTTCTAACGCCATGTTTTTAAGCCTAAGTCTAGATATATGAAAATTACCATAGTACTCTCAAACCGGGAGACCCGCGGCTGCGGGGTCAGCTCCTACGAGTTACGTTGGTCCCGTGGGAGGTGTTGGTGCCACCCACGGGGCCGTTCGAGGGCTGTTTTGAGTTTTCACCCTCTAACGCCATGTTTTTAAGCCTAAGTCTACAAATATGCAAATTACCGTCGTATTCTAAAACCGGGAGTCCCGCGGCTGCGGGGTCAGTTCCTACGAGTTACGTTGGTCCCGTGGGAGGTGTTAGAGCCACCCACGGGGACGTTCGGGGGCTGTTTCGAGTTCTCACCCTCTAACGCCATGTTTTTAAGCCTAAATCTACAAATATGCAAATTATCGTCGTATTCTCAAACCGGGAGTCCCACGGCTGCGGGGTCAGTTCCTACGAGTTACGTTGGTCCCGTGGGAGGTGTTGGTGCCACCCACGGGAACGTTCGGGGGCTGTTTTGTGTTCTCACCCTCTAACGCCATATTTTTAAGCCTAAGTCTACAAATATGCAAATTATCGTCGTATTCTCAAACCGGGAGTCCCGCAACTGCGGGGTCAGTTCCTACGAGTTACGTTGGTCCCGTGGGAGGTGTTGGTGCCACCCACGGGAACGTTCGGGGGCTGTTTTAAGTTCTCACCCTCTAACGCCATGTTTTTAAGCCTAAGTCTACAAATATGCAAATTATCGTCGTATTCTCAAGCCGGGAGTCCCGCGGCTGCGGGGTCAGTTCCTACGGGTTACGTTGGTCTCCTGGGAGGTGTTGGTGCCACCCACGGGAACGTTCGGGGGCTGTTTCGAGTTCACATCCTCTAACGCCATGTTTTTAAGCCTAAGTCTAAAAATATGAAAATTATCGTCGTATTCTCAAACCGGGAGTCCCGCGGCTGCGGGGTCAGTTCCTACGAGTTACGTCGGTCCCGTGGGAGGTGTTGGTGCCACCCACGGGGCCGTTCTGGGTCTGTTTCGAGTTTTCACCTTCTAACGCCATGTTTTTAAGCCTAAGTCTAGAAATACGCAAATTACCGTCGTATTCTCAAACCGGGAGACCCGTGGCTGCGGGGTCAGTTCCTACGAGTTACGTTGGTCCCGTGGGAGGTGTTGGTGCCACCCACGGGGCCGTTCGGGGCCTGTTACTAGGTTTCACCTTCTAAGGCCATGTTTTTAAGCCTAAGTCTAGAAATATGCAAATTACCGTAGTACTATCAAACCGAGAGACATGCTGCTGTGGGGTCAGTTCCTACGAGTTACGTTGGTCCCGTGGGAGGTGTTGATGCCACCCACGGGGCCGTTCGGGGGCTGTTTCGAGTTTTCACCTTTTAACGCCTTGTTTTGCTCAAGTCTAGAAATACGCAAATTACCGTCGTATTCTCAAACCGGGAGACCCGCGGCTACGGGGTCAGTTCCTACGAGTTACGTTGGTGCCGTTCGAGGGCTGTTTCGAGGTTTCACCTTCTAACACCATGTTTTTAAGCCTAAGTCTAGAAATATGCAAATTATCGTAGTACTCTCAAACCGGGAGACCCGCGACTTAGGGGTCAGTTCCTACGAGTTACGTTGGTCTCGTGGGAGGTATTGGTGCCACCCACGGGGCCGTTCCGGGGATGTTTCGAGTTTTCACCTTCTAACGCCATGTTTTTAAGCCTAAGTCTAGAAATACGCAAATTACCTTCGTATTCTCAAATCGGGAGTCTCGCGGCTGCGGGGTCAGTTACTACGAGTTACGTTGGTCCCGTGGGAGGTGTTAGTGCCACCGACGGGGCCGTTCAGGGGCTGTTTCGAGTTTTCACCCTCTAACGCCATGTTTTTAAGCCTAAGTCTAGAAATATGCAAATTACCGTCGTATTCTTAAACCGGGAGTCCCGCGGCTGCGGGGCCAGTTCCTACGAGTTACGTTGGTCCCGTGGGAGGTGTTGGTGCCACCCATGGGGACGTTCGGGGGTATTTCGAGTTCTCACCCTCTAATGCCATGTTTTTAAGTCTAAGTCTACAAATATGCAAATTATCGTCGTATTCTCAAACCGGGAGACCCGCGGCTGCGGGGTCAGTTCCTACGAGTTACGATGGTCCCGTGGGAGGTGTTGGTGCCACCCACGGGGCCGTTCTCGGGCTGTTTCGACGTTTCAACTTCTAACGCCATGTTTTTAAGCCTAAGTCTAGAAATACGCAAATTACCGTAGTACTCTCAAACCGGGAGACCCGCTGCTATGGGGTCAGTTCCTAAGAGTTACGTTGGTCCCGTGGGAGGTGTTGGTGCCACCCACGGGGCCGTCCCGGGGTTGTTTCGAGTTTTCACCTTCTAACGCCATGTTTTCAAGCCTAAGTCAAGAAATATGCAAATTATCGTAGTACTCTCAAACCGGGAGACCCGCGACTGTGGGGTCAGTTCCTACGAGTTACGTTGGTCTCGTGGGAGGTATTGGTGCCACCCACGGGGCCGTTCGGGGGCTGTTTCGATGTTTCACCTTCTAACGCCATGTTTTTAAGCCTAAGTCTAGATATATGCAAATTACCGTAGTACTCTCAAATCGGGAGACCCGCGGCTGCGGGGTCGGCTCCTACGAGTTACGTTGGTCCCGTGGGAGGTGTTGGTGCCACCCACGGGGACGTTCGGGGGCTGTTTTGAGTTTTCACCCTCTAACGCCATGTTTTTAAGCCTAAGTCTACAAATATGCAAATTACCGTCGTATTCTAAAACTGGGAGTCCCGCGGCTGCGGGGTTAGTTCCTACGAGTTACGTCGGTCCCGTGGGAGGTGTTGGTGCCACCCACGGGCCGTTCTGGGGCTGTTTCGAGTTTTCACCTTCTAACGCCATGTTTTTAAGCCTAAGTCTAGAAATACGCAAATTACCGTCGTATTCTCAAACCGGGAGTCCCGTGGCTGCGGGGTCAGTTCCTACGAGTTACGTAGGTCCCGTGGGAGGTGTTGGTGCCACCCACGGGGCCGTTCGGGGGCTGTTTCGAGGTTTCACCTTCTAATGCCATGTTTTTAAGCCGAAGTATAGAAATATGCAAATTACCGTAGTACTCTCAAACCGGGATACCCGCTACTGTGGGGTCAGTTCCTACGAGTTACGTTGGTCCCGTGGGAGGTGTTGGTGCCACCCACGGGGCCGTTCGGGGGCTGTTTCGGGTTTTCTCCTTTTAACGCCATGTTTTGCTTAAGTCTAGAAATACGCAAATTACCGTCGTATTCTCAAACCGGGAGACCCGCGGCTGCGGCGTCAGTTCCTACGAGTTACGTTGGTCCCGTGGGAGGTGTTGGTGCCACCCACGGGGTCGTTCGGGGGCTGTTTCGAGGTTTCACCTTCTTACGCCATGTTTTTAAGCCTAAGTCTAGAAATATGCAAATTACCGTAGTACTCTCAAACCGAGTGACCCACGACTGTGGGGTCAGTTCCTACGAGTTACGTTGGTCTCGTGGGAGGTGTTGATGCCACCCACGGGGCCGTTCCGGGGTTGTTTCGAGTTTTCACCTTCTAACGCCAAGTTTTTAAGCCTAAGTCTAGAAATACGCAAATTATCGTCGTATTCTCAAACCGGGAGTCCCGCGGCTGTGGGGTCAGTTACTACGAGTTACGTTGGTCCCGTGGGAGGTGTTGGTGCCACCCACGGGGCCGTTCGGGGGCTGTTTCGAGTTTTCACCCTCTAACGCCATGTTTTTAAGCCTTAGTCTAGAAATATGCAAATTACCGTCGTATTCTTAAACCGGGAGTCCCGCGGCTGCAGGGTCAGTTCCTACAAGTTACATTGGTCCCGTGGGAGGTGTTGGTGCCACCCATGGGGACGTTCGGGGGTGTTTTGAGTTCTCACCGTCTAATGCCATGTTTTTAAGTCTAAGTCTACATATATGCAAATTATCGTCGTATTCTCAAACCGGGAGACCCGCGGCTGCGGGGTCACTTCCTACGAGTTACGTTGGTCCCGTGGGAGGTGTTGGTGCCACCCACGGGGCCGTTCTCGGGCTGTTTCGAGTTTTCAACTTCTAACGCCATGTTTTTAAGCCTAAGTCTAGAAATACGCAAATTACCGTCGTATTCTCAAACCGGGAGACCCGCGGCTGCGTAGTCAGTTCCTACGAGTTATGTTGGTCTCGTGGGAGGTGTTGGTGCCACCCACGGGGCCGTTCTCGGGCTGTTTCGAGTTTTCAACTTTTAACGCCATGTTTTTAAGCCTAAGTCTAGAAATACCCAAATTACCGTTGTATTCTCAAACCGGGAGACCCGCGGCTGCGGGGTCAGTTCCTACGAGTTACGTTGGTCCCGTGGGAGGTGTTGGTGCCACCCACGGGGCCGTTCGGGGGCTGTTTCGAGGTTTCACCTTCTAACGCCATGTTTTTAAGCCTAAGTCTAGATATATGAAAATTACCGTAGTACTCTCAAACCGGGAGACCCGCGGCTGCGGGGTCAGCTCCTACGAGTTACGTTGGTCCCGTGGGAGGTGTTGGTGCCACCCACGGGGCCGTTCGAGGGCTGTTTTGAGTTTTCACCCTCTAACGCCATGTTTTTAAGCCTAAGTCTACAAATATGCAAATTACCGTCGTATTCTAAAACCGGGAGTCCCGCGGCTGCGGGGTCAGTTCCTACGAGTTACGTTGGTCCCGTGG
Organism: Sambucus nigra; assembly: GCA_949130495.1. Classification (NCBI taxonomy): domain Eukaryota; kingdom Viridiplantae; phylum Streptophyta; class Magnoliopsida; order Dipsacales; family Adoxaceae; genus Sambucus; species Sambucus nigra. Next base: position 94,931,686 of record OX422220.1, read on the forward strand.
GAGGTGTTAGAGCCACCCACGGGGACGTTCCGGGGCTGTTTCGAGTTCTCACCCTCTAACGCCATGTTTTTAAGCCTAAATCTACAAATATGCAAATTATCGTCGTATTCTCAAACCGGGAGTCCCACGGCTGCGGGGTCAGTTCCTACGAGTTACGTTGGTCCCGTGGGAGGTGTTGGTGCCACCCACGGGAACGTTCGGGGGCTGTTTTGTGTTCTCACCCTCTAACGCCATATTTTTAAGCCTAAGTCTACAAATATGCAAATTATCGTCGTATTCTCAAACCGGGAGTCCCGCAGCTGCGGGGTCAGTTCCTACGAGTTACGTTGGTCCCGTGGGAGGTGTTGGTGCCACCCACAGGAACGTTCGGGGGCTGTTTTAAGTTCTCACCCTCTAACGCCATGTTTTTAAGCCTAAGTCTACAAATATGCAAATTATCGTCGTATTCTCAAGCCGGGAGTCCCGCGGCTGCGGGGTCAGTTCCTACGGGTTACGTTGGTCTCGTGGGAGGTGTTGGTGCCACCCACGGGAACGTTCGGGGGCTGTTTCGAGTTCACATCCTCTAATGCCATGTTTTTAAGCCTAAGTCTAAAAATATGAAAATTATCGTCGTATTCTCAAACCGGGAGTCCCGCGGCTGCGGGGTCAGTTCCTACGAGTTACGTCGGTCCCGTGGGAGGTGTTGGTGCCACCCACGGGGCCGTTCTGGGTCTGTTTCGAGTTTTCACCTTCTAACGCCATGTTTTTAAGCCTAAGTCTAGAAATACGCAAATTACCGTCGTATTCTCAAACCGGGAGACCCGTGGCTGCGGGGTCAGTTCCTACGAGTTACGTTGGTCCCGTGGGAGGTGTTGGTGCCACCCACGGGGCCGTTCGGGGCCTGTTACTAGGTTTCACCTTCTAAGGCCATGTTTTTAAGCCTAAGTCTAGAAATATGCAAATTACCGTAGTACTATCAAACCGGGAGACATGCTGCTGTGGGGTCAGTTCCTACGAGTTACGTTGGTCCCGTGGGAGGTGTTGGTGCCACCCACGGGGCCGTTCGGGGGCTGTTTCGAGTTTTCACCTTTTAACGCCTTGTTTTGCTCAAGTCTAGAAATATGCAAATTACCGTCGTATTCTCAAACCGGGAGACCCACGGCTACGGGGTCAGTTCCTACGAGTTACGTTGGTGCCGTTCGAGGGCTGTTTCGAGGTTTCACCTTCTAACACCATGTTTTTAAGCCTAAGTCTAGAAATATGCAAATTATCGTAGTACTCTCAAACCGGGAGACCCGCGACTGTGGGGTCAGTTCCTACGAGTTACGTTGGTCTCGTGGGAGGTATTGGTGCCACCCACGGGGCCGTTCCGGGGATGTTTCGAGTTTTCACCTTCTAACGCCATGGTTTTAAGCCTAAGTCTAGAAATACACAAATTACCTTCGTATTCTCAAATCGGGAGTCTCGCGGCTGCGAGGTCAGTTACTACGAGTTACGTTGGTCCCGTGGGAGGTGTTAGTGCCACCGACGGGGCCGTTCAGGGGCTGTTTCGAGTTTTCACCCTCTAACGCCATGTTTTTAAGCCTAAGTCTACAAATATGCAAATTATCGTCGTATTCTCAAACCGGGAGACCCGCGGCTGCGGGGTCAGTTCCTACGAGTTACGTTGGTCCCGTGGGAGGTGTTGGTGCCACCCACGGGGCCGTTCTCGGGCTGTTTCGAGTTTTCAACTTCTAATGCCATGTTTTTAAGCCTAAGTCTAGAAATACGCAAATTACCGTAGTACTCTCAAACCGGGAGACCCGCTGCTATGGGGTCAGTTCCTAAGAGTTACGTTGGTCCCGTGGGAGGTGTTGGTGCCACCCACGGGGCCGTTCCGGGCTTGTTTCGAGTTTTCACCTTCTAACGCCATGTTTTCAAGCCTAAGTCTAGAAATATGCAAATTATCGTAGTACTCTCAAACCGGGAGACCCGCGACTGTGGGGTCAGTTCCTACGAGTTACGTTGGTCTCGTGGGAGGTATTGGTGCCACCCACGGGGCCGTTCGGGGGCTGTTTCGAGGTTTCACCTTCTAACGCCATGTTTTGCTTAAGTCTAGAAATACGCAAATTACCGTCGTATTCTCAAACCAGGAGACCCGCGGCTGCGGGGTCAGTTCCTCCGAGTTACGTTGGTCCCGTGGGAGGTGTTGGTGCCACCCACGGGGCCGTTCGGCGGCTGTTTCGAGGTTTCACCTTCTAACGCCACGTTTTTAAGCCTAAGTCTAGAAATATGAAAATTACCGTAGTACTCTCAAACCGAGAGACCCACGACTGTGGGGTCAGTTCCTACGAGTTACGTTGGTCTCGTGGGAGGTGTTGATGCCACCCACGGGGCCGTTCCGGGGTTGTTTCGAGTTTTCACCTTCTAACGCCATGTTTTTAAGCCTAAGTCTAGAAATACGCAAATTATCGTCGTATTCTCAAACCGGGAGTCCCGCGGCTGCGGGGTCAGTTACTACGAGTTACGTTGGTCCCGTGGGAGGTGTTGGTGCCACCCACGGGGCCGTTCGGGGGCTGTTTCGAGTTTTCACCCTCTAACGCCATGTTTTTAAGCCTTAGTCTAGAAATATGCAAATTACCGTCGTATTCTTAAACCGGGAGTCCCGCGGCTGCGGTGTCAGTTCCTACAAGTTACATTGGTCCCGTGGGAGGTGTTGGTGCCACCCACGGGGCCGTTCTCGGGCTGTTTCGAGTTTTCAACTTCTAATGCCATGTTTTTAAGCCTAAGTCTAGAAATACGCAAATTACCGTAGTACTCTCAAACCGGGAGACCCGCTGCTATGGGGTCAGTTCCTAAGAGTTACGTTGGTCCCGTGGGAGGTGTTGGTGCCACCCACGGGGCCGTCCCGGGGTTGTTTCGAGTTTTCACCTTCTAACGCCATGTTTTCAAGCCTAAGTCAAGAAATATGCAAATTATCGTAGTACTCTCAAACCGGGAGACCCGCGACTGTGGGGTCAGTTCCTACGAGTTACGTTGGTCTCGTGGGAGGTATTGGTGCCACCCACGGGGCCGTTCGGGGGCTGTTTCGAGGTTTCACCTTCTAACGCCATGTTTTTAAGCCTAAGTCTAGATATATGCAAATTACCGTAGTACTCTCAAATCGGGAGACCCGCGGCTGCGGGGTCGGCTCCTACGAGTTACGTTGGTCCCGTGGGAGGTGTTGGTGCCACCCACGGGGACGTTCGGGGGCTGTTTTGAGTTTTCACCCTCTAACGCCATGTTTTTAAGCCTAAGTCTACAAATATGCAAATTACCGTCGTATTCTAAAACTGGGAGTCCCGCGGCTGCGGGGTTAGTTCCTACGAGTTACGTCGGTCCCGTGGGAGGTGTTGGTGCCACCCACGGGCCGTTCTGGGGCTGTTTCGAGTTTTCACCTTCTAACGCCATGTTTTTAAGCCTAAGTCTAGAAATACGCAAATTACCGTCGTATTCTCAAACCGGGAGTCCCGTGGCTGCGGGGTCAGTTCCTACGAGTTACGTAGGTCCCGTGGGAGGTGTTGGTGCCACCCACGGGGCCGTTCGGGGGCTGTTTCGAGGTTTCACCTTCTAATGCCATGTTTTTAAGCCGAAGTATAGAAATATGCAAATTACCGTAGTACTCTCAAACCGGGATACCCGCTACTGTGGGGTCAGTTCCTACGAGTTACGTTGGTCCCGTGGGAGGTGTTGGTGCCACCCACGGGGCCGTTCGGGGGCTGTTTCGGGTTTTCTCCTTTTAACGCCATGTTTTGCTTAAGTCTAGAAATACGCAAATTACCGTCGTATTCTCAAACCGGGAGACCCGCGGCTGCGGCGTCAGTTCCTACGAGTTACGTTGGTCCCGTGGGAGGTGTTGGTGCCACCCACGGGGTCGTTCGGGGGCTGTTTCGAGGTTTCACCTTCTTACGCCATGTTTTTAAGCCTAAGTCTAGAAATATGCAAATTACCGTAGTACTCTCAAACCGAGTGACCCACGATTGTGGGGTCAGTTCCTACGAGTTACGTTGGTCTCGTGGGAGGTGTTGATGCCACCCACGGGGCCGTTCCGGGGTTGTTTCGAGTTTTCACCTTCTAACGCCAAGTTTTTAAGCCTAAGTCTAGAAATACGCAAATTATCGTCGTATTCTCAAACCGGGAGTCCCGCGGCTGTGGGGTCAGTTACTACGAGTTACGTTGGTCCCGTGGGAGGTGTTGGTGCCACCCACGGGGCCGTTCGGGGGCTGTTTCGAGTTTTCACCCTCTAACGCCATGTTTTTAAGCCTTAGTCTAGAAATATGCAAATTACCGTCGTATTCTTAAACCGGGAGTCCCGCGGCTGCAGGGTCAGTTCCTACAAGTTACATTGGTCCCGTGGGAGGTGTTGGTGCCACCCATGGGGACGTTCGGGGGTGTTTTGAGTTCTCACCCTCTAATGCCATGTTTTTAAGTCTAAGTCTACATATATGCAAATTATCGTCGTATTCTCAAACCGGGAGACCCGCGGCTGCGGGGTCACTTCCTACGAGTTACGTTGGTCCCGTGGGAGGTGTTGGTGCCACCCACGGGGCCGTTCTCGGGCTGTTTCGAGTTTTCAACTTCTAACGCCATGTTTTTAAGCCTAAGTCTAGAAATACGCAAATTACCGTCGTATTCTCAAACCGGGAGACCCGCGGCTGCGTAGTCAGTTCCTACGAGTTATGTTGGTCTCGTGGGAGGTGTTGGTGCCACCCACGGGGCCGTTCTCGGGCTGTTTCGAGTTTTCAACTTTTAACGCCATGTTTTTAAGCCTAAGTCTAGAAATACGCAAATTACCGTCGTATTCTCAAACCAGGAGACCCGCGGCTGCGGGGTCAGTTCCTCCGAGTTACGTTGGTCCCGTGGGAGGTGTTGGTGCCACCCACGGGGCCGTTCGGTGGCTGTTTCGAGGTTTCACCTTCTAACGCCACGTTTTTAAGCCTAAGTCTAGAAATATGAAAATTACCGTAGTACTCTCAAACCGAGAGACCCACGACTGTGGGGTCAGTTCCTACAAGTTACGTTGGTCTCGTGGGAGGTGTTGATGCCACCCACGGGGCCGTTCCGGGGTTGTTTCGAGTTTTCACCTTCTAACGCCATGTTTTTAAGCCTAAGTCTAGAAATACGTAAATTATCGTCGTATTCTCAAACCGGGAGTCCCGCGGCTGCGGGGTCAGTTACTACGAGTTACGTTGGTCCCGTGGGAGGTGTTGGTGCCACCCACGGGGCCGTTCGGGGGCTGTTTCGAGTTTTCACCCTCTAACGCCATGTTTTTAAGCCTTAGTCTAGAAATATGCAAATTACCGTCGTATTCTTAAACCGGGAGTCCCGCGGCTGCGGGGTCAGTTCCTACGAGTTACATTGGTCCCGTGGGAGGTGTTGGTGCCACCCACGGGGCCGTTCTCGGGCTGTTTCGAGTTTTCAACTTCTAACGCCATGTTTTTAAGCCTAAGTCTAGAAATACGCAAATTACCGTAGTACTCTCAAACCGGGAGACCCGCTGCTATGGGGTCAGTTCCTAAGAGTTACGTTGGTCCCGTGGGAGGTGTTGGTGCCACCCACGGGGCCGTCCCGGGGTTGTTTCGAGTTTTCACCTTCTAACGCCATGTTTTCAAGCCTAAGTCAAGAAATATGCAAATTATCGTAGTACTCTCAAACCGGGAGACCCGCGACTGTGGGGTCAGTTCCTACGAGTTACGTTGGTCTCGTGGGAGGTATTGGTGCCACCCACGGGGCCGTTCGGGGGCTGTTTCGAGGTTTCACCTTCTAACGCCATGTTTTTAAGCCTAAGTCTAGATATATGCAAATTACCGTAGTACTCTCAAATCGGGAGACCCGCGGCTGCGGGGTCGGCTCCTACGAGTTACGTTGGTCCCGTGGGAGGTGTTGGTGCCACCCACGGGGACGTTCGGGGGCTGTTTTGAGTTTTCACCCTCTAACGCCATGTTTTTAAGCCTAAGTCTACAAATATGCAAATTACCGTCGTATTCTAAAACTGGGAGTCCCGCGGCTGCGGGGTTAGTTCCTACGAGTTACGTCGGTCCCGTGGGAGGTGTTGGTGCCACCCACGGGCCGTTCTGGGGCTGTTTCGAGTTTTCACCTTCTAACGCCATGTTTTTAAGCCTAAGTCTAGAAATACGCAAATTACCGTCGTATTCTCAAACCGGGAGTCCCGTGGCTGCGGGGTCAGTTCCTACGAGTTACGTAGGTCCCGTGGGAGGTGTTGGTGCCACCCACGGGGCCGTTCGGGGGCTGTTTCGAGGTTTCACCTTCTAATGCCATGTTTTTAAGCCGAAGTATAGAAATATGCAAATTACCGTAGTACTCTCAAACCGGGATACCCGCTACTGTGGGGTCAGTTCCTACGAGTTACGTTGGTCCCGTGGGAGGTGTTGGTGCCACCCACGGGGCCGTTCGGGGGCTGTTTCGGGTTTTCTCCTTTTAACGCCATGTTTTGCTTAAGTCTAGAAATACGCAAATTACCGTCGTATTCTCAAACCGGGAGACCCGCGGCTGCGGCGTCAGTTCCTACGAGTTACGTTGGTCCCGTGGGAGGTGTTGGTGCCACCCACGGGGCCGTTCGGGGGCTGTTTCGAGGTTTCACCTTCTAACGCCATGTTTTTAAGCCTAAGTCTAGATATATGAAAATTACCGTAGTACTCTCAAACCGGGAGACCCGCGGCTGCGGGGTCAGCTCCTACGAGTTACGTTGGTCCCGTGGGAGGTGTTGGTGCCACCCACGGGGCCGTTCGAGGGCTGTTTTGAGTTTTCACCCTCTAACGCCATGTTTTTAAGCCTAAGTCTACAAATATGCAAATTACCGTCGTATTCTAAAACCGGGAGTCCCGCGGCTGCGGGGTCAGTTCCTACGAGTTACGTTGGTCCCGTGGGAGGTGTTAGAGCCACCCACGGGGACGTTCGGGGGCTGTTTCGAGTTCTCACCCTCTAACGCCATGTTTTTAAGCCAAAATCTACAAATATGCAAATTATCGTCGTATTCTCAAACCGGGAGTCCCACGGCTGCGGGGTCAGTTCTTACGAGTTACGTTGGTCCCGTGGGAGGTGTTGGTGCCACCCACGGGAACGTTCGGGGGCTGTTTTGTGTTCTCACCCTCTAACGCCATATTTTTAAGCCTAAGTCTACAAATATGCAAATTATCGTCGTATTCTCAAACCGGGAGTCCCGCAGCTGCGGGGTCAGTTCCTACGAGTTACGTTGGTCCCGTGGGAGGTGTTGGTGCCACCCACAGGAACGTTCGGGGGCTGTTTTAAGTTCTCACCCTCTAACGCCATGTTTTTAAGCCTAAGTCTACAAATATGCAAATTATCGTCGTATTCTCAAGCCGGGAGTCCCGCGGCTGCGGGGTCAGTTCCTACGGGTTACGTTGGTCTCGTGGGAGGTGTTGGTGCCACCCACGGGAACGTTCGGGGGCTGTTTCGAGTTCACATCCTCTAACGCCATGTTTTTAAGCCTAAGTCTAAAAATATGAAAATTATCGTCGTATTCTCAAACCGGGAGTCCCGCGGCTGCGGGGTCAGTTCCTACGAGTTACGTCGGTCCCGTGGGAGGTGTTGGTGCCACCCACGGGGCCGTTCTGGGTCTGTTTCGAGTTTTCACCTTCTAACGCCATGTTTTTAAGCCTAAGTCTAGAAATACGCAAATTACCGTCGTATTCTCAAACCGGGAGACCCGTGGCTGCGGGGTCAGTTCCTACGAGTTACGTTGGTCCCGTGGGAGGTGTTGGTGCCACCCACGGGGCCGTTCGGGGCCTGTTACTAGGTTTCACCTTCTAAGGCCATGTTTTTAAGCCTAAGTCTAGAAATATGCAAATTACCGTAGTACTATCAAACCGGGAGACATGCTGCTGTGGGGTCAGTTCCTACGAGTTACGTTGGTCCCGTGGGAGGTGTTGGTGCCACCCACGGGGCCGTTCGGGGGCTGTTTCGAGTTTTCACCTTTTAACGCCTTGTTTTGCTCAAGTCTAGAAATACGCAAATTACCGTCGTATTCTCAAACCGGGAGACCTGCGGCTACGGGGTCAGTTCCTACGAGTTACGTTGGTGCCGTTCGAGGGCTGTTTCGAGGTTTCACCTTCTAACACCATGTTTTTAAGCCTAAGTCTAGAAATATGCAAATTATCGTAGTACTCTCAAACCGGGAGACCCGCGACTGTGAGGTCAGTTCCTACGAGTTACGTTGGTCTCGTGGGAGGTATTGGTGCCACCCACGGGGCCGTTCCGGGGATGTTTCGAGTTTTCACCTTCTAACGCCATGTTTTTAAGCCTAAGTCTAGAAATACGCAAATTACCTTCGTATTCTCAAATCGGGAGTCTCGCGGCTGCGGGGTCAGTTACTACGAGTTACGTTGGTCCCGTGGGAGGTGTTAGTGCCACCGACGGGGCCGTTCAGGGGCTGTTTCGAGTTTTCACCCTCTAACGCCATGTTTTTAAGCCTAAGTCTACAGATATGCAAATTATCGTCGTATTCTCAAACCGGGAGACCCGCGGCTGCGGGGTCAGTTCCTACGAGTTACGTTGGTCCCGTGGGAGGTGTTGGTGCCACCCACGGGGCCGTTCTCGGGCTGTTTCGAGTTTTCAACTTCTAATGCCATGTTTTTAAGCCTAAGTCTAGAAATACGCAAATTACCGTAGTACTCTCAAACCGGGAGACCCGCTGCTATGGGGTCAGTTCCTAAGAGTTACGTTGGTCCCGTGGGAGGTGTTGGTGCCACCCACGGGGCCGTTCCGGGCTTGTTTCGAGTTTTCACCTTCTAACGCCATGTTTTCAAGCCTAAGTCTAGAAATATGCAAATTATCATAGTACTCTCAAACCGGGAGAGCCGCGACTGTGGGGTCAGTTCCTACGAGTTACGTTGGTCTCGTGGGAGGTATTGGTGCCACCCACGGGGCCGTTCGGGGGTTGTTTCGAGGTTTCACCTTCTAACGCCATGTTTTGCTTAAGTCTAGAAATACGCAAATTACCGTCGTATTCTCAAACCAGGAGACCCGCGGCTGCGGGGTCAGTTCCTACGAGTTACGTTGGTCCCGTGGGAGGTGTTGGTGCCACCCACGGGGCCGTTCGGCGGCTGTTTCGAGGTTTCACCTTCTAACGCCACGTTTTAAAGCCTAAGTCTAGAAATATGAAAATTACCGTAGTACTCTCAAACCGAGAGACCCACGACTGTGGGGTCAGTTCCTACGAGTTACGTTGGTCTCGTGGGAGGTGTTGATGCCACCCACGGGGCCGTTCCGGGGTTGTTTCGAGTTTTCACCTTCAAACGCCATGTTTTTAAGCCTAAGTCTAGAAATACGCAAATTATCGTCGTATTCTCAAACCGGGAGTCCCGCGGCTGCGGGGTCAGTTACTACGAGTTACGTTGGTCCCGTGGGAGGTGTTGGTGCCACCCACGGGGCCGTTCGGGGGCTGTTTCGAGTTTTCACCCTCTAACGCCATGTTTTTAAGCCTTAGTCTAGAAATATGCAAATTACCGTCGTATTCTTAAACCAGGAGTCCCGCGGCTGCGGGGTCAGTTCCTACGAGTTACGTTGGTCCCGTGGGAGGTGTTGGTGCCACCCATGGGGACGTTCGGGGGTGTTTCGAGTTCTCACCCTCTAATGCCATGTTTTTAAGTCTAAGTCTACATATATGCAAATTATCGTCGTATTCTCAAATCGGGAGACCCACGGCTGCGGGGTCAGTTCCTACGAGTTACGTTGGTCCCGTGGGAGGTGTTGGTGCCACCCACGGGGCCGTTCTCGGGCTATTTCGAGTTTTCAACTTCTAACGCCATGTTTTTAAGCCTAAGTCTAGAAATACGCAAATTACAGTCGTATTCTCAAACCGGGAGACCCGCGGCTGCGGAGTCAGTTCCTACGAGTTAGGTTGGTCTCGTGGGAGGTGTTGGTGCCACCCACGGGGCCGTTCTCGGGCTGTTTCGAGTTTTCAACTTCTAACGCCATGTTTTTAAGCCTAAGTCTTGAAATACCCAAATTATCGTTGTGTTCTCAAACAGGGAGACCCGCGGCTGCGGGGTCAGTTCCTACGAGTTATGTTGGTCCCGTGGGAGGTGTTGGTGCCACCCACGGGGCCGTTCGGTAGCTGTTTCGAGGTTTCACCTTCTAACGCCATGTTTTTAAGCCTAAGTCTAGATATATGCAAATTACCGTAGTATTCTCAAACCTGGAGACCCGCTGCTGCGGGGTCAGCTCCTACGAGTTACGTTGGTCCCGTGGGAGGTGTTGGTGCCACCCACGGGGCCGTTCGAGGGATGTTTTGAGTTTTCACCCTCTAACGCCATGTTTTTAAGCCTAAGTCTACAAATATGCAAATTACCGTCTTATTCTACAACCGGGAGTCCCGCGGCTGCGGGGTCAGTTCCTACGAGTTACGTTGGTCCCGTGGGAGGTGTTAGAGCCACCCACGGGGACGTTCGGGGGCTGTTTCGAGTTCTCACCCTCTAACGCCATGTTTTTAAGCCTAAGTCTACAAATATGCAAATTATCGTCGTATTCTCAAACCGGGAGTCCCACGGCTGCGGGGTCAGTTCCTACGAGTTACGTTGGTCCCGTGGGAGGTGTTGGTGCCACCCACGGGAACGTTCGGGGGCTGTTTTGAGTTCTCACCCTCTAACGCCATATTTTTAAGCCTAAGTCTACAAATATGCAAATTATCGTCGTATTCTCAAACCGGGAGTCCCGCAGCTGCGGGGTCAGTTCCTACGAGTTACGTCGGTCCCGTGGGAGGTGTTGGTGCCACCCACGGGAACGTTCGGGGGCTGTTTTAAGTTCTCACCCTCTAACGCCATGTTTTTAAGCCTAAGTCTACAAATATGCAAATTATCGTCGTATTCTCAAACCGGGAGTCCCGCGGCTGCGGGGTCAGTTCCTACGGGTTACGTTGGTCTCGTGGGAGGTGTTGGTGCCACCCACGGGAACGTTCGGGGGCTGTTTCGAGTTCACATCCTCTAACTCCATGTTTTTAAGCCTAAGTCTAAAAATATGCAAATTATCATCGTATTCTCAAACCGGGAGTCCCGCGGCTGCGGGGTCAGTTCCTACGAGTTACGTCGGTCCCGTGGGAGGTGTTGGTGCCACCCACGGGGCCGTTTTCGGGCTGTTTCGAGTTTTCAACTTCTAATGCCATGTTTTTAAGCCTAAGTCTAGAAATACGCAAATTACCGTAGTACTCTCAAACCGGGAGACCCGCTGCTATGGGGTCAGTTCCTAAGAGTTACGTTGGTCCCGTGGGAGGTGTTGGTGCCACCCACGGGGCCGTTCCGGGCTTGTTTCGAGTTTTCACCTTCTAACGCCATGTTTTCAAGCCTAAGTTTAGAAATATGCAAATTATCGTAGTACTCTCAAACCGGGAGACTCGTGACTGTGGGGTCAGTTCCTACGAGTTACGTTGGTCTCGTGGGAGGTATTGGTGCCACCCACGGGGCCGTTCGGGGGCTGTTTCGAGGTTTCACCTTCTAACGCCATGTTTTGCTTAAGTCTAGAAATACGCAAATTACCGTCGTATTCTCAAACCGGGAGACCCGCGGCTGCGGGGTCAGTTCCTACGAGTTACGTTGGTCCCGTGGGAGGTGTTGGTGCCACCCACGGGGCCGTTCGGGGGCTGTTTCGAGGTTTCACCCTCTAACGCCATGTTTTTAAGCCTAAGTCTAGAAATATGCAAATTACCGTAGTACTCTCAAACCGAGAGACCCACGACTGTGGGGTCAGTTCCTACGAGTTACGTTGGTCTCCTGGGAGGTGTTGATGCCACCCACGGGGCCGTTCCGGGGTTGTTTCGAGTTTTCACCTTCTAACGCGATGTTTTTAAGCCTAAGTCTAGAAATACGCAAATTATCGTCGTATTCTGAAACCGGGAGTCCCGCGGCTGCGGGGTCAGTTACTACGAGTTACGTTGGTCCCGTGGGAGGTGTTGGTGCCACCCACGGGGCCGTTCGGGGGCTGTTTCGAGTTTTCACCCTCTAACGCCATGTTTTTAAGCCTTAGTCTAGAAATATGCAAATTACCGTCGTATTCTTAAACCGGGAGTCCCGCGGCTGCGGGGTCAGTTCCTACGAGTTACGTTGGTCCCGTGGGAGGTGTTGGTGCCACCCATGGGGACGTTCGGGGGTGTTTCGAGTTCTCACCCTCTAATGCCATGTTTTTAAGTCTAAGTCTACATATATGCAAATTATCGTCGTATTCTTAAATCGGGAGACCCGCGGCTGATGGGTCAGTTCCTACAAGTTACGTTGGTCCCGTGGGAGGTGTTGGTGCCACCCACGGGGCCGTTCTCGGGCTGTTTCGAGTTTTCAACTTCTAACGCCATGTTTTTAAGCCTAAGTCTAGAAATACGCAAATTACCGTCGTATTCTCAAACCGGGAGACCCGCGGCTGCGGAGTCAGTTCCTACGAGCTATATTGGTCTCGTGGGAGGTGTTGGTGCCACCCACGGGGCCGTTCTCGGGCTGTTTCGAGTTTTCAACTTCTAACGCCATGTTTTTAAGCCTAAGTCTAGAAATACCCAAATTACCGTTGTGTTCTCAAACCGGGAGACCCGCGGCTGCGGGTTCAGTTCCTACGAGTTACGTTGGTCCCGTGGGAGGTGTTGGTGCCACCCACGGGGCCGTTCGGGGGCTGTTTCGAGGTTTCACCTTCTAACGCCATGTTTTTAAGCCTAAGTCTAGATATATGCAAATTACCGTAGTATTATCAAACCTGGAGACCCGCTGCTGCGGGGTCAGCTCCTACGAGTTACGTTGGTCCCGTGGGAGGTGTTGGTGCCACCCACGGGGCCGTTCGAGGGATGTTTTGAGTTTTCACCCTCTAACGCCATGTTTTTAAGCCTAAGTCTACAAATATGCAAATTACCGTCGTATTCTAAAACCGGGAGTCCCGCGGCTGCGGGGTCAGTTCCTACGAGTTACGTTGGTCCTGTGGGAGGTGTTAGAGCCACCCACGGGGACGTTCGGGGGCTGTTTCGAGTTCTCACAACCTAACGCCATGTTTTTAAGCCTAAGTCTACAAATATGCAAATTATCATCGTATTCTCAAACCGGGAGTCCCACGGCTGTGGGGTCAGTTCCTACGAGTTACGTTGGTCCCGTGGGAGGTGTTGGTGCCACCCACGGGAACGTTCGGGGGCTGTTTTGAGTTCTCACCCTCTAACGCCATATTTTTAAGCCTAAGTCTACAAATATGCAAATTATCGTCGTATTCGCAAACCGGGAGTCCCGCAGCTGCGGGGTCAGTTCCTACGAGTTACGTCGGTCCCGTGGGAGGTGTTGGTGCCACCCACGGGGCCGTTCTGGGGCTGTTTCGAGTTTTCACCTTCTAACGCCATGTTTTTAAGCCTAAGTCTAGAAATACGCAAATTACAGTCGTATTCTCAAACCGGGAGACCCGTGGCTGCGGGGTCAGTTCCTACGAGTTACGTTGGTCCCGTGATAGGTGTTGGTGCCACCGACGGGGCCGTTCAGGGGCTGTTTCGAGTTTTCACCCTCTAACGCCATGCTTTTAAGCCTAAGTCTAGAAATATGCAAATTACCGTCGTATTCTTAAACCGGGAGTCCCGCGGCTGCGGGGCCAGTTCCTGCGAGTTACGTTGGTCCCGTGGGAGGTGTTGGTGCCACCCATGGGGACGTTCGGGGGTATTTCGAGTTCTCACCCTCTAATGCCATGTTTTTAAGTCTAAGTCTACAAATATGCAAATTATCGTCGTATTCGCAAACCGGGAGACCCGCGGCTGCGGGGTCAGTTCCTACGAGTTACGTTGGTCCCGTGGGAGGTGTTGGTGCCACCCACGGGGCCGTTCTCGGGCTGTTTCGAGTTTTCAACTTCTAATGCCATGTTTTTAAGCCTAAGTCTAGAAATACGCAAATTACCGTAGTACTCTCAAACCGGGAGACCCGCTGCTATGCGGTCAGTTCCTAAGAGTTACGTTCGTCCCGTGGGAGGTGTTGGTGCCACCCACGGGGCCGTTCCGGGCTTGTTTCGAGTTTTCACCTTCTAACGCCATGTTTTCAAGCCTAAGTCTAGAAATATGCAAATTATCGTAGTACTCTCAAACCGGGAGACCCGCGACTGTGTGGTCAGTTCCTACGAGTTACGTTGGTCTCGTGGGAGGTATTGGTGCCACCCACGGGGCTGTTCGGGGGCTGTTTCGAGGTTTCACCTTCTAACGCCATGTTTTTAAGCCTAAGTCTAGAAATACGCAAATTATCGTCGTATTCTCAAACCGGGAGTCCCGCGGCTGTGGGGTCAGTTACTACGAGTTACGTTGGTCCCGTGGGAGGTGTTGGTGCCACCCACGGGGCCGTTCGGGGGCTGTTTCGAGGTTTCACCTTCTAACGCCACGTTTTTAAGCCTAAGTCTAGAAATATGCAAATTACCGTAGTACTCTCAAACCGAGAGACCCACAACTGTGGGGTCAGTTCCTACGAGTTACGTTGGTCTCGTGGGAGGTGTTGATGCCGTTCCGGGGTTGTTTCGAGTTTTCACCTTCTAACGCCATGTTTTTAAGCCTAAGTCTAGAAATACGCAAATTATCGTCGTATTCTCAAACCGGGAGTCCCGCGGCTGTGGGGTCAGTTACTACGAGTTACGTTGGTCCCGTGGGAGGTGTTGGTGCCACCCACGGGGCCGTTCGGGGGCTGTTTCGAGTTTTCACCCTCTAACGCCATGTTTTTAAGCCTTAGTATAGAAATATGCAAATTACCGTCGTATTCTCAAACCGAGAGACCCACGACTGTGGGGTCAGTTCCTACAAGTTACGTTGGTCTCGTGGGAGGTGTTGATGCCACCCACGGGGCCGTTCCGGGGTTGTTTCGAGTTTTCACCTTCTAACGCCATGTTTTTAAGCCTAAGTCTAGAAATACGCAAATTATCGTCGTATTCTCAAACCGGGAGTCCCGCGGCTGTGGGGTCAGTTACTACGAGTTACGTTGGTCCCGTGGGAGGTGTTGGTGCCACCCACGGGGCCGTTCGGGGGCTGTTTCGAGTTTTCACCCTCTAACGCCATGTTTTTAAGCCTTAGTATAGAAATATGCAAATTACCGTCGTATTCTTAAACCCGGAGTCCCGCGGCTGCGGGGTCAGTTCCTACGAGTTACATTGGTCCCGTGGGAGGTGTTGGTGCCACCCATGAGGACGTTCGGGGGTGTTTCGAGTTCTCACCCCCTAATGCCATGTTTTTAAGTCTAAGTCTACATATATGCAAATTATCGTCGTATTCTCAAATCGGGAGACCCGCGGCTGCGGGGTCAGTTCCTACGAGTTACGTTGGTCCCGTGGGAGGTGTTGGTGCCACCCACGGGGCCGTTCTCGGGCTGTTTCGAGTTTTCAACTTCTAACGCCATGTTTTTAAGCCTAAGTCTAGAAATACGCAAATTACCGTCGTATTCTCAAATCGGGAGACCCGCGGCTGCGGGGTCAGCTCCTACGAGTTACGTTGGTCCCGTGGGAGGTGTTGGTGCCACCCACGGGGACGTTCGGGGGCTGTTTTGAGTTTTCACCCTCTAACGCCATGATTTTAAGCCTAAGTCTACAAATATGCAAATTACCGTCGTATTCTAAAACTGGGAGTCCCGCGGCTGCGGGGTCAGTTCCTACGAGTTACGTCGGTCCCGTGGGAGGTGTTGGTGCCACCCACGGGGCCGTTCTGGGGTTGTTTAGAGTTTTCACCTTCTAACGCCATGTTTTTAAGCCTAAGTCTAGAAATACGCAAATTACCGTCGTATTCTCAAACCGGGAGACCCGTGGCTGCGGGGTCAGTCCCTACGAGTTATGTTGGTCCCGTGGGAGGTGTTGGTGCCACCCACGGGGCCGTTCGGGGGCTGTTTCGAGGTTTCACCTTCTAATGCCATGTTTTTAAGCCGAAGTCTAGAAATATGAAAATTACCGTAGTACTCTCAAACCGGGAGACCCGCTACTGTGGGGTCAGTTCCTACGAGTTACGTTGGTCCCGTGGGAGGTGTTGGTGCCACCCACGGGGCCGTTCGGGGGTTGTTTCGAGCTTTCACCTTCTAACGCCATGTTTTTAAGCCTAAGTCTAGAAAGACGCAAATTATCGTCGTATTCTCAAACCGGGAGTCCCGGGGCTGTGGGGTCAGTTACTACGAGTTACGTTGGTCCCGTGGGAGGTGTTGGTGCCACCCACGGGGCCGTTCGGGGGCTGTTTCTAGTTTTCACCCTCTAACGCCATGTTTTTAAGCCTTAGTATAGAAATATGCAAATTACCGTCGTATTCTCAAACCGAGAGACCCACGACTGTGGGGTCAGTTCCTATAAGTTACGTTGGTCTCGTGGGAGGTGTTGATGCCACCCACGGGGCCGTTCCGGGGTTGTTTCGAGTTTTCACCTTCTAACGCCATGTTTTTAAGCCTAAGTCTAGAAATACGCAAATTATCGTCGTATTCTCAAACCGGGAGTCCCGCGGCTGTGGGGTCAGTTACTACGAGTTACGTTGGTCCCGTGGGAGGTGTTGGTGCCACCCACGGGGCCGTTCGGGGGCTGTTTCGAGTTTTCACCCTCTAACACCATGTTTTTAAGCCTTAGTATAGAAATATGCAAATTACCGTCGTATTCTTAAACCGGGAGTCCCGCGGCTGCGGGGTCAGTTCCTACGAGTTACATTTGTCCCGTGGGAGGTGTTGGTGCCACCCATGGGGACGTTCGGGGGTGTTTTGAGTTCTCACCCCCTAATGCCATGTTTTTAAGTCTAAGTCTACATATATGCAAATTATCGTCGTATTCTCAAATCGGGAGACCCGCGGCTGCGGGGTCAGTTCCTACGAGTTACGTTGGTCCCGTGGGAGGTGTTGGTGCCACCCACGGGGCCGTTCTCGGGCTGTTTCGAGTTTTCAACTTCTAACGCCATGTTTTTAAGCCTAAGTCTAGAAATACGCAAATTACCGTCGTATTCTCAAACCGGGAGACCCGCGACTGCGGAGTCAGTTCCTACGAGTTACGTTGGTCTCGTGGGAGGTGTTGGTGCCACCCACGGGGCCGTTCTCGGGCTGTTTCGAGTTTTCAACTTTTAACGCCATGTTTTTAAGCCTAAGTCTAGAAATACCCAAATTACCGTTGTATTCTCAAACCGGGAGACCCGCGGCTGCGGGGTCAGTTCCTACGAGTTATGTTGGTCCCGTGGGAGGTGTTGGTGCCACCCACGGGGCCATTCGGGGGCTGTTTCGAGGTTTCACCTTCTAACGCAATGTTTTTAAGCCTAAGTCTAGGTATATGCAAATTACCGTAGTACTCTCAAACCGGGAGACCCGCGGCTGCGGGGTCAGCTCCTACGAGTTACGTTGGTCCCGTGGGAGGTGTTGGTGCCACCCACGGGGCCGTTCGGGGGCTGTTTTGAGTTTTCACCCTCTAACGCCATGTTTTTAAGCCTAAGTCTACAAATATGCAAATTACCGTCGTATTCTAAAACCGGGAGTCCCGCGGCTGCGGGGTCAGTTCCTACGAGTTACGTTGGTCCCGTGGGAGGTGTTAGAACCACCCACGGGGACGTTCGGGGGCTGTTTCGAGTTCTCACCCTCTAACGCCATGTTTTTAAGCCTAAGTCTACAAATATGCAAATTATCGTCGTATTCTCAAACCGGGAGTCCCACGGCTGCGGGGTCAGTTCCTACGAGTTACGTTGGTCCCGTGGGAGGCGTTGGTGCCACCCACGGGAACGTTCGGGGGCTGTTTTGAGTTCTCACCCTCTAACGCCATGTTTTTAAGCCTAAGTCTACAAATATGCAAATTATCGTCGTATTCTCAAACCGGGAGTCCCGCAGCTGCGGGGTCAGTTCCTACGAGTTACGTCGGTCCCGTGGGAGGTGTTGGTGCCACCCATGGGGCCGTTCTGGGGCTGTTTTGAGTTTTCACCTTCTAACGCCATGTTTTTAAGCCTAAGTCTAGAAATATGCAAATTATCGTAGTACTCTCAACGCGGGAGACCCGCGGCTGTGGGGTCAGCTCCTACTAGTTACGTTGGTCCCGTGGGAGGTGTTGGTGCCACCCACGGGGCCGTTCGGGGGCTGTTTCGAGGTTACACCTTATAATGCCATGTTTTTAAGCCGAAGTCTAGAAATATGCAAATTACCGTAGTACTCTCAAACCGGGAGACCCGCTGCTGTGGGGTCAGTTCCTACGAGTTACGTTGGTCCCGTGGGAGGTGTTGGTGCCACCCACGGGGCCGTTCGGGGGCTGTTTCGAGTTTTCACCTTTTAACGCCATGTTTTGCTTAAGTCTAGAAATACACAAATTACCGTCGTATTCTTAAACCGGGAGACCCGCGGCTGCAGGGTCAGTTCCTACGAGTTACGTTGGTCCCGTGGGAGGTGTTGGTGCCACCCACGGGGCCGTTCGGGGGCTGTTTCGAGGTTTCACCTTCTAACGCCATGTTTTTAAGCCTAAGTCTAGATATATGCAAATTACCGTAGTACTCTCAAACCGGGAGACCCGCTGCTACGGGGTCAGCTCCTACGAGTTACGTTGGTCCCGAGGGAGGTGTTGGTGCCACCCACGGGGCCGTTCGAGGGATGTTTTGAGTTTTCACCCTCTAACGCCATGTTGTTAAGCCTAAGTCTACAAATATGCAAATTACCGTCGTATTCTAAAACCGGGAGTCCCGCGGCTGCGGGGTCAGTTCCTACGAGTTACGTTGGTCCTGTGGGAGGTGTTAGAGCCACCCACGGGGACGTTCGGGGGCTGTTTCGAGTTCTCACCCTCTAACGCCATGTTTTTAAGCCTAAGTCTACAAATATGCAAATTATCGTCGTATTCTCAAACCGGGAGTCCCACGGCTGCGGGGTCAGCTCCTACGAGTTACGTTGGTCCCGTGGGTGGAGTTGGTGCCACCCACGGGAACGTTCGGGGGCTGTTTCGAGTTCTCACCCTCTAACGCCATGTTTTTAAGCCGAAGTCTACAAATATGCAAATTATCGTCGTATTCTCAAACCGGGAGTCCCGCAGCTGCGGGGTCAGTTCCTACGAGTTACGTCGGTCCCGTGGGAGGTGTTGGTGCCACCCACGGGGCCGTTCTGGGGATGTTTCAAGTTTTCACCTTCTAACGCCATGTTTTTAAGCCTAAGTCTAGAAATACGCAAATTACCGTCCTATTCTCAAACCGGGAGACCCGTGGCTGCGGGGTCAGTTCCTACGAGTTACGTTGGTCCCGTGAGAGGTGTTTGTGCCACCGACGGGGCCGTTCAGGGGCTGTTTCGAGTTTTCACCCTCTAACGCCATGTTTTTAAGCCTAAGTCTAGAAATATGAAAATTATCGTCGTATTCTTAAACCGGGAGTCCCGCGGCTGCGGGGCCAGTTCCTACGAGTTACGTTGGTCCCGTGGGAGGTGTTGGTGCCACCCATGGGGACGTTCGGGGGTATTTCGAGTTCTCACCCTCTAATGCCATGTTTTTAAGTCTAAGTCTACAAATATGCAAATTATCGTCGTATTCTCAAACCGGGGGACCCGCGGCTGCGGGGTCAGTTACTACGAGTTACGTTGGTCCCGTGGGAGGTGTTGGTGCCACCCACGGGGCCGTTCTCGGGCTGTTTCGAGTTTTCAACTTCTAACGCCATGTTTTTAAGACTAAGTCTAGAAATACGCAAATTACCGTAGTACTCTCAAACCAGGAGACCCGTTGCTATGGGGTCAGTTCCTAAGAGTTACGTTGGTCCCGTGGGAGGTGTTGGTGCCACCCACGGGGCTGTTCCGGGGTTGTTTCGAGTTCTCACCCTCTAACGCCATGTTTTTAAGCCTAAGTCTACAAATATGCAAATTATCGTCGTATTCTCAAACCGGTAGTCCCGCAGCTGTGGGGTCAGTTCCTACGAGTTACGTCGGTCCCGTGGGAGGTGTTGGTGCCACCCACGGGGCCGTTCTGGGGATGTTTCAAGTTTTCACCTTCTAACGCCATGTTTTTAAGCCTATGTCTAGAAATACGGAAATTACCGTCCTATTCTCAAACCGGGAGACCCGTGGCTGCGGGGTCAGTTCCTACGAGTTACGTTGGTCCCGTGAGAGGTGTTTGTGCCACTGACGGGGCCGTTCAGGGGCTGTTTCGAGTTTTCACCCTCTAACGCCATGTTTTTAAGCCTAAGTCTAGAAATATGAAAATTACCGTCGTATTCTTAAACCGGGAGTCCCACGGCTGCGGGGCCAGTTCCTACGAGTTACGTTGGTCCCGTGGGAGGTGTTGGTGCCACCCATGTGGACGTTCGGGGGTATTTCGAGTTCTCACCCTCTAATGCCATGTTTTGAAGTCTAAGTCTTCAAATATGCAAATTATCGTCGTATTCTCAAACCGGGAGACCCGCGGCTGCGGGGTCAGTTACTACGAGTTACGTTGGTCCCGTGGGAGGTGTTGGTGCCACCCACGGGGCCGTTCTCGGGCTGTTTCGAGTTTTCAACTTCTAACGCCATGTTTTTAAGACTAAGTCTAGAAATACGCAAATTACCGTAGTACTCTCAAACCAGGAGACCCGTTGCTATGGGGTCAGTTCCTAAGAGTTACGTTGGTCCCGTGGGAGGTGTTGGTGCCACCCACGGGGCCGTTCCGGGGTTGTTTCGAGTTTTCACCTTCTAACGCCATGTTTTCAAGCCTAAGTCTAGAAATATGCAAATTATCGTAGTACTCTCAAACCGGGAGACCCGCTACTGTGGGGTCAGTTCCTACGAGTTACGTTGGTCTCGTGGGAGGTATTGGTGCCACCCACGGGGCCGTTCGGGGGCTGTTTCGAGGTTTCACCTTCTAACGCCATGTTTTCAAGGCTAAGTCTAGATATATGCAAATTACCGTAGTACTCTCAAATCGGGAGACCCGCGGCTGCGGGGTCAGCTCCTACGAGTTACGTTGGTCCCGTGGGAGGTGTTGGTGCCACCCACGGGGACGTTCGGGGGCTGTTTTGAGTTTTCACCCTCTAACGCCATGTTTTTAAGCCTAAGTCTACAAATATGCAAATTACCGTCGTATTCTAAAACTGGGAGTCCCGCGGCTGCGGGGTCAGTTCCTACGAGTTACGTCGGTCCCGTGGGAGGTGTTGGTGCCACCCACGGGGCCGTTCTGGGGCTGTTTAGAGTTTTCACCTTCTAACGCCATGTTTTTAAGCCTAAGTCTAGAAATACGCAAATTACCATCGTATTCTCAAACCGGGAGACCCGTGGCTGCGGGGTCAGTTCCTACGAGTTACGTTGGTCCCGTGGAAGGTGTTGGTGCCACCCACGGGGCCGTTCGGGGGCTGTTTCGAGGTTTCACCTTCTAATGCCATGTTTTTAAGCCGAAGTCTAGAAATATGCAAATTACCGTAGTACTCTCAAACCGGGAGACCCGCTACTGTGGGGTCAGTTCCTACGAGTTACGTTGGTCCCGTGGGAGGTGTTGGTGCCACCCACGGGGCCGTTCGGGGGTTGTTTCGAGTTTTCACCTTCTAACGCCATGTTTTTAAGCCTAAGTCTAGAAATACGCAAATTATCGTCGTATTCTCAAACCGGGAGTCTCGCGGCTGTGGGTTCAGTTACTACGAGTTACGTTGGTCCCGTGGGAGGTGTTGGTGCCACCCACGGGGCCGTTCGGGGGCTGTTTCGAGTTTTCACCCTCTAACGCCATGTTTTTAAGCCTTAGTATAGAAATATGCAAATTACCGTCGTATTCTCAAACCGAGAGACCCACGACTGTGGGGTCAGTTCCTACAAGTTACGTTGGTCTCGTGGGAGGTGTTGATGCCACCCACGGGGCCGTTCCGGGGTTGTTTCGAGTTTTCACCTTCTAACGCCATGTTTTTAAGCCTAAGTCTAGAAATACGCAAATTATCGTCGTATTCTCAAACCGGGAGTCCCGCGGCTGTGGGGTCAGTTACTACGAGTTACGTTGGTCCCGTGGGAGGTGTTGGTGCCACCCACGGGGCCGTTCGGGGGCTGTTTCGAGTTTTCACCCTCTAACGCCATGTTTTTAAGCCTTAGTATAAAAATATGCAAATTACCGTCGTAATCTTAAACCGGGAGTCCCGCGGCTGCGGGGTCAGTTCCTACGAGTTACATTGGTCCCGTGGGAGGTGTTGGTGCCACCCATGGGGACGTTCGGGGGTGTTTCGAGTTCTCACCCTCTAATGCCATGTTTTTAAGTCTAAGTCTACATATATGCAAATTATCGTCGTATTCTCAAATCGGGAGACCCGCGACTGAGGGGTCAGTTCCTACGAGTTACGTTGGTCCCGTGGGAGGTGTTGGTGCCACCCACGGGGCCGTTCTCGGGCTGTTTCGAGTTTTCAACTTCTAACGCCATGTTTTTAAGCCTAAGTCTAGAAATACGCAAATTACCGTCGTATTCTCAAACCGGGAGACCCGCGGATGCGGAGTCAGTTCCTACGAGTTACGTTGGTCTCGTGGGAGGTGTTGGTACCACCCACTGGGCCGTTCTCGGGCTGTTTCGAGTTTTCAACTTTTAACGCCATGTTTTTAAGCCTAAGTCTAGAAATACCCAAATTACCGTTGTATTCTCAAACCGGGAGACCCGCGGCTGCGGGGTCAGTTCCTACGAGTTACGTTAGTCCCGTGGGAGGTGTTGGTGCCACCCACGGGGCCGTTCGGGGGCTGTTTCGAGGTTTCACCTTCTAACGCCATGTTTTTAAGCCTAAGTCTAGGTATATGCAAATTACCGTAGTACTCTCAAACCGGGAGACCCGCGGCTGCGGGGTCAGCTCCTACGAGTTACGTTGGTCCCGTGGGAGGTGTTGGTGCCACCCACGGGGCCGTTCGAGGGCTGTTTTGAGTTTTCACCCTCTAACGCCATGTTTTTAAGCCTAAGTCTACAAATATGCAAATTACCGTCGTATTCTAAAACCGGGAGTCCCGCGGCTGCGGGGTCAGTTCCTACGAGTTACGTTGGTCCCGTGGGAGGTGTTAGAGCCACCCACGGGGACGTTCGGGGGCTGTTTCGAGTTCTCACCCTCTAACGCCATGTTTTTAAGCCTAAGTCTACAAATATGCAAATTATCGTCGTATTCTCAAACCGGGAGTCCCACGGCTGCGGGGTCAGTTCCTACGAGTTACGTTGGTCCCGTGGGAGGTGTTGGTGCCACCCACGGGAACATTCGGGGGCTGTTTTGAGTTCTCACCCTCTAACGCCATGTTTTTAAGCCTAAGTCTACAAATATGCAAATTATCGTCGTATTCTCAAACCGGGAGTCCCGCAGCTGCGGGGTCAGTTCCTACGAGTTACGTCGGTCCCGTGAGAGGTGTTGGTGCCACCCACGGGGCCGTTCTGGGGCTGTTTCGAGTTTTCACCTTCTAACGCCATGTTTTTAAGCCTAAGTCTAGAAATATGCAAATTATCGTAGTACTCTCGAACCGGGAGACCCGCGGCTGCGGGGTCAGCTCCTACGAGTTACGTTGGTCCCGTGGGAGGTGTTGGTGCCACCCACGGGGCCGTTCGGGGGCTGTTTCGAGGTTTCACCTTATAATGCCATGTTTTTAAGCCGAAGTCTAGAAATATGCAAATTACCGTAGTACTCTCGAACCGGGAGACCCGCTGCTGTGGGGTCAGTTCCTACGAGTTACGTTGGTCCCGTGGGAGGTGTTGGTGCCACCCACGGGGCCGTTCGGGGGCTGTTTCGAGTTTTCACCTTTTAACGCCATGTTTTGCTTATGTCTAGAAATACGCAAATTACCGTCGTATTCTCAAACCGGGAGACCCGCGGCTGCGGGATCAGTTCCTACGAGTTACGTTGGTCCCGTGGGAGGTGTTGGTGCCACCCACGGGGCCGTTCGGGGGCTGTTTCGAGGTTTCACCTTCTAACGCCATGTTTTTAAGCCTAAGTCTAGAAATATGCAAATTACCGTTGTACTCTCAAACCGGGAGACCCACGACTGTGGGGTCAGCTTCTACGAGTTACGTTGGTCTCGTGGGAGCTGTTGGTGCCACCCACGGGGCCGTTCCGGGGTTGTTTCGAGTTTTCACCTTCTAACGCCATGTTTTTAAGCCTAAGTCTAGAAATACGCAAATTACCGTCGTATTCTCAAACCGGGAGTCCCGCGGCTGCGGGGTCAGTTACTACGAGTTACGTTGGTCCCGTGGGAGGTGTTGGTGCCACCCACGGGGCCGTTCGGGGTTGTTTCGAGTTTTCACCTTCTAACGCCATGTTTTCAAGCCTAAGTCTAGAAATATGCAAATTATCGTAGTACTCTCAAACCGGGAGACCAACGACTGTGGGGTCAGTTCATACGGGTTACGTTGGTCTCGTGGGAGGTATTGGTGCCACCCACGGGGCCGTTCGGGGGCTGTTTCGAGGTTTCACCTTCTAACGCCATGTTTTTAAGCCTAAGTCTAGATATATGCAAATTACCATAATACTCTCAAACCGGGAGACCCGCGGCTGCGGGGTCGGCTCCTACGAGTTACGTTGGTCCCGTGGGAGGTGTTGGTGCCACCCACGGGGCCGTTCGGGGGCTGTTTTGAGTTTTCACCCTCTAACGCCATGTTTTTAAGCCTAAGTCTACAAATATGCAAATTACCGTCGTATTCTAAAACCGGGAGTCCCGCGGCTGCGGGGTCAGTTCCTACTAGTTACGTTGGTCCCGTGGGAGGTGTTAGAGCCACCCACGGGGACGTTCGGGGGCTGTTTCGAGTTCTCGCCCTCTAACACCATGTTTTTAAGCCTAAGTCTACAAATATGCAAATTATCATCGTATTCTCAAATCGGGAGTCCCGCGGCTGCGGGGTCAGTTCCTACGAGTTATGTTGGTCCCGTGGGAGGTGTTGGTGCCACCCACGGGAACGTTCGGGGGCTGTTTCGAGTTCTCACCCTCTAACGCCATGATTTTAAGCCTAAGTCTACAAATATGCAAATTATCGTCGTATTCTCAAACCGGGAGTCCCGCAGCTGCGGGGTCAGTTCCTACGAGTTAGGTCGGTCCCGTGGGAGGTGTTGGTACCACCCACGGGGCCGTTCGGGGGCTGTTTCGAGGTTTCACCTTCTTACGCCATGTTTTTAAGCCTAAGTCTAGAAATATGCAAATTACCGTAGTACTCTCAAACCTAGAGACCCACGACTGTGGGGTCAGTTCCTACGAGTTACGTTGGTCTCGTGGGAGGTGTTGATGCCACCCACGGGGCCGTTCCGGGGTTGTTTCGAGTTTTCACCTTCTAACGCCATGTTTTTAAGCCTAAGTCTAGAAATACGCAAATTATCGTCGTATTCTCAAACCGGGAGTCCCGCGGCTGCGGGGTCAGTTACTACGAGTTACGTTGGTCCCGTGGGAGGTGTTGGTGCCACCCACGGGGCCGTTCGGGGGCTGTTTCGAGTTTTCACCCTATAACGCCATGTTTTTAAGCCTTAGTCTAGAAATATGCAAATTACCGTCGTATTCTTAAACCGGGAGTCCCGCGGCTGCGGGGTCAGTTCCTACGAGTTATGTTGGTCCCGTGGGAGGTGTTGGTGCCACCCATGGGGACGTTCGGGGGTGTTTCGAGTTCTCACCCTCTAATGCCATGTTTTTAAGTCTAAGTCTACATATATGCAAATTATCATCGTATTCTCAAATCGGGAGACCCGCGGCTGCGGGGTCAGTTCCTACGAGTTACGTTGGTCCCGTGGGAGGTGTTGGTGCCACCCACGGGGCCGTTCTCGGGCTGTTTCGAGTTTTCAACTTCTAACGCCATGTTTTTAAGCCTAAGTCTAGAAATACGCAAATTACCGTCGTATTCTCAAACCGGGAGACCCGCGGCTGCGGAGTCAGTTCCTACGAGTTACGTTGGTCTTGTGGGAGGTGTTGGTGCCACCCACGGGGCCGTTCTCGGACTGTTTCGAGTTTTCAACTTTTAACGCCATGTTTTTAAGCCTAAGTCTAGAAATACCCAAATTACCGTTGTATTCACAAACCGGGAGACCCGCGGCTGTGGGGTCAGTTCCTATGAGTTACGTTGGTCCCGTGGGAGGTGTTGGTGCCACCCACGGGGCCGTTCGGGGGCTGTTTCGAGGTTTCACCTTCTAACGCCATGTTTTTAAGCCTAAGTCTAGATATATGCAAATTACCGTAGTACTCTCAAATCGGGAGACCCGCGGCTGCGGGGTCAGCTCCTACGAGTTACGTTGGTCCCGTGGGAGGTGTTGGTGCCAACGACGGGACCGTTCGAGGGCTGTTTTGAGTTTTCACCCTCTAACGCCATGTTTTTAAGCCTATGTCTACAAATATGCAAATTACCTTCGTATTCTAAAACCGGGAGTCCCGCGGCTGCGGGGTCAGTTCCTACGAGTTACGTTGGTCCCGTGGGAGGTGTTAGAGCCACCCTCGGCGACGTTCGGGGGTTGTTTCGAGTTCTCACCCTCTAACGCCATGTTTTTAAGCCTAAGTCTACAAATATGCAAATTATCGTCGTATTCTCAAACCGGGAGTCCCACGGCTGCGGGGTCAGTTCCTACGAGTTATGTTGGTCCCGTGGGAGGTGTTGGTGCCACCCACGGGGCCGTTCGGGGGCTGTGTCGAGGTTTCACCTTCTAATGCCATGTTTTTAAGCCGAAGTCTAGAAATATGCAAATTACCGTAGTACTCTCAAACCGGGAGACCCGCTGTTGTGGGGTCAGTTCCTACGAGTTACGTTGGTCCCGTGGGAGGTGTTGGTGCCACCCACGGGGCCGTTCGGGGGCTGTTTCGAGTTTTCACCTTTTAACGCCATGTTTTGCTTAAGTCTAGAAATACGCAAATTACCGTCGTATTCTCAAACCGGGAGACCCGCCACTGCGGGATCAGTTCCTACGAGTTACGTTGGTCCCGTGGGAGGTGTTGGTGCCACCCACGGGGCCGTTCGGGGGCTGTTTCGAGGTTTCACCTTCTAACGCCATGTTTTTAAGCATAAGTCTAGAAATATGCAAATTACCGTAGTACTCTCAAACCGAGAGACCCACGACTGTGGGGTCAGTTCCTACGAGTTACGTTGGTCTCGTGGGAGGTGTTGATGCCACCCACGGGGCCGTTCCGGGGTTGTTTCGAGTTTTCACCTTCTAACGCCATGTTTTTAAGCCTAAGTCTACAAATACGCAAATTATCGTTGTATTCTCAAACCGGGAGTCCCGCGGCAGCGGGGTCAGTTACTACGAGTTACGTTGGTACCGTGGGAGGTGTTGGTGCCACCCACGGGGCCGTTCGGGGTTGTTTAGAGTTTTCACCTTCTAACGCCATGTTTTCAAGCCTAAGTCTAGAAATATGCAAATTATCGTAGTACTCTCAAACCGGGAGACCCGCGACTGTGGGGTCAGTTCCTACGAGTTACGTTGGTCTCGTGGGAGGTAATGGTGCCACCCACGGGGCCGTTCGGGGGCTGTTTCGAGGTTTCGCCTTCTAACGCCATGTTTTTAAGCCTAAGTCTAGATATATGCAAATTACCGTATTACTCTCAAACCGGGAGACCCGCGGCTGCGGGGTCAGCTCCTACGAGTTACGTTGGTCCCGTGGGAGGTGTTGGTGCCACCCACGGGGCCGTTCGGGGTTGTTTCGAGTTTTCACCTTCTAACGCCATGTTTTCAAGCCTAAGTCTAGAAATATGCAAATTATCGTAGTACTCTCAAACCGGGAGACCAACGACTGTGGGGTCAGTTCATACGGGTTACGTTGGTCTCGTGGGAGGTATTGGTGCCACCCACGGGGCCGTTCGGGGGCTGTTTCGAGGTTTCACCTTCTAACGCCATGTTTTTAAGCCTAAGTCTAGATATATGCAAATTACCATAATACTCTCAAACCGGGAGACCCGCGGCTGCGGGGTCGGCTCCTACGAGTTACGTTGGTCCCGTGGGAGGTGTTGGTGCCACCCACGGGGCCGTTCGGGGGCTGTTTTGAGTTTTCACCCTCTAACGCCATGTTTTTAAGCCTAAGTCTACAAATATGCAAATTACCGTCGTATTCTAAAACCGGGAGTCCCGCGGCTGCGGGGTCAGTTCCTACTAGTTACGTTGGTCCCGTGGGAGGTGTTAGAGCCACCCACGGGGACGTTCGGGGGCTGTTTCGAGTTCTCGCCCTCTAACACCATGTTTTTAAGCCTAAGTCTACAAATATGCAAATTATCATCGTATTCTCAAATCGGGAGTCCCGCGGCTGCGGGGTCAGTTCCTACGAGTTACGTTGGTCCCGTGGGAGGTGTTGGTGCCACCCACGGGAACGTTCGGGGGCTGTTTCGAGTTCTCACCCTCTAACGCCATGATTTTAAGCCTAAGTCTACAAATATGCAAATTATCGTCGTATTCTCAAACCGGGAGTCCCGCAGCTGCGGGGTCAGTTCCTACGAGTTAGGTCGGTCCCGTGGGAGGTGTTGGTACCACCCACGGGGCCGTTCGGGGGCTGTTTCGAGGTTTCACCTTCTTACGCCATGTTTTTAAGCCTAAGTCTAGAAATATGCAAATTACCGTAGTACTCTCAAACCTAGAGACCCACGACTGTGGGGTCAGTTCCTACGAGTTACGTTGGTCTCGTGGGAGGTGTTGATGCCACCCACGGGGCCGTTCCGGGGTTGTTTCGAGTTTTCACCTTCTAACGCCATGTTTTTAAGCCTAAGTCTAGAAATACGCAAATTATCGTCGTATTCTCAAACCGGGAGTCCCGCGGCTGCGGGGTCAGTTACTACGAGTTACGTTGGTCCCGTGGGAGGTGTTGGTGCCACCCACGGGGCCGTTCGGGGGCTGTTTCGAGTTTTCACCCTATAACGCCATGTTTTTAAGCCTTAGTCTAGAAATATGCAAATTACCGTCGTATTCTTAAACCGGGAGTCCCGCGGCTGCGGGGTCAGTTCCTACGAGTTATGTTGGTCCCGTGGGAGGTGTTGGTGCCACCCATGGGGACGTTCGGGGGTGTTTCGAGTTCTCACCCTCTAATGCCATGTTTTTAAGTCTAAGTCTACATATATGCAAATTATCATCGTATTCTCAAATCGGGAGACCCGCGGCTGCGGGGTCAGTTCCTACGAGTTACGTTGGTCCCGTGGGAGGTGTTGGTGCCACCCACGGGGCCGTTCTCGGGCTGTTTCGAGTTTTCAACTTCTAACGCCATGTTTTTAAGCCTAAGTCTAGAAATACACAAATTACCGTCGTATTCTCAAACCGGGAGACCCGCGGCTGCGGAGTCAGTTCCTACGAGTTACGTTGGTCTTGTGGGAGGTGTTGGTGCCACCCACGGGGCCGTTCTCGGACTGTTTCGAGTTTTCAACTTTTAACGCCATGTTTTTAAGCCTAAGTCTAGAAATACCCAAATTACCGTTGTATTCACAAACCGGGAGACCCGCGGCTGTGGGGTCAGTTCCTATGAGTTACGTTGGTC
Organism: Sambucus nigra; assembly: GCA_949130495.1. Lineage (NCBI taxonomy): Eukaryota > Viridiplantae > Streptophyta > Magnoliopsida > Dipsacales > Adoxaceae > Sambucus > Sambucus nigra. Next base: position 94,960,968 of record OX422220.1, read on the forward strand.
CCGTGGGAGGTGTTGGTGCCACCCACGGGGCCGTTCGGGGGCTGTTTCGAGGTTTCACCTTCTAACGCCATGTTTTTAAGCCTAAGTCTAGATATATGCAAATTACCGTAGTACTCTAATCGGGAGACCCGCGGCTGCGGGGTCAGCTCCTACGAGTTACGTTGGTCCCGTGGGAGGTGTTGGTGCCAACGACGGGACCGTTCGAGGGCTGTTTTGAGTTTTCACCCTCTAACGCCATGTTTTTAAGCCTATGTCTACAAATATGCAAATTACCTTCGTATTCTAAAACCGGGAGTCCCGCGGCTGCGGGGTCAGTTCCTACGAGTTACGTTGGTCCCGTGGGAGGTGTTAGAGCCACCCTCGGCGACGTTCGGGGGTTGTTTCGAGTTCTCACCCTCTAACGCCATGTTTTTAAGCCTAAGTCTACAAATATGCAAATTATCGTCGTATTCTCAAACTGGGAGTCCCACGGCTGCGGGGTCAGTTCCTACGAGTTATGTTGGTCCCGTGGGAGGTGTTGGTGCCACCCACGGGGCCGTTCGGGGGCTGTGTCGAGGTTTCACCTTCTAATGCCATGTTTTTAAGCCGAAGTCTAGAAATATGCAAATTACCGTAGTACTCTCAAACCGGGAGACCCGCTGTTGTGGGGTCAGTTCCTACGAGTTACGTTGGTCCCGTGGGAGGTGTTGGTGCCACCCACGGGGCCGTTCGGGGGCTGTTTCGAGTTTTCACCTTTTAACGCCATGTTTTGCTTAAGTCTAGAAATACGCAAATTACCGTCGTATTCTCAAACCGGGAGACCCGCCACTGCGGGATCAGTTCCTACGAGTTACGTTGGTCCCGTGGGAGGTGTTGGTGCCACCCACGGGGCCGTTCGGGGGCTGTTTCGAGGTTTTACCTTCTAACGCCATGTTTTTAAGCATAAGTCTAGAAATATGCAAATTACCGTAGTACTCTCAAACCGAGAGACCCACGACTGTGGGGTCAGTTCCTACGAGTTACGTTGGTCTCGTGGGAGGTGTTGATGCCACCCACGGGGCCGTTCCGGGGTTGTTTCGAGTTTTCACCTTCTAACGCCATGTTTTTAAGCCTAAGTCTACAAATACGCAAATTATCGTCGTATTCTCAAACCGGGAGTCCCGCGGCAGCGGGGTCAGTTACTACGAGTTACGTTGGTACCGTGGGAGGTGTTGGTGCCACCCACGGGGCCGTTCGGGGTTGTTTAGAGTTTTCACCTTCTAACGCCATGTTTTCAAGCCTAAGTCTAGAAATATGCAAATTATCGTAGTACTCTCAAACCGGGAGACCCGCGACTGTGGGGTCAGTTCCTACGAGTTACGTTGGTCTCGTGAGAGGTAATGGTGCCACCCACGGGGCCGTTCGGGGGCTGTTTCGAGGTTTCGCCTTCTAACGCCATGTTTTTAAGCCTAAGTCTAGATATATGCAAATTACCGTATTACTCTCAAACCGGGAGACCCGCGGCTGCGGGGTCAGCTCCTACGAGTTACGTTGGTCCTGTGGGAGGTGTTGGTGCCACCCACGGGGCCGTTCGGGGGCTGTTTTGAGTTTTCACCCTCTAACGCCATGTTTTTAAGCCTAAGTCTACAAATATGCAAATTACTGTCGTATTCTAAAACCGGGAGTCCCGCGGCTGCGGGGTCAGTTCCTACGAGTTACGTTGGTCCCGTGGGAGGTGTTAGAGCCACCCACGGGGACGTTCGGGGGCTGCTTCGAGTTCTCACCCTCTAACACCATGTTTTTAAGCCTAAGTCCAAAATTTTGCAAATTATCATCGTATTCTCAAACCGGGAGTCCCGCGGCTGCGGGGTCAGTTCCTACGAGTTACGTTGGTCCCGTGGGAGGTGTTGGTGCCACCCACGGGAACGTTCGGGGGCTGTTTCGAGTTCTCACCCTCTAACGCCATGTTTTTAAGCCTAAGTCTACAAATATGCAAATTATCGTCGTATTCTCAAACCGGGAGTCCCGCAGCTGCGGGGTCAGTTCCTACGAGTTACGTCGGTCCCGTGGGAGGTGTTGGTGCCACCCACGGGGCCGTTCTGGGGCTATTTTGAGTTTTCACCTTCTAACGTCATGTTTTTAAGACTAAGTCTAGAAATACGCAAATTACCGTCGTATTCTCAAACCGGGAGACCCGTGGCTGCGGGTTCAGTTCCAACGAGTTATGTTGGTCCCGTGGGAGGTGTTGGTGCCATCCACGGGGCCGTTCGGGGGCTGTTTCGAGGTTTCACCTTCTAATGCCATGTTTTTAAGCCGAAGTCTAGAAATATGCAAATTACCGTAGTACTCTCAAACCGGGAGACCCGCTGCTGTGGGGTCAGTTCCTACGAGTTACGTTGGTCCCGTGGGAGGTGTTGGTGCCACCCACGGGGCCGTTCGGGGGCTGTTTCGAGTTTTCACCTTTTAACGCCATGTTTTGCTTAAGTCTAGAAATACGCAAATTATCGTCGTATTCTCAAACCGGGAGACCCGCGGCTGCGGGATCAGTTCCTACGAGTTACGTTGGTCCCGTGGGAGGTGTTGGTGCCACCCACGGGGCCGTTCGGGGGCTGTTTCGAGGTTTCACCTTCTAACGCCATGTTTTTAAGCATAAGTCTAGAAATATGCAAATTACCGTAGTACTCTCAAACCGAGAGACCCACGAATGTGGGGTCAGTTCCTACGAGTTACGTTGGTCTCGTGGGAGGTGTTGATGCCAACCACGGGGCCGTTCCGGGGTTGTTTCGAGTTTTCACCTTCTAACGCCATGTTTTTAAGCCTAAGTCTACAAATACGCAAATTATCGTCGTATTCTCAAACCGGGAGTCCCGCGGCTGCGGGGTCAGTTACTACGAGTTACGTTGGTACCGTGGGAGGTGTTGGTGCCACCCACGGGGCCGTTCGGGGTTGTTTCGAGTTTTCACCGTCTAACGCCATGTTTTCAAGCCTAAGTCTAGAAATATGCAAATTATCGTAGTACTCTCAAACCGGGAGACCCGCAACTGTGGGGTCAGTTCCTACGAGTTACGTTGGTCTCGTGGGAGGTATTGTTGCCACCCACGGGGCCGTTCGGGGGCTGTTTCGAGGTTTCGCCTTCTAACGCCATGTTTTTAAGCCTAAGTCTAGATATAAGCAAATTACCGTAGTACTCTCAAACCGCGAGACCGCGGCTGCGGTGTCAGCTCCTACGAGTTACGTTGGTCCCGTGGGAGGTGTTGGTGCCACCCACGGGGCCGTTCGGGGGCTGTTTTGAGTTTTCACCCTCTAACGCCATGTTTTTAAGCCTAAGTCTACAAATATGCAAATTACTGTCGTATTCTAAAACCGGGAGTCCCGCGGCTGCGGGGTCAGTTCCTACGAGTTACGTTGGTCCCGTGGGAGGTGTTAGAACCACCCACGGGGACGTTCGGGGGCTGTTTCGAGTTCTCACCCTCTAACACCATGTTTTTAAGCCTAAGTCTACAAATATGCAAATTATCATCGTATTCTCAAACCGGGAGTCCCGCGGCTGCGGGGTCAGTTCCTACGAGTTACGTTGGTCCCGTGGGAGGTGTTGGTGCCACCCACGGGAACGTTCGGGGGCTGTTTCGAGTTCTCACCCTCTAACGCCATGTTTTTAAGCCTAAGTCTACAAATATGCAAATTATCGTCGTATTCTCAAACCGGGAGTCCCGCAGCTGCGGGGTCAGTTCCTACGAGTTACGTCGGTCCCGTGGGAGGTGTTGGTGCCACCCACGGGGCCGTTCAGGGGATGTTTCGAGGTTTCACCTTCTAATGCCATGTTTTTAAGCCGAAGTCTAGAAATATACAAATTACCGTAGTACTCTCAAACTGGGAGACCCGCTACGGTGGGGTCAGTTCCTACGAGTTACGTTGGTCCCGTGGGAGGTGTTGGTGCCACCCACGGGGCCGTTCGGGGGCTGTTTCGAGGTTTCACCTTCTAACGCCATGTTTTTTAGCCTAAGTCTAGAAATATGCAAATTACCATAGTACTATCAAACTGAGAGACCCCCGACTGTGGGGTCAGTTCCTACGAGTTACGTTGGTCTCGTGGGAGGTGTTGATGCCATCCACGGGGCCGTTCCGGTGTTGTTTCGAGTTTTCACCTTCTAACGCCATGTTTTTAAGCCTAACTCTAGAAATACGCAAATTATCGTCGTATAATCAAACCGGGAGTCCCGCGGCTGTGGGGTCAGTTACTACAAGTTACGTTGATCCCGTGGGAGGTGTTGGTGCCACCAACGGGGCCGTTCGGGGGCTGTTTCGAGTTTTCACCCTCTAACGCCATGTTTTTAAGCCTTAGTCTAGAAATATGCAAATTACCGTCGTATTCTTAAACCGGGAGTCCCGCGGCTGCGGGGTCAGTTCCTACGAGTTATGTTGGTCCCGTGGGAGGTGTTGGTGCCACCCATGGGGACGTTCGGGGGTGTTTCGAGTTCTCACCCTCTAATGCCATGTTTTTAAGTCTAAGTCTACATATATGCAAATTATCGTCGTATTCTCAAATCGGGAGACCCGCGGCTGCGGGGTCAGTTCCTACGAGTTACGTTGGTCCCGTGGGAGGTGTTAGTGCCACCCACGGGGCCGTTCTCGGGCTGTTTCGAGTTTTCAACTTCTAACGCCATGTTTTTAAGCCTAAGTCTAAAAATACGCAAATTACCGTCGTATTCTCAAACCGGGAGACCCGCGGCTGCGGAGTCAGTTCCTACGAGTTACGTTGGTGTCGTGGGAGGTGTTGGTGCCACCCACGGGGCCGTTCTCGGGCTGTTTCGAGTTTTCAACTTCTAACGCCATGTTTTTAAGACTAAGTCTAGAAATACCCAAATTACCATTGTATTCTCAAACTGGGAGACCCGCGGCTGCGGGGTCAGTTCCTACGAGTTACGTTGGTCCCGTGGGAGGTGTTGGTGCCACCCACGGGGCCGTTCGGGGGCTGTTTCGAGGTTTCACCTTCTAACGCCAAGTTTTTAAGCCTAAGTCTACAAATATGCAAATTATCGTCGTATTCTAAAACCGGGAGTCCCGCGGCTGCGGGGTCAGTTCCTACGAGTTACGTTGGTCCCGTGGGAGGTGTTAGAGCCACCCACGGGGACGTTCGGGGGCTCTTTCGAGTTCTCACCCTCTAACGCCAGGTTTTTAAGCCTAAGTCTTCAAATCTGCAAATTATCGTCGTATTCTCAAACCGGGAGTCCCACGGCTGCGGGGTCAGTTCCTACGAGTTACGTTGGTCCCGTGGGAGGTGTTGGTGCCACCCACGGGAACGTTCGGGGGCCGTTTCGAGATCTCACCCTCTAACGCCATGTTTTTAAGCCTAAGTCTACAGATATGCAAATTATCGTCGTATTCTCAAACCGGGAGTCCCGCAGCTGCGGGGTCAGTTCCTACGAGTTTGGTCGGTCCCGTGGGAGGTGTTGGTGCCACCCACGGGGCCGTTCTGGTGCTGTTTCGAGTTTTCACTTTCTAACGCCATGTTTTTAAGCCTAAGTCTAGAAATATGCAAATTACCGTCGTATTCTCAAACCGGGAGACCCGTGCTTGCGGGGTCAGTTCCTACGAGTTACGTTGGTCCCGTGGGAGGTGTTGGTGCTACCCACGGGGCCGTTCAGGGGCTGTTTCAAGGTTTCACCTTCTAATGCCACGTTTTAAAGCCGAAGTCTAGAAATATGCAAATTACCGTAGTACTCTCAAACCGGGAGACCCGCTGCTGTGGGGTCAGTTCCTACAAGTTACGTTGGTCCCGTGGGAGGTGTTGGTGCCACCCACGGGGCCGTTCGGGGGCTGTTTCGATTTTTCACCTTTTAACGCCATGTTTTGCTTAAGTCTAGAAATACGCAAATTACCGTCGTATTCTCAAATTGGGAGACCCGCGGCTGCGGGGTCAGTTCCTACGAGTTACGTTGGTCCCGTGGGAGGTGTTGGTGCCACCCACGGGGCCGTTCGGGGGCTGTTTCAAGGTTTCACCTTCTAACGCCATATTTTTAAGCCTAAGTCTAGAAATATGCAAATTACCGTAGTACTCTCAAACCGGGAGACCCGCTACTGTGGGGTCAGTTCCCACGAGTTACGTTGGTCTCGTGGGAGGTGTTGATGCCACCCACGGGGCCGTTCCGGGGTTGTTTCGAGTTTTCACCTTCTAACGCCATGTTTTTAAGCCTAAGTCTAGAAATACGCAAATTATCGTCGTATTCTCAAACCGGGAGTCCCGCGGCTGTGGGGTCAGTTACTACGAGTTACGTTGGTCCCGTGGGAGGTGTTGGTGCCACCCACGGGGCCGTTCGGGGGCTGTTTCGAGTTTTCACCCTCTAACGCCATGTTTTTAAGCCTTAGTATAGAAATATGCAAATTACCGTCGTATTCTCAAACCGAGAGACCCACGACTGTGGGGTCAGTTCCTACAAGTTACGTTGGTCTCGTGGGAGGTGTTGATGCCACCCACGGGGCCGTTCCGGGGTTGTTTCGAGTTTTCACCTTCTAACGCCATGTTTTTAAGCCTAAGTCTAGAAATACGCAAATTATCGTCGTATTCTCAAACCGGGAGTCCCGCGGCTGTGGGGTCAGTTACTACGAGTTACGTTGGTCCCGTGGGAGGTGTTGGTGCCACCCACGGGGCCGTTCGGGGGCTGTTTCGAGTTTTCACCCTCTAACTCCATGTTTTTAAGCCTTAGTATAGAAATATGCAAATTACCGTCGTATTCTTAAACCGGGAGTCCCGCGACTGCGGGGTCAGTTCCTACGAGTTACATTGGTCCCGTGGGAGGTGTTGGTGCCACCCATGGGGACGTTCGGGGGTGTTTCGAGTTCTCACCCTCTAATGCCATGTTTTTAAGTCTAAGTCTACATATATGCAAATTATCGTCGTATTCTCAAATCGGGAGACCCGCGACTGCGGGGTCAGTTCCTACGAGTTACGTTGGTCCCGTGGGAGGTGTTGGTGCCACCCACGGGGCCGTTCTCGGGCTGTTTCGAGTTTTCAACTTCTAACGCCATGTTTTTAAGCCTAAGTCTAGAAATACGCAAATTACCGTCGTATTCTCAAACCGGGAGACCCGCGGATGCGGAGTCAGTTCCTACGAGTTACGTTGGTCTCGTGGGAGGTGTTGGTGCCACCCACGGGGCCGTTCTCGGGCTGTTTCGAGTTTTCAACTTTTAACGCCATGTTTTTAAGCCTAAGTCTAGAAATACCCAAATTACCGTTGTATTCTCAAACCGGGAGACTCGCGGCTGCGGGGTCAGTTCCTACGAGTTACGTTGGTCCCGTGGGAGGTGTTGGTGCCACCCACGGGGCCGTTCGGGGGCTGTTTCGAGGTTTCACCTTCTAACGCCATGTTTTTAAGCCTAAGTCTTGGTATATGCAAATTATCGTAGTACTCTCAAACCGGGAGACCCGCGGCTGCGGGGTCAGCTCCTACGAGTTACGTTGGTCCCGTGGGAGGTGTTGGTGCCACCCACGGGGCCGTTCGAGGGCTGTTTTGAGTTTTCACCCTCTAACGCCATGTTTTTAAGCCTAAGTCTACAAATATGCAAATTACCGTCGTATTCTAAAACCGGGAGTCCCGCGGCTGCGGGGTCAGTTCCTACGAGTTACGTTGGTCCCGTGGGAGGTGTTAGAGCCACCCACGGGGACGTTCGGGGGCTGTTTCGAGTTCTCACCCTCTAACGCCATGTTTTTAAGCCTAAGTCTACAAATATGCAAATTATCGTCGTATTCTCAAACCGGGAGTCCCACGGCTGCGGGGTCAGTTCCTACGAGTTACGTTGGTCCCGTGGGAGGTGTTGATGCCACCCACGGGAACGTTCGGGGGCTGTTTTGAGTTCTCACCCTCTTACGCCATGTTTTTAAGCCTAAGTCTACAAATATGCAAATTACCGTCGTATTCTAAAACTGGGAGTCCCGCGGCTGCGGGGTCAGTTCCTACGAGTTACGTCGGTCCCGTGAGAGGTGTTGGTGCCACCCACGGGGCCGTTCTGGGGCTGTTTCGAGTTTTCACCTTCTAACGCCATGTTTTTAAGCCTAAGTCTAGAAATACGTAAATTATCGTAGTACTCTCAAACCGGGAGACCGGTGCCTGCGGGGTCAGTTCCTACGAGTTACGTTGGTCCCGTTGGAGGTGTCGGTGCCACCCACGGGGCCGTTCGGGGGCTGTTTCGAGGTATCACCTTATAATGCCATGTTTTTAAGCCGAAGTCTAGAAATATGCAAATTACCGTAGTACTCTCAAACCGGGAGACCCGCTGCTGTGGGGTCAGTTCCTACGAGTTACGTTGGTCCCGTGGGAGGTGTTGGTGCCACCCACGGGGCCGTTCGGGGGTTGTTTCGAGTTTTCACCTTCTAACGCCATGTTTTGCTTAAGTCTAAAAATACGCAAATTACCGTCGTATTCTCAAACCGGGAGACCCGCGGTTGCGGGGTCAGTTCCTACGAGTTACGTTGGTCCCGTGGGAGGTGTTGGTGCCACCCACGGGGCCGTTCGGGGGCTGTTTCGAGGTTTCACCTTCTAACGCCATGATTTTAAGCCCAAGTCTAGAAATATGCAAATTATCGTTGTAATCTCAAACCGGGAGACCCACGACTGTGGGGTCAGCTCCTACGAGTTACGTTGGTCTCGTGGGAGGTGTTGGTGCCACCCACGGGGCCGTTCTGGGGCTGTTTCGAGTTTTCACCTTCTAACGCCATGTTTTTAAGCCTAAGTCTAGAAATACACAAATTACCGTCGTATTCTCAAACCGGGAGACCCGTGGCTCCGGGGTCAGTTCCTACGAGTTACGTTGATCCCGTGGGAGGTGTTGGTGCCACCCACGGGGCCGTTTAGGGGCTGTTTCGAGGTTTCACCTTCTAATGCCATGTTTTTAAGCCGAAGTCTAGAAATATGAAAATTACCGTAGTACTCTCAAACCGGGAGACCCGCTGCTGTGGGTTCAGTTCCTACGAGTTACGATGGTCCCGTGGGAGGTGTTGGTGCCACCCACAGGGCCGTTCGGGGGCTGTTTCGAGTTTTCACCTTTTAACGCCATGTTTTGCTTAAGTCTAGAAATACGCAAACTACCGTCGTATTCTCAAACCGGGAGACCCGCGGCTACGGGGTCAGTTCCTACGAGTTACGTTGGTCCCGTGGGAGGTGTTGGTGCCACCCACGGGGCCGTTCGGGGTTTATTTCGAGTTTTCACCTTCTAACGCCATGTTTTTAAGCCTAAGTCTAGAAATACGCAAATTATCGTCGTATTCTCAAACCGGGAGTCCCGCGGCTGCGGGGTCAGTTACTACGAGTTACGTTGGTCCCGTGGGAGTTGTTGGTGCCACCCACGGGGCCGTTCGGGGGCTGTTTCGAGTTTTCACCCTCTAACGCCATGTTTTTAAGCCTTAGTCTAGAAATATGCAAATTACCGTCGTATTCTTAAACCGGGAGTCCCGCGGCTGCGGGGTCAGTTCCTACGAGTTACGTTGGTCCCGTGGGAGGTGTTGGTGCCACCCATGGGGACGTTCGGGGGTGTTTCGAGTTCTCACCCTCTAATGCCATGTTTTTAAGTCTAAGTCTACATATATGCAAATTATCGTCGTATTCTCAAATCGGGAGACCCGCGGCTACGGGGTCAGTTCCTACGAGTTACGTTGGTCCCGTGGGAGGTGTTAGTGCCACCCACGGGGCCGTTCTCGGGCTGTTTCGAGTTTTCAACTTCTAACGCCATGTTTTTAAGCCTAAGTCTAAAAATACGCAAATTACCGTCGTATTCTCAAACCGGGAGTCCCGCGGCTGCGGGGTCAGTTCCTACGAGTTACGTTGGTCCCGTGGGAGTTGTTGGTGCCACCCACGGGGCCGTTCGGGGGCTGTTTCGAGTTTTCACCCTCTAACGCCATGTTTTTAAGCTTTAGTCTAGAAATATGCAAATTACCGTCGTATTCTTAAACCGGGAGTCCCGCGGCTGCGGGGTCAGTTCCTACAAGTTATGTTGGTCCCGTGGGAGGTATTGGTGCCACCCATGGGGACGTTCGGGGGTGTTTCGAGTTCTCACCCTCTAATGCCATGTTTTTAAGTCTAAGTCTACATATATGCAAATTACCGTCGTATTCTAAAACCGGGAGTCTCGCGGCTGCGGGGTCAGTTCCGACGAGTTACGTTGGTCCCGTGGGAGGTGTTAGAGCCACCCACGGGGACGTTCGGGGGCTCTTTCGAGTTCTCACCCTCTAACGCCATGTTTTTAAGCCTAAGTCTACAAATATGCAAATTATCATCGTATTCTCAAACCGGGTGTCCCACGGCTGCGGGGTCAGTTCCTACGAGTTACGTTGGTCCCGTGGGAGGTGTTGGTGCCACCCACGGGAACGTTCGGGGGCTGTTTCGAGTTCTCACCCTCTAACGCCATGTTTTTAAGCCTAAGTCTACAAATATGCAAATTATCGTCGTATTCTCAAACCGGGAGTCCCGTAGCTGCGGGGTCAGTTCCTACGAGTTACGTTGGTACCATGGGAGGTGTTGGTGCCACCCACGGGGACGTTCTGGGGCTCTTTCGAGTTCTCACCTTCTAACGCCAGGTTTTTAAGCCTAAGTCTAGAAATACGCAAATTACCGTCGTATTCTCAAACCGGGAGACCCGTGCCTGCGGGGTCAGTTCCTACGAGTTACGTTGGTCCCGTGGGAGGTGTTGGTGCCACCCACGGGGCCGTTCAGGGGCTGTTTCGAGGTTTCACCTTCTAATGCCATGTTTTTAAGCCGAAGTCTAGAAATATGCCAATTACCGTAGTACTCTCAAAGCGGGAGACCCGCTGCTGTGGGGTCAGTTCCTACGAGTTACGTTGGTCCCGTGGGAGGTGTTGGTTCCACCCACGGGGCCGTTCGGGGGCTGTTTCGAGTTTTCACCTTTTAACGCCATGTTTTGCTTAAGTCTAGAAATACGCAAATTACCGTCGTATTCTCAAACCGGGAGACCCGCGGCTGCGGGGTCAGTTCCTACGAGTTACGTTGGTCCCGTGGGAGGTGTTGGTGCCACCCACGGGAACGTTCGGGGGCTGTTTCGAGTTCTCACCCTCTAACGCCATGTTTTTAAACCTAAGTATACAAATATGCAAATTATCGTAGTATTCTCAAACCGGGAGTCCCGCAGCTGCGGGGTCAGTTCCTACGAGTTACGTCGGTCCCGTGGGAGGTGTTGGTGCCACCCACGGGGCCGTTCGGGGGCTGTTTCGAGTTTTCACCTTCTAACGCCATGTTTTTAAGCCTAAGTCTAGAAATACGCAAATTACCGTCGTATTCTCAAACCGGGAGACCCGTGGCTGCGGGGTCAGTTCCTACGAGTTACGTTGGTCCCGTGGGAGGTGTTGGTGCCACCGACGGGGCCGTTCGGTGGTTGTTTCGAGTTTTCACCCTCTAACGCCATGTTTTTAAGCCTAAGTCTACAAATATGCAAATTACCGTTGTACTCTCAAACCGGGAGACCCACGACTGTGGGGTCAGCTCCTACGAGTTACGTTGGTCTCGTGGGAGGTGTTGGTGCCACCCACGGGGCCGTTCTGGGGCTGTTTCGAGTTTTAACCTTCTAACGCCATGTTTTTAAGCCTAAGTCTAGAAATACGCAAATTACCGTCGTATTCTCAAACCGGGAGACCCGTGGCTACGGGGTCAGTTCCTACGAGTTACGTTGGTCCCGTGGGAGGTGTTGGTGCCACCCACGGGGCCGTTCAGGGGTTGTTTCGAGGTTTCACCTTCTAATGCCATGTTTTTAAGCCGAAGTCTAGAAATATGAAAATTACCGTAGTACTCTCAAACCGGGAGACCCGCTGCTATGGGGTCAGTTCCTACGAGTTACGTTGGTCCCGTGGGAGGTGTTGGTGCCACCCACGGGGCCGTTCGGGGGCTGTTTCGAGTTTTCACCTTCTAACGCCATGTTTTGCTTAAGTCTAGATATACGCAAATTACCGTCGTATTCTCAAACCGGGAGACCCGCGGCTACGGGGTCAGCTCCTACGAGTTACGTTGGTCCCGTGGGAGGTGTTGGTGCCACCCACGGGGCCGTTCCGGGGTTGTTTCGAGTTTTCACCTTCTAACGCCATGTTTTTAAGCCTAAGTCTAGAAATACGCAAATTACCGTCGTATTCTCAAACCGGGAGTCCCGCGGCTGCGGGGTCAGTTACTACGAGTTACGTTGGTCCCGTGGGAGGTGTTGGTGCCACCCACGGGGCCGTTCGGGGGCTGTTTCGAGTTTTCACCCTCTAACGCCATGTTTTTAAGCCTTAGTCTAGAAATATGCAAATTACCGTCGTATTCTTAAACCGGGAGTCCCGCGGCTGCGGGGTCAGTTCCTACGAGTTACGTTGATCCCGTGGGAGGTGTTGGTGCCACCCGTGGGGACGTTCGGGGGTGTTTCGAGTTCACACCCTCTAATGCCATGTTTTTAAGTCTAAGTCTACAAATATGCAAATTATCGTCGTATTCTCAAATCGGGAGACCCGCGGCTGCGGGGTCAGTTCCTACGAGTTACGTTGGTCCCGTGGGAGGTGTTGGTGCCACCCACGGTGCCGTTCTCGGGCTGTTTCAAGTTTTCGACTTCTAAGGCCATGTTTTTAAGCCTAAGTCTAGAAATACCCAAATTATTGTTGTATTCTCAAACCGGGAGACCCACGGCTGCGGGGTCAGTTCCTACGAGTTACGTTGGTCCCGTGGGAGGTGTTGGTGCCACCCACGGGGCCGCTCGGGGGCTGTTTCGAGGTTTCACCTTCTAACGCCATGTTTTTAAGCCTAAGTCTAGATATATGCAAATTACCGTAGTACTCTCAAACCGGGAGACCCGCGGCTGCGGGGTCAGGTCCTATAAGTTACGTTGGTCCCGTGGGAGGTGTTGGTACCACCCACGGGGCCGTTCGAGGGCTGTTTTGAGTTTTCACCCTCTAACGCCATGTTTTTAAGCCTAAGTCTACAAATATGCAAATTACCGTCGTATTCTAAAACCGGGAGTCCCGCGGCTGCGGGGTCAGTTCCTACGAGTTACGTTGGTCCCGTGGAAGGTGTTAGAGCCACCCACGGGGACGTTCAGGGGCTCTTTCGAGTTCTCACCCTCTAACGCCATGTTTTTAAGCCTAAGTCTACAAATATGCAAATTATCGTCGTATTCTCAAACCGGGAGTCCCACGGCTGCGGGGTCAGTTCCTACGAGTTACGTTGGTCCCGTGGGAGGTGTTGGTTCCACCCATGGGAACGTTCGGGGGCTGTTTCGAGTTCTCACCCGCTAACGCCATGTTTTTAAGCCTAAGTCTACAAATATGCAAATTATCGTCGTATTCTCAAACCGGGAGTCCCGCAGCTGCGGGGTCAAATCCTACGAGTTACGTCGGTCCCGTGGGAGGTGTTGGTGCCACCCACGGGGCCGTTCTGGGGCTGTTTCGAGTTTTCACCTTCTAACGCCATGTTTTTAAGCCTAAGTCTAGAAATATGCAAATTACCGTCGTATTCTCAAACCGGGAGACCGGTGCCTGCGGGGTCAGTTCCTACGAGTTACGTTGGTCCCGTGGGAGGTGTCGGTGCTACCCACGGGGCCGTTCAGGTGCTGTTTCGAGGTTTCACCTTCTAATACCATGTTTTTGAGCCGAAGTCTAGAAATATGCAAATTATCGTAGTACTCTCAAACCGGGAGACCCGCTGCTGTGGGGTCAGTTCCTATGAGTTACGTTGGTCCCGTGGGAGGTGTTGGTGCCACCCACGGGGCCGTTCAGGGGCTATTTCGAGTTTTCACCTTTTAACGCCATGTTTTGCTTAAGTCTAGAAATACGCAAATTACCGTCGTATTCTCAAACCGGGAGACCCGCGGCTGCGGGGTCAGTTCCTACGAGTTACGTTGGTCCCGTGGGAGGTGTTGGTGCCACCCACGGGGCCGTTCGGGGGCTGTTTCGAGGTTTCACCTTCTAACGCCATGATTTTAAGCCCAAGTCTAGAAATATGCAAATTACCGTTGTAATCTCAAACCGGGAGACCCACGACTGTGGGGTCAGCTCCTACGAGTTACGTTGGTCTCGTGGGAGGTGTTGGTGCCACCCACGGGGCCGTTCTGGGGCTGTTTCGAGTTTTCACCTTCTAACGCCATGTTTTTAAGCCTAAGTCTAGAAATACACAAATTACCGTCGTATTCTTAAACCGGGAGACCCGTGGCTCCGGGGTCAGTTTCTACGAGTTACGTTGGTCCCGTGGGAGGTGTTGGTGCCACCCACGGGGCCGTTCAGGGGCTGTTTCGAGGTTTCACCTTCTAATGCCATGTTTTTAAGCCGAAGTCTAGAAATATGCAAATTACCGTAGTACTCTCAAACCGGGAGACCCGCTGCTGTGGGGTCAGTTCCTACGAGTTACGTTGGTCCCGTGGGAGGTGTTGGTGCCACCCACAGGGCCGTTCGGGGGCTGTTTCGAGTTTTCACCTTTTAACGCCATGTTTTGCTTAAGTCTAGAAATACGCAAACTACCGTCGTATTCTCAAACCGGGAGACCCACGGCTACGGGGTCAGTTCCTACGAGTTACGTTGGTCCCGTGGGAGGTGTTGGTGCCACCCACGGGGCCGTTCGGGGGTTATTTCGAGTTTTCACCTTCTAACGCCATGTTTTTAAGCCTAAGTCTAGAAATACGCAAATTATCGTCGTATTCTCAAACCGGGAGTCCCGCGGCTGCGGGGTCAGTTACTACGAGTTACGTTGGTCCCGTGGGAGTTGTTGGTGCCACCCACGGGGCCGTTCGGGGGCTGTTTCGAGTTTTCACCCTCTAACGCCATGTTTTTAAGCCTTAGTCTAGAAATATGCAAATTACCGTCGTATTCTTAAACCGGGAGTCCCGCGGCTGCGGGGTCAGTTCCTACGAGTTACGTTGGTCCCGTGGGAGGTGTTGGTGCCACCCATAGGGACGTTCGGGGGTGTTTCGAGTTCTCACCCTCTAATGCCATGTTTTTAAGTCTAAGTCTACATATATGCAAATTATCGTCGTATTCTCAAATCGGGAGACCCGCGACTGCGGGGTCAGTTCCTACGAGTTACGTTGGTCCCGTGGGAGGTGTTGGTGCCACCGACGGGGCCGTTCTCGGGCTGTTTCGAGTTTTCAACTTCTAACGCCATGTTTTTAAGCCTAAGTCTAGAAATACGCAAATTACCGTCGTATTATCAAACCGGGAGACCCGTGGCTGCGGAGTCAGTTCCTACGAGTTACGTTGGTCTCGTGGGAGGTGTTGGTGCCACCCACGGGGCCGTTCTCGGGCTGTTTCGAGTTTTCAACTTCTAACGCCATGTTTTTAAGCTTAAGTCTAGATATACCCAAATTACCGTTGTATTCTCTAACCGGGAGACCCACGGCTGCGGGGTCAGTTCCTACGAGTTACGTTGGTCCCGTGGGAGGTGTTGGTGCCACCCACGGGGCCGTTCGGGGGCTGTTTCGAGGTTTCACCTTCTAACGCCATGTTTTTAAGCCTAAGTCTAGATATATGCAAATTACCGTAGTACTCTCAAACCGGGAGACCCGCGGCTGCGGGGTCAGGTCCTACAAGTTACGTTGGTCCCGTGGGAGGTGTTGGTGCCACCCACGGGGCCGTTCGAGGGCTGTTTTGAGTTTTCACCCTCTAACGCCATGTTTTTAAGCCTAAGTCTACAAATATGCAAATTACCGTCGTATTCTAAAACCGGGAGTCCCGCGGCTGCGGGGTCAGTTCCGACGAGTTACGTTGGTCCCGTGGGAGGTGTTAGAGCCACCCACGGGGACGTTCGGGGGCTCTTTCGAGTTCTCACCCTCTAACGCCATGTTTTTAAGCCTAAGTCTACAAATATGCAAATTATCATCGTATTCTCAAACCGGGTGTCCCACGGCTGCGGGGTCAGTTCCTACGAGTTACGTTGGTCCCGTGGGAGGTGTTGGTGCCACCCACGGGAACGTTCGGGGGCTGTTTCGAGTTCTCACCCTCTAACGCCATGTTTTTAAGCCTAAGTCTACAAATATGCAAATTATCGTCGTATTCTCAAACCGGGAGTCCCGTAGCTGCGGGGTCAGTTCCTACGAGTTACGTCAGTCCCATGGGAGGTGTTGGTGCCACCCACGGGGCCGTTCTGGGGCTGTTTCGAGTTTTCACCTTCTAACGCCATGTTTTTAAGCCTAAGTCTAGAAATACGCAAATTACCGTCGTATTCTCAAACCGGGAAACCCGTGCCTGCGGGGTCAGTTCCTACGAGTTACGTTGGTCCCGTGGGAGGTGTTGGTGCCACCCACGGGGCCGTTCAGGGGCTGTTTCGAGGTTTCACCTTCTAATGCCATGTTTTTAAGCCGAAGTCTAGAAATATGCAAATTACCGTAGTACTCTCAAACCGGGAGACCCGCTGCTGTGGGGTCAGTTCCTACGAGTTACGTTGGTCCCGTGGGAGGTGTTGGTGCCACCCACGGGGCCGTTCGGGGGCTGTTTCGAGTTTTCACCTTTTAACGCCATGTTTTGCTTAAGTCTAGAAATACGCAAATTACCGTCGTATTCTCAAACCGGGAGACCCGCGGCTAGGGGGTCAGTTCCTACGAGTTACGTTGGTCCCGTGGGAGGTGTTAGTGCCACCCACGGGGCCGTTCGGGGGTTGTTTCGAGTTTTCACCTTCTAACGCCATGTTTTTAAGCCTAAGTCTAGAAATACGCAAATTATCGTCGTATTCTCAAACCGGGAGTCCCGCGGCTGCGGGGTCAGTTACTACGAGTTACGTTCGTCCCGTGGGAGTTGTTGGTGCCACCCACGGGGCCGTTCGGGGGCTGTTTCGAGTTTTCACCCTCTAACGCCATGTTTTTAAGCCTTAGTCTAGAAATATGCAAATTACCGTCGTATTCTTAAACCGGGAGTCCCGCGGCTGCGGGGTCTGTTCCTACGAGTTACGTTGGTCCCGTGGGAGGTGTTGGTGCCACCCGTGGGGACGTTCGGGGGTGTTTCGAGTTCACACCCTCTAATACCATGTTTTTAAGTCTAAGTCTACATATATGCAAATTATCGTCGTATTCTCAAATCGGGAGACCCGCGACTGCGGGGTCAGTTCCTACGAGTTACATTGGTCCCGTGGGAGGTGTTGGTGCCACCCACGGTGCCGTTCTCGGGCTGTTTCAAGTTTTCGACTTCTAAGGCCATGTTTTTAAGCCTAAGTCTAGAAATACGCAAATTACCGTCGTATTCTCAAACCGGGAGACCCGCGGCTGCGAAGTCTGTTCCGACGAGTTACGTTGGTCTCGTGGGAGGTGTTGGTGCCACCCACGGGGCCGTTCTCGGGCTGTTTCGAGTTTTTAACTTCTAACGCCATGTTTTTAAGCCTAAGTCTAGAAATACCCAAATTATTGTTGTATTCTCAAACCGGGAGACCCACGGCTGCGGGGTCAGTTCCTACGAGTTACGTTGGTCCCGTGGGAGGTGTTGGTGCCACCCACGGGGCCGTTCGGGGGCTGTTTCGAGGTTTCACCTTCTAACGCCATGTTTTTAAGCCTAAGTCTAGATATATGCAAATTACCGTAGTACTCTCAAACCGGGAGACCCGCGGCTGCGGGGTCAGCTCCTACAAGTTACGTTGGTCCAGTGGGAGGTGTTGGTGCCACCCACGGGGCCGTTCGAGGGCTGTTTTGAGTTTTCACCCTCTAACGCCATGTTTTTAAGCCTAAGTCTACAAATATGCAAATTACCGTCGTATTCTAAAATCGGGAGTCCCGCGGCTGCGGGGTCAGTTCCTACGAGTTACGTTGGTCCCGTGGAAGGTGTTAGAGCCACCCACGGGGACGTTCAGGGGCTCTTTCGAGTTCTCACCCTCTAACGCCATGTTTTTAAGCCTAAGTCTACAAATATGCAAATTATCGTCGTATTCTCAAACCGGGAGTCCCACGGCTGCGGGGTCAGTTCCTACAAGTTACGTTGGTCCCGTGGGAGGTGTTGGTGCCACCCACGGGAACGTTCGGGGGCTGTTTCGAGTTCTCACCCGCTAACGCCATGTTTTTAAGCCCAAGTCTAGAAATATGCAAATTACCGTCGTATTCTCAAACCGGGAGACCCACGACTGTGGGGTCAGCTCCTACGAGTTACGTTGGTCTCGTGGGAGGTGTTGGTGCCACCCACGGGGCCGTTCTGGGGCTGTTTCGAGTTTTCACCTTCTAACGCCATGTTTTTAAGCCTAAGTCTAGAAATACACAAATTACCGTCGTATTCTCAAACCGAGAGACCCGTGGCTCCGGGGTCAGTTCCTACGAGTTACGTTGATCCCGTGGGAGGTGTTGGTGCCACCCACGGGGCCGTTCAGGGGCTGTTTCGAGGTTTCACCTTCTAATGCCATGTTTTTAAGCCGAAGTCTAGAAATATGCAAATTACCGTAGTACTCTCAAACCGGGAGACCCGCTGCTGTGGGGTCAGTTCCTACGAGTTACGTTGGTCCCGTGGGAGGTGTTGGTGCCACCCACAGGGCCGTTCGGGGGCTGTTTCGAGTTTTCACCTTTTAACGCCATGTTTTGCTTAAGTCTAGAAATACGCAAACTACCGTCATATTCTCAAACCGGGAGACCCGCGGCTACGGGGTCAGTTCCTACGAGTTACGTTGGTCCCGTGGGAGGTGTTGGTGCCACCCACGGGGCCGTTCGGGGGTTATTTCGAGTTTTCACCTTCTAACGCCATGTTTTTAAGCCTAAGTCTAGAAATACGCAAATTATCGTCGTATTCTCAAACCGGGAGTCCCGCGGCTGCGGGGTCAGTTACTACGAGTTACGTTGGTCCCGTGGGAGTTGTTGGTGCCCACCCACGGGGCCGTTCGGGTGCTGTTTCGAGTTTTCACCCTCTAACGCCATGTTTTTAAGCCTTAGTCTAGAAATATGCAAATTACCGTCGTATTCTTAAACCGGGGAGCCCCGCGGCTGCGGGGTCAGTTCCTACAAGTTACGTTGGTCCCGTGGGAGGTGTTGGTGCCACCCATGGGGGACGTTCGGGGGTGTTTCGAGTTCTCACCCTCTAATGCCATGTTTTTTAAGTCTAAGTCTACATATATGCAAATTATCGTCGTATTCTCAAATCGGGAGACCCACGGCTGCGGGGTCAGTTCCTACGAGTTACGTTGGTCCCGTGGGGAGGTGTTAGTGCCACCCACGGGGCCGTTCTCGGGCTGTTTCGAGTTTTCAACTTCTAACGCCATGTTTTTTAAGCCTAAGTCTAAAAATACGCAAATTACCGTCGTATTCTCAAACCGGGGAGTCCCCGCGGCTGCGGGGGTCAGTTACTACGAGTTACGTTGGTCCCCGTGGGAGTTGTTGGTGCCACCCACGGGGCCGTTCGGGGGCTGTTTCGAGTTTTCACCCTCTAACGCCATGTTTTTAAGCCTTAGTCTAGAAATATGCAAATTACCGTCGTATTCTTAAACCGGGAGTCCCGCGGCTGCGGGGTCAGTTCCTACAAGTTATGTTGGTCCCGTGGGAGGTGTTGGTGCCACCCATGGGGACGTTCGGGGGTGTTTCGAGTTCTCACCCTCTAATGCCATGTTTTTAAGTCTAAGTCTACATATATGCAAATTACCGTCGTATTCTAAAACCGGGAGTCCCGCGGCTGCGGGGGTCAGTTCTGACGAGTTACGTTGGTCCCGTGGGAGGTGTTAGAGCCACCCACGGGGACGTTCGGGGGCTCTTTCGAGTTCTCACCCTCTAACGCCATGTTTTTAAGCCTAAGTCTACAAATATGCAAATTATCATCGTATTCTCAAACCGGGTGTCCCACGGCTGCGGGGTCAGTTCCTACGAGTTACGTTGGTCCCGTGGGAGGGTGTTGGTGCCACCCACGGGAACGTTCGGGGGCTGTTTCGAGTTCTCACCCTCTAACGCCATGTTTTTAAGCCTAAGTCTACAAATATGAAAATTATCGTCGTATTCTCAAACCGGGAGTCCCGTAGCTGCGGGGTCAGTTCCTACGAGTTACGTCAGTCCCATGGGAGGGTGTTGGTGCCACCCACGGGGCCGTTCTGGGGCTGTTTCGAGTTTTCACCTTCTAACGCCATGTTTTTTAAGCCTAAGTCTAGAAATACGCAAATTACCGTCGTATTCTCAAACCGGGAGACCCGTGCCTGCGGGGTCAGTTCCTACGAGTTACGTTGGTCCCGTTGGAGGTGTTGGTGCCACCCACGGGGCCGTTCAGGGGCTGTTTCGAGGTTTCACCTTCTAATGCCATGTTTTTTAAGCCGAAGTCTAGAAATATGCAAATTACCGTAGTACTCTCAAACCGGGGAGACCCGCTGCTGTGGGGTCAGTTCCTACGAGTTACGTTGGTCCCGTGGGAGGTGTTGGTGCCACCCACGGGGCCGTTCGGGGGGCTGTTTCGAGTTTTCACCTTTTAACGCCATGTTTTGCTTAAGTCTACAAATACGCAAATTACCGTCGTATTCTCAAACCGGGAGACCCGCGGCTGCGGGGTCAGTTCCTACGAGTTACGTTGGTCCCCGTGGGAGGTGTTGGTGCCACCCACGGGAACGTTCGGGGGCTGTTTCGAGTTCTCACCCTCTAACGCCATGTTTTTAAACCTAAGTATACAAATATGCAAATTATCGTCGTACTCTCAAACCGGGAGTCCCGCAGCTGCGGGGTCAGTTCCTACGAGTTACGTCGGTCCCGTGGGAGGTGTTGGTGCCACCCACGGGGCCGTTCTGGGGCTGTTTCGAGTTTTCACCTTCTAACGCCATGTTTTTAAGC
The DNA here is from genome assembly GCA_949130495.1 of Sambucus nigra. Classification (NCBI taxonomy): domain Eukaryota; kingdom Viridiplantae; phylum Streptophyta; class Magnoliopsida; order Dipsacales; family Adoxaceae; genus Sambucus; species Sambucus nigra. The sequence goes on from OX422220.1 coordinate 94,981,635, forward strand.
CTAAGTCTAGAAATACGTTAATTACCGTCGTATTCTCAAACCGGGAGACCCGTGGCTGCGGGGTCAGTTCCTACGAGTTACGTTGGTCCCGTGGGAGGTGTTGGTGCCACCGACGGGGCCGTTCAGTGGTTGTTTCGAGTTTTCACCCTCTAACGCCATGTTTTTAAGCCTAAGTCTACAAATATGCAAATTACCGTTGTACTCTCAAACCGGGAGACCCACGACTGTGGGGTCAGCTCCTACGAGTTACGTTGGTCTCGTAGGAGGTGTTGGTGCCACCCACGGGGCCGTTGTGGGTCTATTTCGAGTTTTCACCTTCTAACGCCATGTTTTTAAGCCTAAGTCTAGAAATACGCAAATTACCGTCGTATTCTCAAACCGGGAGACCCGTGGCTGCGGGGTCAGTTCCTACGAGTTACGTTGGTCCGGTGGGAGGTGTTGGTGCCACCCACGGGGCCGTTCAGGGGCTGTTTCGAGGTTTCACCTTCTAATGCCATGTTTTTAAGCCGAAGTCTAGAAATATGAAAATTACCGTAGTACTCTCAAACCGGGAGACCCGCTGCTATAGGGTCAGTTCCTACGAGTTACGTTGGTCCCGTGGGAGGTGTTGGTGCCACCCACGGGGCCGTTCGGGGGCTGTTTCGAGGTTTCACCTTCTAACGCCATGTTTTTAAGCCTAAGTCTAGAAATATGCAAATTACCGTTGTACTCTCAAACCGGGAGACCCACGACTGTGGGGTCAGCTCCTACGAGTTACGTTGGTCTCGTAGGAGCTGTTGGTGCCACCCACGGGGCCGTTCCGGGGTTGTTTCGAGTTTTCACCTTCTAACGCCATGTTTTTAAGCCTAAGTCTAGAAATACACAAATTACCGTCGTATTCTCAAACCGGGAGTCCCGCGGCTGCGGGGTCAGTTACTACGAGTTACGTTGGTCCCGTGGGAGGTGTTGGTGCCACCCACGGGGCCGTTCGGGGGCTGTTTCGAGTTTTCACCCTCTAACGCCATGTTTTGAAGCCTTAGTCTAGAAATATGCAAATTACCGTCGTATTCTTAAACCGGGAGTCCCGCGGCTGCGGGGTCAGTTCCTACGAGTTACGTTGATCCCGTGGGAGGTGTTGGTGCCACCCATGGGGACGTTCGGGGGTGTTTCGAGTTCTCACCCTCTAATGCCATGTTTTTAAGTCTAAGTCTACAAATATGCAAATTATCGTCGTATTCTCAAATCGGGAGACCCGCGGCTACGGGGTCAGTTCCTACGAGTTACGTTGGTCCCGTGGGAGGTGTTGGTGCCACCCACGGCGCCGTTCTCGGGCTGTTTCGAGTTTTCAACTTCTAACGCCATGTTTTTAAGCCTAAGTCTAGAAACACGCAAATTACCGTAGTACTCTCAAACCGGGAGACCCGCTGCTATGGGGTCAGTTCCTACGAGTTACGTTTGTCCCGTGGGAGGTGTTGGTGCCACCCACGGGGCCGTTCCGGGCTTGTTTCGAGTTTTCACCTTCTAACGCCATGTTTTCAAGCCTAAGTCTAGAAATATACAAATTATCGTAGTACTCTCAAACCGGGAGATCCGCGGCTGCGGAGTCAGTTTCTACGAGTTACGTTGGTCTCGTGGGAGGTGTTGGTGCCACCCACTGGGCCGTTCTGGGGCTGTTTCGAGTTTTTAACTTCTAACGCCATGTTTTTAAGCCTAAGTCTAGAAATACGCAAATTACCGTTGTATTCTCAAACCGGGAGACCCGCGGCAGCGGGATCAGTTCCTACGAGTTACCTTGGTCTCGTGGGAGGTGTTGGTGCCACCCACGGGGCCGTTCGGGGGCTGTTTCGAGCTTTCACCTTCTAACGCCATGTTTTTAAGCCTAAGTCTAGAAATATGCAAATTACCGTAGTACTATCAAACCGGGAGACCCGCTGCTGTGAGGTCAGTTCCTACGAGTTACGTTGGTCCCGTGGGAGGTGTTGGTACCACCCACGGGGCCGTTCGGGGGCTCTTTCGAGTTCTCACGCTCTAACGCCATGTTTTTAACCCTAAGTATATAAATACGTAAATTACCGTCGTATTCTCAAACTGAGAGACCCGCGGTTGCGGGGTGAGTTTCTACGAGTTACGTTGGTCCCGTGGGAGGTGTTGGTGCCACCCACGGGGCCGTTCGGGGGCTGTTTCGAGTTCTCAACCTCTAACGCCATGTTTTTAACCCTAAGTCTATAAATACGCAAATTACCGTTGTATTATCAAACCGGGAGACCCGCGGCTGCGGGGTCAGTTCCTACGAGTTACGTTGGTGCCGTGGGAGGTGTTGGTGCCACCCACGGGGCCGTTGGGGGGTTGTTTTGAGTTTTCACCCTCTTAGGACAATTAATTTATAACAGCAAAACATACTTGAACAGTTCAATCTTCATTGTACTCGTTCAATTTTGGTCATAGGGGACTTTCATTCACTATTTTCTTAGGACAATATATAACTATGCAGCTATGCCAATGGAAAACTACTTCAAGAGAATCAAATATGCCTGAAGTAGTCTTAATTTCTTATAATTCCACAATTAATGACAGGTCAGGATCATAATAATACAAAAATAACATTAAAATAAGGTTCTACTTATCATATGTTCCTCAAATAAAATAAAAATAAGTTCCTACTTGCAAGAAAGTAGAAAACTCACTTTGTTCCTCAAATGTGTAGCTGAGCAGATCAAAAAATGTATGCTGCTATGACCTCATGCTGGAGGCCTGCCTATCCAGACCTTCGGTCAAACTTGTAGTCGTTAGAGATTAGCTCACTTTGTCCACGACGATTTATCAACCGATTCAAATAACTTTTGAATCTTCTGCATTTCTAAACAAATAATATAAGGTTGTCAAAAATAAAATAAAAATGAATGTTTAAATAGCTGATGTAAAACATTAAAATAATCACTACAATTTTATCAGTTCTAGGTTTAAATAGCACTTCAACATTTAAACATGAATGTTTGAATGTTTAAATAGCTGTTGCAGCAGCAGCTACACCCTCTAAGAGTTGACTGGTGACAGTATTTTATCAGTTCACCTCTCCACAACAATTTCCTCCCTCGGTATAATCACACTTGTTGATATCTAGAAAAAACTAAGATTACCTAGTGTCTTCACCTTTGATGACTTCGAGCAACAATACCCCTGTCATTATTAAATTCTACTGTAACGAAAAGAAAAAAGTAAAAACAAAAAGCTCAACAAAAACCCATGTTTCGGAAGTCCAAGAAAGTGAATAAAAAAACATCTAGTGACTTCTGTCACAAACCTGACATCAAAAATAAAGTTGAGATACTTATCAAACATATGGAAGCTCTCCTTGAAGGTCTCCACTGCCCCATTCACCATCCCTTGCAAATTGACAGACCATAGAGGTGTCAGGTCCTTCTGAACCACAATATCATCATCCAAAAATAGGATTTTATCCAGCTTTGGGTAAACTTCCGGGAGGTAGAATCTAAGATGATTTAGATTAGACAAATATTTCGGGTTCCTATATTTCAAATTGTCAGACCCAGAAGTGAGGGAATATGCTTGATGTGCCCTGAAATAATATTCTTTCATTCGAGCAGATTCAACCTGACGTAGAACAGGCCAATAAGAGGAATTAATCCATTTAAACTCATCAACATTCTCCACTTGGATTTCGGCACCTGCAGGAGGGTTGGCAAGAAACCACATTTTCATCGCCGCAAAATTTAATTTATCAGTCACGATATGGAAAACATGCTTTTCAGGTTCATTCGCATGTATCACTGTTGAATTCACAACAACAGATGTTGCGAGAACATTATCAGAAAATATAGCATAATGGAAGAGAGAATGATCTTCAAGGTTTTTGATGTTTGGAAACCTCTTGCTTTCATAACCCTGTAAGAAATAGTCTGTTGTGAGCACTACATAAGGCAATGCAATGGCTTGGGGACTGTTTTTGCAGCTAATTGTATCAAGAAGGCACTCTTTTTCCTTAGTGAATTTACATTCTCTTCTGTCAACTGAAGCATGGACCTCAACTTTCTTGCTACTGTCATACAATCATATAATCGGTCTTAGCTAAAGACAGAATGTGATCCATTTCTTTTGCTCGATGAAGTGCACTTTGCTGAAGCTCGGCATCAGAATTTGCTTCCCCAATGGCATGTTGACTTCTCCTGGAATGTTTAATTAAGGAATCATATAAACCACTTTCATTCTTAGCTTTTGCGATGCTTGCATAAGCTTTAGCCATTATAATATGATTATGCATAAGTTTCAAGGTGGAATCAGAATTTGGATTTTCATATTCTTTTCTCCATATATTGAATTTACCCTTGACGGTCGTGTCAAACTCTTTATCTCTCTCAATGGCAGCTGCTTCTATCTGGTTATCAATTTCTTTGTCTTGTCGGATTAGCTCTGCAATTCGGTGTTTGTTATTATTTTATAGGATTTAGTGGATAAGAAACTTCAACTGAGTGGATGAAATGTTTAAGGATCTAGATGACTTATAAGAAAGTAAACAAACAATGAATATATATATGCACTATATATATGCATATATATGCACTATATATACTGTATATATATGCACTGCATATATATGCAACAGTTGCATATATATGCAGATGCAACTGCATATATATGCAACACTGCCCCGCCCCACCCCCTGCCCCGTCGCCTCCCCCCTTTCCCACTCACACACGCACACACACGCACACAAACACACACACAAACATGTATACACTGGTATATCTGTTAAGTTTTTGGATTGGGGGTTTCACGTTGCTGCCAAAAACGAGGCATACCTAGATCAGGTATACTCTCTATTTTATTTTGGATTTTATCACCAATATGCACACACTCACACGCGCACACAAACACACGCACGCACACACTCTCATTACATATATGCATATGCATATATGCAGATTGCATATATGCATACATGCCCCGTCCCCTCCCCCTTCCCCACTCACACACACACACACACACACACACACGCGCCCCCTTCCCCACTCCCACACGCACACACACACAAACATGCACACATGCGCCCCCTGCCCATCCCCTCCCCCTTTTCCCACTCACACGCACACGCACACACACACAAACATGCACACACGCACACACACAAGATGGGAGCGTCGTGACTACACGGTCGGTTCCTACGACTTACATTGGTCCCGTGCGAGATGTTCGTGACTCTTGCGGGACCGTTTTGTGGGTGTTTTACGTTTTCACCCTTCGATGGCATCTTTTTTATTCTCAAGTCTAACTTTTTGCAAATTTACGCCGTATACTCAAACCGGGATCCTTGTGACTACCCGTTTGGTTCCTACTATTAACATTGGTCCCGTGCGAGGTGTTCGTGACTCTTACGGTACTGTTTTGTGGCTTTTTTACGTTTTCACCCTTCTAAGGCATGCTTTTATGCTTTAGTTTAATTTTTTTCAAATTTATGTTGTACACTCCAACCGGGAGCGCCGTGACTACGCGGTCGGTTTTTACGAGTTACATTGGTCCTGTACGAGGTGTTCGTGACTCTTACGGGACCGTTTTAAGGTTGTTTTACGTTTTCACCCTTCGATGGCATGCAAGTCTAACGTTTTGCTAATTTACGTCGTACACTCAACCCGGAAGCCCCGTTACTACGCGGTCGGTTCCTACGAGTCACATTGGTCTCGTGCGAGGTGTTCGTGACTCTTACGGGACCGTTTTGTGCTTGTTGTACATTTTCACCCTTCGATGGCATGTTTTTATGCTCAAGTCTATTTTTTTTGCAAATTTACGTCGTACACTCTAACCGGGAGCCCCGTGACTATGCGGTCGGTTTCTATGAGTTACATTAATCCCGTGCGAGGTGTTCGTGACTCTTATCAGACCGTTTTATGGCTATTTTACGTTTTCACCCTTCGATGGCATGTTTTTATGCTTAAGTCTAACTTTTTATAAATTTACGTCATACACTAAAATCGGGAACCCCGTGACTACGCGGTCGGTTCCTAAGAGTCACATTAGTTCCGTGTGAGGGGTTCATGACTCTTACGGGACCGTTTTAAGGCTGTTTTATGTTTTCACCCTTCGATGGCATGTTTTTATGCTTAAGTTTATTTTTTTGCAAATTTACGTCATACACTCAAATCGGGAGCGCCGTGACTACACGGTCAGTTCCTGCGATTTACATTGGTCCCATGCGAGGTGTTCGTGACTCTTACGGGACTGTTTTGTGGCTATTTTACGTTTTCACCATTCGATGGCATGTTTTTATGCTTAAGTCTAATTTTTTGCAAATTTACGTCGTACAATCAAACCGGGAGCGCTTTAAACCTAGAAAGTGGCAATCCGTTGGATAATGACTTCTTTTTCTAGTGTTCACCCTAACTATTCTTTGTTCAAAAGTTATGTTGTCCCCCCCACTGGAAGTGACAAGAAACAAATGCGCTAACAATACCCAAGCTATAGGGGGCACAAAAAACTTAAAATTACGGGGTTTATACATAAATAGGATCCAAACCCAAAATAATTAAAAAATTGAATCAATGCATATTTAACCTTAAAATAAAGTTCATCATAGGTCTATCCATTACCTGGATATTTTGTTACACCCAACGCCAATCATAACCTTCTCTATGCCAGCAGCGATGCAATTTCAGATTATGTTTGATAGTAGTTCGACCCCAACATCAATGTATCCTATGACAGTGAAAAAATAATGAATTTTTTGCAAACAGTTATGTTCAATTAAAAAAATGGTAGAACCAAAAAATCAAATTCAAAACAAAGGAAGAAAACCAGGGCTAGTTCTTTCGTCACTCACTGTCCCTATGAGTTACATTGGTCCCGTGGGAGGTGTTGGTACCACCCACGGGGGCTGTTTCGGGTTTTCACCCTCTAAAGCCAAACGATAGAGATAAATAAATGAAAACATATCTATTCTAAACAAAAGAACCGATAAATCACCTAACATTTGCACAAATAGCGGGACATTACACTTAAAAGTAGATGAAATTCATAAATTAATGTAAAGTGGTCATACAATGTCAATATCATAATAGGATACAAATAAGATTGATGAGGATAAAATAATATTTTGATACTCAATCTTCCTCTAAATCAACTAAAAGATCCTTCAAATTAGGGTTGTCATCAAGAGCTGACTGGAGCTCTTTTGGAGCCTTTAATGCGTCTACTTCAGTAGTCATACCCTTTGGTGCATGCACAATAATAGACCAATTGCCATCGTTTATGCACTTCGAGTAGAATACCTTCTTTACATTCTGAAAGGCACAAATAAAAGGCTCATCGACTATGCGGTCTTTAGTCTCCAGCTTTGATAAATCTACCATAATAAGTTTGGAGTCGGGATCAACTTTGCAAGCATTCGTTGTATCCTCCACCTTTACCCAATCACAATAGAATACGGTTTCTGTGAAATCCAAGTAATCAAGTTCTAGGATTTGTTGAATTATCCCATAATAGGTTAGCACCGTATTCTTTGGATTTTTATCACTTTTGCTAGCGATACAGGTGGTCAAGGCGGAAATTGATATTCCACTGTTTTGCGTCAAAAGCTTTTCCTCATATGGATATGAAATGAAATCAAAACCGTTGGTGTGGAATTTCTTAAACTCTTTTGCACGAAAACTAGGACCTTTTGCTAGCCGTGCAAGTCTGGAAGAGACATCACCTCTTTTTAGAAGCTGCATTTATTAATGAATTTGTATTAGGGCATCTTTTTACCACACATGAATAAATAACCGCACACATAAGATGTGAAAAGTACCTCTTTTGACACCCATGCCCTAAAGTGAGTTGTCGTCCAATTTCTCCTTTGATTTTAGATAATTTCGTTCTCGTACTTCCTACCGAAAAATTATAGAGTTTAGATCATAAAATAAAAAATACATATAATCAAAGAAGAAGAATTCAGTAGATACTCACTCTCTCCAGTCTTGGACTTCATCTTGCGATTCGAAGACATGACGAGTTGCTTGCTCGTATTATAGGTTTGTGAGTTTCACCTCTTTAGGGTTCCCAAACGATAATTCGTCATCAAACTCGTCAGGTTCCTCTATCACTCGTTCTCCACGAGGATTAAACCTCCTCACCTCTTGTTCTGGCATATGTTCCCTAGCGTATAGTGATGATTCCACCGTTACGTATTCTTCAGCAATTGACCCTCCAATATACCGTGTATTCTTTACATAATCTTTGAAGGTTTTCATCAAGCGCTCAAAAGGATACATCCAACGATACCTCACGGGACCACATAATAAAGCTTCATTGCATAAATGCACAAGCAGGTGGATACTGATATCGAAGAATGACGGAGGAAAATATTTCTCTAATACACAAACTGCCTCGGCTAAAGTTGATTTCGCAGCTTTAATGTGCCTTCTGTTTACCACTTTTGCATAAAGTAGGGTAAAACACAAACTGATTTGCATAATTGCCCGACGGAGATCTTTGTGTTCAGAGAAGCAATGCCGAAATAACAATGGGATTAATTGGATGATTACGTGCCAGTCGTGAGACTTGCACTGTTTCAAGTCATTTGCTTGGTAGCTTACTACCCTACGTAAATTACCAGAATAACCGGTTGGAGTCTTCAAGTTGAACAACGTGTCTAAGAGGATCTTCTTCTCACTAGTATCCAAAGTGAAAGCAGTCGGGGGGATAGAAATTCTTCCTGTCGTTGGATCATTTTTTAACTACAGTCTCTTCTTTATTTTCATATCCTGTAGATCTCGGCGGGCACGCTCTCCATCTTTGGAATGAGATCCACCCAGACATGTTCCTATCAAATGTTCTGCAACATTCTTCTCTGTGTGCATCACATCAATTATATGCCTTACACGATGATCTTTCCAATACGACAAATAAAAAAATATTGATCGCCTGGACCATGGCTTCGCTTTACTAGGGTCGTTCGGATCCTCCCTAGCTTTACGCTTCAGGTTTACAAACTGGGGGTGTTTGCCTACGTACCTATTCCCCGCAGTCGCAGCCACCGCCTTCTCCTCAATTTGCTGACCAGAAAGTCGAATAGGTGCCGTTCTTCGCTCGTGACCGACAGGCAAAAAGTTAGACTTGTCGTTCCTAAAAGGGTGACTGGTTGGCAGAAATCTACGATGACCCATGTAACTCAACTTACCACTATGTTTTAACCAACAGGCTTCAGTTTCCTCCCCACATATGGGACATCCATAATAACCATGAACATTACAACCGGACAAGGTCCCGTAACCAGGAAGATCGTGGATCGCCCACGTCACCATTGCTTTAAGTGTGAACTCTTCACCCTTATGAGAATCGAATGCCGCCACGCCTTTATCCCACAACTCTTTAAGTTCTTCGATTAATGGTGCTAAGAATATACCAATATCATCACTGGGAGCCTTCGGCCCGGGTATCAACAGAGATAACAATGTGAACTACTTTCTCATGCATAATGTCGGAGGAAGACTTAAAGGCGCCATAAGAACTGGCCAATAACTCTGACTAGTACTTAAATTACCGAAAGGGTTAAACCCATCATTTGAGATTGTAAGACGAACGTTGCGCGGTTCCTTTATAAATTCATGGTGTTGTGCATTTGAAATTTGCCAGATGAGTGAATCAACCGGATGACGCATCAAATTCCCACCCACCTCGCATCGAGCATGCCATGTCATGGCCTCCGCTATCCATGGTATAGTAAAAAAACTTTTTAACCATGGCCCAAGTGGAAAATACTTCAAAACCTTTTGTGGGACTTGCGAGCACTTGCAATTTTTTGCATGTTTGCCATTTCCATTCTCATAAACCATATATCTAGGCTCACTGCATACACGACATTCATTCTTCTCTTCGTGCTCATTCCGGTACAATATGCAATCATATTTGCAAGCATGAATAGATTTGTATTTCAAACCTAAACCCTTCAAACTCTTCTTCATGGTAGGATAATTGTCTGGTAACATGTTCTCTTTTGGGAGAATTTATTTAACCCACTTAAGAATTCCGGTTACGCTGTTTCCAGACAAACCAAATTGACTCTTCAAATTATGCAAACCAATCATTGCATATAATACCGTGTGATCTTCATCGCAATCTTTATACAACGGTCTAGCCGCATCGGCTTTCAACCGTATGTATTCCCGATCTCCTAGTAGTTCAGCATCAATTTGTTCATTTACTTGGTCATAATGCGCATTATTTGTATCCATAGGTTGGTGGTTTTGTTGGTTGTGGAGTCCGTAAGCATCATTAATTAAGTCTGTCAATGGACAATGTGTTGGTGAATCATGTACCACTTCTACTCCTTGAGGTTCCGTTACACGGTCGGCTCCCGGTAATTCTTCTGGAACATAAGGTACAACTTTTTCACCATGGTATGTCCATATTATATAGTCTTGACAGATTCCCCACTTTAGTAAATGCAACTCAACAACTTCCAATGACTTATATTTTCCGTTAATACAATGAGTGCACGGACACGAAATATTCTCACTTTTAAGATTTTTGGAAGCGTATTTAACAAATTCATAAACGCCCTTTACATGATTAATTGATATCCGGTTAGTCTCTCCCATCCACTCTTTGTATTGTGGGAAATCCATGTAATAATCTTCAAATTTCAGTCCTGTGGTAATAGGTTAAAAAATATTATTACAACTGAAACAAAAAGAATATTCTTACGACTGAAACAAAAAAAATATCATTCCAAACGAAACAAAACCAATATTCTTACAACTGAAACAAAAAAAAATATCATTCCAAGTGAAGCAAAACCAATATTCTTACAACTAAAACAAAAAAAAATTATTACAACTGAAACGAAAGAAAATATTATTAAATCTTTGCCAACAGATAAAGTGGCCAAGTAATAAAAGATTTTGCATAATTCCTCAATTCCATCCCATCCCCGCTGTTAACGTACACAGGTACATCTCCGCAGCCGTTGTATATTTCATCGACCATTATTTTAGCCTCACCCTTCTCCAAAGGTCGGTGATGTACTAGAGTTCCAGGAACCCTGGAGATGAGTATGCACACGCCAACAAACCTCGAATTGCTCATGTACTTAATATAGTACTCTTTGCCATAGTCACTGTGAGTTGTTGACGATGATCCGAGCCCCGTGATTGGTGGAGGTGCAGGGGAGGGGAATGTTGGAGGATGAGGCATTTGAGAGGGGAATGTTGGAGGGGAAGGATGTGTGAAACCTTGAGTAGGAGTAGGGTAAGGGTAACCTTGAGGAGGCATTGGGGGCTTATAACTTTCCCAAAGATTCACAAGTTTCCCAATTTGATTTGTCAATAATCCCAGGGAATTTTTAATCTCATGGACATCCCCATCGGTCTTCAACTGGTGCTCCTTTTGGGATGAGATACAATTCTTGACCGAAGAAAGCTCGTCCACAAGAGGTGCAATGTGTTGAAGTTTTGTTTTTGGCATATGTGAGCCAACACCTCTCGTCCTCCCCCTTTTGTCCTTTCCAAAGGTCTTAGTCAGGGCATCATTTTTAAGGTCAAAGTCATCAGTAGGACTCGAATCTGATTGACTGCTGATGGCCTCTATTGATTCTAGTGTCTTAGCCAAGTGCAGTGGGAATTTATTATCTTTGTCCCGTCGAGCATGAAGGATTAAGTTGGACCGATTTGGGTTTTTACCGGCATCTGGACCATCTTTTGTCCTACTCTCCCATTCATTCTTCAAATCCTCATATGATTTGGATCCGAGCCTATGGATATCAGTTTTTTGTGCCCTATTTTTTTTATTTTGCTCCCTCTGGACCAACTTTTTTTCCTTCGCCTCATTCTCCAAAAACTTATTCCACCGATCCACCGGCATTTCAACATTTGGAGGCACTTTCTCTTTCAAAGCCAAAATATCTGAGCTCGCTGCCTCTTTCGGGAAATGTTTCTTCCGAAGGTTTCTCCTGTATGTCCTCAATCCTTCAGCAACCCGAGATAGAACCTTATTATTGGAACGGTCAGGAAATGAGAAATGCTTGCAAAGTTGGTCATGTATGTCATCTTTGACAGCTTGATCAACAAGGTTCCAATTGTCTGGTCCACCGACTCCCACGTTCATTTTTCCCATCGACAAACATCGGGCTTTAAAGTTCAGCACGTCATTCCTATCACCCGTCGGGTTATTCCCGAGAAGGGAGAAGCCAATAGGCTTCTTTTCATTTGAGCGGGTGGCATTATGAGTGTTGGATGGGGGCGTTAAAGCAATGGGAGTGCTGGATTGGGGAGTAGGAGCACTTGGAGTTGGACTTGGTGAGGAGTGAACCATTGGTGGAGTTGTGAATTGCTCAGCCATTGGTGTTGAGAATTCGGGTTCTGCACGAGATGGTGAACCTCGTTGTGGTGTCACATCAGCACTTGGTACCCTTGGGTTGTTTCCTCTCGACATTATCTACAAAAATTAAAAAATTTAAGTGACTAAATAATTATAGTAATACAAAATTATAACTAATTAATCAAGCTTAATTAGTTTTATATAGATAGATAGATAGATACCTTTTCAAAGTAAGACTTTAGAATAAGTTCAATGTGTCTGATCTCCATCCATTCGGTATTAGTTTTTAAGAACCTATGAATTTTTGCACGTGGCCAACTAGAAGGAAGGGTATCTATGATTGATGTGTAGATGTCAGTGACATGAACTCGGAATCCCCTATTTCTCAACTTGTTGGGAAGATTCAATTTTACGTGCATGTGGCGCGAGAGATCACAGTCTATGTCAATGCTCTCTGTACGCAGTCATATCCATAACGGGTGGATTTTTTTTTTCGCCTTCTCCAACAACGTAACCAAGGTCAGGGCTATGTTGGGATTACGTGTGTGAAATATATTTTGTATAACGTCATCCCAGTTTTCTGGTAGAGAAAATAAAATACGATCGAACAAGTAATCTTGCTGGATATCAAATCCATGATTTACAAGGTAGTTAAATTGTTCGATCTTTTTATTTTTGTACCTATAAATAGGAGTACCCTCTATATGACGCACGCTAATAAAAGAGTTATGTGTGCGGTCTAATTGTAACCTCTCCCACTCTTGTTGACAGTATTTATCACCGTGCCTCATTTTTCCTGAGAAAAGTATATGAGGGCATGAATACGAGTCATGCTATTAAGGTTTAGGTTTGAAAGTTATGAGAGTTTAAACATACATATACACATAAACAATTTGTTCATAATTACACACATAAACATACATATACACATAAATCTATACATAACTTATTTGTTGTCCCAAGTCCGCGACCCACTGGGTATGACAAAAAATGCACATTAATCGCAAGATATGTGATATACTTTTTCATAGGCAAATCAAGAGCACACCCAACAAATTTAATAACATATACATTTATCGACACTAGTATCAATTCAATAAATTCAACATAGTATCCAACAACCAAGCCAAAAATATCTCACTATAGTAATGTGCACACGTGTTTGCGACTCGTATGTAAAAAAAAATCATTTAATTATATTTTCTCAAAAAAAAAACAAGACAAGCATATTTTGTCGAAAAAAGTACACACATATACAATCTAGGGTTTATTGACATAATCTATACATACACACACATACAATCTAGGGTTTAGTGACATAATCTATACATACACACACATACTATTTAAGGTTTACTAAACCCTAATATTTTTTTTGACATAAATCTATACATACACACACATACAATCTATACATACACACACATACACACATACAAACGTAAATATACACATACATACACAAAAATTAGGGCTTTAGATAGAAATCACGAAATCCAAATGAATCAATACATACCAACTGAAATCGATTAGCCAAATGCAAATCCAAATGCAAATCCAACCGAAATCGCAGGAGCTCGAAATCGCACGAGCCCTAACAGCAAACGAAGTCGCACGTAATAAATGAGAAGTTGGGAATATTTCTTTTCAAGACCAGACTATGGTCACGGCTTAGAGCCGTGACCCGATGTGCGCGACCCATTAACGACCATGAGGCTGGCGATTTCGACCTGGTCACGGCCTAGAGCCGTGACCCATTACTGACTTGGACAATGGCGATTTCAAATTGGTCACGGCCAAGAGCCGTGACCCATGCGCGCGACCCTTTACTTACTTACAGGACAATGGCGATTTTGATTTGGTCACGGCTTAGGGCCGTGACCCATAATGCGTGACCCTTTTCCAGCAGCCTTGGTGTTTGAATGATGTATGGTCACGACCTATAGCCGTGACCCAGACCAACAAATGGTCACGGCCCTAAGCCGTGACCCTTAATGTGTGTGTTTTATGCTTCGTCGTGCCTTTGGTCACGGCCCAAGTCCGTGACCCATCCGCGACCAGTTTGGAGGGAATTTTGGCGCCAAGCTGGTCACGACCTGGTCACGGCCCAAGTTCGTGACCCATCCGCGACCAGTTTGGAGGGAATTTTGGCTCCAAGCTGGTCACGACCCAAGTCCGTGACCCACTATGGTCAGGGATTTAGTTCGTGACCACTTCCAGAGCATGGATAATTTAATGTGGTAATAAAATTGGTCACGCCAAATATTGAGTGGGTCACGGCCCAAGTCCGCGACCAGCTGGTCGCGTACTTGGTCCGTGACCCACTGGGCGTGACCATTCGCAGGATTTGGTGTAGTGCTATTTGTGAAAATTTCACAGATAATAGAATATTTCATTTTCTGGTGCATACAATAAAGTTTACCGTGTTCACAAGAAAATGTGATATTTTCACAAGAATTTGAAAAAATGTTATAGATATAAAACTATTTCATTTTTTGGTTTGTGGTGGATAGAGCTCGCATGCGTTGTCGCTGGCGTAGACCTATAAAAAAAAGAAAATATTGGATAAATGGGGTTTGGATCCACCGGATCTTCACTTTGGGGTGAGTAGGGGTGGAATTGGGTGCCACTGGCGCGAACCTTTAAAAATAAGAGTATATTGGATAAATGGATGTTTGAGCGACTAAATGGATTAAACTAAAAATATGTGTATTTTTTTTCAATATATATATATATATATATATATATATGTGTGTGTGTGTGTGTGTGTGTGAGAGAGAGAGAGAGAGAGTTTATAGATTATTTGACTAATTTATTTAACGAGTAAATTTTAGTGTCTGTGTAATATTAACACAAAAAATGTCACCGTTTGTGAAAATGTCATAGATATAAGACTATTTTATGTTCTAGTGCATAGAGTAAAGTTTACTGTATTTGTAATTTTTTTTCTTTGAAATTTTATACGCTTCATTGGCCGTGTTTGATAGATCTCGACGAGAAGATTTCAAAAATAGTAATTTTGCGAAAAACAGATTTGTCAATCAAAAGTTATGATCATTTGAAAGTAATAAAAAAAAAAGTTCAACCACTTATGTAACTTACGGATGATTGGTTTTAAAAGGGTATAATTGTGAAAAAAAATCAAAAAATTAGGAGTAGGACGTATATGTAGGAGGGAAACATGGTGGAATGAGTAAAACAATGTCTAATAGGACCTTTATGCGAAAGCCCCTAAATTTTAAATATTAAAAAAGTTTTAATAAATCTAAAATATTTAGGTCCATTAATTCTCTTTTTGTAAAAGTTTATGTTAGTGACATAACAAGTAAACGTAATAGTAAATTATCCTTAAATATTTAATAATTGTTACCAAGAGACCTAATTGTAAATTTCCAAGTTTTAATTACAATTCATCTTATATATTTCGATAATTATAAACTAATCTCAAATGCACTTCTTGATTTTCTTAAAAAGCTCACATATGTCCCTCGTACATTTTAATCACCGCACAATATGACAAACAACAAGAAAATAAAAATTAAATAGAATCCAATGCGACATATATCATCTCATTTACTTTTGATAATTAGACTTTATTATTATTTTATTTTTTAGACTATGTCACTATAATAAATAAAAGAAAAATTGTTGGCTGGTCAAATTATTATTTTCCAAAAGTTCAAACTATCAATATATTATATTATTAAAGACTCAATGCACTTATTATTTTATTTGTTTACTTAAGACAATTTATTAATTTAATATATTAATTAAATTACACATTTAAAAAAAATTAGTTGTTTTCTAATAGGTTGAAAAAGTAGTTTTTTGTTTGTTTTAAATAATAAGTTTTATTTATTTAAAATAAAATATTTTTCTATTCCCTTTTACATCCATGTTTTATTTACTAAATTTTTTTTGCTTTTTTGTCCTAGTTTTTATCCGTTGAAAGAAAAAAAAATCTTTTTATATCCCATTATATATTTAAACAAACTAAAAATTGTGTGTTGTTCTTTTGTTTTATCTCAATTTTTATTTATTCAAAAACTAAAAATCGTGTCTTTCGTCCTAATTTTTATTTTATTAAAAAATAGTTCTTCTTCTTTATCTTTTAATATGTTAAAAAGAAACTAAATACCATTTTTTAATCTCTTTTTCATCCTAATTTTTATTTATTAAAAACTAAAATTATGTTATTCATTATAGTTTTTAGCTAATGAAAAAATAAAAAAAGTTTTTTCTCTGTTCTCTTTTTGTCTTAGTTGATTTTATAACAAAAAAATATTTTTATTGTTCTCTTTTTCATCCCAGTTTTTATTTTTAAAAAATTATATTTTTGTTACTTTCGTCTTAGTTTTAATCAATTTAAAAACAAAAAACTATTTTTGTTCTTTTTTCATCCTACTTTATATCTCTTATAAAAAAAATTATTGTTCTATTTTGGTCCCACGTTTTTATTTACTTAAAAAAGCATTAGAAAGGGTGATTTAATAAATAAAAACTCAAACAAAAAAATATTATTTTAATAAATAAAAACCTAGACGAAAAAGATAAGTTTAATAAAATAAATAGGAATAAACAAAAGAGAGTAGAAAAAAAGTTTTTCTTTTAGATAAAAACTGGGCCTAAAAAGATAAGGAAAAAAATATTTTTGTTTTTTTATTGCATAAGATAGGGACAAAAAAGGAAACTAAAAATAGCTTTTTTAAATAAATAAAAAATAGTAAAAATAGTTTCTTATTTAAAACATGAACAACAAATTTCTTTTTTTTTACTTTTTATAAACAATAAAAAACTATTTTTTTAAATATTTTAATAAATATATAGTTTTAATTAATATATTAAGTTAATAAAGTGTCTGAAGTAAATAAAGAAAATTATTGAGGCTTTAATAATTTAGAATGGGGGTAGTTTTGACATTTGTGAAAAATATTGCTCTTTGACGAGTTAACTAATTTTATCCTTTCACTTTTAGTGGCAACGTCTAAAAGAAACAAAATAGTGGGAAGTCTAATTACCAAAACGAAATGGGTGATAAAGTCAAAATACTCCTTAAGTGTTTAATTTGTTATCCATTATGTTATATAATTAGTTTACCTACTGATAATAGGCTTTTTGCGTATGGTCGTTGTCTTCAAAAGTTAATCTCAAAATTTCCTTTAATTTCCTACAAAACTTGCTAAACAACTCGTATCGCGGTAAGTACGGGTATTAGTCCAACTTCCAAGGTAAAACAATTATTGTGAATGCTTGCAATTTCAAATTTTTATTAAAATATATATTTATTTTATTTTATTTTTTATTTTTTTAAATTTTTTTAAAACAATTTCAATGGAGAATTAACTAAGAAATGCTTAAATTATGAAATGAGTAAATAAGGAAAAATAATTGATGCGACTGAAAATGTGTCTCAGGAATGCGTTCACTCTAGGCTCAAGTGCAAGCTTGTCGCTCAAGTAATAATCCCAGTAAGTTGGGTATCGATCCTCAGGGAAAAAGGACAATAAAGTTGAGACGACGGGAAAAGACGGAGGAATCCTAACTTTGACTCTAAAAAGGAAAAGAAAATTTTGATTTGATTTTGGGAATGACTAATCTATGTGCAATAATGAAATATGAAAGGATGAAATTATACTAAATTGCTTGAACTCTGAATGAAAGATGATTTGAAACTTTTGAACTAAGTGATGAGAAAAACAAGGCGGGAATACAATCCCCCAACCCTAGTGTATTGCAGTTATAATACTAATCGTAAATTTAAGTGATTAACTTGACCCGAAATTTAGTACTCCCAAACATTATGTATACGAGGTTCAAGCCCGCGTCATACTTAATCTGAAGATGAGTAAATCGGTATCGCGATAGTAACACTCGAATTTCATTCTAAATCATCACGGTTACCCAGAGGCAAACGAGATATAAAGACCTACAATTGTTATGTTCCTATGCAATATGGTCGTAATTAATCACTAAATTCAGAGGACTAATTTTATACACATGCAATTAACACATCAGGCTGGGTTCATGCATCCCGACCTTGAGAAATCTAGCCTATCATGTTAAAAGTGATGAAAACAGTATTGGAGTTGCAGAAAAACATGATTAAACTAATGAAAACTACTGGAATGATGTAGAATAGAATTGAAAAGATGAAATTACTTACTAATGTTACCAAAGTATTCAAAGTATTAATTGGAATTACTTGTAATTACTGGAATCTGATCAAAGCATCAATTTTGGAATGAAAAGAACAAACTGTATCTAAAACTAGGGTTTTCTGGAAAAGAGAGGAAAAATCTATTATTCTCCCTAAAATCTCCGTTCCTATAATGATAATAAAAATGAGTTTTTATACCCTACAACAATTTCGGAGTTTCAGCTGCACTAGGAGTCTCTTTAGGAGGAGATAAGATTTGCAAATCTCGATGCCCGGACCGGTCTGCCTCTGAAGCGGATCGGTTCTTTTTATTTTGGGGCGGACCGATCCGGAGGCGGACCATTTTATTTTTATTTTTGCCTTCTTCGGTTTGCTTGTGATCCGGGGTCTTCTGGAGTTTGGCAAAGCGGACCGGTCCGGGGTAGGGGCGGACCGGTCTGCCTATTTTACGTTTTTGCTTCACTTTGACTGCTCATAACTTTTGTTTCGGGACTCCGACCGAGGTACCGTTTCTTCCTATGTGCTTGTGAATGTGATATCTTCAACTTCTCTTTAGGTACCTCATTCGAATTTCGGGTGGAAATTACGCTTTTGCCCTTTTGACTTTCCTTATTTCTTTCTTGATTCTTTTGGTTTCCTTCTTTCGTTTCTTGACATCAAATACATGTAAAATCACTACGAAATACCAGAAACTCGGTGTACTCATTAGGGTCAGTCAGTAGAAAGATTATGAGATAAAGTCAACTCAATTACGTTGTTCGAGGTGCTAAAAGTAACCAAATCAAGGGATAAATTAGGAAGAATATATGCCTAATCAAACCCCCCTAACTTAGAACTTTACGCGTCCCGAGCAATGTAAAAGAATCCTAGCACGGCTCAATTCTTGAAAACATTTTATTGGGATATAATACCTTTTTCGCGGGAAAGCGATTGCATTTAGCGTATGCAACAAGCCTTTATACCCCTAGGTCACCCTAGTAGGACGAGTTGTGTCTCGTGAGGGTTTGCAGCGAATATACCCACAAAATTCGACTTAAAGAAAAATCAGAACACCTAAAAATTGTATAATTCAAACTTTTCCAGAAAATAGTCATCATCAAGTCTTATTTACAAGTCTCAAACCGTAGTGTGTGCGTGCGAAGCCGGAAATATAACCGCCAATTTCCATCGATTGATCATTAAGTTACTTATCCGAAATTTCGTTTTGATTCCAAAATCTCACAGAATGCTCTCACAAACGAACTTCTCGGATTGTGGCTATTCTCTCGGTATGCGTGATGTAAAGAGTAAGTGTAATGGACGCAAAGTCATGCACACAAGTAGAAAGACGAAAATTTTATAGTAAAAGGATCTCATCAATGGATTACGGTTTCAAAAATGGGAGCATTGCCTCTTTTTCGTGCATTTAATCTCCTTCATTATCTTTTGGTGTATTAGCTCTCCACGCGGTACCCAATTATGCAATTTAGACTCGGTTAGGACTTTTTTTCGGGTTTTAAGGTATTTAGGGTAAAATGAAAACTGTAGGAAGTATTGGAATTGGAAAAGTCATTTATGATGTCCATTTGTGCTTTTTTCTGTGCTTTTGCTCAGTTTTTCTTCTTTTTCTCTATTTTTCTATTTTTCACTTCTTTTCTTGCAATTTTTTGTTGAGCATATCTATTTTTTTTCTTGCCCCTTTTTATGCACTTTCCGGACTTAATTCTGAATTTTTCCATTTTTCGCAATTCCGGGCTATTTGGGTTTTTCGGGTTGTCAAACGAAAGGGAAAATCTATTTGGCTCAAATTTTGGGTTACAAAAGGGATAATTTTTCGCATGTTTTTCTGGCCAATATTTTTGGGTGACAAACGAGGGCCTACTTCATTGTCCAAAATACCAATTGCGTTACCATATGCGTTTCGAGATGAATTTAAGTTTAGAGATCAATTATGACACGTTTTTCAAGGCAATATCACACACATTTTTCATAACCGATCAAAATGAAAGGATTGAGATCCTCGACGACATTTTAGGAACTGAAAAGAACTTTGAGTTAACAATTAACTCGGATTGATTTAAAAACTCGCAAAAAGTGATAGGCTCGAATCTCACCGGGTTTGTTAATCTCCACATTTATTCGTTAAGTCGTCAATTTTCGCTCAATTTCCATCTTTAGTCAATTTCGGCTTTGTGTATGTTGAATTTTTACCACTTGAGACTTCAAAAAAAAAAAATCGACTTTTAATGATATTTTTGAAAAATTTGAATTCCAACTTTTATTTATTTTGAACAAAAATATTTTTGGATTTTTCAAAATTTTATGATTTTTTTTTTTGGAAATTTCTGGGCATTTTTGAAAATTTGTGAAGTTTTAGAAATACGCACTTGTGACCCCCCTAACTTAGACTTTTGCATTGTCCTCGAGCAAAAAGGACTAAAATCTAAATAAGGCAAAATAATAAGTGCGATAAATAAAACAAACAAATGGAGAAAAATGCAGTTTTCTGATTACAAACAAGACTGTGTTACAAGTACAAGGAAAAACATACAACTATGAACAGGGAAAAAAAAGTAAAAAGCTGTCAACACCATATAAAGATTCACCGGGGTGGGGGATGGGAGGAACCGGGCTCGTTGGGGTCATAGGGGTTATGGTAGTAGGAAGGCAGTGGCTTATTAGGATCCCCTTGGCGGCGATAGATGTCCGCTTGGAAGCGAAGAACTAAGTTCATGTCGCGCTCGTAGTTGGTCTTAAAGGTGTTGAAGTTCGTTTCAAGCGCCGACATTCGATCGGATAGGTCGCTTCCCGCCCACTCAAAATTTGGGTCGTCTTCCTCGTCCGCCGACTCCTCGTCCGGACGAATATCCCCCTTCTCGACATCCTCACCGGCTGCCTCTTGGTCTTCCTCGCTCTCACTCGGGGCAGCCTCTTCGTCAATATCACCTCCCCGCCTAGCCCGTAGGACAACTAGCCGTTTGGCGCTCTTGGTGCGGGTCCCTTGTCCGAAAGGACTGGGGATGCGAGTATGGTCGATCGGTGCCGCTATGGCAGCATCCTTAAGGATGGAAGTGATCAAACGGGCATAGGGATGTGGGGTGGTGCCCTTCTCATCCAAGGACGCGTTAATGATATCCGCGTATAAAGTTCGGCCCAAATGGATGGAAGTGTGGGGGTCGAAGAGGTGATACGTCAAAGTGGCTTGCCGGGGCCGCATGGCGGAGTCGTTGGACATTTGTAAAATTTTGGCACACATAATCTGAAATGTGAGGCACGCCTTCTCGTTAAGGCGTCCAACGACGACGGTTTACCCCGTCTAAGCCACGTTCGGTGCAATGCGGGCCATGAAAATATCCTTATCTACCCAGGGGACGTTACGTGGATATGTGAATTCTTCAACGTCCAGGACGTCATACTCGACCAACTTGGCCGTGAGATGGGCCATGGAAAATGGTATGACAGTCCCATCCACGTAAGCTTGGGCCTCGAATTGGCCCGTCCAAACTAAGGTGCCATAGAAGGAGCAGACTTCGGTTGCCCAAATCGCTTCGTAGGGTTGGTTGAGGAATCGGCACCAGCCCCGATCCATAAATAGGGCAGTGACGGAGTTGGGCAGCCCTTCCCATTAGACAGCGCGGTCCATATGGAGTTTGCGGCCCAAACCAAAAAATTGATTGCACCATCGCTCCTCTTGGCGAGAGCGAAACTCGCCGTGACCGGAGGGTTGGATCTCGGTGGAGTCATATTTGGTGGGGGCAATGCGGGGAGCCATTGAAACAAAAGGGATTTTTGCTAGGAAAGCTAGAGAGGGAGAAGAGAGGATTTGTGTTGGAGGTGGGAAGAGAAAGGGAGGGATTGGGGTGTATTTATAGTGGAAGGGGTGAGGGGAGGGGTGGGAATTGGAAGAAAAGGGATTGGAGGGAAAGGGGAGTGAATTTGGGAGGGAAAGGTCGGGTTTGGGAGTTGGGAAAATGGATTGGAGGGAATGAATGGGATTGGGGAGAAGGGGGGTGAATCTTGGGAAGGGAAAAATTCAGAACTGCAGAAGGCGGACCGGTCCGGGTCTTTGACTTTTCAAAAATTCGCCTAGCGGACCGGTCCTTTTTAAAATTAAAGGAACCGGTACGGGGGCGGATCGGTCCGGCCCCAGGGCTTTTGGGCTGGATTTTTCCCGAACTTGGTTTCGATCTCTCTTCTCCAAAAATTTTCACTTTCACAACATACTCTCTATCAATCTGGACTAAAACCCTCCCGATTTCGCTGGTCAACGCCCTTTGACTCAAAACTCCCGAACACACAAATGCTTTTCCTGGATGAAACCTAGTCCTATCGACTCTCACAACACACACGACTCTCACCCCATATGCGTCGGGGGTACGACGACCGTGCTGCAACAGCTTACTCTACCCCATAAACGGGGTCCGACAACCAGACGGTGTCGACTTCTTCCATACACGCCTCTAGATATGGCTTTAGGCATTGTCCATTCACTTTGAATGTATTTCCCCCTTTTAAATCGTCTAATTCAACAGCTCCATGGGGGAAAACATTCTTCACAATGAACGGGCCAGACCATCGTGACCACAACTTGCCCGGAAAGAGATGAAGCCGAGAGTTGTAGAGAAGAACTTTTTGCTCAGGAATAAAATTTTTTCGTCGAATGATGCTATCCTGAGCGAGTTTCATCATTTCTTTGGAAATTTTATCATTCTCGTACGCATCGTTGCGTAGTTCTTCTAACTCATTCAATTGAAGCTGGCGGGCTTCACCGGCCTTGTCCATGGCATAATTTAATTGCTTAATTTCCCAATACAACTTGTGTTCGAGCTCAATGGGAGGATGGTAAGGTTTTCTATAGACAAAGCGAAAAGGTGGAATGCCGAGTTGATTCTTGTATGCGGTACGATAGGCCCATAGCGAATCATTCAATCTAAGTGACCAATCTTTTCGGGTAGGATTAACGGTTTTTTCGAGAATGTTCTTGATTTCTCAATTCGCTAGTTCGGCCTGCCCATTCGTTTGCGGGTGATAAGTCGTTCCAACCTTGTGAACGACGCCATACTTTCTCATGAGCTTCGCGAATGGCCTGTTGCAAAAGTGCGTGCCATTATCACTAATTATCGCCTTCGGAGCATCGAAGCGGGAAAGTATGTGTTCCTGCAGGAATTTTATCACCAATTTGTTGTCATTCGTGTTGGTTGCTATAGCTTCCACCCATTTGGAAACGTATTCAACCGCAACAAGGATGTATAGGAAACCAAAGGATAGAGGGAAAGGGCCCATGAAGTCAATACCCCAACAGTCGAATATCTCAATAATGAGTATAGGGGTAAGAGGCATCATGTATTGTCGGGTAATGGCCCCCATCCATTGGCATCTATTTCAAGATTTGCAAGCATCGTTTACATCCCGAAAGATTGTGGGCCAATAGAGGCCGCATTGCAGAATTTTAGTGGACGTATTTTTCGTCGAAAAGTGGCCTCCACAAGCTTCCGAATGACAAAACTGGATGACTTTCGGGATCTCGTCATCCAGTACACATCGTCGGATGATTTGGTCGGTGTAATATTTAAAAAGGAATGGATCGTCATAGAAAAATATGCGTGACCAAGTAAGAAACCTCTTCTTATCTTGCGGTGTCCAGTCGGGAGGGACGACTCCCGTGACAAGGTAGTTCACTATATCTGCAAACCAGGTACATCGAACGTATCTAGGTACGTCGGATGAAAGGTGGAAAAAAATTGCTCATCCGAAAAGTATTCGTCTATGGGTATGGGATCACTAGGTACGTCGGACGAAAGCCGTGATAAGTGGTCGACAATGAAGTTTTGTACTCCTTTTTTATCTTTGATGGAGAGATTGAACTCTTGTAGGAGTAGGATCCACCTTATGAGGCGCGGCTTAGCATCTTTCTTTGCAAGTAGGTATTTCAAAGCCGCGTGGTCGATGAAGCAAGTAATGGGAGAACCAATGAGATATGATCGGAATTTATCAAGGGCAAAGACTACTGCTATCAACTCCTTCTCCGTGATAGAGTAGTTGAGTTGAGGTCCGGTAAGGGTCCGGCTAGCGTAGTAGATGATATGAGCTTTCTTATCTTTTCGTTGGCCCAAAACAGCCACGATCGTGTAATCACTTGCATCACACATAAGTTCGAATGGTAAGGACCAATCCGGAACTTTCATGATGGGAGCGAACACAAGCATGGTTTTTAGTTTTTCAAAAGAGCTTTGGCATGATTCCGTCCACTCGAATGGGGTTTCCTTCATGAGTAGGTTGCTTAAGGGTCTAGCGATGGCGCTAAAGTCCTTAATGAACCTTCGATAAAACCCCGCGTGGCTCAAGAATGAGCGCACGTCCTTAAGAGATTTTGGTGGGGGAAGATCAGCTACGACATCTATCTTTGCCATATCAACTTCTATTCCCTTGGATGATATTATGTGGCCAAGAACTATTCCCTCGGTCACCATGAAATGACATTTTTCCCAATTCAGCACTAAGTTCTTTTCCACACACCGGGCGAGACTTTTTCCAGCTTTTCTAAATAATGATCGAAAGATGTGCCAAAAACGCTAAAATCGTCCATGAACCCCTCGAGTCCTCTCTCGACCATGTCGCTAAATAAGCTCAACATGCACCTTTGAAAGGTCGCGGGTGCATTACACAAGCCAAATGGCATACGTTTGTAGGCAAACGTACCAAAAGGGAAAGTGAAGGTCGTCTTCTCCTGGTCAAGTACATCTACCTCAATTTGGTTATATCCGGAATAACCATCAAGGAAGTAATAGTAAGGGTGGCCCGCTACTCTCTCAAGCATTTGATCAATAAATGGTAAGGGGAAATGGTCTTTCCTAGTTCCCGCATTGAGTTTCCGATGATCAATGCAAACGCGCCACCCGGTGGTGGTACGTTGGGGAACCAGCTCTCCCTTAGCATTCTCGATCACTTTCATTCCCTACTTCTTCAGGACGACTTGAATGGGGCTCACCCACTTGCTATCCGAGATTGGGTAGCTAATCCCGACATCCAACAATTTGATAATCTCAGTTCTCACAACTTCTTTCATGTTGGGATTTAGTCTTCTTTGCATTTCTATAGAGGGTTTGACATCCTCTTCAAGATGGATCTTGTGAGTGCAAATCAAAGGACTTATCCCCTTCAAATCGGCGATGTAGCAACCAAAAGCACCTTGGTGCTTCCTCAGAATTTTTAACAATTTACCCTCCTGCTCTTCGTCTAGGCTAGAGGAGACAACAACAGGAAATATATCATCCTCTCCTAGGTATGCATATTTGATAAGGGAGGGAAGTTTCTTTAATTCAAGGGTTGGAAATTTGTCGCTGGAGAGAACCATGCGAGTATCCCTCGGAGGTAACTCCTCGAACCTAGAAACCAAGCTAACATCTCTCACATCCTCGTCCGACGTGCTTTCATCGAGGAACTCTCTCAACTCCTCAACCTCCCTCTTGAATTCGATGTACGTCCCCTCACTCTCGTGTCTTGCCGCTAAACAGGACTCTAAGGTGTCGCCACAGTAATTATCCTCAAAGTACTCCTCTACTATCTCATCTATAAAGCTCACCGCGTGAAGATCATCTTCATCCCTTGCATTTTGGGCTATGAGGAAGATGTTGGTTTCCAAGGTCATGTTCCCAAAGGTGAGTTGCATTCTCCCATTCTGAGTATTCATGATTGCGTTAGACGTAGCTAAGAAAGGGAACCCAAGGATGATGGGAACATGATTGCTCGAGTGGAAGGAGGGCTCCGTGTCCCAAATGACAAAATCTATCGGGAAGTAGAAAGTGTAAACTTGGACGATCACGTCCTCGACTATGCCTCGTGGGATCTTCACCATTCGATCCGCTAATTGGAGAGTGACCTTTGTGGGCTTGAGGTCGCCCAAGTCAAGTTTCCTATAGATGGAGTAAGGGAGAATATTTACGCTTGCTCCCAAGTCAAGTAAGGCTTTCTCGATTTTGTTTTCTCCAATGATGCAGGAAATGGTGGGTGCACTGGGATCTTTGAATTTAGGTGGGAGATCATTTAGTAGAATGGAGCTCACGTTCTGGGCTAGAAAGACATTCTTCTTTACCTTCATCTTTCTCTTCACCGTCAACAAGTCTTTGATGACTTTTCCATAAGCTGGAATTTGCTTAATGGCATCAAGAAAAGGTAAATTCAGCTTTACTTGCTTTAGCACTTCTAGCACGTCTTCACATGGGTTTCCTTTGTGGGAAGGAATCAACCTTTGAGGAAACGGTGCCGCGGAGGGTGGTTTCACTACTACCTCTGGCTCACTAGCGTCTTCTTTTTCACTCTCATTTAAGGGGACATCTTCGACCTCTTTCGTGCCGAGTGAAATCTCCTTGTCTTTTATCGTGTCATGTGGGGGAGGTGATAAATCAACGACTCTCCCACTACGAAGAGTGGCCACCGCTTGACATTGCTCCTGATGTTCAGTGGAGGTGGAGCTAACACTAGTTTGACCTTGGGGAGCTCTTTGGCCTTGGGCGGGAAACTTGCCCTTCTCTTGGACACTCAGCGAGGATTGTATCTTTGACAGACTTACATTTATGTCGCCAATCAGACGATCATATTTGGCATTTGTTTTGGTCTGGGTTGCGATGAATTGATTCATGGTATCCTCGAGAGTTCTTCGCGGTGGAGGGATATAAGCTCCTTGAGGTGGTGGTGCTTGCACATGTCCTTTTGCATGTGTGGAGCTTGTTGAAAGTGTTGTGGTGGGCGAGGGGCAACATGTGAAGGAGGATTCATTACGGCATGTTGTTGCCCATATCTAAAACCGAGATGGTTTTTCCACGAAGGGTTTTATGAATTCCCGTGCGGTGCACCGAAATTACCCTTAAATCCTCCTATACCACTAACTTACTCCTGAAGCATTACTTTGTAGGCGGGTATCGTCAGGCATTCCTCAGTTGAATGGATCGCCTCACAAATAGCACACACCTTCTCGACGGGTTTTGGTATGGATCCAGCCGGTACTTTTCCATATATCTCGCATAGGTCTCGAAATCCTTTCTCAAGGGTATCCAATCTACTGTCCGTCATAGAATTCTTATCTACGTGAAATAGGCTCGCCGATGGAGTGGTGGTCACTTGGCGTTTTTGATTTTGAGCGTTAGGATCAGAAGTATCCCAAGATTGTGTAGTCTCGGCGACGTACCTCAGGTGATGCTCAGCGTCGTGGGCATCTAAATCGAGAAACGTGTAACAACCCGCGTAATTTTGGGCTATTTTAATTAATTTCTGGAAAAATGGAGGAAAATAAAGTTTTTGATAAAATTATTTTTAATGCTCAAATATGTTGGTTATTATTTTTTAAGGCGAGAATTTCAAACGGTTTCGAAAACGGAGTTAAAACGGATTTTAAAATGATTTTTAAATATTTTTAACTCTTGGAGTTGTTTTGACTTCCAACTCTTCATTTATTTGCCTTATTTAAAGGAGTCTTTTGGATTCCAACTCTTCATTTCTTTGCATTATAAAAGAAAGTTATGGGCAACCCTTTTAACATACTTTTGGCACAAATTTTGGCAGCAAATATATTTTATATTCCTCTTCTTTTTATATACACATTGGCCCTTGAGATTTGTGAGTTCCAACCTTAGATTAGAAGTGTTCTTGGGGCTATTTTGTTGGAGGTTCTTGGAGGAGATTTTGTAGATCTTTTGAGTTTATCTTGAGGATGTGATCATTGGTTTCTCATCATGGTTTGAGGTATGGGATTTTACACAATATGATCCTTAAATCTCACGAGTGTCATTCTCTTTGAATTCTTGTTTAATTGAACTCATATTTGAATTGATAAATTCATTGAAATCTGGAAAATAATTGTTGAAATTATTTTGATTCACGTGGTATCATTATATTGTCGATGAGCACGTTGTCATGAGATTTTAATATGGCAAGGATGTTGGGCACCCGCCAAAATTCCTGTTTTCCGGGCTATGGCTTGATAAAGCATATACGGATGTGGTGAGGCCTGGTGACCCGGTTAAAGTGTTGTTGAAAAATTATAATGATGAAATGCTATTGAGATTTCCATTTTGATTTTAATATTCGTACTCGTGTTGTTACGTTTTATTCATCGCTAACATATATTTGTTGAGCATCTTTCCTGTCGTATTGTGTACTTTCCCATATTTTCTTTTAGTGGCAGGTTAGCGCGGATTTTGGGGCGCTATGGAGATTGATTTTAGCGAGGATTGTTTGGGAAAGATTTGTATTATTTTGATGTATAGAGCTTTGGAGATTTGTATTTTCATTCGAGTTAGATAGTTGTAATTTTAATTCGAGAGACTTGTTGTAATTGAAGAGAATTAAGATTAGTGGATTTATATTATTGTGAGTTTATTTAGATGCTCTATACCTTGTTATTGTGGATTTGGATTTATTTTATCGCATTAGCGCTCCGTTCGCTCTCCCCGGGCGGGCGGGGTGTTACAAAACGGACCACTTCCCATAGTCTTAACAAGTTGCTTGGAGTTAAGATTCAGCCCATTATAGATAAAAGAGATGATTTGCGCTGAATCAAATCCATGATGGGGGCATGAAGTAACTAACTCGTTGAAACGCTCATAACATCGATAAAATGGCTCATTTTTAGATTGTCTGAATGCTTGAATTTGAGCCTTTATGGAGATTGTTCGATGTGTTGGGAAGAATTTCTTGAGAAACCTCGATTGCAACTCGTTCCAAGATGGAATCGAGCTTGGAGGTAATGACCATAGCCAGGTCTTAGCTTTATCTTTGAACGAGAAAGGGAAGAGTTTGAGGCGGATCACCTCTTGGGTGCAAGTTTGATCGTTGAGCGTATCACACACATCCTCAAATTCCCTAATGTGGAGGTATGGCTTTTCAGAATCCATACCATGGTAATGTGGTAGCATCTGGATCATCCCATTTTTGAAACGGAATTTCCCGGCATTATACGGGAGTATAATGCATCCCGGAGTGATAGTGCGCTCGGGATATAAGAATTCTCTCCGCGGGCGGTATGGGGTCTCTTACTCACCGGCGGGGGCATTACTGTGTTGTGACATCTAGCTCTCGCTTAACAACTCGGTGTTCTCACTTGGTGTGCTCGAGGTGTACTCGGGGTGTGTCCTAGGAAGGAAAACGGAGTGTTATTGGAGATTGAGTGTGACGGTGTGGGAGGTGGAATCCAGAACTGTGGGGCCTTTGGAGTGTGAGGGCTATCGGGGTTATACTCAACGATAGGATTTTCGTGAATGTTGGTTGGAGTATTATGAGGTGTGGGAGTGAGTTAAGAATTTTGCATTAAAGCTTATGAGAGATGATGGTGAATCTTTTTGTGCTTTTTGATTTTTTTTTTATGTTTTTGGATTTTTTTGGAAATTTTTGGTCAAAGCTTTGGATTGACTCGATCTAATCCTAAGTCTACCTAGTTCCCTGGCAACGGCCCCAAAAAATTGACGCGACTAAAAATGTGTCTCAGGAATGCGTTCACTCTAGGCTCAAGTGCAAGCCTGTCGCTCAAGTAATAATCCCAATAAGTCGGGTATCGATCCTCAAGGAAAATGGACAACGAAGTTCTGACGACGGGAAAAGACGGAGGAATCCTAACTTTGACTCTAAAAAGGAAAAGAAAATTTTGATTTGATTTTGGGAATGACTAATCTATGTGCAATAATGGAATATGAAAGGATGAAATTATACTAAATTGCTTGAACTCTGAATGAAAGATGATTTGAAACTTTTGAACTAAGTGATGAGAAAAACAGGACGGAAATACAATCCCCCAACCCTAGTGTATTGCAGTTATAATACTAATCGTAAATTTAACTGATTAACTTGACCCAGAATTTAGTACTCCCAAGCATTACGTATACGAGGTTCAAGCCCGTGTCATACTTAATCTGAGGATGAGTAAATCGGTATCGCGATAGTAACACTCGAATTGCATTCTAAATCATCACGGTTACCCAGAGGCAAACGAGATATAAAGACCTACAATTGTTATGTTCCTACGCAATACGGTCATAATTAATCACTAAATTCAGAGGACTAATTTTATACACATGCAATTAACACATCAGGCTGGGTTCATGTATCCCGGCCTTGAGAAATCTAGCCTATCATGTTGAAAGTGATGAAAACAGCATTGGAGTTGCAGAAAAACATGATTAAACTAATGAAAACTACTGGAATGATGTAGAATAGAATTGAAAAGATGAAATTACTTACTAATGTTACCAAAGCATTCAAATTATTAACCGGAATTACTGGAATCTGATCAAAGTATCAATCTTGGAATGAAAAGAACAAACTGTATCTAAAACTAGGGTTTTCTGGAAAAGAGAGGAAAAATCTATTATTCTCCCTAAAATTTCCGTTCCTATAATGATAATAAAAATGGGTTTTATACCCTACAACAATTTTGGAGTTTCAGCTGCACTAGGAGTCTCTTTAGGAGGAGATAAGATTTGCAAATCTTGATGCCCGGATCGGTCCGGGTCTTAGGCAGACCGGTCTGCCTCTGAAGAGGATCGGTTATTTTTATTTTGGGGCGGATCGGTTCTTTTTATTTTTGCCTTCTTCGGTTTTCTTGTGATCCTGGGTCTTCTGGAGTTTGGCAAAGCGGACCGGTCCGGGGTAGGGGCGGACCGGTCTGCCTATTTGACATTTTTGCTTCACTTTGACTGCTCATAAATTTTGTTTTGGGACTCCGATTGAGGTGCCGTTTCTTCCTATGTGCTCGTGAATGTGATATCTTCAACTTCTCTTTAGGTACCTCATTAGAATTCTGGGTGGAAATTACGCTTTTGCCCTTTTGACTTTCCTTCTTTCTTTCTTGATTCTTCTGGTTTCCTTCTTCCGTTTCTTGACATAAAATACTTGTAAAATCACTACGAAATACCAGAAACTCGGTGTACTCATTAGGTTCAGTCAGTAGCAAGATTATGAGATAAAGTCAACTCAATTATGTTGTTCGAGGTGCGAAAAATAACTAAATCAAGGGATAAATTAGGAAGAATTTATGCCTAATCAATAATGTGCAACCGAGTGTGATAAATATGAGAAAGTCAAGAGATGGGATTACACCGCATTATCAATTATTTTAATTTCTCAATTTATTAATTTAAAATATTTCGAGATAGTATTAAATCGATAATTTAACTCTCGTTACAATTATAAACTTAATGAAATTTTTTTCAGAAAACTAATTTAAAAATGGCACACGATGAAAAATTAAGAATTATACTACTCAAGAAAATTACCCATTAGGATCAATTTAATAAAAATGTATCAATTCTATAATTTCAATATCGAATCAATATTTAATTTTAGAAAAAATCTATCTCTAGATCAATTTCCAAAATCAAACATTAATTTTTAAAATTAATTTACTAACTCTCGTTAAATAAATTATTTTGTGACAATTCTAAATTAATTAACCTATAAATATAGCAATCAATGAAATTAATTAATTAATTTAACATCCCACGCAGTGCATCCCACTCCTTGAACATGATGACTAGCCAAGCATAATTAAATAATCAATCACAGTCACTAACATGGAACAATAAATTAAAGAGTAGAACAAGTAATACAATACGCAAAAGTCTCCTTTCGAATTGATTTCTTGAAGCGCGTTCATACATGTGTGTCGCAATGTCTTCATAAATCGAGCACTTGATACACAAATAAAAATAAAAATAAACCTAAAATTTTATTCTAAGACTACACTAATTTTTTTGTATTTGTCTGAATTTTTTTATGTTCCTATACTGTACATAATGTACATTGTTTCTCTCTATCTTTTGTAGTCTCCTATGTGAGAGTCTTATCTGAGAGCCCTCTAATGAGCTACTACTTCTTTATAATATACCCACGATGGTTGCGTTGAAGATTTGATGAGAATTTGGATTTTTGAATAAGTCAAACCCCAAATTTTGAGGGTTAGCAAGGTGTGAATGACAGGTGGGTCTAGGTCGAGTTTGATTAGGATAACTCGGGATCATGTGTGTGAGAGGGGTCGAAGTGGGTCTTAGGTTCGGCCCCTAGTTCGGAGAAGATGGGGATTGGGTTATAAGGTCGCGGGTAGGGACAGGTTCACGTCGTGGGTATTGGAGCTCGGGTTGGTCATGGTTTTGGGTTAATGGGTTCTGGTGTGTCTGGTTTGGGGTTGATAAGCCGGGTTTGAGTAGGTTCTTGCTTTCGATTTCGGGTTGGAGTAATTAATGGTTTGAATTATGTTTTGGGTTTGAGTTTTATGTGGTTATGGAGGTGTTTGGTTGTATTGTTAATAGTGGGAGATGAGAGAGATGATGGGTGGAGAAGATGAAGATTGGTATTGTTGTGTGTGTGAGGGTGTAGGGGATAAAGGTGTAACACCCCGTGTTTTTATTTATTATTTAATTAATCAATTGGAATTTTTGAGAAAAATAAAATTTTGAATTTTAAAATTTTTATTGGCTAAATATGTTGGTTATGATTTTAGAAGAATAAAACTTCAAGCGGAATTAAAATCAGAGTTAAAACGGATTTTATATTGATTTTATAATATTTTGCCTTATAGGCATTTTTTAGGCAAACTGTCAGTTTTTCGGGGTGATCGATCAATCGACCCCTGGGGGTAGATCGATCGACCCTCCCAAAAAACGTGCGCTGTAAGCTATTTTTAGAGTTTGTGTAGGATTAGGACTCCTAATCAATATATAACCTTGTTAATCCGTAGGGGGACTTCTCATAATCACTTTTTCTCCAGTTTTTCACCAGAGAACACTTCCAAATATTTTTCCTCTCACTCATAATCATCAACCTTCAACAAAATCATGTTTTTGTCACAAATTTTGGCACAAGTTTTTGAAGGCCTAATTGAAGTTTAATCAAGATCGTTCAAGAACACACTTTTGCTAATTTTTTGAGAGGAATCCAGATTTCAAATCAGATTTTCAACATGATCTTTACAAGCATGAATACTCTATTCTTTTCCTTTGGTATTATGCGTTTTAAGTGTCGCATAAACACTAAATTACATGTTTTCTTAAAAATAATTAGTAACTTAATTAGAAAAATTGAATACTAATTATGGGGCTGTTTTTATAAAACCTTTTAATCTGAATAATATTCATAACCCTTTGGGTACGTAGGATTCATGAGTGATTTTGGGTTTTATTGGTGTAGGTTGCATGTAGAAAAACTCTAGTTTTAAAATAAATGACTTTTGGGTGCATATAACTCATGTAATACATGTAGAGACAACGAAATTTGTTTTTGATGTATATATGATGAAAACTTGGTATATTTAATTTAAAATAATTAAATGAGATTATTTGGGTATTATTGACGTTGTGATAATTAAATTAAAGATTTAATTGAATTGGACTATCATGCGTTATTTTATACATTGATTAATTATTCTTGTTGGTGTGACTTGTTGGTATTATTAAATGTCATTGTGACGACGGGTTGTTGGGTATTTTTACTCTCCCTATATTTTAGGATGCCTTCTAGGTATGGGACTAGTGGGTAGGCCTTTTGATGATTTACGCCTTCTAGGTATGAGACTAGTGAGGGTAGATTATTGCGTTTTTATCATCATGGGGGTGGGCTGATTTTTGATACTTTATCGTCGTTACGGTAGTCTAAGTACGAGACTAAGTTAAGATTTATGCTAGAAAATCCTCCTATATATAGGATATGACGTATTGATAACTTGGGGACCCTTAGGTATGGGACTAAGGGGTATTTTGAGGATCTCACATCGATTAAAAGGGTGGGGTGATTATAAATTGAGAAATTGAGAATTAATGCCTTAGATAAAAACGGGTATTAAAATTTGTGGCGACATAATGTGTCGGGGCCGACAGTTTAAACGGGCCAGAGGGCGATTTATGTCGTGTCGTGTGTGGAACCTTGTCATGTGTCAGGGCCGACAGTTAAACGGGTCAGAGGGCGATTGACAAGGGTAACCTTGTCATGTGTCGGGGCCGACAGTTTAAACGGGTCAGAGGGTGATTGACAAAGGGAAGTGTGACACTTTAATAAAAAGTGAGAACTATAATAAAAGTTGGTTAATTTAATTAAATTAACGTCGTGGTACTTGGGAATTTAAAATTATATTGGTATGCCTTTATAAATGGGGATTTTTGCGGGTAGTTAGTAGATTATAATTATCGCATTTAATTATCCCGTATAATTTAAAATACTCTATTGTGATATTTATTAAGTATAATGCTACTGTCTGGATTCAAGGATCCTATTTGAGGGGAGTAGTGTGTATTCTTGCTCGGGATTTTGGCTCTAACCCATACGTTGACTAATCTTTTTCAGGATTTAATTTGGAGAAGCTGCATAAGTTTATCAGAGTTATCATTGCAGGTGCAGCTGGAGTTATTTACTTTATGGCATAGTTTAGTTAGACTTTTTTTTTTTCAGTCGAATTATTATGAGACTTCATTGGAGTTTTATTGGGCCATTCGGTTCCAAAGTTGTTTAGAGGATTTCTGTTGAGATTATTCAGATTTTATTTAATCATTATTGGAGATTAGATTTTTGGAGTTAGCATGTGATGGATCTTTTATCGCTTAGTTATTTGTGATCATTTGAGATTGACTCCATTGTTTATCTTATGGAGTTATTTATTTATGTCTCATATCTGTCTTATGCTAAGAATGGTATTTATTTAGTTCACGCCCAGCTTAGTTTTGGTGGCGGCCGACGCCAGAATTTGGCGGGGTGTGATAGATGGTATGAGAGCATGGTCTTAGGTATCGTAGGTTATGAGTCCGTTTAGCTTTCGCGTTACCGATCTTTGATTCCCTTTGTTGGTTCTTACTTCTTAAGGTAGAGGGTCTAGCATACGTGTTAGATGTGTTTCTTGGAGATGTGAAGTTTTGAGGTTAGGGATGTTATAGGCATTGAGTTTAGAATTAGTAAGCTTGATGTGGGGATCCTTCGAATGGATTTTGGAGACGGTAATTATTTTGGAGATTTTAGTACAGATGTTAGGTATCGTATGTATCAATTTTTTTGGTGTTGAGATTTAATTTGAGGACGCTAGCATTTTGATGACTTTCGGCTATCGGATCGAGTGGAGGATTTATGAGAGCATGTGGTACGCCGTTATTTTCATAGTTATGTGTATGTATATAGGCAATATATATTATTTTGTTGCTCGTGGGGAAGGTGCGCCTAGAATTGGGTGTATGGGCGCCCAATTATGGCATTCTACGGGTAGGCATATATAAGCCTTATTTTATTTTGCGAGATTTATGCGTTGATGTGTATGCTTCGTCTAATTTCGAGGACGAAATTCTTTGCTAGTGGGGAAGTATGTAACACCCCGTGTTTTTATTTATTATTTAATTAATTAATTGGAATTTTCGAGAAAAATAAAATTTTTAATTTTAAAATTTTTATTGGCTAAATATGTTGGTTATGATTTTAGAAGAATAAAACTTCAAGCGGAATTAAAATCGGAGTTAAAACGGATTTTATATTGATTTTATAATATTTTGCCTTATAGGCATTTTTTAGGCAAACTGTTAGTTTTTCGGGGTGATCGATCAATCGAACCCTGGGGGTAGATCAATCGACCCTCCCAGAAAACGTGCGTTGTAAGCTGTTTTTAGAGTTAGTGTAGGATTAGGACTCCTAATCAATATATAACCTTGTTAATCCGTAAGGGGACTTCTCATAATCACTTTTTCTCCAGTTTTTCACCAGAGAACACTTCCAAATATTTTTCCTCTCACTCATAATCATCAACCTTCAACAAAATCATGTTTTTGTCACAAGTTTTATCACAAGTTTTTGAAGGCTTAATTGGGGTTTGATCAAGATCGTTCAAGAACACTCTTTTGCTAATTTTTCGAGAGGAATCCAGATTTCAAATCAGATTTTCAACATGATCTTTACAGGCATGAATACTCTATTCTTTTCCTTTGGTATTATGCGTCTTAAGTGTCGCCTAAACACTAAATTACGTGTTTTCTTAAAAATAATTAGTAACTTAATTAGAAAAATTGAATACTAATTATGGGGCTGTTTATAAAACCTTTTAATCTGTATAATATTCATAACCCTTTGGGTACGTAGGATTCATGAGTGATTTTGGGTTTTATTGGTGTAGGTTGCATGTAGAAAAACTTTAGTTTTAAAATAAATTACTTTTGGGTGCGTATAACTCATGTAATACATGTAGAGATAACAAAATTTGTTTTTGATGTATATATGATGAAAACTTGGTATATTTAATTTAAAATAATTAAATGAGATTATTTGGGTATTATTGACGTTGTGATAATTAAATTAAAGATTTAATTGAATTGGACTATCATGCGTTGTTTTATACATTGATGAATTATTCTTGTTGGTGTGACATGTTGGTATTATTAAATGTCATTGTGACGACGGGTTATTGGGTATTTTTGCTCTCCCAATATTTTAGGATGCCTTCTAGGTATGGGACTAGTGGGTAGGCCTTTTGATGATTTACGCCTTCTAGGTATAGGACTAGTGAGGGTAGATTATCGCGTTTTTATCATCATGGGGGTGGGCTGATTTTTGATACTTTATCGTCTTTACGGTAGTCTAAGTACGAGACTAAGTTAAGATTTATGCTAGAAAATCCTCCTATACATAAGATAGGACGTATTGATAACTTGGGGACCCTTAGGTATGGGACTAAGGGGTATTTTGAGGATCTCACATCGATTAAAAGGGTGGGGTGATTATAAATTGAGAAATTGAGAATTAATGCCTAAGATAAAAATGGGTATTAAAATTCGTGGCGATATAATGTGTCGGGTCCGACAGTTTAAATGGGCCAGAGGGCAATTTATGTCGTGTCGTGTGTGGAACCTTGTCATGTGTCGGGGCCGACAGTTAAACGGGTCAGAGGGCGATTGACAAGGGTAACCTTGTCATGTGTCGAGGCCGACAGTTTAAACGGGTCAGAGGGTGATTGACAAGGGGAAGTGTGACACTTTAATAAAAAGTGAGAACTATAATAAAAGCTGGTTAATTTAATTAAATTAACGTCGTGGGACTTGGGGATTTAAAATTATATTGGTGTGCCTTTATAAATGGGAATTTTTGCGGGTAGTTAGTAGATTATAATTATCGCATTTAATTATCCCATTTAATTTAAAATACTCTATTGTGATATTTATTACATATAATGCTACTGTCTGGATTCAAGGATCCTATTTGAGGGGAGTAGTGTGTATTCTTGCTCGGGGATTTGGCTCTGACCCATGCGTTGACTAATCTTTTTCAGGATTTAATTTGGAGAAGCTGCATAAGTTTATCA
This sequence comes from Sambucus nigra, assembly GCA_949130495.1. Taxonomy (NCBI): domain Eukaryota; kingdom Viridiplantae; phylum Streptophyta; class Magnoliopsida; order Dipsacales; family Adoxaceae; genus Sambucus; species Sambucus nigra. The sequence continues at coordinate 95,019,356 of OX422220.1, forward strand.
GAGTTATCATTGCAGGTGCAGCTGGAGTTATTTACTTTATGGAACATTTTAGTTAGACTTTCTTTTTAAGTCGAATTATTATGAGACTTCATTGGAGTTTTATTGGGCCATTCGGTTCCAAAGTTGTTTAGAGGATTTCTGTTGGGATTATTCAGATTTTATTTAATCATTATTGGAGATTAGTTTTTTGGAGTTAGCATGTGATGGATCTTTTCTCGCTTAGTTATTTGTGATCATTTGAGATTGACTCCATTGTTTATCTTATGGACTGATTTATTTATGTCTCATATCTGTCTCATGCTAAGAATGGTATTTATTTAGTTCACGCCCGGCTTAGTTTTGGTGGCGGCCGACGCCAGAATTAGGCGGGGTGTGATAGATGGTATGAGAGCATGGTCTTAGGTATCGTAGGTTATGAGTCCGTTTAGCTTCCGCGTTACCGATCATTGATTCCCTTTGTTGGTTCGTACTTCTTAAGGTAGAGGGTCTAGCATACGTGTTAGATGTGTTTCTTGGATATGTGAAGTTTTGAGGTTAGGGACGTTGTAGGCATTGAGTTTAGAATTAGTAAGCTTGATGTGGGGATCCTTCGAATGGATTTTGGAGACGATAATTATTTTGGAGATTTTAGTACAGATGTTAGGTATCGTATGTATCGATTTTTTTTGGCGTTGAGATTTAATTTGAGGACGTTAGCATTTTGATGACTTTTGGCTATCGGATCGAGTGGAGGATTTGTGAGAGCATGTGGTACGCCGTTATTTCCATAGTTATGTGTATGTATATAGACAATATATATTATTCTTGTGGGGTAGGTGCGCCTAGAATTGGGTGTATGGGCGCCCAATTATGGCATTCTACGGGTAGACATATATAAGCCTTATTTTATTTTGCGAGATTTATGCATTGATGTGTATGCTTCGTCTAATTTCGAGGACGAAATTCTTTGCTAGTGGGGAAGTATGTAACACCCCGTGTTTTTATTTATTATTTAATTAATTAATTGGAATTTTTGAGAAAAATAAATTTTTGAATTTTAAAATTTTTATTGGCTAAATATGTTGGTTATGATTTTAGAAGAATAAAACATCAAGCGGAATTAAAATCGTAGTTAAAACGGATTTTATATAGATTTTATAATATTTTGCCTCATAGGCATTTTTTAGGCAAACTGTCAGTTTTTCGGGGTGATCGATCAATCGACCCCTGGGGGTAGATCGATCGACCCTCCCAGAAAACGTGCGTTGTAAGCTGTTTTTAGAGTTAGTGTAGGATTAGGACTCCTAATCAATATATAACCTTGTTAATCCGTAGGGGGACTTCTCATAATCACGTTTTCTCCAGTTTTTCACCAGAGAACACTTCCAAATATTTTTCCTCTCACTCATAATCATCAACCTTCAACAAAATCATGTTTTTGTCACAAGTTTTGGCACAAGTTTTTGAAGGCTTATTGGGGTTTAATCAAGATCGTTCAAGAACACTCTTTTGCTAATTTTTTGAGAGGAATCCAGATTTCAAATCAGATTTTCAACATGATCTTTACAGGCATGAATACTCTATTCTTTTCCTTTGGTATTATGCGTTTTAAGTGTCGCCTAAACACTAAATTACATGTTTTCTTAAAAATAATTAGTAACTTAATTAGAAAAATTGAATACTAATTATGGGGCTGTTTTTATAAAACCTTTTAATCTGAATAATATTCATAACCCTTTGGGTACGTAGGATTCATGAGTGATTTTGGGTTTTATTGGTGTAGGTTGCATGTAGAAAAACTTTAGTTTTAAAATAAATTACTTTTGGGTGCGTATAACTCATGCAATACATGTAGAGATAACGAAATTTGTTTTTGATGTATATATGATGAAAACTTGGTATATTTAATTTAAAATAATTAAATGAGATTATTTGGGTATTATTGACGTTGTGATAATTAAACTAAAGATTTAATTGAATTGGACTATCATGCGTTGTTTTATACATTGATTAGTTATTCTTATTGGTGTGACATGTTGGTATTATTAAATGTCATTGTGACGACGGGTTATTGGGTATTTTTGCTCTCCCTATATTTTAGGATGAATTCTAGGTATGGGACTAGTGGGTAGGCCTTTTGATGATTTACGCCTTCTAGGTATGGGACTAGTGAGGGTAGATTATCGCGTTTTTATCATCATGGGGGTGGGCTGATTTTTGATACTTTATCGTCTTTGCGGTAGTCTAAGTACGAGACTAAGTTAAGATTTATGCTAGAAAATCCTCCTATACATAAGATAGGACGTATTGATAACTTGGGGACCCTTAGGTATGGGACTAAGGGGTATTTTGAGGATCTCACATTGATTAAAAGGGTGGGGTGATTATAAATTGAGAAATTGAGAATTAATGCCTAAGATAAAAATGGGTATTAAAATTCGTGGCGATATAATGTGTCGGGTCCGACAGTTTAAATGGGCCAGAGGGCAATTTATGTCGTGTCGTGTGTGGAACCTTGTCATGTGTCGGGGCCGACAGTTAAACGGGTCAGAGGGCGATTGACAAGGGTAACCTTATCATGTGTCGAGGCCGACAGTTTAAACGGGCCAGAGGGCGATTGATAAGGGGAAGTGTGACACTTTAATAAAAAGTGAGAACTATAATAAAAGCTGGTTAATTTAATTAAATTAACGTCGTGGGACTTGGGAATTTAAAATTATATTGGTGTGCCTTTATAAATGGGGATTTTTGCGGGTAGTTAGTAGATTATAATTATCGCATTTAATTATCCCATTTATTTTAAAATACTCTATTGTGATATTTATTGCGTATAATGCTACTGTCTGGATTCAAGGATCCTATTTGAGGGGAGTAGTGTGTATTCTTGCTCAGGGCTTTGGCTCTGACCCATGCGTTGACTAATCTTTTTCAGGATTTAATTTGGAGAAGCTGCATAAGTTTATCAGAGTTATCATTGCAGGTGCAGCTGGAGTTATTTACTTTATGGAATAGTTTAGTTAGACTTTCTTTTTCAGTCGAATTATTATGGGACTTCATTGGAGTTTTATTGGGCCATTCGGTTCCAAAGTTGTTTAGAGGATTTCTGTTGGGATTATTAAGATTTTATTTAATCATTATTGGAGATTAGATTTTTGGAGTTAGCATGTGATGGATCTTTTATCGCTTAGTTATTTGTGATCATTTGAGATTGACTCCATTGTTTATCTTATGGACTGATTTATTTATGTCTCATATCTGTCTCATGCTAAGAATGATATTTTATTTACTCACGCCCGACATAATTTTGTTGGCGGCCGACGCCAGAATTAGGCGGGGTGTGACAAAAGGGTGAGGGTGAATGTGTTTGGGTGTATAAGTATGTGTGTGTATTAATTTGTGACCCCTAAAGAAATACATAATTTAAAATAAAATAAAATTAACAAAACTAAAACTAAAAAAATTTCTAACTAAAAAATAAATAAAAAACCAAAGTAAAAATAAAATAAAAATAAAAACAATAAAATCGATTAAACTAAAAAGACTCTAAAAAGAATAAAATCTACAAAAACTAAAAACTAAAGTCCTAAAAAAACAAAATCTAATAAAACGAAAAAAATAAATTCCTAAATAAAAACTTATCCTAATTATAAAAAAATAAAATAAAAACGAAAAATCAAAATCAAAATAAAATTTACACTGACACAAATAAATACTAAAAAGAAAAAATGACACAAATAAATATCTAAAAAAGATAAAAATAAAAATAAAATAAAAGGGTACAAATTAAACTCACAAGGGTTCGAGAATAGGTCTAGGCTCGGTTTCGGCTTAGGTTTGGTACGGGAAAAGGCTCGGGGTAGGGGTGTGGATCGGTTCGAAACCGACCTATTTGGATCAAACCGAATCCAATCCAATTAAAATTGGTTTTTATATTTCGCAATCCAATCCAAACCGATATTGAGTTATAATCCAATCCAATCCAATCCAATTGTAATTGGATTGGATCGGTTTTTTTTAATCGGTTTCGATTATCTGATTTGGGTCCCATTTTTTCGTAGTTGGATTGGATTTGGATCCAATCCAATCCAATCCAATTAACTGAGCCAATTGGATCCAATCCAATCCATTTCATAGTTTATAAATTGTAATTCCAGTTAATAAATAATAAACCAAAATTTAATAAATAATAAACTTGATTTTTTTAAACCAGATAGTATATAATAAACCAGAATTTAATACAAATACATTAAACCAAAGAAAAGAACCAAATACAAATTAACCTTCTCACATAATCTTCCCATTACAGCATTTAAATTAGTACAAATTACAATAGACACTTCATACAAGCCTTCACATAATCCAACCAAAACTTGCTTGTTAGCCCAAATATTATAGTAGGCCAAAAGTTTAAATTACTACAAAAAAAACATATGACATTCAACTTCCCAAAATCTGCAGAAAAAAGCCTTCACATAATCTTCCCAAAACTTCCAAGATCCAAGCTTTTACCCAAATATTAGTAGGCTGCCTCTACTCCTATAAAGCATTCAAACAAAAAATTGGCATTAGTAATTGAATAGTAATGGAAAAAAAGAAACTTTAAAAAATAAAAATATTACTTGATTCCAATTAGTACTAAAAGCCGACTCCCGTAACTGTCGAGGTGGACGAACCCAAAATCTCTACAAAAAATTAAACAATGACTTGTCATCAAACAAAATAATTAAGATAAATTGACCTTAAACAAACAGAAGAAGCATTAATTAAATTATTACCTGATTCAACGTCCTCAATTTCATCCATTGATGCACGAAGATGAATTTGAGGCTTTGTACGCATCCAATTTTGTGCGCAAATGAGGGCCTCCACGGTCTTTGGAGACAAAGAACTCCGAAATGGATCAAGAATTCTACCACCGGTACTAAATGCAGATTCAGAAGCTACCATAGAGACGGGAATAGCTAAAACATCTCGTGCAATTAAAGATAAAATCTTATACTTGGGTGAGTTAGTCTTCCACCAAACCAATATATCAAACTCCAAATCAGTGGGATCCTCGCATGACTCCATTAAGTATCGGTCAACCTCTGTTTTGCATTCTTTCTCATTTGTCTCTTTTAACAACCTCATAAAACTCGCATTAAATAATGCATCAACATCAACTTCGGCACTATCAACCTCAATCTCATTGGCTATTTGTTGTGAATTGCGATTTTGTACGGGTTTACTAGAGTAAAGCAATATGTACTGATCGTACAAGTCGTCCAAACTCTTTCTCACCTTACTTGTTAACTCACTAACCTTATCTTCCCCAAACAAGGCAGTCAAACAATAAACCAAAAATCTTTCCTTATGCCGTGGATCTAGTAAGGCAGCAATAAACAACATCGGGTTAATCACTGACAAAGAACCCCAATATTTGTCATATTTTCTGCCCATATTTTCACCCATTTTCTTCAAAAAAGGATCTCTACTATTAGCCCATGACCTTATTTGAGTGCGAATCAAACTCAATTGTCTTAAGAAAGAATTAGAAGTAGAATACGATGATCCAGAAAACTTAAGTGTTGCATCATAAAACGTTTTCAAAAATTTAATGAATGAGCGGGCATGTTCCCAATCTTCAAAATCTGGAGCACCTCTCTCACTAGATAAGCAAAACTCACGACGGTATTGTGAATCATCTACCTCTAACCGTTTAAATGCTTTTTGAAATTTTCCAGCCGCCTCTAACATCAAATAAGTCGAATTCCATCTTGTGGGAACGTCTAAGCAAACAAGTTTTTTCGATGATATCCTTTCCCTTTCACAACAAGCCCTAAACTTATCTAACCTCGATGGGGAAGCCCTAACATATCTCACCACATTACGAATTCTATTAATAGAGACATGATATTCCTTCAAACCATCAGTGACAACTAGATTCAAAATATGTGCACAACACCTCATGTGCATAAACTCACCCCCCAAAATTGCCCCACCCCAATTGTTAACTTTGTCAGACAAGTACGCAACAGCTACATCATTGGAACTAGCATTATCAACCGTTACCGTAAAAACCTTCTCAATGTCCCACCCCAATAGACACTTCTCCAAATGTTGGCCAATTGTTTCACCTTTGTGATTTGGCACTAAGCAGAAATTTAGAATTTTTTTGTTATAGTTCCAATTGCTATCTATATAGTGAGCTATCAAACACATGTAATTAAGATTTTGCAAAGATGTCCACGTGTCCGTGGTAAGACAAACTCGCTGCCCCGATTTCTTAAAATAATTCCTCAACATATCCCTCTCATTTACGTAAATTTTCAAGCAATCTCTAGCTATGGTGGTGCGACACGGGATTGGAAATCTAGGCTCAAATACATTAAGTACATTTCTAAACCCTTCATTCTCAATAAATTTAAAAGACAATTCATCTATAATAAACATTATAGCAATTGCATCCCTACATCGATCAACACTATAAGATGTAGCCACAAGAGTTGATCCACCCCCCTCTCCACTTTTTTTTGGTTGGAAGGCCAAGGTCTTTTGTTTTTTTGGTTCCCTATTTGGATTAGTGGGGCATGCATGAGTTAAATGGCTCAACAAATTAGATGTTCCATTCTTTTTACTATCACAAGCATATTGTTTGGCACAATAATTACAAGTTGCATGGAATCCATCGAGTGATTTTGTAAAATGATCCCACGCGATTGAGGGGGGCCGAGTATGAAAAACGTCGCTAATGCCGTTTAATACAAGATTAAACTGTATAAGCAACTCCGAAATGTTTGTTGGAGAAACCCTTTTCTTTTGAAAAATAAAAATTATAAACAAGATGTGTTTACAAAGAAACTTATGTACGAGAGTAATTAAGATTGTGTAATCAGTTTTTAAAACTAAGGCAGTTTCAAAAATTCATCACACTTATAGAATGAGATGAGTAGATGAAGATAATCAACACAATGATTTTAACGTGGTAAAACCTCTCCCAACAGAGGAAACATCCACGGTGACTTCTAAGTCACAAAAACTAAAAGCCACTAATAACAAAAATTAGTTACAAACAATACAACATGCAAACACACAAATCAACCTATTCTAAGTTTAGGAATATACCCCACTTGGTGTCCTTCTAACTTCTCATAGATCTGATTTGTTGATGATGTTCTTCAGTTTGCTAACTTCCTTTGCTTTAGCTTCTTTACGTCGACTCAATGATCTCAGATCTTAAACACAACACTTTCAGTGTAGTAGTGTGTTAAGTGTTTGTGAAGTGATCCCTATTCACATGCATGAACTCACACACACTTAAATTTACAGACAGTCCTATAAAAATTACATATAAAGTCTATATGCTGTGATTTTGTTATTTTTCTTTCTTACAAAACTAAAAACCTTTTTGACCTTTAATATAACCCAGATTCCACGGATATCTCGCTTGAAAAATCGGACAAGATCTTAATCAATCTCTTTTTGAAAACATTTGTGAGATTGAAAATCTCCAAGTGTGAATCCAACTAGGTAAGGTTAAGTTTTGTAAAAACAGAAACCATAAAACATTTTAAAACCAAATCAAAAATGATTTTCTTAAACCAAGTAGAAAATATGCAGATCTAGTGAAAAATGTAACATGCAGAGTATAGATCTAACGTTTCTATGGAAAAAGAAACAAGATCTTCACTCTAAAGTTTAAGTTGTGAACAAGATCAAAAGATCAAGAGGTTACAGCAACGATATGAACAAACCACTCTCTCAAACACTCAAGGTTGTGTTTGGGGTTGAATGTATACGAAGGTTTGTTTCTGAGTTGAAGTGTTTAGGGTTAGGGTTAGGGTTTGGCTAACTGTTTCCCTTTCTCTCTCTTCTCTCTATTCTTCTCTCTCTTCTCTCACTTCTCTCTTCTCTCTCACTTCTCTCTTATTTTTTTTTCTCTCAGAAAGACGAATGCCCAAAAATCTTCTAAGGCTGAGAAGTGGAGGGTATATATAGGGCTGAGGGAAGGTTCTGGATGATCGAGGCAAATCAATGGCTGAGATCAAGTCTTGCTGAGTTTGACTTGATCCAAAGGTTATAAAACAACGGTGGCTAGGAACGATTGTGATTGGTTCATATGGATAGCACCGGGATTAACTAAGAACACATGCAGACCCTTGATTAGGAATGATCCAACAATCATCAAACATCCATCCAGCCCTCTCACATAACAAACACAAATACATTCACCCGGAGGATGACAAGTGTTGGCCTGTGAGTGGCTCTCACACGCGCGTCAAATTAATTACAAAACATCACCCTGAAGTCTCTAGCGCTTTGAGATGCTACCCAACCAAACTTTTTAATGAAAACAGAAGTTTCCAAAATAGAATATTAACCCCACAAATTATATAATCCCATTTTATTTATGAAAACATTTATTAAAAAATGTTTAAAAAATATCTAAAAATATTTAAAAATTCCCAAAAAATATTTAAAGCTCCAATTCAAGGGGAATTAAACACACACTCAATTTTAAGCAATATGAACACATGTATGCACTTCTAATTGTGTGTAGTGTGATTCAATTTTTACCTTCATGGATCATTGAAGAGAATTAGAGAGAAAATTTCTGAGGCTTTTTGGTTTCTAGGATGAACTACCAATTTTGTCACTATTTCCAAACTAGTTGAACACTTATACAGTATAGACTTAAGCAAGTCAAAGGTATAAGGTGCTTCAATCTCCCCCTTTGGAAATATGAGACAAAATCTCCTTTGAGTTAGCTTAAAACTCGTAGGGAACCAAAAGAAATAAAACTTAGTCCTATACAGAAGTTACTATCTACCCATTTCCTAGAAAGTCAAAAATTACATAACTCAACTATTTACAAATTTTTACACTAGAAAAGGTAGACAACCAGTAGAAGAGATTCCTGCAAATATGCACACTAAGATCAAGCAGTTTAGATGAAATGTGAACGAAAAATTGAACTCATAAAACTCAAATTTCTCCCCCATTTTGTCTCAAATGGACAAAGGGTAAAACTTAAAGTCTTAAGAGTTTAATCAGCGCATACCATGCCTATAGAATTTCGCAAATACAGAAATCTATTATAGTCTAAAGGTTTAGTGAACATGTCTGCAAGTTGCAGATCAGTAGGCAGGTAATGAATTTCTAATTCCTTAGTTTCAACAAGTTCGCGAATAAAATGATGTCTTATTTTAATGTGTTTAGTTCGCGAGTGTTGAACCGGGTTTTTAGATATGTTAATGGCGCTTTGATTGTCACAATACAATTTTAATTGATCTTCTTTAATCCCATAATCACTTAACATCTGTTTGATCCATAACAATTGAGCACAGCAACTTCCTGCTGCTATATATTCGGACTCAGCCGTAGATAAAGATGTGCAATTCTGTTTTTTGCTACTCCAACCAACTAAATTATTGCCGACATAATAACAGGCACCTGATGTACTTTTACTATCATCAGTACAACCGGCCCAATCAGCATCAGTATACCCTATGATGGTGCTACAGGTATCCTTAGTGTACCTAAGTCCAAGATTAAGAGTGCCTTTTATGTACTTTATTATACGTTTTACACTCAATAAATGGCTCTCTTTAGGGTTATTCTGGTAACGAGCACACAGACATACATCATACATTATGTTTGGTCGCGAGGCAGTTAGATAGAGTAGGCTACCAATCATACTACGATAGAGTGTGGAATCAACTGTCTTTCCAGTTTCATCTTTACATAATTTAAAAGTAGTACTCATAGGTGTTTTGGCGACTTTAGCATTATCTAAACCAAATTTCTTAACAATATCTAAGGCATACTTGGTTTGAGAGACAAATAGTCCATCAGAATTCTGTTTCACTTGAAATCCTAAGAAAAGCTGTAGCTCCCCCATAAGGGATATGTGAAATTCCTTATGCATACTAGCAGAAAAGGATTTAACTTCGGATGTTGAAGTAGACCCAAAGATGACGTCGTCTACATAGACTTGGGCTATAATAATGTTTTTGTCAAAATGTTTGACAAAGAGAGTCTGGTCATTTCCCCCTCTCTTAAAACCCTTATCCAACAAAAAGTTGGAAAGGCGTTCATACCAAGCTCTAGGAGCTTGTTCTAAGCCATACAAAGCCTTTTTTAGACGAAATACATGGTTAGGGTATTTAGGGTCAATGAACCCTTTGGGTTGTTCTACATATGTTTCTTCGGATAGAATTCCATTTAGGAAGGAAGATTTGACGTCCATTTGATAAAGTGTGAATTTTAAGTGACACGCAATGGCGAAAAGAAGTCGAACAGATTCAAGACGAGTGACAGGGGCAAAAGTCTCGCTAAAATCTATTCCTTCTATTTGAGAGTAGCCTTGAGCAACAGGTCTAGCTTTGTTTCTAAGAATCACCCCATTTTCATCAGATTTGTTCTTAAAGATCCAACGTGTTCCAATAACATTTTTGTTTTGAGGCTGAGGTACAAGATACCAGACATCGTGAATGACAAATTGTAAAAGTTCTTCCTGCATAGCAGAAATCCAGTGTGTGTCATTCAATGCTTCATTAACATTTTTCGGTTCCACATGGGAGACGAAACATGCATAATTAGCATAATTTCTTAACTGGGATCTAGTACGAACTGGCTCATTAAGATTACCGACCACGTTGTTAATGGGATGATCTTTAGAGACCCAGCCAGGTACTTCTGGACTCTCAATAGGTAATGAGTCATCTATTTCTGGTGAACCAGTTTTGAAATCATTTTCAGATTCAACCACAATAGGTGATTCAGATGTCTTATTTTCGACAATAGTGTCGCTTACAATTACATTTATCGATTCCATAAGGGCCTTAGTACGCAGATTGTATATACGATAAGCACGACTGTTTGGAGAGTATCCTAAGAAGATGGCTTTATCACCACGAGTCTCGAATTTAGACAGATGTTCTCTGTCTTTATAGACATAACACTGACTTCCGAAGGTTCTTAGGTATTTCAGATTTGGCTTCTTACCGTACCACAACTCATAAGGGGTTTGTTTAGAGTTTTTGATCATTCATTTCCTCAATAGCATACCTCTTACTGTCAAACTTTTGTGGTAATGACCTTAGAATTTTAGAGACAATTTCATTCCTATCATAAGTTATACCATTAGCATGCAACTTAGTAACTATATCAGTTAAGTTCATGTAAAAATCATCAAATGACTCAGAATCAGACATGATCAAAGAGTTGTACTGCTGGATAAGCATTTGAGTTTTAGCAGCTTTAACTCTTGAGTCTCCTTCATGAGCAGTGATTAATGTGTCCCAAGCTTCCTTAGAAGTGGCGCAAGATGAGATTCGTTTGAACTCATATTCATTAATAGACATAAAAATGGCATTCCTGCCTTTATTGTTATTTCGAGAAATGGTTTTCTCTTCTTGGGTAAATTCACTTAAGATTTTCTTTACCCTCTCATCACTTCCTTCAGTGTCTTGTTTAGTAGGATAAGTGTATCCATTTTCAATAATGTCCCAGACATCATCTCCTAAAGTCCCTTGGATGAAGGCAACCATTCTTACTTTACAGTAAGCAAAGTTGTTTCCATCAAAGAGTGGAGGTCTGCACAGATTACCAAACCTTTCATTCTTCTCGTCCATAGTTAAGTTTTTCAGAAAACGATTTCAGAAACACATGATCTTTTGAAATAAAAGTTAACAGGGCTCTGATACCAATTGAAAAACGTCGCTAATGCCGTTTAATACAAGATTAAACTGTATAAGCAACTCCGAAATGTTTGTTGGAGAAACCCTTTTCTTTTGAAAAATAAAAATTATAAACAAGATGTGTTTACAAAGAAACTTATGTACGAGAGTAATTAAGATTGTGTAATCAATTTTTAAAACTAAGGCAGTTTCAAAAATTCAGCACACTTATAGAATGAGATGAGTAGATGAAGATAATCAACACAATGATTTTAACGTGGTAAAACCTCTCCCAACATGAGAAACATCCACGGTGACTTCTAAGTCACAAAAACAAAAATCCACTAATAACAAAAATCAGTTACAAACAATACAACATGCAAACACACAAATCAACCTATTCTAAGTTTAGGAATATACCCCACTTGGTGTCCTTCTAACTTCTCATAGATCTGATTTGTTGATGATGTTCTTCAGTTTGCTAACTTCCTTTGCTTTAGCTTCTTTACGCCGACTCAATGATCTCAGATCTTAAACACAACACTTTCAGTGTAGTAGTGTGTTAAGTGTTTGTGAAGTGATCCCTATTCACATGCATGAACTCACACACATTTAAATTTACAGACAGTCCTATAAAAATTACATATAAAGTCTATATGTTGTGATTTTGTTATTTTTCTTTCTTACAAAACTAAAAACCTTTTTGACCTTTAATATAACCCAGATTCCACGGATATCTCGCTTGAAAAATCGGACAAGATCTTAATCAATCTCTTTTTGAAAACATTTGAGAGATTGAAAATCTCCAAGTGTGAATCCAACTAGGTAAGGTTAAGTTTTGTAAAAACAGAAACCATAAAACATTTTAAAACCAAATCAAAAATGATTTTCTTAAACCAAGTAGAAAATATGCAGATCTAGTGAAAAATGTAACATGTAGAGTATAGATCTAACGTTTCTATGGAAAAAGAAACAAGATCTTCACTCTAAAGTTTAAGTTGTGAACAAGATCAAAAGATCAAGAGGTTACAGCAACGATATGAACAAACCACTCTCTCAAACACTCAAGGTTGTGTTTGGGGTTGAATGTATACGAAGGTTTGTTTCTGAGTTGAAGTGTTTAGGGTTAGGGTTAGGGTTTGGCTAACTGTTTCCCTTTCTCTCTCTTCTCTCTATTCTTTTCTCTCTTCTCTCACTTCTCTCTTCTCTCTCACTTCTCTCTTATTTTTTTTTCTCTCAGAAAGACGAATGCCCAAAAATCTTCTAAGGCTGAGAAGTGGAGGGTATATATAGGGCTGAGGGAAGGTTCTGGATGATTGAGGCAAATCAATGGCTGAGATCAAGTCTTGCAGAGTTTGACTTGATCCAAAGGTTATAAAACAGCGGTGGCTAGGAACGATTGTGATTGGTTCATATGGATAGCACCGGGATTAACTAAGAACACATGCAGACCCTTGATTAGGAATGATCCAACGATCATCAAACATCCATCCATCCCTCTCACATAACAAACACAAATACATTCACCCGGAGGATGACAAGTGTTGGCTTGTGAGTGGCTCTCACACGCGCGTCAAATTAATTACAAAACATCACCCTGAAGTCTCTAGCGCTTTGAGATGCTACCCAACCAAACTTTTTAATGAAAACAGAAGTTTCCAAAATAGAATATTAACCCCACAAATTATATAATCCCATTTTATTTATGAAAACATTTATTAAAAAATGTTTAAAAAATATCTAAAAATATTTAAAAATTCCCAAAAAATATTTAAAGCTCCAATTCAAGGGGAATTAAACACACACTCAATTTTAAGCAATATGAACAAATGTATGCACTTCTAATTGTGTTTAGTGTGATTCAATTTTTACCTTCATGGATCATTGAAGAGAATTAGAGAGAAAAGTTCTGAGGCTTTTTGGTTTCTAGGATGAACTACCAATTTTGTCACTATTTCCAAACTAGTTGAACACTTATACAGTATAGACTTAAGCAAGTCAAAGGTATAAGGTGCTTCAATCTCCCCCTTTGGAAATATGAGACAAAATCTCCTTTGAGTTAGCTTAAAACTCGTAGGGAACCAAAAGAAATAAAACCTAGTCCTATACAGAAGTTACTATCTACCCATTTCCTAGAAAGTCAAAAATTACATAACTCAACTATTTACAAATTTTTACACTAGAAAAGGTAGACAACCAGTAGAAGAGATTCCTGCAAATATGCACACTAAGATCAAGCAGTTTAGATGAAATGTGAACGAAAAATTGAACTGATAAAACTCAAATTTCTCCCCCATTTTGTCTCAAATGGACAAAGGGTAAAACTTAAAGTCTTAAGAGTTTAATCAGCGCATACCATGCCTATAGAATTTCGCAAATACAGAAATCTATTATAGTCTAAAGGTTTAGTGAACATGTCTGCAAGTTGCAGATCAGTAGGCAGGTAATGAATTTCTAATTCCTTAGTTTCAACAAGTTCGCGAATAAAATGATGTCTTATTTTAATGTGTTTAGTTCGCGAGTGTTGAACCGGGTTTTTAGATATGTTAATGGCGCTTTGATTGTCACAATACAATTGTAATTGATCTTCTTTAATCCCATAATCACTTAACATCTGTTTGATCCATAACAATTGAGCACAACAACTTCCTGCTGCTATATATTCGGACTCAGCCGTAGATAAAGATGTGCAATTCTGTTTTTTGCTACTCCAACCAACTAAATTATTGCCGACATAATAACAGGCACCTGATGTACTTTTACTATCATCAGTACAACCGGCCCAATCAGCATCAGTATACCTTATGATGGTGCTACAGGTATCCTTAGTGTACCTAAGTCCAAGATTAAGAGTGCCTTTTATGTACTTTATTATACGTTTTACACTCAATAAATGGCTCTCTTTAGGGTTATTCTGGTAACGAGCTCACAGACATACATCATACATTATGTTTGGTCGCGAGGCAGTTAGATAGAGTAGGCTACCAATCATACTACGATAGAGTGTGGAATCAACTGTCTTTCCAGTTTCATCTTTACATAATTTAAAAGTAGTACTCATAGGTGTTTTGGCGACTTTAGCATTATCTAAACCAAATTTCTTAACAATATCTAAGGCATACTTGGTTTGAGAGACAAATAGTCCATCAGAATTCTGTTTCACTTGAAATCCTAAGAAAAGCTGTAGCTCCCCCATAAGGGACATGTGAAATTCCTTATGCATACTAGCAGAAAAGTATTTAACTTCGGATGTTGAAGTAGACCCAAAGATGATGTCGTCTACATAGACTTGGGCTATAATCATGTTTTTGTCAAAATGTTTGACAAAGAGAGTCTGGTCATTTCCTCCTCTCTTAAAACCCTTATCCAACAAAAAGTTGGAAAGGCGTTCATACCAAGCTCTAGGAGCTTGTTTTAAGCCATACAAAGCCTCTTTTAGACGAAATACATGGTTAGGGTATTTAGGGTCAATGAACCCTTTGGGTTGTTCTACATATGTTTCTTCGGACAGAATTCCATTTAGGAAGGCAGATTTGACGTCCATTTGATAAAGTGTGAATTTTAAGTGACACGCAATGGTGAAAAGAAGTCGAACAGATTCAAGATGAGTGACAGGGGAAAAAGTCTCGCTAAAATCTATTCCTTCTATTTGAGAGTAGCCTTGAGCAACAAGTCTAGCTTTGTTTCTAAGAATCACCCCATTTTCATCAGATTTGTTCTTAAAGATCCAACGTGTTCCAATAACATTTTTGTTTTGAGGCCGAGGTACAAGATACCAGACATCGTGAATGACAAATTGTAAAAGTTCTTCCTACATAGCAGAAATCCAGTGTGTGTCATTCAAAGCTTCATTAACATTTTTCGGTTCCACAACGGAGACGAAACATGCATAATTAGCATAATTTCTTAACTGGGATCTAGTACGAACTGGCTCATTAAGATTACCGACCACGTTGTTAATGGGATGATCTTTAGAGACCTAGCCAGGTACTTCTGGACTCTCAATAGGTAATGAGTCATCTATTTCTGGTGAATCAGTTTTGAAATCATTTTCAGATTCAACCACAATAGGTGATTCAGATGTCTTATTTTTGACAATAGTGTCGCTGACAATTACATTTATCGATTCCATAAGGGCCTTAGTACGCAGATTGTATATACGATAAGCACGACTGTTTGGAGAGTATCCTAAGAAGATGGCTTTATCACCACGAGTCTCGAATTTAGACAGATGTTCTCTGTCTTTACAGACATAACACTGACTTTCGAAGGTTCTTAGGTATTTCAGATTTGGCTTCTTACCGTACCACAACTCATACGGGGTTTGTTTAGAGTTTTTGATCATTCATTTCCTCAATAGCATACCTCTTACTGTCAAACTTTTGTGGTAATGACCTTAGAATTTATAGACAATTTCATTCCTATCATAAGTTATACCATTAGCATGCAACTTAGTAACTATATCAGTTAAGTTCATGTAAAAATCATCAAACGACTCAGAATCAGACATGATCAAAGAGTTGTACTGCTGGATAAGCATTTGAGTTTTAGCAGCTTTAACTCTTGAGTCTCCTTCATGAGCAGTGATTAATGTGTCCCAAGCTTCCTTAGAAGTGGCACAAGATGAGATTCGTTTGAACTCATATTCATTAATAGACATAAAAATGGCATTCTTGCCTTTATTGTTATTTCGAGAAATGGTTTTCTCTTCTTGGGTAAATTCACTTAAGATTTTCTTTACCCTCTCATCACTTCCTTCAGTGGCTGGTTTGGTAGGATAAGTGTATCCATTTTCAATAATGTCCCAGACATCATCTCCTAAAGTCCCTTGGATGAAGGCAACCATTCTTACTTTCCAGTAAGCAAAGTTGTTTCCATCAAAGAGTGGAGGTCTGGACAGATTACCAAACCTTTCATTCTTCTCGTCCATAGTTAAGTTTTTCAGAAAACGATTTCAGAAACACAAGATCTTTTGAAATAAAAGTTAACAGGGCTCTGATACCAATTGAAAAACGTCGCTAATGCCGTTTAATACAAGATTAAACTGTATAAGCAACTCCGAAATGTTTGTTGGAGAAACCCTTTTCTTTTGAAAAATAAAAATTATAAACAAGATGTGTTTACAAAGAAACTTATGTACGAGAGTAATTAAGATTGTGTAATCAATTTTTAAAACTAAGGCAGTTTCAAAAATTCAGCACACTTATAGAATGAGATGAGTAGATGAAGATAATCAACACAATGATTTTAACGTGGTAAAACCTCTCCCAACAGAGGAAACATCCACGGTGACTTCTAAGTCACAAAAACAAAAATCCACTAATAACAAAAATCAGTTACAAACAATACAACATGCAAACACACAAATCAACCTATTCTAAGTTTAGGAATATACCCCACTTGGTGTCCTTCTAACTTCTCATAGATCTGATTTGTTGATGATGTTCTTCAGTTTGCTAACTTCCTTTGCTTTAGCTTCTTTACGCCGACTCAATGATCTCAGATCTTAAACACAACACTTTCAGTGTAGTAGTGTGTTAAGTGTTTGTGAGGTGATCCCTATTCACATGCATGAACTCACACACATTTAAATTTACAGACAGTCCTATAAAAATTACATATAAAGTCTATATGCTGTGATTTTGTTATTTTTCTTTCTTACAAAACTAAAAACCTTTTTGACCTTTAATATAACCCAGATTCCACGGATATCTCGCTTGAAAAATCGGACAAGATCTTAATCAATCTCTTTTTGAAAACATTTGAGAGATTGAAAATCTCCAAGTGTGAATCCAACTAGGTAAGGTTAAGTTTTGTAAAAACAGAAACCATAAAACATTTTAAAACCAAATCAAAAATGATTTTCTTAAACCAAGTAGAAAATATGCAGATCTAGTGAAAAATGTAACATGCAGAGTATAGATCTAACGTTTCTATGGAAAAAGAAACAAGATCTTCACTCTAAAGTTTAAGTTGTGAACAAGATCAAAAGATCAAGAGGTTACAGCAACGATATGAACAAACCACTCTCTCAAACACTCAAGGTTGTGTTTGGGGTTGAATGTATACGAAGGTTTGTTTCTGAGTTGAAGTGTTTAGGGTTAGGGTTAGGGTTTGGCTAACTGTTTCCCTTTCTCTCTCTTCTCTCTATTCTTTTCTCTCTTCTCTCACTTCTCTCTTCTCTCTCACTTCTCTCTTATTTTTTTTCTCTCAGAAAGACGAATGCCCAAAAATCTTCTAAGGCTGAGAAGTGGAGGGTATATATAGGGCTGAGGGAAGGTTCTGGATGATCGAGGCAAATCAATGGCTGAGATCAAGTCTTGCAGAGTTTGACTTGATCCAAAGGTTATAAAACAGCGGTGGCTAGGAACGATTGTGATTGGTTCATATGGATAGCACCGGGATTAACTAAGAACACATGCAGACCCTTGATTAGGAATGATCCAACGATCATCAAACATCCATCCAGCCCTCTCACATAACAAACACAAATACATTCACCCGGAGGATGACAAGTGTTGGCCTGTGAGTGGCTCTCACACGCGCGTCAAATTAATTACAAAACATCACCCTGAAGTCTCTAGCGCTTTGAGATGCTACCCAACCAAACTTTTTAATGAAAACAGAAGTTTCCAAAATAGAATATTAACCCCACAAATTATATAATCCCATTTTATTTATGAAAACATTTATTAAAAAATGTTTAAAAAATATCTAAAAATATTTAAAAATTCCCAAAAAATATTTAAATCTCCAATTCAAGGGGAATTAAACACACACTCAATTTTAAGCAATATGAACACATGTATGCACCTCTAATTGTGTGTAGTGTGATTCAATTTTTACCTTCATGGATCATTGAAGAGAATTAGAAAGAAAAGTTCTGAGCCTTTTTGGTTTCTAGGATGAACTACCAATTTTGTCACTATTTCCAAACTAGTTGAACACTTATACAGTATAGACTTAAGCAAGTCAAAGGTATAAGGTGCTTCAGAGTAGGTTTTCTTTTACCTTTAACAGTTGCTTCTTGTTGACTCGGTGTTGAACTAGGTTGTTGAGATGCATCTTGTTGATCCACTTGATCACTATTTGAAGCATTGAGATCAGGCTGATGATCATTTAAAGGTATTCCATTAATTTCCTTGCTAGGATCATCATCCATCTAGAAGTAAAAAGAACTAATTAAAAACACATATAATTAATCATAATATAATCTGAAAATATAAATAAAAATGAATCAAACCATTTACATTCAAATTTACCTGACACGATGCACCTGAAGATTGAGCCGTGATTACTCTTTAATTTAAAAATATGGAAGCAGTAAACAATGAAAATCCCTACAAATGTTAAAAATCAAACCATTAATTGTTCACTCAAACTATTAACTCACTAAGTTAATGGTTAACAATTCCATAATTGTTAAAAATTCATTAACTGTTATCCATATATAAAAATTCATTAACAGATCTGTTATCCATGCATACAGAAATTAAGTAATGGAAAAACAGAATAAGCATTAATTCATTAACAGTTCTCCCCTTATAAGTTATACATACAGATCGACGGTAATTTCTGTATGTATGTATTATCCATATATATATATATATATATATACACACAGATCGGCGGTATATATATACACAGATCGACGGTATATATACAGATCGGCGGTAAGGGGCGCTACAGTACAGATCGGAGGTAAGGGGCGCTACAGTACAGATCGGAGGTAAGGGGCGCTACATATATATATATATATATATATATATATATATATATAGAGAGAGAGAGAGAGAGAGAGAGAGAGAGAGAGAGAAATTACCGCCGTAAGGGGGATAGGAGAAGATCGGATCAGCGTGGGATGAAACCGGATCAGAGTGCCGTCGCCATGAGTGCCGTATTGAGAGGAAATGAGAGGAAAAGAAAGTGAAGGGAAAGAAAGTGAAAGGGAAGGAAGCCAGCCGCCGTAGGTAGGTATATTGGGAATGGGTGGGTAGGTTTTTTTTAAAAGAAATATATATAATGGGTATTAAATCGGGTGGGTATTGGCCCAATACTATTGGGAATGGGTATTTTTTATAACCACAATTATTTTAATTGGATCGGTTCGATTTTCTAATCGGTTTTGCATCCAAGAACCGAAACCGATCCAATTAAATCGGTTTTTCAAAATTAAAATCCAATCCAATGCAATTGAGGTCGGTTTTGTAGTTGGATTGGATTGGATCGGTCGGTTTAATCGGTTTGGTTTGGATTTTGCACACCCCTAGCTCGGGGCATCGAAACTCATCTCGGCAAGCTCAACGGGTACTCGAACTTCACGGTCTCATTTGATTTCTTCGTTGAACGCTTTTAGCCTCTAATTTGTCACAATTAACTTGGTCTAGCATTATTTGATATCGCGACTACGAATGACCTGCAATATAGATAAATGCATATAAGGCCATTTTTATTAAAAACGAGTGACTAAAACGCTTCTATTTCGGGTATAAAATAGTCACTTTTGGATGCTTATCACCTACTACGTAATTACATTTGTGAATCAATAGTAGAATCCTAAAATTTTATGTGTCATAGAGGAGGAGTAAATGAAGGAGTGATGAGAGATTAATAAGCAAGATAGAAGGGGGGGGGGATAGATAGGATAAGACCCAAAGATTAAATAATTATATATACGTGATCTTTAATAGTCAATATTCATAATATGACACTCTCACATTATAATATAACTTTTTTACGTTATTATATCTTGTAAATAATGTAATAATATAATTGTATTTAATAGTACCTTCATACATTATCAGTTTCACATTATTATATTAGAAATCATAACCTAGATTACAAATAGAGTTGGCTTGTAAATTGACAATACATATATTGTGGGTACCCGAAGTTAGAATGATGGGCCTGGACGAGTAGCCCAATTGTAGCGGCCCAAAGTCCAGGACTGTTATACCTTAAACCGATTATGATTTAGTCTCTTCCCATGTTCCCATTAAGAGGGGTTCAAGGAGGAGATGGGAAACGTGGGGGAGTCCCACACCCCCACTTACTAGAATGAACATGTATATAATAAATCCTAGGTTCGGGGCAAAGGACACGTTGTATTCTCTGTAATCACTCTCCGGAGTATATAGAAATAATACTGACTGTACCACCATGGACGTAGGCACCTTTGCTGAACCACGTATATCTTTTGTTGTGTGATCGACACTTTATATTCCTTATACTTTCTTAATGGTTGCGTTTCTCTTATCTATTTGTGTTGCATTATAATTGTCACCACAATTGGCACCGTCTGTGGGAACGTTTATCTTCCCTGAGAAAGCCCACACCAAAAAAGGAGTTCGAAATGTCTGGTCACAGTAGTAATGCTCCCCAGGCGGGAGATATTCAAGAACCTCCTGCCCCTCACAGAATTAGGTCTGAAGTTCGGCGTTTAGATCAGAGGGCTCGCCCAGGAAGGCCAGCCTCAGAAGAAAGCCAAGGACCAGCGATATCCATGCAGATATCCAGACTGATTGATGCATACGAGGCGAGGCTCAAATAGCAGAGGGAGTCTTCTCGCAGGCACGAGGCTGAGAACGCTCGCCTCAAAAGAAGATTGGAAAGAATGGAGAGAGAGCTCCATCCTAGTACCAGGAAACGTCCGTACCACACTCCTAGCCCTCAGGCGAGCAAGTCTCACAACTGAGGAAGGAGCCCCAGGCACGAATTTCAGAGAGCTGAGCGAAACGAGTCAGAGGACAACCTGCTCGAGCAACTGTGACTAGCTCGCAATCACAGAAGCCCAGATCACAGCAATGAGAACATACGAAGTCTGGTTCGAAGGGAGATGGACCAACACCCCGCCCATTACGGCACCAGATCGACCTGAGAACTCGCTAGGTGAGCTCTCAAAACTCAAATGAAATCACCTTTATCAACAGAAATCGAAGAAGAAGAAGAAGCCCCCAATAAGTTTGCTATTCCAAGGTTCAAAATTTCTGACGGTAAGACTGATCCCATTGATCACGTCAGACAGTACCGGCAGTCCATGACCCTCTGGAACCATCGAGATGCCCTAATGTGCTGAATTTTCCCCTCGAACCTATATGACATGGAGCAAAAATGGTTCGAAAGGCTCCCTTACCGGTCTATTAGGAGTTTTAAATCCTTGGCCGAGATCTTTACGGCCCGATTCATTACTAGCAACTCCCATCCCAAAAGGATGGATGCTTTGCTGATAATGAAAAAGACGCCCCAAGAGACCCTCCGAGACTACGTGAAGAGGTACTGGGAGTTGTTCAACGAGGCTGAAGACTGTTTAGAGCAAGTGGCAGTGGCCTCTTTCAAAATTAGGCTACCCATCTCTTCCCTTCTGTACCAATCCCTGACGAAGAAAGAGGCCATGACCATCGACAACCTAATGGCCCGCATCGAGAAATATGCCAAGGTGGAAGATATGACCCGCCTCAGCACAGGGGAAAACAGTCGAAGTAAGCTCGCTACCAAGGGCAGTGATAAGATTGAGAACCCGAAGAAAGGAGGAAAGAATGGGGGCAAAAATGGCTCCAAAAGCGGAGGCAACAATGATGTGTCGAAATAATTTCAGGCGGTCAACACCATCTTCAAAGAACTAATTTACAAAATTTTCACAAAAATCAAAGACGAGTTCTTCATTAAGTGGCCCAAGAAGATGGGAGGAGATCCCTCGAAGAGGAACAATGCACTGAGATGCGATTTTCACAAAGAGGGAGGACATAAGACTGAGCATTGCAAAGCTCTTAAGTCCCACCTCGAAGAGCTGGCCCAGTCCGGGCACCTGAACGAATTCATGGAGAAAAAGGCAAAGAAAGTTACTGCCCATAGAGAAGCAAGGCCTGACAACGTACTCGAAGACGATGCCGACCATGATTTTACAGTAATTCAGGGGGAATCCAATGCTAAACAGATTCAGGGCAATTCAGCTCACATGGAGGTAAAAAATCTTACAGCAGTGATGCAAGCTTTTTAGATTGATCCAGCAAAAACACAGTCTGGAAAACATCGACGAGCAGATGACGTTGACTATAGTAAGCATATCGTGTTTACAGATGAAGATCTGGTGGGAGTGAGAACCCCACATCACGATGATTTGATCATTACTCTAAGAATAGCAAACTATGACGTCGACAAATTGCTCGTCGACTAAGGAAGCTCGTCCGAGGTGATGTATCTTAATCTGTTTGGAAAATTGAAACTAAGCAGCGCCAACCTAAAGGAAGCTACCATCCCTTTAGTTGGCTTCGCTGGAAAGATGACTATGCCCTTGGGAAAGATCATGCTGCCAGTAAGGGCAGGAAATGTTTCCAAAATGATCGAATTTCTGGTGGTCGATATTGACTTGCCATACTAGGCTATCCTCGGCCGAGGATGGCTACATGAAATGAAGGCAGTTTCCTCGACCTATCACCAGAAGCTCCAGTATGCGATCGAGCCAGGAGTAATGGAGATTCGTGGCGATCAAGCGATGGCAAGAAGATGCTTCATTGCAGCCATCCACCCAAAACCAGAAAAGAAGGCCAACAAGTCCAGCGAAAGAATTGAAGAATAAGAAGGTTTGATACCTTCAAAATAGCAATTAAAGTACGAAAGACCCGAAGTAGAGGAGACCAGGCTCCTCCCCTCCGAGCGGGTCATCGAGGACCTAGAGGAAGTCCCAGCTATAGATAGCGACGATAGCTGGATTTTCTTAATTGGAGCTTCTCTTACAGGATAAGAGAAGAAGGAATTGACGACCTTGCTAAGGAAAAATATAGACGTCTTCACATGGGAACCATACGAGCTTCCCAAAATTGATTCTAGTATGTTTTGTCATCAACTGCACGTTGATACCACCTTCAAACCAATCGCGCAGAAGGCACGACGAATTGCACCTGAGAAGGCAAAAGCCGTGGAAAAAGAAGTTGAAAAACTGCTGAATGCAGGATCCATACGGGAAGTACAATTCCCCAAGTGGTTATCCAACCCAGTAGTAGTTCCAAAAAGCAACGGGAAGTGGAGAGTTTGCATCGACTTCACTGACCTCAATAGAGCGTGCCCTAAAGATAGTTTCCCCCTCCCGAAAATTAATCAACTGGTAGACGCCACTGCAGCTCACGAGAGAATGAGTTTTTTGGATGCATACTCAGGGTATCATCAGATCCCTTTGTATACCCCATACCAAGACAAAATAGCATTCATCACCATAGTTGGGTTATACTGCTACAAGGTGATACCCTTCAGGCTCAAAAAGGCAGGGGTACCCTACCAGCGGCTGGTCACCAAGATGTTCAAGGACCAGATGGGAGACACCATGGAGCTCTACATCGATGACATGCTAGTGAAAAGAAAGAAGAAAGAAGACCACCTCTCTGACCTGTCACGCACCTTTAAAATCCTCAGGAAGTACCGAATGAAACTTAACGCGAGCAAGTGTTCTTTCGGTGTCCAGTCAGGAAAATTTCTTGGGTACTTGGTCAGTAAAAGAGGCATCGAGGATAACCCAGACCAGATCAATGCAATAAACACGGTACAACCTCCTTGAACAATTCGGGACATACAAAAACTCACCGGTATGCTCGTTGCCTTAAACCGCTTTATCTCTAAGTCCTCCGAGAAGTGTAAGCCCTTCTTCCAGCTTCTAAAGGGAAATAAGACAGTTGAATGGAACCCAGATTTCTCGCAAGCATTGGATGAGCTCAAGACTTACCTTAGCTCCCCACCTCTGCTCGTCATTCCACAGCAAACAAATTCTTTGTACTTATACCTCGCTGTTTCCAACCACACTGTCAGTTCCGCATTAGTGTGCGAAATCGCAGGGATGCAACACCCCGTTTATTACACGAGCAAGACCCTACTAGACACCGAGAAGAGATACCTACCATTGTAAAAGCTCGCCTTTGCACTAGTAGTGGCTTCGAGGAAGCTAAAGAACTATTTCGAAGCCCACACTATAATCGTCCTTACATCACACCCTTAAAGAAATCCTGAGGAAGGAGGATTTGTCGAGAAGACTGTCTAAATGGTCAATCGAGCTCAGATGATTTAACATCCAATTTTAACCAAGGAATGCAATCAAGGGGCAGGTCCTTGCTGCTTTCATAGTCGAATTCACAAGCAAGCGACCTCCCAACCAACCTCGAGTAGCGAGACAAAGGGGGAACGACGCGATGGAGGAAACCTAGAAATTGTTCATTGATGGAGCCTCCAACTCAAAGGGGGCAGGAGTAGGCATTGTCCTCATTACTCCCGAGGATACAATCCTCGAACAAGGAATCAGTCTTGGATTTACAGCTTCCAACAATAAAGCAGAATACAAAGCCTTAATAGCCGACCTCCAGAAGGCGCACACTTTGGGAGTAAAGCATTTACAGGTGTTCGAAGACTCTCAATTAGTCTCCAACTAGATAAGTGGAGGCTACAATGCAAAATATGAAAGAATGGCAGCGTACCTCGCCTTAGTAAAAAGACTAATGGCGAGCTTCGAAGAGATTAATGTCCAGCAGTTTCCCAGAGGACAAAACAGCCATGCTGACGCCCTAGCGGCCTTGAGTTCAGCAGTCGATTTTGACTTAAGAAGAACAATCCCCATCGATTTCCTCACTCATCCGAGCATTAACCACAACAGCAAACCACCAAGGGAGGAGTAGATGCTCCAAGTGGAGTCAACACCCAGCTGTATGGACCCTTTAAGGACCTATTTAAAGGATGGCACGCTCCCAGACAACAAGAAGATTGCTCACCAGATAAGAGTCAAAGATGCTCGCTTTCACTTATCTCCAGAGGGCAAGCTATATAAGAGATCCTTTTCCGGTCCATACCTTCAATGCGTTCACCCAAGGAATGTCGAGCAAATTCTATATGAGCTTCACGAGGGTATCTACGAAAGCCATATTGGAGGGAGATCTCTGGATTTTCGAGCAATGAAGGAAGGATATTGGTGGCCATATATGCAAAGGGACTCTGCGGTGTATGTTCGCAAGTGCTTAAAATGCCAACTTCACGCTCCCATGGTCCACCAACCTGCTAGCGACCTAAAATCACTGTCCAGCCCATGGCCATTCGCCCAATGGGGAATGAACATCGTAGGACCACTTCCTACCGCCATAGGCAATCGAAAATATCTGTTGGTCGCAACTGACTACTTCACCAATTGGATCGAGGCGGAACCCCTAGCGAACATACGAGATGCAGATATGATAAGGTTTATATGGAGAAATATAATCACCCGTTTTGGCGTCCCTAGAACCATCATCACTGACAATGGGACGCAGTTCAAGAGAGGTTCCTTTTAGAGTTTCTGCAACGAGCATGGAATCAGACACCATTTTAGCTCGGTGGCCTATCCTCAGAGCAATGGCCAAGCCGAGGCTTCCAACAAGATAGTGATCGATGGATTAAATAAACGATTAGAGCGAGCCAAAGGCACATGGGGAAATGAATTACCACATGTTCTATGGGCCTACCGAACCACTCCACGATGTGCAACGGGGGAAACCCCATTTTCGCTGACATATGGAATGGAAGCAGTCATCCCATTAGAAACAGGCCTACCAACAATGAGGTCCAGCCTTATCGATCAGGGCCATAATGATGCAGCATTGCTCACTGAGCTCGACCTAGCCGACGATTGCCGAGAGCTAGCCCTAGTAAAACTAGTGAGCTATAAGCAACAGCTCGCGAGGCATTATAACAAAAGTGTCAACCCAAGGGCATTCCAAGTTGGGGACTATGTCCTAAGGAAAGTCCTGGTCAGCGCAGTAAAACCATCAGACGACAAGCTAGGGCCAAACTGGGAAGGACCATTCAAGATAACTAGAGACGACCTGCAAGGAACCTATCACTTAGAAACGATGGAGGGTAGAGAGATACCCCGAGCGTGGAATGCATCCAACCTTAAGAAATTCTATTTCTAGACTCTTACTTTGATCTTTGATTGTGAAACTAGAAGTTCATTCCTTTATCATTAATAAAAAATCATTTAACAGTTGCATTCTATGAAGTATCAGTCAACTAATTTGCATTTTTCGAGCTATCAATGAATAGACTTTACAACTCACACACCCTTTCCAAATGAAAGGCACACTGATCATTACATTATAGCAGGGAAATAACCCTCCTCAGGTTTTCGTTATGAAACACGAAAGACCTCTCTTAGCATTGCCCCTGGCAATATATTAAAGCCCTACAGGAGATCCTTAGGCAATATGGCCAAGTCAAAATTGGTCACCAAAAAGTTTTTGGTTGAATAAAATCCTGATCGGATAAAACATCCAACACCAGGTGTGTCCTCGCCAATTGCCACACTTAGGCCTAAGGGAGTGTGACGACACAGCCTAAAAGGTAAAGTGGGGAAGAATGGTATCTCGTTGGCATACTGGACTGGAAGGACACTTACTTGATAATGCAAACATGAAAATCTAGTAAGCCAAGAGAGGCTCAAGATTATTGAACAAAGATGAGAAAAATATAATATAACTTGTTTAGTCGGCAAATTCGCCCAAAACATAAATTTTATATCGATTCATCATATTCACAACAATTGCAATACATGTTTAGTCGGTGAGCTCGCCCAAAACATTCACATTACATCGCCTCAATATAAAATATACAAAGTTACTGCTGGCAAAAACTTTATGAGGATGAGGCCTCTGAGAAAGGTAATTAGCCACTTGGGCTCTTCGACCATCATCGGGATGAGGAACTAGCTCCTCCTCGACTTTATTCACATCCGACTCCAATAACTGTCGAGGGATGGCGTCGATGGGGATCCATTGATCATCTCTCCAGAAGGGGTTAGGCATCAGGGTGTAAGGAGAAATCTCATGACGGTACCAGAGCATCGAGTTCCTCGGGACTTGCAGCTCTCTCAGAGCACTCAACCACTCCCTGATGAAGGCAAGCTCTTCAAACTCTACCAGCTTCGTTGGAGCATCCAGCCAACCCTAATTGTAACCATCGGCCCACACTCGTCGAGGTCTCTTCTTAAACAAATGCCTCAGCCGGGTAACGTCCCTCTGGAGCCCCGCAGCAATCACATTTGCTCGCTGAAGATCACCACGAAGCTCTTCCATTTCCCTAGCTGAACCCCTGGTGTTCCTGCAGCTCGTGGAATAGTTGGAGGAGTTGAACTTGCAGAACAGGAGGAACATCGCCCAGACCAGTTCTAGCTCGCAATGTGGAGGAACCTCGTAATACTATAGGAGCAATGCTCAGTGCATGCTCCTTAAGTCGCGAGACCTCTCTCCTCAAAGCCTCATTCTCTTGCTGAAGAACTTCCCCAACCTGGTTGATCTCAAAAGCATCTAGGAGTTTTGCTCACAGTGTATTCACCTCTTCTTACACTAAAACACCAACTTCTTCCATCTCCTGGAGCCTATCCTTCAGCTTAACGATGAGCTTAGTCTGCTCTATAAAGCGCTTGTTCCTCAATCGCAGAGATTTGCAAATCCTCACAAAAGTATGACGAACTTCAAAGCTTACAACAGGTCCAAGCATTCTTCCCAATTGAGAAGTGGCAGGTATATGATCATCAACATCAATCGACTATAGGAAATAAAAGAGCAATGAAGAACAAAATCATTCATTACACTAAGGGAATGAAAAACCTTCTCATTTTATTAGAACTAAGAGAGTCAGAATACATCGAAGAGTCAAAAGGAAAATTACAAATAGAAAAAGTAAAGATACAAAGTGGTCATAGGAATAAGTTAACTAGCAACCTCAGGTTGCCCAGAAGTAGCAGGCTGCTTCCCCTTATCAGCATCAGCAGGATCACCCTTCTCAGCAGGGATAAACTCAGTCTCTTGGGTAGGGCGAACATCGACAGGAATTAACTGAGAGGCAGAATCAACACCTTCGATGGCTGGGGCAGGGGCTTCTTCATCCACAGTTGGCTTCGGGCCCGAGTCATGCTCATCAAATAAGGGATAGTCCACATCGACACCAGCAGCTAAGAGGGCCTTATTCCAGCCCTTCTTGAAATTTAGATGGCTAATGTAGCCTACCTGAACCTCGGCATCCTCATATGCGGCAGCCCAACCAGAATTATATGAGGCTTCCCTGGCAGTGACTGCCTCAGACTCCTTCTTCTTTAGCTCCTCGGATAGCACTCTATTCTCTTCCATGATAGCCAGCTTTCTCGAGCAAACCAGGTCATAGTCTTGTCGCAGCTCATTTAATTCTTTAGCTGCTGCATCCCTCTCCCGATTGGCATTGGCAAGAGTCAGATCGGATGATATCCAAGCAGTACCAAAGACCTTGAAACCAGCTTCGAGCTCTGTACCCCTCAACCTCAAGGCAACATTTTACTTCTCTAGCTCGCTATTTCTACTCAACATCTCATCGCGAAAGTGATAGAGCATGGTGAAATCAGTCACAAACTGCGAAAATGAAAAAGACATCAGTTAAGGGAAACAACCAAAACTTGTTTAAGCATAAGAGAAAGGAAAAGATCATACTAAGGCTAGACTTTGGCTAGCTTGTAGAGCCAGTTGATCAGACCCCTGCGCCCTCTGGCGATCTTCTGGAAGAACTTCCCTCTCGAGCATCGTAGGGGCCAACTGAGGAGAAATGGCCACTGAAGCCCCCTCGGGCAATGTCGACACCGGGACTAAGGCCAGCCCAGCCTTCTTCCTCAACTACATCTTAATCCTCTCTTCCTCTCTCTCTTTCTCCCTCCTCCTTGTCTCCCCATCCTTTTCTTCTCCTCTATCTTATTTTTTTCCTCTTCCTTCTTTCTCTCTCTCTCTTTATGTTCCTCTTCTTTCCTCTTCCTCTCCTGATCCTGAGCAGTAGACCGAGAGCCAGTAGCAACAACCCCCATACTGGACTTCATCTTCTTTGACCTCTGGGTGAGGAGCATGTGATCATCGTCATCATCGTCCCGAATCAAGTTTTTCCTGGGAGGAACTATCTCCTCACTTGAACTGTTGGATGTGCTCGAAGATCCTCGAACTTCAGGAGCCTCTTCTGAGTCAGAAGAGCTATCACCACTAGAGCCCTCCTCACTAAAATTGCCTTCAGCACCACCAATAATGTTGCCCTCATAACTGCTCTCCTCCTCATCTAACTAGATAAGATCAGCAGCAGTCTCTTCAAAAGTGTCAACTGTCTACCGGCCTCGCTATGAAGATAGAGCCAACATTCTTATACTCGAGCAAGAAGGCTTCACACCGGGGATGCTCGCCGTTAGCTAGGGACTCCTTGATATTCCAAGCCTTGACTAAATCATAAAGACAAACCTCGCTAAGAGCAGGCTCTATGTTCTTTGACCTCGCTGAAGAAAAAATAGGAAAAGTCAAAAAGATCACAAATCAGTAAAGAAATTGAATGAACAAAGCAAAGTCTACCTATGTATTCTTCCCCATAAAAGGGAACAAAGAACCTATCAGACCTCGACCCCTCAGACTGGGGAGAAAACTGCTAATTTCTAGCAAGAAAACTCTCTTGCCAATAGTCCTTATGGGAATCAGGTAAGTTTACTACCAATACCCTGTCAGGACTCCTGGCCTTGAGATAGAGAACACCAGAACTAGTTCGAGAAAAAGAATAGTAGAAGCAGACCTCGACGACCCCTAACTTGGTACCATATAACTGATTTATTCTATGAACACCATTGGTTATCTTCCACACATTGGGCGAACACTGTGCAGGAACAATATTGAAATAACCAAACAAGTGCAAGAACATATTATTGGTAGGGAAAGTAAGCCCCCCTTGGGAAAGAAACAAGGAATGGATCTAATGGGAACCTTCTATCTCTCTAACATTTCTAGGGATAGAGTCACACTCAATCTCTACCCACTCCGGGATATTATAGAACTTCCTAAACTCAGACACTGACCTATTTTTGATATTTGCCATTAAGAAACCCTAGAAAACTACAAATTCAAAGAAAAAATACAAAGAGAAGGCACGGGAGACTTACAAGATAAAAGCTCAACTCGAACGACGAAGAATCACGAACCCAGATGACAAGGAATCAACAAGAATGGAGACTGAGAGAAAGGAACATGAATCGCTAGAGCTCACACAAAATGGGAGAATACTGTGAAGGTTGAAACGACGATCGAAAAATGGCCGCTCTGGATAACTTTTGAGTGCTGGTAATCATAATGCACAGACCACGAAGCAAGTGCCGCCTAAACTCAGTCCTCGAACTTTGGAAAGAGTTGCACGGTGTACAAATCAACCATTATGACAAATCATTTAAATTTATTGAGCCCAAAGCA
Organism: Sambucus nigra; assembly: GCA_949130495.1. Classification (NCBI taxonomy): domain Eukaryota; kingdom Viridiplantae; phylum Streptophyta; class Magnoliopsida; order Dipsacales; family Adoxaceae; genus Sambucus; species Sambucus nigra. Next base: position 95,050,230 of record OX422220.1, read on the forward strand.
TGGCCCAACAAATTTAGGGGCAATAGTGGGTACCCAAAATTAGAATGATGGGCCTGGACGAGTGGCCCAATTGTAGCGGCCCAAAGTCCACTCCCCTTATACCTTAAACCGATTATGATTTAGTCTCTTCCCATGTTCCCATTAAGAGGGGTTCTAGGAGGAGATGGGAAACGTGGGGGAGTCCCATACCCCCACTTACTAGAATGAACATGTATATAATAAACCCTAGGTCCGGGGCAAAGTACACATTGTATTCTCTGTAATCACTCTCCGGAGTATATAGAAATAATACTGACTGCACCACTGTGGACGTAGGCATCTTTGCTGAACCACATATATCTTTTGTTGTGTGATCGGCATTTTACATTCCTTATACTTGCTTAGTGGTTGCGTTTATCTTATCTATTTGTATTGCATTATAATTGTCACCATATATATATATATATATATATGGAGAGAGAGAGAGAGGAGCGTTTGAGTGTCTTTGAGAACCTTACTAATCCCTAAGCTTATGTTTGGACGTTTCAAATCTGCACGTAACAAGTTGCGCCAAGAGGATATACGAGACACCTATGTTGATAGGTAAGAGCCCATACAAGCAGGACATCCTCTTGAGGTTCGTACATTAAAAGAGATTAACACCTATAACCCCCATTAGAGTAACAATGTGACAAAAACATTTAATAATTTTTATATAATGTATAATTCAACACTTTAAATATTTTAGAAAATCAATCACCACATAAATATTAACACATAAAAATGCTCATCTCCATATTATTAATAACCACACATCTTCTCATCCTCCAAAACATTGACGAGATCCACCTCCAGTGAGCTCGCTTATGATATTATCATTTTCTTTCTTTTTCTTGTTAAGTAGCATATATAGTAAATTTGATAATGGATTACAAATTACTTCTTGTAACATTTATATTGGGTTGGTATGTTTAGGTAGGTTTGAGATTTAAAATAATAATGTAAACTCATTTTTATTTATTGTTAATTTCACTATTATTACATTTTTTGTTAAAATCACATTTCTCCTTGTTGAAGTCATTTTTCCTGTAAAAACGGGGTCCCTTTTGGATGTGTGCTTTAGGTGAAATAATTTTTTTAAAATTTTGTCTTAATTTTATTTTGCAGTAATTTTGTGCACCAAATTAATTATTTCATTTTTATCTTCTTAACCCCAAACATGCATCTAGTGATATTAAGTAGATAAGGTAAAGAAAGTTTATAAAAACATTCCAATGTATGAGGAAACTATTAAGGGGAAAAAGTTGGATGGCCTAGGCCAGATAAACAATATGTTACGGAAATTACAAATGAAGAATTACAGTGTTACTCAACGACTTGATCCACACAAGACTTGACGCCTCTTCTTCTCTTTAATCGCTCATCCATAGTGAAACGTAGGAGTACACCTACGCAAGGTCCACAACACACGTGTCCACGTGTACCTCGGTATCTATCAATACAGCCTCAGCAATCCTCAACTAGCAAGTACGAAGTCCACCGCTCGAAACCAATTCTTCGAATGATGAAGAATCAAACAATGGTGAAAACCCAAGATCTCTATGAAATATGGTTATGTAAACTCGATTCCTGTAAACAATAAAGGATATTTATACTTTGAAAAGATTTGTAAACAAACTGCAGAAAATGTATATGTTCTGTTATGTTCTGTTCTATATGTTCTGCACACACGTTTTTTCTGAGCCAAAGATACTTTTATTAAAAATTTTGAGGTGGCGCATCGTTCTAAATAAATCGTGATGTCGTTTGAACAAAACACATATCTCGTTAGAACAAAATATGCATGTCATTTAAACTACTCCATAATGTCGTTTGAACGACCATTAAAGTCATTTGAACCACGTAAAATGCGAGGGAATGTTCATACGACTCTAAACATGAGATAACTTAGAGAAAACTTTTTACAAATATTTTAAAATTAGTTTTAACTAAAATAACATCCTTAGAAAAATATTTCGAGCATCGATAAACCATTATGCATTCATACCTAAGAGAATCTCGAAAAACCAATGTGAATATGAAGACTAGAAATGAGCACCAAAACTGCGGCATGATCTATCTTTGAAGCTTGGTCGCTACGTCTTCAACATAACGTCATAGGCTTAAGGGAATCATGACAAGTAAAGTCTATCTTATGACTCAAAGTGGTTTTTGTCTAGAATAATGCCAATACATGCAAATTGACACTATTTGGAAAATTTTCCTTACAAATCTCCATCTTTGACTATTTCGGGACAAAACCAAAAATAGTGAAATGCCTAAGCCGGGCTGTCAAGCCGAATGACCTAAATTAATACCATAAACCCAAAAAAATTGGACATGGGCCAGTAAATGTAGGACCGACAAGCATGAGTCTGTCTGAATGTGATGTAGCCGAAAATCTTAATCTCTAAAAAAATCTAAACACGTGAAACAAACAAAAACCAAGTGAAGTATGGAGAAATAAATGATATATGAATAATATGATGAAATGAATCAAAAATAATAAAAACTCCCCCTACATCACATATCTACCTCTCCCTTTTTTTTATGGAATAGACAACTAGTGGGACAAATAAATATATAAAAGCATATCTAGCATGAGTATAATATGAAAAGCATAACTAGATAAACATGAATAACTAGCTAATAAAGGATCAATATATGACAAGGCATATCTATCAAATAGTCACATGAATGAATCGTCAATAGAACGAATCATTTGACTAAACAATCTCTCATCCAACAATACAGTGTAATAATGAAGCATGAATTATCCAAGCAAGCTGCATATAAACGGTTTAGAACAATCCAAAAGTACCATATCAGTATAAAAGAACAATATGTCTCAAGCAGGTACTAACACAGATCAAAAATCTCGAAAAGCCAAAACAGGTCGTTCGAAAGATGTAGGGATGCCGCTCAAACGATATAAGAATGTTGTTCAAACAATCAAACATCTCACTACTAACGACATAAAATAGTAGGCCCTTGTTCGAATCTCGTTCGAAGGTACCCATCTAAATACCAAACATTGTACATCGATTTCATCTCGTTGGAACCTCATTGGATCCATGGATCGAACGACATGGCTAGGTCGTTCAAACGACTGGAGGAAGTCATTCTAAGGACATCAAAATCTCTCTATTTCATCTAGAAAACAGTGTAAAATCAGTCCAAAAATATGATATAGGCATCTGACAGTACGAAAATAATAACAACATTGACTCAAAAATAAAAATGTGAGTTACACTATAACATAGTATTAATGTGCTTAAACATGGAATGGAATGAATGGGTGGAACTAACACAACTGAATCATAATCCAAACACAAAGATGCGTTCAAGAAGCTCTAATTGACTGGTAAATGTCATCAAACTACGTTTTATCCATGTGTGATAATTAAACTTTGAACTTGATGAACTACATCGCACGAATAAGTTTAAAATGTTAACGATTATACCAAATAATATCGTCACGACACGACTTTTTCAACACATGACTCATTATGTAAACCCGTTGATCTTCAACTAAACTCCCTTAAACATAAATGGTAGTTATTTTCTATTTCATTTTTTCTTTTGAAGATCTATTTTCTCTTTTTAAGATATTTCTTATTGGCCCCATATATTTTTTTCCTTTTATTGCCTTAATTTTTCTTGGGCTCTTTTAAACAGTGGCTTTCACTGCGAGTTCACATTCCTCTCGCAGCCCTTTCCCACGCACACTCATCATTTTTTTAATTAACTAAGCATATCCTCACGAGAATGATTCTTACAAGAATAACTCTCCCTAAGTCTAATGTGCGCATAGATGACAAAATTTAGAGGAGAACGTCTCACTAAGCTCAAATGTGCATGAGAAGTCGAACATTTAATTAAGTTCGTGCACGTGAGCAATAGCATATGCATAGTTGAATCTAAATGCAAATCAACTTCGAAACAACCCCATTAAACAAATGGTTAAGATCAATCTATGCATCCAAAATTATGACCAAATATCTGAGCGACGTGGAAACATGAAGTGAATGGGGTCTAAGCACACCAATATGCCATATCAAGCGTAAACTCACGACACAAAAACCGAAAATCTTTTTGTGTTTTTCCAAAATGAAATATTTTTGACCCCAAAACAAAATCTTTTTGTATTTTTCAAAAATATATAAAACCAAAAATCTTTTGTATTTTTGTAATAAGACTCAAATAAAAGATAAAATATAATACAAAAGATAAACATGTCATAACACTAGAAAAGATATATTATAAAGCAAAACTAGCGTATGACAAACATGCCAACACAATCATTCATAAGATCTATCATGGAAAAATTCACGTGGAATCAAAAGAGAGTTATCAAATCTAATTCCTAAAGCCTCTAAGTCCGATTTCCTAACCCAAGTAGGTGTGTAACGACGCATGAGGGTTTTGGAAAATGAAACGACTTTATTCTTAACTTTCTGAGGATCATTCTTAAGGTCATATAAAAAACGTCTAAAGTGATCCTTCCTACCGCAATGAGTGCAAGTGTAAACACGGTGAGGAATATTACCTAAATGTGGACCTCTCCTAATATTCCTAGTTGTCTCTCTCACATGTATGGTATTGGCTTTGGGAATGGTAGAAATACAATCATCAAAGCCTATACTACACCTATAATCTTTGATTTGGATGGTTCCTAACATCCTATCCAAATGTTCTGACCTAGCCTCCAAATCAAACTTAACCTTACTCGAATCTCTCAATCTCTCCTCAAGATCACCTATCATAAGCTTGAGCAAATGCCTAGACTCCTAAAACTCTATAATATCCTTCTTCATAGCCTCCATCAAACCAAGAAGACTATCTCTCTCACCCTCAACGTACTCTAGTTTCTCCCTAAGCATATTCTCTCATGCCCTAAGATCCTCAATCAATGCATCATTATTTTCTATGGCACGTTCTTTCAACCTAGATTGCAACTTTAAGTTTGGCTTCGTCATCTTCACCGTTTACTCATAAAATTCACGGAAGGCAACTTTCAACTCACTCTCCTTTACTTCTTCATCCTCACTCGAATCACCCTCACTCACGTGGGGCTCACTCAATATGGCCTTGAAATTGTCATTCATATGAGTATCTTCATGAGAAGATTTATCGTCATCACTCACACGAGAAACCATAAATGCGGTGTAGTTGCTCTCAATGGGGGAACCCTCTCCCTCTTTTGGATCACTATCACTAAGGATGGCATTATATGCAATTGGTTTCTTTCCCTCCTTCTTAAGTCTAGTGGGGCACTTCGCTACCCTATAGACATAAACCCTCACAAGCATAACACCTATCCGAATCATCATTTTTTATCATTCTCACTTTAGTTCTTAGGGACGTGATCGGCCTTGTTATTCTTGAATTTATCAAGTCTTTTTTCATCTTTCGATTGCTTTTGGAACTTTTAAAACTTCTTGAACTTCTTTGCCAATATAACCACATCTTCGAAATCGGTGTCAGATTCATCATCCAAAACTTTAGTTTCATTCTTTTAGGCTTTCAAAGCAATTCCCCTTTCTTTCTTTTGCACTTGCTTAGAGGTAAACATGTCAAGCTTATTAGTTTATAGGTCACCTACAAGCTGCAAACCTAAAGAGTTTAAAAAGGTCACCTTTTGATCAAATCAAGCGAGAAACGACCTTAAGATTTTCTTTAATTATAGGGTATCTTCTCTCCCAAGTTAAATGATTAGTTGACAATATGGGACAACCCAACGTAAAACTCATCAAACGTCTCACTTTTTAACATCTTAATCGTCTCAAATTGGGTGGTGAGATTTTTGAGTTTGGAAGCCCTAACAGTGCTAGTTCCCTCGTGAGTGAGTGCAAGAACATCCCACACCTCTTTAGACGTTTCACAGATCATAATACAATTACACTCTTCTGGGGTGACATACGAGGAAATATCGTTTAAACCTTTATAATTATATTGGGCAAGTTTGTGTTCGGCATAAGTCCATGACTTAACAGGATTTAAATGAGTGTCCTCATCCTCTCTCGTGTCCGGTGGAGTCCACCCCTTTTCTATCGCTAACCAACGCTTATCTATGGATTTAAGTGCACACTTCATATGCATCTTCCAATAAGCATGATTCGACCCATCAAACATAGGCATTTTAAAGCCATCATAAACACCGAAATTCATACCTAAAGACAAACGGGATCACTCACACAATAAAATAGAGTTTTAGACTTAATACCAATTTGTAAAAATGGGGTCCCTTTTAGGTGTGTGCCTTGGGTGTCCCTTTTGAATCCTTTGATATTTATAAGATCCAACTTTCTCCTTTAGCTGACACGACTAAGAGGAAGATGCCTAATTTGATGAGTGGGCCATTATTTCCTCCCACCCCAAGAAGAATGATGACATTAGTAAGAAGCTAATTGAGAAGAAATCCCAAGCCAGTGATAAGAGGCCTCAAGTCCTTGGTACTGATGAGACTTAAACTATCGAGTCTCAATTTAAGTGATTGAAGAGAGGTTGGTCTGACCTTCAGAAACAGACCCAAGAAAATTAATTTGACCAGCAAGCGTTGGCTGCAAAGAAGACTCTGGCCGACCAACAAGAGTTGGTAAGAAAAATCCAGGCTGACCTTGACATTGGGTCATCTTCTGTTTCTATTAAACGTGGATTGGTCAGGGGTTTAATCAAGTCTGGAACTCTTATTGCTGATAGATTTGCATCATCCCCATACCTAGGTCCAGGTTGACTGAGAGGGCTTGCCATAATTTGACACTGGTATTTACCTTATCTTTTTATTTTTCTCCATGTTGATGAATTCTTTATGACTTGTGGTGTTTTATCTTTTTTGCAATTTATGGTTAACTTAAACTAAATAAATGAGAATGAAGACCAATTGAGTTATTCTCCCGGTGAAGTGAAAGAGCTCTTTAAGGGCATGAGACAATCTTTGGCTGCTTTTTGAGAGGCTTTGGAATCAAAACAAAAGTTCTGGGAGGAGGAGCTGAAAAAGGCTACGGATAGGGCAACTATGGTAAAAAATAAATTAAAAGCTACTGATGAAAAGGCCCAAACTATCGAGACAAAATTAGTTGATGCTGAAGGTAGAGACAAGGCTACCGAAGATAAACTTACAGAAGACACAACTCAGATCCAAACTTCTGAAGATAGAGTGGTTGGCTTGACTTTTAAAGTTACTTCCTTGAAGGCTAAGGGTAAATCTTTATTTGACAAGGGTTGGGACAAGGCCCTTTTTCCTACCTCTTCTCAAGTTCAGTATGCCAAGAAACTTTCCTCCAAGAAAGGTTAGTCGGAGGCTCTGAAGGTGGTCGTCTCTGAGGTAAACTCTTAGCTCTTCCCATGGCATGACCCGGGCACTCTTCCTAATTTGGATAAGGAGTTTGATGACGAAGAAGGATTATGAGAGTCTTCAATGATGACCATTGAGTCTTCAGTGGTTCCAGAAGAAAGTGCCGACCTACCTGTTGCTAGCCACGACGAAGCCAAGGATAAGGAGAAGGTTTAGCTCATTCTTATCTAGTTTTTTATCCTTTATCACATGTATTTTCTATTTCTTTTCTTGTATTTCTTATTGATGTATCCTCCCATATACTTCAAGATTAATTAATGGAAGAACATATTTTTTCTCAATTGTTGACGCCTTTTAATGACTTTAATTTCTTACTGGTTTGTTCTTTTCTGTATTGTCTATTTCTCTAAATTTGCCCCATAAACTCATATACTTGTAACTTTTCAGTTTGATGCTAGGAAGAATACCATAATCTATGTTTAATTCGATATACTCAGGTGGAGTAGAAATCTTCTGGAAGATGGTTATGTTCCTATGTCTGAGGAAGACCTAGCAGGGTTTCTCAGCCCAAATGTCTCTGACCAAGTTAAGGAGTCATATATCCATCTTTATTGCCTTTTGAATAGGGTTATAGATAATAATTCTTCTTATTATGAGTTGATTGAGAGGATGCGGGACGACCACAAGCTTCTCTTGGCTTTGCATCACTCTGATTATGATGCTAAGTATAAGGCCTTGAGTGAATTAAATTCTTTTGACAAAAAATTACAAGTCATCACTTTTGCTATGAATAAGAAAGAATTATCTTTAAATAAATATCTGAAGAGTTCTCGATCAATTGATACTATGTTATAGAGGGAAAAAAATCATTGAGGAATGAACTTGACAGTCTGAAGAGATCAACCACTACTAGTCCAGATGAGGGTGTTTCATTTTTAGAGGATCAAAATGCCAGGTTATTGGAGGATCTAGAGGCTTGACAGAAAAAGAAAACCAAATCTATCTCTGGAAAACAATCAAGGCAAAATATAGTTGTTCGACCTACCATTAATGAGGAAAGAACAAGAGAACCTTGGCTGAGCAAGCTGATCAACTTAAAGAGAAATACAAGGCTATAAAAAAGCTTCAAGATAATGTGGATCGACTTACATTCCATTTCCATAAACAACCCAGAGCTATTTGGGTGGATGGATATAATGAAGCTCTGACTTCTCTAGATGTGCATATAGAGCAAGCTATAAATGAAGGTTATAAATGGGGTTGGTTAAACCTGCTTGCCTTGTTAAAGGTACCTAAAAATAATGAACTGTGGCACTGGCATACTCAAGGGATCATTGATTATCCTGATCCTCCTTTCTCGATTGACTTTAGTTGGATTAATCTAGATGCTATTCCTTAGAGTTTGATTAGAAAATATGTTAAGGATTTTGGCCTTGAAGGAGAAGTGGAGTATTGGATTCCTCCAAATGATATTCCTCAAAGTTTGATTAGAAAATATATTGGGGATTTTGGCCTTGAAGGAGAAGTGGAGTATGTTCATACTCAAAATCTTCTTGATCGGTCAAGTGGCAATAGGCGTTCTAGGAGGAGGCCTTTTGATTCTATCAATCGTCTAAGCACCTTTGATGATCCTCCTCTTGGGGTGAGGAAGGTTGATGGAAAGCGCCCAATATGATCCTCCTCTTAGGATGAGTAAGGCTGATGGAAAGCGTCCAATAGAATAGTTTTATACTTATTTTTCTATTGTAATGTGTTTTGATCAATGAAATAAATTTATTTTTTATTGAGTTTCCTTTATTTAAGCTCGTGGTTGATATTAATCTTTTTTTCGATTAGGTAACGTGTATAATGATTAGTTAATCATCTTATAGACTAAATAACCTGATTAAATGTTTAATATTTGATTAATATTTGAATCATTTATGACCTTAGATTTGACTAATGCTCTTAGATAAAACTGGAAATAGCTTTATTATACTAAGTTATAACATTAGTTATCAGTGGAGACCAAGTGTATTAGGAATGTATAATTATTCTTGTGTTTGAACATAGTTGAGTAAATCTCTATTGAAGAAATTTTACAGACTTCTTATTTTTGATTTTTCGAGGGAAAATCATATTTGAAGTTTAACTTTTCTAAAGTTGGAAAAGTTTGAATCAAAATTAACTTTTTTGAAGTTGAAAAAGTTTGAACCATGCTCTTTTCTGAAGTTGGAAAAGTTTGGATCAAAATTAACTTTTTTAAAGTTGGAAAAGTTTGTAAAAGTTTGAACCATGCTCTTTTTTGAAGTTGGAAAATCTTGGATTAACTTTTATAAAGTTGGAAAAGTTTGAATTAAAATGGCTCATTAATCTAATTTATGGTTAAAGTGTAATAACCATACTCTAAAAAACAAAACAAAAAAAGGAAGTATAATATAGGAAAATATGAAATTTCATTCATTTGAATAATCGATTACATTAAAAATGAAATTACTGATAATACTTGCGCAGATGGCCTGCGTTACAAGGATTCTTGAATTCCTCTTTTTCCAGAGTTTCCAAGAGATAAATGACTGGTCGAATAATCCCCGAGATACAGTATGGACCATGAAAATTAGGTTTCAACTTGTTTCTCTTCTAGATTACTTTATTGAGCACCAGATCTCCCTACTTCAGGTTGGTCGTATTGACCCTTCAATTATAAAACTTTGCAGTCCTTTGTTAATAAGTAACCATTTGAATAGCAGCATCTTCTCGAACTTTTTCTATTATGTACATATCTAGTCGCCTCATGAGGTCACTCTTGGGTGAATCAAAGTTCAATACCCTATGAGTCGGTAGACCTATTTTATTTGGTACCACTGCCTCAGTGCCAAAAGCTAGCATGTATGTGATTTTCCCAGTTGCTGTTCTCAGAGTGGTCCTATTTGCCTAAAGGACACTGTGGAGTTCACTAATCTGGTTGCCCTTAGCCTCATTCAACATTTTCTTCAACTCATCTAGAAAGGTCTTGTTGGTGATTTTTATATGGCCATTGCACTGTGGGTGCCCATGTGTTGAATGAAGTTTATAAATGTCAGTCCTGATGCAGTACTCTTCAAATTCCTCATTATCAAATTGAGTGCTATGGTCGGTGATGAAGTCATAAGTCATGCCATACCTATAAATGATCTGCTTCCACATGATTTGGAAAACCCTTTGATAGGCCATATCAATCAAAGGCTTGACCTCCACCCATTTGGTGAAGTAATCAATTGCTATAACAAGATATTTGAACCTTCCCTTAGTGGTCAGCAGTGGTCTAACTAAGTAAATTTCCCTGATAGTGAAAGGCCATGAAGAAGTGATGGGTATTAGAGTTGCTCCTGGTCTTCTATACATGGTGGTGAATTTTTGGCACTTATCACACTTCTTGGTGAAAGTAATACAATCTTCTTTCATCATCGACCAGTAGTAACCTTACACTACTATCCATTGTCTAGGATACCTACCGAAAGTGCGAGCTTTACATGAGCCTTTATTCACATCTTTGATCAAATCATTTCCTTCGTTTGGATGAACACAATGAAGTAGGGAAACAATGTATCCTCGCCTATATAGAACACCTTTTTCCAACACATAACTGGCTGCTTTATACCTTATCTTCTTGGCTTCATTTTGGTCAGAAGGTAGTGTTCCTCTTTCAATGTACTCTTTAATTGGATCCATCCACGAGGGACCTAATTTCATAAAGATAACATTGACTTTCATCCCATCAATGCTTCTATGGGTAAGAATTTCCACTGGGATTGTTCGCTTGAGCTTTGTTTGAGTTATTAAAACAAGTCGAGTAAGAGCGTCTGCTCGGGCATTCTCTATTCTAGGGATACTCACCATCCCGACTGAAGTGAACAAGAAATAACCTCCATAGCCTTGTTATAATACCTTATCATCGTTTCCCCTTTGATGCCATAAATTTGCTGCATTTGATTAACAATTAGCTGGGAATCACTATGCACCAATACCTGGTCGGCACCCAATAATGAAGTCAGTTCCAATCATGTGATCAATGCTTCATATTCTACCTCATTTTGGAAGCCTTGAATTAGCTTCTCAAAGAATATTCCACATCTAAGTTGTTCAAAGTGTTTGATGATGAGGCCTGCTCCACTTCCAGTAGCACATGTGGATCCATCTACAAACAATTGCCAGATTAGAGTGTCCTTGGAGAAATATTCCTCTGACATCACTCCATGTTTGAAAATATTCTTACTCTATTGAATTCTTTCTTTAACAACCAATGATTCTGATTGAACAATCATAATCTCTATTTATTTTTGAGTTAAGATCTCTTTCGAAGAAGTCTGCTCGACAAGCAAACTTGGATTATGTTGCACCTCTGCATATGTGAATTCGACTACGAAGTCTGCCACTGCTTGGACTTTTATTGCAACTTTGGGTTCATAAACAATTTCATACTCTGCCAATTCGATTGCCTTAGACATTAACCTTTTGAACTTCTCAAGTTTATGTAATGCCTGTTGTAGAGGCAAATCTGTGTAGACAATAATGGTATGAGCTTGAAAATATGGCCTCATTCTCCTAGAAGCTTCAATGAGAGCTAAAACTAACTTCTTTAGGCATGAATATCTGATTTTCGCTCCTCGAAATGCCTTTTGGACTTTGAACTCCTCCATCTAGTCAGATCAAATCTGAGCTGACAGCCGACTCTGAAATAGCCAAATATAGATATACTTTTTCTCCCAAAACTGGTCGGGAGAGGAGTGGGGGAGAACCCAAGTAATTCTTTAAATATAGGAAGGCTTTCTCGAATTCGTCATTCCACTCAAAGGTCTTTTTAAGTAGCTTAAAAAATGAAAGACATTTATTATTTGTTCGGGAGACAAAACGGTTCAATACCGCTACTTTTCTTGTCAACTTTTGAACATATTTCTTATTGGTCAGGGACTGCATCTCCAATAAGGCTTTAATTTTGGTAAGGTTTGCTTCTATTCCCCCTTGATTAATTATGTACCCTAGGAACATTCCTTCCCATAATCCGAATATACATTTCGTTGGGTTGAGCTTAATCTAATGTTTTTCTAGTTGATCAAAGGTTTGAGCTAACCCACAATGTGGTTGGTAATAAATTTGCTCTTGGTGAGCATATCATATACGTACACTTCCATGTTTTTGCCAATCTGATCTTCCAAAACCTTGTTCCCTAGCCTCTGATAGGTTGCTTCAGCATTCTTCAACCCAAAAGGCATGACATTATAATAGTATATTCCTCGACTGGTAATAAAGGAACTACTTCCCTTATCTTCAGGTTTCATCTTAATTCGATTATAACCAGAATAAGCATCCATGAAACTGAGCAATTCATGACCCTCTATCGTATCGAACAATTGATTAATCCTTGGTAAAGGAAAGTGATCATTTGTGCATGCCTTATTGAGGTCTGTTAAGTCTACACACATGCGCCATTTGTCATTCTTCTTCTTGACCCACTACACAAAATTTTCTAATTTGTAAGTGTTTTAAACACTTAAAAATCAAACAGTAACAGTTTTAAACTGTTATAAAAGGAGGGGTTATGATTTTTTTGTAACTTTTCAATACACTTACAAATCAAATTTAGTAACGGTTCAATCAGTTAATATTTTCAAAGGTATGCGCTATATAGTGAACCCATTATAAGTGTTTTAAACCGTTACTATTTCACATTTTATAAGTGTTTAAAACCATTATTGTTTGACGCTTTATAAGTGTTTAAAACCGTTACTGTTTGTAATTTTATAAGTGTTTAAAACCATTGTAAGTGTTTAAAACCGTTACTGTTTGTAATTTTATAAGTGTTTAAAACCATTACTGTTTTACATATTGAAAGTGTTTAAATCCGTTACGGTTTGTAATTTTATAAGTGTTTAAAACCTTATAAATATCGATAGAAATAGAAAAAAGTTCAACCGCAAGAGCCCATACATGTTTCCCATCCGCTCTCTCAGGCGATGGACCAGTTAGTTTAGGCCTAGGAGATAAATTAAGATCATTGAGAAGATAATAATTAACTGACACTCTGAGAAGCTTATGAATTTCATTAATATCAATCATATCAATTTCACCCTCCTTTAGCTTATTATGCATTTATAACTCATGTTCCAACTGATCATCACCATTAAGACCTTCCCCATCTTCATGTTCTATACTAGAAGCCGCCTTATTAACCCTGACCTCTTGTTAATTTTATACTTGCAATGTATCATCTTTTTTAAGAATGACAATGCCTTTGTTACTAGTGCATGATATATTCCATTAACTGGTGCAACCTTCAATTTATGCTAAGTACGGGGACTGAGAAAACTAGACATGATGAATTGTATATAATTTTTGCTCTTAACAAACTTTATAAAACTTGGTTCCATGCCACCTCCCAGCCCTCCTCTTGACCAAATCCACGATAAAACTTCTTAATAGTGCTATAGCTAAGTAGGTCACTATACTGATCAAATCGACCCTATGGATCAACCTCAACAAATGGTTCTCTCACCTGATCAGATGAATCGGGATGCCAATTGTGCATATCACATTAGTTTTTTAGCAAATAAATTTACTTTTGTAATCTCCCACACATGTAAAAAAAATGTTCTATGTACCTAGACATTGTTCTTGACATCAGAGTAATCAACCACAACCAACTAAATCATGGAGTAAAGAACTTACCTAAACCACAACACCCTAAACCAAATATGAAATTCCATAAGTGCATGTCTCTATAAAACATTGAACACGAAATAAAAAGGGAAGTTCTAATGCATTATGATGAAAATATAAATTATATTATATATGAACAACAAACAATGTTCTCTATATGAAGTATTAAGGTCTAGAATTAACTTATTATCATTTATAGTTATATTTTCAAACCAAATAAACTAGGAAAAATGAAATTGTTGAAATGCATGTATCTTCTAATTTACATTCCAGTGAGAATGAACTCAAACCACAATATGAATTTCTCTATATAGCGAAAAATTACTCAACTCCCATCACATAACAAATATGAATAAGAATGAAGTTATCTCCAAAAATTGTACGATTAGATGTAAAATTTGACAATATGAATAAAATAAGGTCAAGATTCAATGTAAAATTTACTTTACTTGAATAGCCATATCATTTTCACCTACTTATGCATTTGGCATTTCTATCTGGCATTTACACATACATATACTATGCATAATTGATACAAAATGGGTGCTAAGTCCTTAAACATTTTACATACGCTATAATCACTTAATAAAAAATATTGATAATGTAATAATGTTCAATTTTTCATTGTTGTTAATAGGGCCAACAAAATACAAAAAATACCTAAAAAAGATAATTTAATCAACATATGTGCTCAAAGGAGACAAATTCATAAATGCACCCAGAATCCAATATATGCACAAGCATACATATTTGACGATAATAAAATCCCACGAGAGCACATGCTATAAGCATATGCAATAGAATAAAAAATTGCTATGAACAAAATGACAATTTATGCATCCATAGATATTGAAATTTTAATAAACCCATATACCCCTCTTTATGGGTGTACAATCAACCTGATTGATAGATTTAACAATCGCAACAACCACATACCCCTCTAATATGAAACCCTAGTTTCCATATGATGAAGTAGTTACTACGAAATGGCTAGAAAATATAAACCACCATACTAACATCTAAAATCAAAACTAAAAATTTGTGGTAGACAAGAATAAGACATTAGCATCACCCGAAGAATAGATGAGTAGTAAATGAGATACGAGGGAGGAGAAAAATGTATACCATAGAAGACATTGATCTGCTTACTCCGCTTTACCAATATATATAAAAATTTAAGTAGGGACAAGTTTGATTTAAATTACTTACAACCAAAAACAATTTGAAGCTTTTAAAATAACTCAAAATTGGTGTTCTAATAAATTCAAGAAGAAGATCATGCAGGAAAACAACATGATTAGAGGTTTACAAACTTAAAGTTTGAAACTCACTTTAAATACCACTTTGCTATCGAGGCAAGAAGGCCAATCAATCTTCATTTCTTTCAAAGGAACATGATCATGAGGTCTGTCACGAATTGCAATGAAAGAATAATATACACATCAACTTAAATTACAATCAATGTCAGTATGAGAGACTTTGAGTAATCAAAACAAACCTCTTTGGAACTGAAACGGAGGGTTCAACTTCAACAATATCCAGATGCAAGTAAGATGAGTATACCCTTTTTAGTTGATGCTGAAATTAGAAAAAATAGGAATGGTGTTTGAAATTAAAATCCACTAACTGGAACTGATATTCAAAACTAATAAATTACAAAAAATATAGGATTTTACCTCATTGTAGTCATCAAACATTTTATTGCCACACCGATATGATTCTATCATTGCCAACTGAGTTTTAACAAAGAAAATAAGTCATTACACATGAGGATTATCAGAAACAAAATAAAACAAACTTATTAGGGATAATTATGTACGATCTCCCCTATGTCCTAAATTATTAATCAAAGCTCCTGTGATTCGAGAAGTTATAGTAAACTCCTATATATTATAAATTTTTCTTGACATCATTTTTGATTAACTTTTATAACTCTTATGCACGTGGATTTATCTTAACTTATAAATAACTTTCTCCATGATATAACTGAAAGCTACAAATAATTATTCAGAAAAAAGAAATAGAAAAAAGGGGCAGCTCATTGTCATCCAACTCGAGGCAATTCAATATGGTCATCCAAGCTTATTTACTATCAATATTCTCAGGCACACGCATAAATAACAAAAATCACTCACAATATCGTCACTTCTTCCAGATAATTTGAGATATTGCAATGTGACATGATCAACTAGGAAGAACCCCATTGTTGCACCATACTCAGGATATATGTTGGCAATGGTGGCCCTGTCAGCTAATGATAGTTCACCCATACCATCCCCACAAAAAGACATTTTAAACCCTTAGATCTTCTGTAACAGAACCATGACAGGTGATTCTTACTATAGTTTCAACATTAGTTACCATAGAACTCTACAAATTTTCAAACAACACCATGCTTTCTTATCATTTGTGTAACAGTTAAAACCAAGTCAGTAGCCAAATTTCTTTTTCAGGAAAACATTATCAAAAAATTACAAACGAATCACTACAACATCTTTTCCAGAGAGAACAACACAAATTTTTCTTCCGAATCGAGATAAAAATATGGATTGATTTAGAAAATCTATTATATTTTTCTCTACTTTTGGATCAATTGATTAAATCTATTGTTTTTTTTTATAAAAATATATTATGGATGATTTGATTTGGTACTAACCCTGTTTAATCATCTCATCTTCACAAAAAACATATTTTATACCTATATTTGAGAAGAGAAACCTCCTCAGAACAAAGATGAGACGCGATGGTGATGAGAAACAAATCCCGTAAGACCAAAGATGGAGCCACCTGAGACCAAAGAGGAATCATCTGAGACTGAAGACACGATGGTGATGAGCGGCGTGACTCCGTGAGACCAAATACGTGATGGTGATGAGACCACAGATGTAACACGATGGTGATGAGAACACAAATGGAACGCGATGGTGATAAAACGAAGACCTAAGTGCGAAGATGGTTGTCTATAGCAGGAATGATGAAAATAAAATAGAGGGAAGGAATTTCTTTTAACACTTTTGAATCTTATAAGGGGATACACATGAGTCTCATGTGTTCTATAATGCTTGGCCAACGAAAGCCACGAACTGCGAATGGGGATTAGTCGAGGTGCGCGTAAGCTGGCCCGAACACCTCATGGTATGCTACAAAAAAATGTGTTCTATATTATCTATTGTGCATTATATTAATAATTTTGTATAAGTCATGGACACTTACAAATTTCCTAAGTGACTAAAACACTTATAAATTTTTTAAGTGTCCCGAACACTTATAAATAATTTTTTCAATTAGTTATAAATTAGACAATTTAGTGTAGTGACCATTAATACATTAGCCAACCATCCGGGATACTTAACATCTTCACTAAATTCGTTCTTGCAGTGATTTCTCCACTTTCGCCTGGATTGCCATAATCTCATCGGGGCTGAAAACTCTTCTCTTTTGCTTAATCGGCTTCGAATCTAGGTAGATATTAAGTTCATGGAAATGAAATATGGATCAATCCCTGACATATCTTCATGGCTCCAAGCGAACACATTTTTCTTTTCTCTAAGGAATGTAATTAATTCCTATTTGAGAGAGGACGACAATCTTGAACTAATCTGTGTAGTTCTTTCTGGATTTTCGTCATCCAGTATAATAGTTTTAATTTCTTCCATAACTTGCCCCTTAACCATATCCTTCTCTTCCCAAGGATCCAAAGGGTCAATATAGAAAGTGGTTGTTCCTTTATTTGTATTTCTTGTTGGTCGACTGAAGTATAATAGCATTCCATGGCCTCTTTCTGATTTCCATTCACTATGCCAACTCCACAATTTGTTGGAAATTTCATGCATTGATGCACTGTAGTTGGCACAGTCTCTAACTTCTTTATTTCTACTCTTCCTAGGATGATATTAAAGGCCGGCGGGATATTTTTATCTAACACAAAGAAACGAATTATTTCCCTCCTACTTGCCGACCAGATATTGACTAAAACTTCCAGCTTGATCGTCCCTAAGGGGTATACTTTCTTACTTGCAAATCCTATGAGAGATCTATGGTATGGTTCCAACTTACTGTCTTTTAGCCCTAAGCTTTGGAAACAGTTGTAGAACATTACATTAGCTAAACTACCATTATCAACTAGTATCACTACACCAAAACTGGCGATTGGTCACGGCCAAAATCCCTGACCAAACCTGTGGGTCGCGGACTTGGGCCGTGACCATTTCGGGCGTGACCATTTTCGTGGGTCGCGGCCCAAGTCCGTGACCAAAAAATGGTCACGGCCGAGAGGGGTCACGGCAGATGGTCGCGGACTTAGGCCGTGACCCATGCCGTGATAGGTCGCGGCTCTAATCCGTGACCCATAACCGTGACAAATTGGTCGCGGCCAAAGTCCGCGACCCATGTGCGTGACAAAAAAAAATTAAAAAAATTGGTCGCGGCCCTTGTCCATGACCCACAACCGTGACAAATTGGTCGCGGCCAAAGTCCGCGACCCATGTGCGTGACAAAAAAAAATTAAAAAAATTGGTCACGGTCCTTGTCCATGACCCACGACCGTGACAAATTGGTCGCGGACTTTGGCCGCGACCCATGTGTGTGACAAAAAAAATTAAAAAAAATTGGTCGCGGCCCTAGTCCGCGACCCATTACCGTGACAAAAAATAAAAAAAATGGTCGCGGACTTTGGCCGCGACCATTTTTAAGCGCGACAAAAAAAAGTAAAAATGGTCATGGACAAAGTCCATGACCATATTTATCTGTAATTTAAAAAAAATGTATTTTTTTTTGCCCAATCCTAAAATTGGGGTTCCTGTGAGTGCATCATCGGTTGCTACGAGGTGTTACAAATATTTATTATAGGCAAAACAATAAAAAAAAATCACAAATTGCGAATTGAGAATGTTGTTAATAAACAAATATATATACAAACATAAAAATATTACACGTCTTAATAATTCACAGACCAAAAAAAAATTGGGCAGAGTTTCCTCTATTTTCTTGACATTCCAAAACCTGTAAATGAAAAACCTGCTTATTATAAAGCCCGCACGGCTATAAAATTCAACAATCAAATTATAAAAGCCCGCACGGCCATAAAACTAAACAATAAAAGCCTGCACGGCTATAACACATAAAAAACATTATCCTGAATGTCCACAACATATAAATAATCATCATGTTGTAAAACATTGCCTCCTTCATTTGATCCACGCGCAAAAATCCTACAAATGATAGGATACAAAAAATAAAAGTATCAGTAACCAAGTAATTTTACAAAAAAATTAATTAAGCTGAAAAATTGCATATATGAGTTAAAATTATCAGTAACCAAGTAGAAATATAAAAATTAAGTGTGGAAATAAGCAAATTACCGTCGTACTCTCAAACCGGGACACCCGCGGCTGCGGGGTCCGTTCCCACGAGTTACGTTGGTCCCGTGGGAGGTGTTGGTGCCACCCACGGGGCCGTTCGGGGGCTGTTTCGAGTTCTCACCCTCTAACGCCATGTTTTTAAGCCTAAGTGTGGAAATAAGCAAATTACCGTCGTACTCTCAAACCGGGACACCCGCGGCTGCGGGGTCCGTTCCCACGAGTTACGTTGGTCCCGTGGGAGGTGTTGGTGCCACCCACGGGGCCGTTCGGGGGCTGTTTCGCGTTCTCACCCTCTAACGCCATGTTTTTAAGCCTAAGTGTGGAAATAAGCAAATTATCATCGTACTCTCAAACCGGGACACCCGCGGCTGCGGGGTCAGTTCCTACGAGTTACGTTGGTCCCGTGGGAGGTGTTGGTGCCACCCACGGGGCCGTTCGGGGGCTGTTTCGAGTTCTCACCCTCTAACGCCATGTTTTTAAGCCTAAGTGTGGAAATAAGCAAATTACCGTCGTACTCTCAAACCGGGACACCCGCGGCTGCGGCGTCCGTTCCCACGAGTTACGTTGGTCCCGTGGGAGGTGTTAGTGCCACCCACGGGGCCGTTCGGGGGCTGTTTCGAGTTTTCACCCTCTAACGCCATGTTAAGCCTAAGTGTAGATATAAGCAAATTACCGTCGTACTCTCAAACTGGGACACCCGCGGCTGCGGGGTCAGTTCCTACGAGTTACGTTGGTCCCGTGGGAGGTGTTGGTGCCACCCACGGGGCCGTTCGGGGGCTGTTTCGAGTTCTCACCCTCTAACGCCATGTTTTTAAGCCTAAGTGTGGAAATAAGCAAATTACCGTCGTACTCTCAAACCGGGACACCCGCGGCTGCGGGGTCCGTTCCCACGAGTTACGTTGGTCCCGTGGGAGGTGTTGGTGCCACCCACGGGGCCGTTCGGGGGCTGTTTCGAGTTCTCACCCTCTAACGCCATGTTTTTAAGTCTAAGTGTGGAAATAAGCAAATTACCGTCGTACTCTCAAACCGGGACACCCGCGGCTGCGGCGTCCATTCCCACGAGTTACGTTGGTCCCGTGGGAGGTGTTAGTGCCACCCACGGGGCCGTTCGGGGGCTGTTTCGAGTTTTCACCCTCTAACGCCATGTTAAGCCTAAGTGTAGAAATAAGCAAATTACCGTCGTACTCTCAAACCGGGACACCCGCGGCTGCGGGGTCAGTTACTACGAGTTACGTTGGTCCCGTGGGAGGTGTGGGTGCCACCCACGGGGCCGTTCGGGGGCTGTTTCGAGTTCTCACCCTCTAACGCCATGTTTTTAAGTCTAAGTGTGGAAATAAGCAAATTACCGTCGTACTCTCAAACCGGGACACCCACGGCTGCGGCGTCCGTTCCCACGAGTTACGTTGGTCCCGTGGGAGGTGTTAGTGCCACCCACGGGGCCGTTCGGGGGCTGTTTCGAGTTTTCACCCTCTAACGCCATGTTAAGCCTAAGTGTAGAAATAAGCAAATTACCGTCGTACTCTCAAACCGGGACACCCGCGGCTGCGGGGTCAGTTACTACGAGTTACGTTGGTCCCGTGGGAGGTGTTGGTGCCACCCACGGGGCCGTTCGGGGGCTGTTTCGAGTTCTCACCCTCTAACGCCATGTTTTTAAGCCTAAGTGTGGAAATAAGCAAATTACCGTCGTACTCTCAAACCGGGACACCCGCGGCTGCGGGGTCCGTTCCCACGAGTTACGTTGGTCCCGTGGGAGGTGTTGGTGCCACCCACGGGGCCGTTCGGGGGCTGTTTCGAGTTCTCACCCTCTAACGCCATGTTTTTAAGCCTAAGTGTGGAAATAAGCAAATTACCGTCGTACTCTCAAACCGGGACACCCGCGGCTGCGGGGTCCGTTCCCACGAGTTACGTTGGTCCCGTGGGAGGTGTTGGTGCCACCCACGGGGCCGTTCGGGGGCTGTTTCGCGTTCTCACCCTCTAACGCCATGTTTTTAAGCCTAAGTGTGGAAATAAGCAAATTATCATCGTACTCTCAAATCGGGACACCCGCGGCTGTGGGGTCAGTTCCTACGAGTTACGTTGGTCCCGTGGGAGGTGTTGGTGCCACCCACGGGGCCGTTCGGGGGCTGTTTCGAGTTCTCACCCTCTAACGCCATGTTTTTAAGCCTAAGTGTGGAAATAAGCAAATTACCGTCGTACTCTCAAACCGGGACACCCGCGGCTGTGGCGTCCGTTCCCACGAGTTACGTTGGTCCCGTGGGAGGTGTTAGTGCCACCCACGGGGCCGTTCGGGGGCTGTTTCGAGTTTTCACCCTCTAACGCCATGTTAAGCCTAAGTGTAGAAATAAGCAAATTACCGTCGTACTCTCAAACCGGGACACCCGCGGCTGCGGGGTCAGTTCCTACGAGTTACGTTGGTCCCGTGGGAGGTGTTGGTGCCACCCACGGGGCCGTTCGGGGGCTGTTTCGAGTTCTCACCCTCTAACGCCATGTTTTTAAGCCTAAGTGTCGAAATAAGCAAATTACCGTCGTACTCTCAAACCGGGACACCCGCGGCTGCGGGGTCCGTTCCCACGAGTTACGTTGGTCCCGTGGGAGGTGTTGGTGCCACCCACGGGGCCGTTCGGGGGCTGTTTCGAGTTCTCACCCTCTAACGCCATGTTTTTAAGCCTAAGTGTGGAAATAAGCAAATTACCGTCGTACTCTCAAACCGGGACACCCGCGGCTGCGGGGTCCGTTCCCACGAGTTACGTTGGTCCCGTGGGAGGTGTTAGTGCCACCCACGGGGCCGTTCGGGGGCTGTTTCGAGTTTTCACCCTCTAACGCCATGTTAAGCCTAAGTGTAGAAATAAGCAAATTACCGTCGTACTCTCAAACCGGGACACCCGCGGCTGCGGGGTCAGTTCCTACGAGTTACGTTGGTCCCGTGGGAGGTGTTGGTGCCACCCATGGGGCCGTTCGGGGGCTGTTTCGAGTTCTCACCCTCTAACGCCATGTTTTTAAGCCTAAGTGTGGAAATAAGCAAATTACCGTCGTACTCTCAAACCGGGACACCCGCGGCTGCGGGGTCCGTTCCCACGAGTTACGTTGGTCCCGTGGGAGGTGTTGGTGCCACCCACGGGGCCGTTCGGGGGCTGTTTCGAGTTTTCACCCTCTAACGCCATGTCAAGCCTAAGTGTAGAAATAAGCAAATTACCGTCGTACTCTCAAACCGGGACACCCGCGGCTGCGGGGTCAGTTCCTACGAGTTACGTTGGTCCCGTGGGAGGTGTTGGTGCCACCCACGGGACCGTTCGGGGGCTGTTTCGAGTTCTCACCCTCTAACGCCATGTTTTTAAGCCTAAGTGTGGAAATAAGCAAATTACCGTCGTACTCTCAAACCGGGACACCCGCGGCTGCGGGGTCCGTTCCCACGAGTTACGTTGGTCCCGTGGGAGGTGTTGGTGCCACCCACGGGGCCGTTCGGGGGCTGTTTCGAGTTCTCACCCTCTAACGCCATGTTTTTAAGCCTAAGTGTGGAAATAAGCAAATTACCGTCGTACTCTCAAACCGGGACACCCGCGGCTGCGGGGTCAGTTCCTACGAGTTACGTTGGTCCCGTGGGAGGTGTTGGTGCCACCCACGGGGACGAGCTATCTTCGGTCAAGAATCATCACTGGGAGCCTTAGGCCCGGGTATCAACAGAGATAACAATGTGAACTCCTTTCTCATGCATAACGTCGGAGGAAGACTTAAAGGCGCCATAAGAACTGGCCAATAACTCTGACTAGTACTTAAATTACCGAAAGGGTTAAACCCATCGGTTGAGATTGCAAGACGAACGTTGCGCGGTTCCTTTGCAAATTCATGGTGTTGTGCATTTGAAATTTGCCAGATGAGTGAATCAACCGGATGACGCATCAAATTCCCACCCACCTCGCATCGAGCATGCCATGTCATGGCCTCCGCTATCCACGTTACAGTAAAAAAACGTTTTAACCGTGGCCCAAGTGGAAAATATTTCAAAACCTTTTGTGGGACTTGCGAGCACTTGCGATTTTTTGCATGTTTGTCATTTCCATTCTCACAAACCATATATCTAGGCTCACTGCATACAGGACATTCATCCTTCTCTTCGTGCTCATTCCGGTACAATATGCAATCATACTTGCAAGCATGAATAGATTTGTATTTCAAACCTAAACCCTTCAAACTCTTCTTCATGGTTGGATAATTGTCTGGTAACATGTTCTCTTTTGGGAGAATTTCTTTAACCCACTTAAGAATTCCGGTTACGCTGTTTCCAGACAAACCAAATTGACTCTTCAAATTATGCAAACCAATCATTGCATATAATACCGAGTGATCTTCATCGCAATCTTTATACAACGGTCTAGCCGCATCTGCTTTCAACCGTATGTATTCCCGATCTCCTAGTAGTTCAGCATCAATTTGTTCATTTACTTGGTCATAATGCACATTATTTGTATCCATAGGTTGGTGGTTTTGTTGGTTGTGGAGTCCGTAAGCATCATCAATTAAGTCGGTCAATGGACGATGTGTTGGTGAATCATGTACCACTTCTACTCCTTGAGGTTCCGTTACACGGTCGGCTCCCGGTAATTCTTCTGGAACATAAGGTACAACTTTTTCACCATGGTATGTCCATATTATATAGTCTTGACAGATTCCCCACTTTAGTAAATGCAACTCAACAACTTCCAATGACTTATATTTTCCGTTAATACAATGAGTGCACGGACACGGAATCTTCTCACTTTTAAGATTTTTGGAAGCATATTTAACAAATTCATAAACGCCCTTTACATGATTAATTGATATCCGGTTAGTCTCTCCCATCCACTCTTTGTATTGTGGGAAATCCATGTAATAATCTTCAAATTTCAGTCCTGTGGTAATAGGTTAAAAAATATTATTACAACTGAAACATAAAGAATATTCTTACGACTGAAACAAAAAAAATATCATTCCATACGAAAAAAAACCAATATTCTTACAACTGAAACAAAACCAATATTCTTACAACTGAAGCAAAACCAATATTCTTACAACTAAAACAAAAAAAAATTATTACAACTGAAACGAAAGAAAATATTATTAAACCTTGGCCAACAGATAAAGTGGCCAAGTAATAAAAGATTTTGCATAATTCCTCAATTCCATCCCATCCCCGCTGTTAACGTACACAGGTACATCTCCGCAGCCGTTGTATATTTCATCGACCATTATTTTAGCCTCACCCTTCTCCAAAGGTCGGCGATGTACTAGAGTCCCCCTTTCCCTGGAGATGAGTATGCACACGCCAACAAACCTCGAATTGCTCATGTCCTTGATATAGTACTCTTCGCCATAGTCACCGTGAGCTGTTGACGATGATCCGAGCCCCGTGATTGGAGGATGAGGCATTTGAGAGGGGAATGTTGGAGGGGAAGGATGTGTGAAATCTTGAGGAGGCATTGGGGGCCTATAACTTTCAATAAGATTCACAAGTTTCCCAATTTGATTGTTCAATAATCCCAGGGAATTTTTAAGGTCATGGACATCCCCATCGGTCTTCTGTTGGTGCTCCTTTTGGGATGAGATATAATTCTTGACCGAAGATAGCTCGTCCACAAGAGGTGCAATGTGTTGAAGTTTTGTTTTTGGCATATGTGAGCCAACGCCTCTCGTCCTCCCCCTTTTGTCCTTTCCAAAGGTCTTAGTCAGGGCATCATTTTCAAGGTCAAAGTCATCAGTAGGGCACCAATCTGATTGACTGCTGATGGCCTCTATTGATTCCAGTGTCTTAGCCAACTGCAGGGGGAATTTATTATCTTTGTCCCGTCGAGCATGAAGGAATAAGTTGGATCGATTTGGGTTTTTACCGGCATCTGGACCATCTTTTGTCCTACTCTCCCATTCATTCTTCAAATCCTCATATGATTTGGATCCCAGCCTATGGATATCAGTTTTTTGTGCCCTATTTTTTTTGTTTTGCTCCCTCTGGACCAACTTGTTTTCCTTCGCCTCATTCTCCAAAAACTTATTCCACTGATCCACCGGCATTTCAACATTGGGAGGCACTTTCTCTTTCAAAGCCAAAATATCGGAGCTCGCTACCTCTTTCGGGAAATGTTTCTTCCGAAGGTTTCTCCTGTATGTCCTCAATCCTTCAGCAACCCGAGATAGAACCTTATTCTTGGAACGGTCAGGAAATGAGAAATGCTTGCAAAGTTGGTTATATATGTCATCTTTGACAGATTGATCAACAAGGTTCCAATTATCTGGTCCACCGACTCCCACGTTCATTTTTCCCAGCGACAAACACCGGGATTTAAAGTTCAGCACGTCACTCCTATCACCCATCGGGTTATTCCCGAGAAGGGAGAATCCAATAGGCTTCTTTTCATTTGAGCGGGAGGCATCATGAGTGTTGGATTGGGGCGTTAAAGCAACGGGAGTGCCGGATTGGGGTGTAGGAGCACTTGGGGTTGGACTTGGTGAGGAGTGAACCATTGGTGGAGTTGTGAATTGCTCAGCCATTGGTGTTGAGAATTCGGGTTCTGCAGAAGATGGTGAACCTCGTTGTGGTGTCACATCGGCACTTGGTACCCTAGGGTTGTTTCCTCTCGACATTATCTACAAAAATTAAAAAATATGAGTGACTAAATAATTATAGTAATATGAAATTATAACTAATTAATCAAGCTTAATTAGTTTTAGATATATAAATAGATAGATAGATACCTTTTCAAAGTAAGACTTTAGAATAAGTTCAATGTGTCTGATCTCCATCCATTCGGTATTAGTTTTTAAGAACCTATAAATTTTTGCACGTGGCCAACTAGAAGGAAGGGTATCTATGATTGATGTGTAGATGTCAGTGACATGAACTCGGAATCCCCTATTTCTCAACTTGTTGGCAAGATTCAATTTTACGTGCATGTGGCGCGAGACATCACAGTCTATGTCAATGCTCTCTGTACGCAGTTGTATCCATAACGGGTGGATTTTTTTTTCCGCCTTCTCCAACAACGTAACCAAGGTCAGGGCTATGTCGGGATTATGTGTGTGAAATATATTTTGTATAACGTCATCCCAGTTTTCTGGTAGAGAAAATAGAATACGATCGAACAAGTAATCTTGCTGGATATCAAATCCATGATTTATAAGGTAGTTAAATTGTTCGATCTTTTTATTTCCGTACCTATAAATAGGAGTACCCTCTATATGACGCACGCTAATAAAAGAGTTATGTGTGCGGTCTAATTGCAACCTGTCCCACTCTTGTTGACAGTATTTATCACCGTGCCTCATTTTTCCTGAGAAAAGTAGTATCCAACAAATTTTATAACATATACATTTATCGACACTAGTATCAATTCAATAAATTCAACATAGTATCCAACACGACATGCATATAACCCCCAATATAGTATGATGGCACGCATATAACCCCCTATAAAATCCCACGAGGTAGATGTAATTTTTTTTTTTACTTATTAAGAATCCATTTAATAATATTTTGTCAAAAAAAATATAATGTCTAGGGTTATATTTTGAATAATATTTTGTCAAAAAAAAAAATCCCAATACAATGTCTAGGGTTTATTGAAATAAAATGTCTAGGGTTTATTGAAATAAAATACAATTTGTTTGTATTTACACACATAAACACACATACACACATACATATAAACATAAATCTATACATACACACACATATATACAAATCTATACATACACACACACATATAAACATAAATCTATACATACACACACATATATACAAATCTATACATACACACACATAAATCTATACATACACACACATATACACACATATACTAACACAATGAGAATCGAAATGCACGAGAATCGAAATGAGGGATGGAAATCGCACAAATAAACACACAATACCTTTCTGAGCCGAAATCTCAAGGATGGAAATCGCACAAATCGCCTAGGGCTTTAGACACTGACCTCGATCGACAGAAATGAAATGAGGGAGGCGCGATTATTTTTTTTAAGGACTGAACCTGGTCACGGCCAACCACCGTGACCCACCATGCGCGACCCTTAAATGAAACTCAACTGCTGCTCGATTGAACCTCCTCACGGCCCAGAGCCGTGACCCCCAGTGCACAACCTGCAAACCCCACCACTGCTCGAATGAGGGATGGTCACGGTCTAAAGCCGTGACCCATACAAGGAAATGGTCACGGCCCTCAGCCGTGACCCGTGACCCCCATTGCGCAACCTGCAAACCATCACCACCACTGCTCGAATGAAGGATGGTCACGGCCTAAAGCCGTGACCCATACCCAGAAATGGTCAGGGTCTTCGGCCGTGACCCTAAATGTGTGTGTTATTTACTTCGTCGTGCCTTTGGTCACGGACTTGGGCAGTGACCCCATCCGCGACCAGTTTGGAGGGAATTTTGGCGCGAATTTGGCGCCAAGATGGTCACGGCCTGGTCACGGCTCAAGTCCGTGACCCACAGTGGTCAGGGACTTGGGCCGTGACCACTTTCAAAGCATCCATGGTCTAGTGTGATAATAAATATGGTCACGCCCAAAACAGCCTTGGTCATGGCCCAAGTCCGCGACCAACGGGTCGCGGACTTGGGCCGTGACCAACTCGGCGTGACCATTCGCAGGATTTGGTGTAGTGTATCCTTGTAACTCTGCCGTGATGAACTTTGTATTTGATAACTAACGGATCATCATGAGGATAAAGTAACCGATTCAGATCGTTTTTAGAGAATTTGATCACTATCATGTCCTTGTTTACTTTCCTTGACTATCGTTGGATTCGGTAGGGATGGTAATGGGTTGGGTATGGCCTTAGGTTTGTCAAAACCCAAATCCGCCCCGCGAAAAAAAAAATTAACTCGCCCCGCCCCGCCCCGCGACGGGTTACGTTTTTAAACCCCAAACCCATTTAAGTATAACCAAATTAAACCAGCCCCACCTCGCTTCAATTATACGGGTCAAAACCCTCCGCGCCCCGCGGGTTAAAACCCGCAATTTTTTTATTTTTTTAAACGGATTTTATTATATAACAAATAAAATAGTAACTTTTTAATAAAATAATAAAAAATAAAATGTATCAAAATTAACTTCTATGTCTCAATACATTATCTTCAACATGAACTTATTGGAGAAAACAAGAAAAAAAAAGACAAAAAAATCTTAGATATTTTATCTTAAGTATTAAATAGATATAACAATTAAAACCAAATAATATTAACGTGGCAACCCACAAATTAAATGAGTACAAATTTTGTATTAACTATTAGTATAGATTTTATCATACAAATCAGTACATATTTTATCCACCAATTAATAAATGGCAACCAATAAATTAATAAATGGTAAGAAAATAATAAATGATCAATGAACAACATACACAAGGAGTAGAGAGACCTGCTTGAACGAAAAAAAATAATGCTGCTTGAAAATCGCTGAAAAAAGGGATGCACAACGAACAACATACAGAAGGACTAGATCTGCTTTGCACTTGTTCGCCGTTGTAAATCTCTTAAAAACCATTGTTCTCCCTCGCCGCTTAGCTCTTGTTTGTCGCTTAGTCGTCGCGACTTGGCCGCTTGAACAAAGTCGTCGCTTTCGCCACAGTACAAATATGAGGAGAATTGTTAAATTTAGGTGGTGTTTTATAGGAATAAACAACATGAAAGTTCTCAGTGGATGGGGTGGCTTTAGGTGGTGTTGTAGAGGCACAAATAAGAGGAGAGGAGAGTTCTCAGATTTAGAGAAAGGGAGGGTGAGAGTGTTTGTTTAGGGTGAATGAAATTAGGGTTTATAAGTTTATATATATATATATATATATATATATGTATGTGTGTGTGTGTGTGTGGTGAGAGTGTTAATAGGTTAATATAAAAAGGGTATATAAGTAAATTTAAGTATTATATGGGACGAGGCGAGCATCTTCTTATAAAACCCACCCGCCTCATTTAATAAACGATTTTTTTAAAACCCAAACCCGCCCCTATTATTTTAAAGAGATTTTTAACCCACCCCATTAGGGTCGGGTTAAATTTCCATTCCTAGGATTTGGCGATATCAATCTCTCTGATAGTTAGGTAGGCCTTAACTTTATTTAAGTAAGCTTTCCTTTCTACAATCACGCCTCCTCCTCCAACATCTCCTCCTGCGATGAAGTGGCATCCAAAGGATATCACGCCTACCTCCAGCTATGGTTCATTAAGCTTCTTCGACAAGTTTGGATCTTCTTTAAAATCATTGTTTCTTGCTCTTTTGTTGTCTTCCTTTGCTCGGGCTGGATATCTAGACCTCTTTTGATCATATCGGTTGCCATTCCGATCAATAAACTTTCTCAGTTTTTCCCACCAAATAAGATTTTCAACCTCTTTCTTTAATGTTATGCAGTTATTGGTGCTATGTCTATGTTCCTTGTGAAATTCATAGTACTTGGACTTATCCCTCTTATAGGGGGTGTCTTTAACTTTCTAGGCCAATTCAATTCTCGATTCCCCTTGATTTCCTCCAGGATATGGTGAACACCTTTGTTGAGGGGTATATATTCATCATACTTCTTGACCCGATCAAGAATTTTGTCGTTTTTATCCTTCTTGAATGAATTAGAATTGTTTTTCTGATTTTCACCCTTGGTTTCAGGAGCTTCATTAGCTGCCATGGTCTCCTCGTAATTCATTATATTTCTAGCCTTAGCCATTAATTATGTCATGGTTTTGGGTTGATTCTTCGCTAAAGCATAGTAAAGATATTTAGCAAGCAACCCACTCATAAGTGCTGCAATGACTATCTTCTCCTCATAGTCCACCACCTATAACTTTTCATTGTTAAAACGTGTAATGTACTGTCGGGTACTTTCTCCCGAATTTTATCTTATGGTCAAGAGATGAGTAACACTCTTGATTGGCTTAACCCCAAAGTAAAATTTATTTATGAATAATTCAGCAAATTTATGAAAACTAGAGATTTTACCTCTTGGGAGATTATTATACCAGATTTGGGATGGTCCTTTGATAGAACTGGAGAAACCTCTACACCTCATTTCTTTAGGCACTAACTAGATGTCAGCACGAGCTTGATATTGCTCTATGTGCAGGACATGATCAGTTTTCCATCATACTTAGGAGTGACCGCTGGTGGTTTGAACTTAGAGGGTGTGGGGCATTCCACAATAGTCTGGATGAAAGTTGAGCCTTTAACAAAACTTCTTTACAATGGGCTTTTTGTTTTGGCCATTTCCTCTAGCTTATGCTTCAATCGTTGCATGGATCCGTTTCAGGATTGCTCTTCTGGATTCGATTTAGCCGAGGTAGCTTTTGTGAATTTAATGTGTTTATGTGCTGAACTTTCCTCCTGAGAGGTCTGCTCGACATGCATAGAACCAATCATACTATCTCTTGATCTCATAGATCATTCTATGTGTTCACGATGACACTCCTACTGTGATGATTCCAGGACGATATGATCTGTCATAAGAAGAACGAGAATGAAAACTCCTTTCATTTATGACTGGTGGAGGTGGCATATATCTTTTAAAATTGGAGAATTTATTTTGCATTATGTGATCCAACTGTCTGAATGATTCTTGCATAGCCTCCTGTCCTTTAGCCAAATTGAACAAGATCCTTTGGAGGTCTGTCTCACCAGGGGGAGCCAATATTTCTTAATTCTTGCCTACAACTGCCAGGCTTTTTTCAGGGGCGGTAGTAATTCTTTAAACCAAAGAGTGAAATATATTAGGTAATGAACAATGGGCAGCATTCATTCTCATAGACGACACTAATCTATTGTTGTCTAAAAATGGACTTAATCTAGATTTATAATCAATGATAAAAATATTGTATGTTAATCAAATCACACACACATAAGAGAAGATATTTTTAAAGTGGTTTAGCTGTAAAATATCCTACATCCACTGTTTGTATTATTTCATAGGGTTTACAATCGCTCAGTATGGTGTGCATATGAGTGATTCGAGTTTTCCCTTGAGCTAAGGGAATATTTTTTTTATAATGGTGTTAAACCCTAGAGATGGAACGCCTTTATATTTTCAAGCATTTACATCTATGTACAATAAATAAAACTTTTGGAATTTAGTGCTGGTTGGCATCCCATCTGAGTAACTTTTTATATTTCAGATGGTTGGCGTTCTGGAGTTGGTTAGACTTTCATCCGATTAAGTATCTCTGATGCCGATCATGGTGGTTGGTCGTCCACGTAGGAGGACAAGTGTACATTTATTATTAGTCCACGTAGAAGAGTAATTTTTACATAAAACACCCCTTAATCAGCGTTAATATATTCAATAATGGATCTAGTCGTGTCATTAGAATACCATAAACTATATTTAAGAGTTACTTTTATATATTTAATTTTTCTTTTGACAAATTTTAAATGACTCTCTTTAGTGACAGACTGATAACATGCACAATACATACAAAAAACATTAAGTCATGCTTATTCTTCATGACATACTAAAGGCTCACTATCATAATACAGTAAAGGGATATATATATATATATATATATATATATATATATATATATATATATATATATATATATATATATATATATATATATATATATATATATATATATATATATGCCACTGTCATCTTTTCAGTGGTACTCATAGGTATCAGAGCTATTTTAGAATTTTGAAGACCAAATTTAGTGATTAAGTCTTTAGCATCAATTGTGATATAAAAAGTACTTCATTAGATTGATTAATTTGATGTCCTAAGAAATATTGTAATTCTCCCATGAAGGACATTTGGAGCTCCCCACTTAGGATTTTAGAAAAAAAATTCACTTGGTTTGGTAAGGTAGAACACAATACTATATCGTCCATATATACTTGGGCGATGATTATGTGAGACTTATCCTCTTCAATAAATAGAGTTCACTATCGCGTCTTTTAAAACCATTTTTTATTAAAAAATTTAGGGACGTTCATACCAAGCCCTAAGTTCTTGTTCATTTTTAAGCCGATAGATGTGCAATTATGGAAATGCGGGTAAAAATAGCCTTCAAGTTGTTCGACAAAGACTTCTTCCATTAAAATTCCACTTAAAACGCTGACCTTACTTCCATCTGGTACAATTTAAAGGGTAAGTGACATTCTACTGTTAAAAGAAGTCTAACTCACTCTAGAAAAATCACCGAAGCGAAGGTATCATATATATGTCCTCAAACCTTATTGTAGCCTTGCGCAACTAATCGGGCTTTATTTTTAATAATAATGACAGTTTTAATGGGTTTATTTTAAAAAATCTATTTTATTTCGATTACTTTGGCATTATTTGTCCAAGGGACTAGATATCAGATGACATGTATCTTAATCAGACCCAACTCTTCTTGCATGGAGTTTATCCAATAGGAGTCATTAAGGGCTTTTGTTACATTCTTAGGTTCAATCAAAGATACAAAACTTGCGTAATTTGCATAGATACTGATCTGGAATCTAGTCATAACTGGCGCAGGAAGATTTCCCACTACATGGGCTTTAGCGTGATATTTTAAAACCCAATTAGTCACACTTGGATCCTCATCCAATAATGATTCTTAAACACTCATTTGATCTTTATGGATATCAATATCAGAAATGATTTGCGTAATTTGATCAAGAAGTATTTCATTATCTTTACTAGTTTGGGTAGCAGTGGTGTCAATTACGACAGCATAAGTAAATTTAATATAATCATCAACAACTATGATAATTTAACTGTTGCCATGTAGGCTTACAATTCTAGCATGAACTATTAGGTCCATATATCGAAGATCTAAGGGTTTGGGGGTTATAAGAAAACTTTAATTAAATGCTTGAGAAGGACGAGCAAATCCTCTCTTCTAGTGGATAAGTTGGAGAGGCCCTTGAGGGTATGAGGAAGTCTATTAAGGCTTCTAGGAAATTGTTAGAGTCCAAGAATAAGACTTAGGATGAGGAGATGCATAAGTCTATTAATATGGCCACTCTTACTAAAGGAAAATTGGTCACCGCTAAAACCAGTTTGATAGTTACTGAAGGAAAGTTAGCCACTGCTAAAGCCAATTTATCTTCTACTGAGAATAAGGCCAAGATGGTTGAGGAAAAATTGGCTAAAAATCCAGGTTTCTTGATACCTGTCGAGGATAAAACTATTGGTCTATCCTCTGAATTGATCGTAGAGAAGGCAAAAAATAAGAAGCTTAAGGAGGACTCCTTCAACAAGGGATGGGATAAAGCGTTTCAAGTGAGATCTACTCAAATTGAGTTCATGAGAAAAAAGTCTTTCAAGGATGGCTAGTCGGAGGCCCTTAAGGAGGTTGGCACCCCAGTAGAATCTGAATTATTTATGAGGCATGATCCAGACTCTCCTCCCAACTTGGAGGAAGAGTTTGATGATGATGAGGGATCTGGGGAATCTCCTTTAGTCTTTCGAGTCTACTTTAAATACTATTGATGAAGCTGCCCCTTATTTCGACCAGCCTTCTGGAAGCAATATCCAGGACAAGGAGAATGTTTAACTCCTTTGTTCTCTTTTTTTATTCATCTGTTTTGTAATAAGACCAAAAGTTTCAACAAGTTGTAACACCTTTTCTGTAATTAATGAAATTATTTCATCTTTCCTATTATATGTGTTGTGCTTATCATATTTTCTATTTTTCTTGGTTGGTTGAATGAATTCTCATACTTAGGTCATTGTTTCTCATTAATCATACTTGTTTACTTACACTTGCAATTTCCAGTATGATTCTAGGAATCATGTAATAGTTTCTGTCGAATCCGACCTACTCAAGAGAAGAACAAGTCTTTTGGAAGTTGATTGTGTTCCTTTGATTGAAAAAGACTTGGTTGAATTTCTTAGACCTGAAGCAGCTACACAAGTGAAAAAGTCATACGTTCATCTCCATTGTTTACTAGACAAGGCTGTAGCAAATAATGCAGCTTACTATGAGATGATCGAAGATCTGTAGGAAGATCACAAATTTTCTTCGGCTTCACTTCACTTTGACTGTGAAGCTAAATATAAAGATTTGAGTGAAGACTGGGGATTTGAGAAGAAGTTGGAAGAATATACTTCCATGTACATGAGAAAAGAATTCCTGCTGAATATAGAAATAGATAAAGCCAAGGAAATTGTCAAATTTCTTGAGGAGGAAAATAATAAACTCATAAATGAGTTAGATACTTCAAAACAGTCTTCTTCTAGTGGTTCCAATGAAGAACATCTTTATTGGAGACTGAGAATGCCCGACTTACGAAGGAATTGAAGCTCTGAAGAAATCCAAGCCTGGACAAAATTTTAGAAAGCAAAGGACGAGCCGAATAACCGTTGACAAGGCCAGGACTAAGAAAACATTAGCCGACCAAGCTGCCCAACTAAAAGCTATGAGTCAAGCTCTTGCTATTTTGTCTACAAAACTGGAAGTTAAGGATAAGTCCATTGCCGATCAATCTGTGCAGTTGAAGGTGGAGAGTGATGTTTTGAAGAAACTTCAACATCAAGTTGAAAGGTTAACCTTTTAATTTCATAAACCACCCAGAGAGATGTGGATGGAGGGCTATAACGAAGCTCTTGGCCATGTTGATGATCACCTTGCCCAAGTCCACCTCGAAGCATGATCACCATGTTGATGGCCATGTGGACTAGCTGATTGACTTTGCTGAAGCATGATAGTAACAACGAGCTATGGTACTCGAATGAGCATGGTCTGCTAGATTGTGACAATCCTCCTTTTAAGTTGGACATATCATGGATCTCTGTTGATGCTATTCCTCAGTACTTGATCACTAAATATTTGGGAGATTATGGTTTACATGATGTTCATAAGATAGTTCATCATCCTCATATAATCAATGCGCCGAGCAACATCAATAGGATAATGCTAAAAGATTTCACCTTTATTAATTCTCCTTATACTTTGGGTGATCCTCCTGCTAGAATGGAGAGAGTCCAACCTACTCAGCCAACTTCTAAAGCTCAAGGAAAACATCTTGCTGAATAGATTTTCTACATTTTGTTATTTTAATATAATACAGTCAATATATGAATACAAATCCATATTTTTGTGTTGTCTACTCTTGATTGATTAGTCAATCAGTCAACTTAGTTATTGTCTAATAATGAATTATTAAATTGTAATTGTAAGGCCATAGATTCTACTAATGCAATTAGATTTATTGACCCAAGTTTAGCATTAGTTATCAGTGGCGACCAACTGTATGAGGAATATCTGTTTGTATTCCAATGATGAGGAATGTTTACATATTTTTCTACATTTAACTTAATCGGGTAAAACTTGTTTGTAACTTTATAGTTGTTTATGAAGTTTTACAGACTTCTTATTCTTGACTTATCACTAATGCAGTCATACTTGAAGTAAATTGTTATGGCCGACCAAGTGTTTTATAATTAACTTAGTCGTATAATAATTCTTGTTTGTGACTTATTAATACAAATTCATACACTAAGTAATGATTACTTCTTGTTCATGACTTGTACATATAAAGTCATACATGATGTTTAATCTCGGGCAAACAACGATTGTGCCTTAAACTGTCGGTGTATCTAAAATTTGATAAATTCAACCTGATTAAATATATTATGATGATCAGCAAATAGGTAGATAAGTTCAACCTGATTAAGTATGTATGTACTATTGATCGGAAAGAGTTTAAGACTAAGAGACATGTTTACTTGTTGTTTTTGGGGGATATATATCGTCGTACTCCGAAAAAAATAAAGGGACTGAAATCAAAATTTTATTAAAACTTGAACAATAGTTATCTTGAACATAAAGCCAGAGAAATACAATTATGACAATCCCTTGAATCATTAATAATACTTTCGGAGGTGTTCGACATTCCAGGGGTTTTTGAATTCATCGCCTTCCAAGGTCTCAAGCCAATAGGTTCCTGGTAGGATGAATGTTGAGATGCAATAAGTGCCATGCCAAATAACCTCAAGCTTCTTGTTCTTCTGAATGACCTGTGTTGGTATGCAAATAAAGAACTTGGTTGACCATCAATTGTGAATCAACTTTAAATGAAGAACTTAGTTGTCCTGTATTGTCCCGTGTTGTCTACGAACCCAGGTATTCATTGAAAGGCCAAGAATTGGTGGATTTATTGCTGAGTTCACCTATCTAGAGGTTCCCAACTAACAAAACTTGCCTGCCGAGCAGACTTCTAAGGAAGAGAACTCAGCTCAAAAGCAAGCTGAACCTGTAGCCGGTCAACCTGAATCATCCAAAACTCAGGAAATGGATCAAAAGTATGCAGAGGAGAGTAAAAAGTTTTCCACTATGGAGTTTTGTCTGAGTTAAGCCTCAATGGTGATATCCTATGGTGGAATTTGTACGTGGATGGATCTTTATGTGCGACTGGAAGTGGAGCAGGTATAATACTCAATACTCCTGATGACATTGATATTGATTACGCACTTAGGTTTCAATTTAAAGCATCAAATAATGAGGCATAGTACGAAATCTTTGATAGTTGGACTAGATTTGGCCTTATCATTAGGCGTCGATTAAGTAGTGGCACACAGTGATTCACAGTTGATGGTCAACTAAGTTCTTCATTTATATGGAGTCAAAAGAGAGTTGATGACCATATACCTTGATAAAGCTTTGGATATGCAACATTTTTGATAGTAGGATCTTCTAATCCAACATTTTATCAAGGTATCTGGTCATCAACTCTCTTTTGACTCATATAAATGAAGAACTTGGTTGACCATCAACTGTGAATCACTGTGCGCCACTACTTAATCGACGCCTAATGATAAGGCCAAATATAGTCCAACTATCAAAGATTTTATATTATGCCTCATTGTTTGATGCTTTGAATTAAAACCTAAGTGCATAATCAATATCAATGTCATCAGGAGTATTGAGTATTATACCTGCTCCACTTCCAATAGCACATAAATATCCATCCACGTACAAATTCCACCATGGGATATCACCATTGAGGCTTAATTCAGACAAAACTCCATCGTGGAAAACTTTTTTACTCTCCTATGCATACTTTTGATCCATTTCCTGAGTTTTGGATGATTCAGGTTGATCGACTACAGGTTTAGCTTGATTTTGAGCTGAGTTCTCTTCCTTAGAAGTCGGCTCGACAAGTAAGTTTTGTTAGTTGGGAACCTCTAGATAGGTGAACTCAGCAATAAATCCGCCAAATCTTAGTCTTTCAATGAAGATCTGGGTTCATAGACAATATCATATTCTCTCAGTTCTACTGCTCAGTATATCAATCTTCGTGACTTCTCAGGCTTGTGGAGTGCTTGCTGAAGAGGTAGATCAGTATACACAATTATATTATGTGCTTGGAAATAGGGCTTCATGCGCCTGTAGGCTTCAATGAGGGCTAAAGAAAACTTTTCCAAGCATGGGTATCCAATCTCGACCCTTGTGAATGCTTTACTGGTATAGTAAACTGGTTTTTGGATCCCGTTATCCAAGCGAACCAAGGCCGAGCTAACGACAAATTCAAAAACAACTAAGTATAAGAACAGTTTTTCTCCTAAAACAGGTCGGGATAATAAAGGTGGTGATCCCATGTACTTCTTTAATTCTTGTAACGCTTGTCCACATTCTGCATACAATTCAAAAGCCTTCCTCAACACCTTGAAGAACGATATACATCTATCTGTTTCCCGAGAAACAAATTTGTTTAAAGCCGCCACTCTACTATTGAGCCTTTGTACATCTTTCTTGCAAATTAGCGATTACAGTTCGATAAAATCCTTGATCTTTTCTAGATTGGCTTCAATTCCCCTTTGATTGACTATAAAGCCGAGGAATATCCCTTCCTGGACTTTGAACACACACTTGGTCGGATTCAACTTCATCTGATGCTTTTCCAGCTAGTCAAACGTCTGGCTGAGATCACTGATATGATTTGAGGCCTTCTTGATTTTTGTTAACATATCATCCACATAAACCTCCATATTCTTGCCTATCTTCTCTTCAAATACCTTATTCACCCACCTCTGATAGGTCGACCCAACATTTTTGGCCCAAAGGGCATTACGTTGTAGTAATAGGTTTGTTGATTGGTGATAAAAACTATTCTTACTCCATCTTTTGGTTTCATTTTTATCTGGTTATACCCAAAATAAGCATCCATGAATCTTAGAATCTCATGTCCAGACGTTGCTTCCACCAATTGATCAATTTTAGGCAGGGGAAAATGGTATTTTGGGCAAGCTTTATTCAAATAGATAAAATCCACACAAATCCTCCACTTATTGTTTTTTCTTTTTGACCATTACAATGTTGGCCAAACAGGCTGGATATTGAACATGTTCAATAAATTGAGCTTTTTGAAGCTTTTCCACTTCTTCTTGCATAGCTTGATTTTTCTCCGGATTGAAAACCCTACATCTCTACTTGATCGGCTTTGCATCCTTATTGATGTTGAGCTCATGAAAGAGGAATTTGGGATCAATCCCAGGAATATCCTCGTGGATCCAAGAAAATACCTTTATCCTCTAACTTAGGAACATAATCAATTCCTGTTTAAGGATTGGATCCATTGTTGAGCCGATCTACGTAGTCCTCTCTGATTTATTGTCATCCAGGATAATGCTTTCGGTAGCTTCCACAATCAGCCCTTTGACTAACTCTCTCTCATCTCGAAAATTTAAAGTTTCAACTTCAGAGTCATTATTGGGCTCAGTGGTATCTACCTGATAAGTGGTGGTCTTTTTTTCAATTCAATTAAGTCCTCTTGCTCGGCTGATGAGTAGTAGCACTCTCTGTCCACTTTTTGGTCGCCTTTCATAACACCAATCCCAAAATGAGTTGGGAACTTCAAACATTAATGGATTGTTGACAGTACAACTTCAAACTTATTTAATCCTACCCTGCCAAGGATCACATTATAGGAGGACTGAACATTTTTATCCATCATAAAAATGTATTTTCTCTGTGTGACTTGTCGGCCATGTGCCGAACAATACTTCTAGCTTTACTGTCCTAAGAGGGTAAACTTTTTCATCTGAAAAACCTATTAATGGCATGTGGTAAGGTTCTAGGCTAAACATAATATCTTCCGAGGTCCCATTATTAATTAAAACTCTAGTGATGACGGCATCCTGGATCTTAAATTTGACGACCAATGGATCATCATGGGGATAAAGTAACCCAGAGAGGTTGTTCTTAGAAAACCTGATGACCAATTTGTCTTTATTGACCTTCTTGGGTCGATTATCTTCGTTCAGATTGATTATCTGGATATAAGAAAAAACTTGGGCCTTATTCAAGTAAGCTTTTCTTTCGGCAGTGTGACCTATAATTACATAACAATCAAATGAACCAAATCGTATTATAGCTACCTCGCGCTCTGGCTGCTTGGGATTCTTCGACAGGTCGAGATCATCTTCGTAACCATCTTCATGGTTTCTCTTATTATCATCTCGGGGCTTGCATGGAAAATTTGACCTTCCTTTTTCCTCTCTGCCTCCTCGCCGATCAACTAATTTGTTTAGTTTTCCTCGACAAATAAGAGATTTTACTTCATTCTTCAAAGCGATACAATTATCTATTGTATGACCATAATCCTTATGGAATTCAAAATATTTGGATTTGTACCTCCTATTAGGAGGTGCCCTCAACCTTTCAGGCCATCGTAATTCCTTATTATATTTGATTTCCTCTAGGATATGGTGAATGCTAACAGTTAATGGAGTTTAGGTTCCATACTTTTTGAGCTTGTTATCCTTCTTTGGATTTTTCTCCTTTTGGTCCTTCTTATCAGGCTTATTGGCTGGACTCTGTTTTGTGACCGTTGCTTCCTCGGCATTCATTATTTTTCCTACCTTAGCGATGAGCTCAGTCATGGTTATAAGAGTATCTTTGTCCAGAGCATAATACATTTTCTCGAGAAGAATCCACTTATGAGAGCGGTGATGGCTATTTTTTCCTCGTAATCAACCAATTCTAATTTCTCGTTCTTAAAACGAGTAATGTACTCCCTAGTTGTTTCCCCTGCCCGTTATCTTACCCTCAAGAGATGGGCTACTATTTTTATCGGCTTAGACCAAAAATAGAAAATGCTAATAAACATCTCGGCAAGCTGGTTGCAGTTGGTAATTTGCCCTTGGGGCAAGTTATTGTACCATATTTGGGCATATCCTGTAATGGTGCTTGAGAACGCTCTACATCTCATCTCATCGAGGACTGAATAAATGTCAGCGGCAGCTTGGTATTGCTCAATGTGCATAACTGGATAAGTTCTTCCCTCATATTTGGGGGTGACCACAAGAGCTTTAAACTTAAATAGAGTTGAAAATCCACAATCGCCTGAATGAAAGGGGATCCTTTGATGAAACTACTCTGCAAGGGATTCTTTTCTTTTTATATTTCTCCCATCCGATCTTCCAATCTCTAGATTGATCCTTTCCATGATGGATTGCATGCGTCAGATTTATACGAAGTAACTCGGTTGTCCCGACCATGTGTCTGCGCTAATCTCTCTTCCTGAGAAGTCTACTCGACGTGTATAGATCATCAGACACTTGATCTTAACGTGACTGAGGCTTCAAGATGGTTGAATGTATGTTGAGTGTTCCTTGATAACATTCAAGGAGTATTTCTATTTACCCGGGGTCCAAAAATGGTCAAAAGGCAAAGCTCTGCTCAACCTTTCGAGGACGCTTGACCTTTGAAGAGAGAAAGACTGGCCATCATAGAATTCTGAGGCTCTAATTGATGAGCTGACTCCTGGGTGATAAGTCCTATTATGAGATGATCTGGAATAGCTGTGTCGGCTATGCGTAAGAGGTGGAGGTGGCCTTTCTCTCCTTAGTGATGGAATTGCTTGCTGCCTAGATAGGGTTGGAGATTTGGTTTGTATTGACTGTGCCAATTGTCTCATTATTTCTTGTATATCATCTTAACCCCTAACAATAATGGCAAGAATCCCATTTAGGTCGGCTTCTATAGACGGAGCATATGGAACGGTTGGGTTGCCTTCATTCCTAGCACTGGGAGATTGAGAACGGCGATTAGACACATGTTCCCACAGACGACACCAATCTGTTGATGTCATGAAATGGACTTAACCCAATTTTATAATCACAGATAAATTATAGAATTATAATGAGATAATTAAAATAGACAAATAAGGTTTTAAAATTGTTCGTCTATGTAAGAAATCCTATGTACTTTGTTATGGTATTGATTTCAGAGATTACAAAAAGCCAAGTACTCTTATCAATAAGAATATGCTAGAATCCGTTATATCTTGCCTTTGATGAAAGTAATATAATGTATTTTTAGTGACCCGGAGATCAAGGGATGGAATGCCTTTATACATTTAGGCATTTACACCCATACATAATGAATGTGATGGTTGGTTATATGAACCACGTGCGATAAGACCTTTGGTTGTACTTCTCGTGTGGCGGCTTTTCATTTATATTGATGGTTTGCATTTTCCACGTTGTTCAGCATATCTGCCAATAAACTATCTGTTGACTAGGATTTATGCCATGCAGGGAGACACTTGTCCACCTCTGATTGGTCCATGTAAGTGGATAATTTTTGGTGTTAACAGGCACTTCGTTACATATGATTATACGGACTCTTCACAAGTCATGTGGTGAGAGCAACTAGAATTAAGATACCAACTGCTTGATTACTTTCATGTCTTAAAGAGATTACCACATTGCACTTAAGTCGGGGTAGGAAATCATCCCTTCTAATCTAGATGGTTTGGGTTTTTCAATTTGTTTTACCCATATGATTAGAGTTCTTCTTTTGAGGATTCTTCCTTTGTGTTTTTTTTTGGTTCTGGATTTATTTTTATTTTACCCACTTTTTTTATGAAAAACTGTTTAGGAAAGATGGAAATATTCATGACAATCGTGCCCATAAACATCGCAGTAATTACAGTATTTGTAGAATTATTATAAGGACAAATTTTCAATAGATCCCAAATTTGTATTCATATTGGCCTATTTTCTCTTGGATAAAACTTAATTGAGTCGTAGGTAGGATTTGAGTTATTTTTCCTTCAGGTCTATGATGTGTGATTGAAGATCGTAGCGGCCAAGATAAAGCGACATCGAGTGCATGTCAATTTTCATGCTGAGCTTTGTCTTCAACATCTCAGAGATCACAATGAGGTATGAATGTATATTTATATTTGATACCTACATACTTTTAGGTGTTAGTTTTTAAAATTTTAAGGGCATTTTTCATAAAATGGATTTTAAAAGAAAAATATTTTTTTTATTTTTAAATTCGTTTGAACGAGGTCATTAAGTTTGTTCGAACAAGTTTGTGAAAGTCGTTCAAATGATCTTCAAACCAGGATCAAACAAAAGTCTCCATTCTAGAAGAAAAATTCGTTCAAAGTTCGTTTGATGTCAATTAAAATGAGATTCACTATTTAGTTCAAACAAGATTAAATTTCGTTCAAACAAGATTGTTTACTTCATCCGAACGACCCTATGTATTTCATTTAAATGTGTTTTCTTGAAAATTTTCTGCGTCAAAATTTGTGTTTTCTATAATACTTAGGGTTGGCATCAGTTTTCATTAAGGGTTTTTGCACAAACAAAGTTTAGTGTCAAATCTAAAGCCTCCCTAACCCTGGTTTATACCATGTTTGAAATCCAAGAATCATTTATACGTATGTCTGTTTGAGATCTTTTGTGTGATGCTTCATAGTTATTGAATCTTCTTGTTAAGAGTGTTTTGAGAAATGGAGACCGTGTTTATATTGTGTGATAGTTAGACTGGTCACGAGACAAGCAAGATGGATGGAATATCGAGACGTGAGAAAGCGCTTACGTTTTATGGCAATTGGAAGCCATCCAGGAAGAGCTTAAGAGTGTTTTGAACTTTTTATTGGAGGAATCAATTGTCAAAACTCTCTGTAGGAGTTAAAATATTATGAAAAGGTTAAATAAAAAAGGTTGGTTCCCGCACTATTAAGATCTGTCAAAAGTTAGCGGGGTAAGGAAGTGGGAAACATGGGTAAAAACTGCTAAAAACTCCCATAAAATTTTCTCGCCTGAAATCTCGTTTGAACGACATTTTCATTCAAACGAAATCTCGTTCGAACGAGACTTCTAACGAAGTTCCAGTGTGAACTCGATAGAAATCTCGTTGGAAGTTCGTTAGAACATCAAGTTCGTTCGAACGACACTTCGAACGACATTCCAGTGGCCTTGATGAGAATTCGTTGGCAAACTCGTTCGAACGACTTGAGGTTCTAACGATAATCTCGTTCGAACGACACTTCGAACGAATTTACAGAAAGTTCCAAAAATTTCATTTTTAGCCCAGAAACTTTATATACTTTATATTAAAGTTTTAATAGAAATCTTTCTGAAAACAAAACACAGTTTTAAAACCTAACACCTAATAAACTTGTTCCAAGCTCCTATATATATATATATATATATATATATATATATATATATATATATATATATATATATATATATAATGCATTCATACCTTGGTAGCATGGAACCACTATTGATGACGTAGAAACGAGGCAATTAAACTCGGCATTTTGATGAAGCTTTATACACTTGGCCGCTACATCTTCAACAGACACATCATAGGCTTGAAGGAGAATCAATATACTCTATCCTATGACTCAAACGTTTTTGTCCGGAATTGAGCCAAAAATACAAAGGACTCAATTGGGAATTTGTGTCCTTACAAATCTCCCCCTTTGGCTATTCCGGGACAAAAACCAAATAAAAATCCTAAAGGGCCGTCAAGCTCTACTAGACTGACAAA
The DNA here is from genome assembly GCA_949130495.1 of Sambucus nigra. Lineage (NCBI taxonomy): Eukaryota > Viridiplantae > Streptophyta > Magnoliopsida > Dipsacales > Adoxaceae > Sambucus > Sambucus nigra. Next base: position 95,094,337 of record OX422220.1, read on the forward strand.
AAGTCCCACCCAAAGTAAAATTACAATGCTTAACTCAAACAACCCAAGGATCACAATCTTTGCCGGTGAAAGTTGCCACTTATAATATAATTCCTGCACACTTAAGCAAACACATTACACGCATAGGGAATATCAAAATATTTAATGGAATTAAAGTAATTACTCCCTCTAAATTAATTCTCTCCCTTTATCAACTATGATCAACTTAGAAAGACGTCTCCCCCTAAGATAAATCTCCCCCAAACTAAGATACGATTATAATAGGAATGTATACCATTTCTCCCCTATAATTCTCCCCCTTTTTGTTCAGGAATAGACAAAGGCTAAAGAACTAAAAACATTAACTTTTCTCCACCAATAAAGCATATTACCCTTAAACTAAACAAGGGATAAATAAAATGGGATAACAAGATTAACATGCATTAGTGCATAAAGTGATGAGAACATTAAAGCACATAGGCAACTAAAATTCAACTAATCCAACAAATAACATCAGATACCAACTAGGATGCAATAAAAAGATACCAATATGATATATAAAGTATTAAGCATGCGATATCAACAAGGAATGTAACAAGATGGATACCAATTATGAATTAAAGCATAGATAGACTAGAAAGCAAAGAAAAGACTAAAAAAAATATCAAATATATATACATAAGATATACCTAATAGACTCAAGAATACATATATAGATATAAACACACAAATGACACACACAAAATATAATAGGAGTCTTTCACACTCGTATGGCTTAAAAGTGTCATATGGAAACGAAAGTGTTGGGGTGTGAACAAGTAACAATTAAATTTAGACCCAATCACTTAAAACATGTTCACGGAGTTCTCAATTGATTTCAAACTTCATCACATTTGAATATAACCTCATGTGACAATATAGATTGAAATCAATGAACAAACATAGACAATGTATACAAGCCTACCATGTTGATGATTCTACAAACCAATAGAGTCATGATATTGAAAACGCAACTAGGATAAACGGACATTGTGCAAACCATTGATATACCATCCAATCTCCCTCAATAATCATATATTAATTTTTGAATGAATATATCAATCAAACATATAGGGCCTTGGCAATTATTTTTCTTTTTAATGCCATATTTTCTGTTTTTAGGCCTTTGGACCACGTATTTCTTTTAGGTCCATTCAAATGGTGTCTTACAATCGCAAAGGATAATAAATCCTTTCGGAGCCCTTCCCCGTGCACATTTATATCATTTTTTTATCTCACAAACTCATGTGCAACGGATTTTGACTTGCGTTAGTTTTCCTAGGTCACAAATATGTAGATGACAGGATTGGTAGGAGAACATCTCACAAAGCTCAAATATAACATATGAAGTTAAGATTTCAAAAAAGCTCATTCATGTGTTAATCGAGGCATATAAAAATAGAATCCATTTAATCAACACAAAATCCAACTATTCCATGTAAGCGTGTTAAAGAACATAATAAGGATTGACAATCTAAACCAAAAGTTTTAGCCACATGAAAGTGAAAAAAATGGGATTCTAACACAAGTGTATGCAACATAAAGTGTGTCAAGCTAAAATACACACAAAATAAAAATCTTTTTGAGTTTTTTAAATTTTTAACCAAAAATAAAAATATATCCTCAAAAGACAAACAAAAATAATTTGATTTTTTCATCAATCTTAAGTTGCTAAAAAGATAAAATGCAAATGATAAACCAAATTTTTTTTTTTTACTTTTCATTTAATGTAAACAACATGAAAGAAAATATAATACAAAAGAGAAACAAAAATCATAATTCTAGCATGTTATTAAGCATGAAGCATAGACTATAAAATGATTTAAAATGCATACACCTAGCAAGGAGATATAATATGAAGTACAAAAAGCTAGAGTATGCAAACAAAACTAACACATTTAACCTTTAAATTTAGCAAGGGAGGTTTCATGTGAATGTAAATGAGAATCAACAAATCTAAGATCTAGCACGTCTAAAAATGATTTCCGAATCCATATAGTTGTATATTTAAAATGATGGGATTTGGAAACTAATGAATTGCTAGACATAGACTTCCTGGGACTTCTTTTAAGATCAAAACAAAATGACCTCACGTGACATTTCCTACCACAATGCAAGCATGTGAAAACACGAGAAATGTTACCTAAGGTGTGACCTTTTCTAAAGTCTTTGGATAAAGTAGATCCTCTAAAACAAACAATGGTTTTAGCTTTAGCAATGAAAGTATTTGAACTAGATGAGCTAGAACCATCACAACTACTACCCGAGTCTTGTAAGTCATTTGTAATGTTTAAAATATCAGACTCAAGTAATAAATTAGACTCCTCAAATTTACGGGACTCCTTCTTTAAATTTTCAATTACACCTAGAAGGTTATCACGCTCCCCCTCAATGTGAGAAAACTTTTCCCTAAGAGTGTTTTATCGATTATCACTCTCTTTCTTGGACATTTCTAAAATATTTAAATTGTAACTTATGTCCATGATCTTTTTACGAAAAATATCTTTTTGAGATAGCGAGGTTTGCAAAAATTCAACATTAGCTTTAAAACAAGAATTTTCATCTTCAAGAAATTTAATTCTTTTTGCAAATCTCAAATTTAATTCCCTTAATTTTTCATTACACTTATTAAGACCATTACATTCCTCTCGAATAGCAAAAATTTCATTATCATTAGAAATGGACAAATTATCATTAAGACGTCCCATCGAGAGATAAAAAAAAATTAGAGTGAGTAAAAAAAATGAACCACCTGGAAATATAAGGAAACACAAAAATTATGAAAACCAAAAAATGGATCTTTAACGCGATAAATTAGTGCTCCGGCTCTAATACCAATTTGAAGGCCCCCAATTTTTAATTCTTTTAAAAATATATTTCCTTTTTAGGAAAGAGATGTGGAAGCGTAAGATGGTTCACAAAAATACCAAATTTTAATTTCTTAACAAATTAAAAATTAAACCAAAGTGAAATAGGATGATAACACACACACAACTTAATTTCACTTAAACATAATTAATCAAAGTCCTAGAATTTGCCTAACTTATATTTTTCAATTATTCCAAAACTAGGCCAAACCAATTTTAACAAATGACTTGAATTAAATTAACATAAACATTACCCAATATTGATATGCACCAAATTAAACAAGTAGTGATTAAATTAAACCAATTTTATCTTTTTACATAGGCATGCGTTCTAGGTGATTTTGCAAAAGATAAAATAAACAATTAATCCACTACGCCACGATGTACGAGAAAAAACCCACAATGGAAAACAACCTCGGACGGCCCTAGCCTCAAATCCACTAAGTACGGAATTTACATTTACAAGACAAATGACTTACTTCCTCAACTCGAACCCTCTCAAGCCTTGACGCATCTTCTTGTAATCACCTCTTCCTAGCGGATAACCACGCAGCTCCACCGTGATCTCGGAATCACCGATCGGACAATAGGTACACTGTCAACCACATACGGTGTCTTTCATCATGTGAGAAAGCCGCAACTAAACAATTCTTCCTCTTTGATGGATTTTGAAGAAAGCCCAAACTTCTCTTCTAACGGTAGAGATAAACCGGTGCCAAAATTCTCCAAGCAAAGTATATATATATATGAACTTGGAAGAAACAAATATAGGTGTAACTAAGTGTTTAAAGGATTTTTTTTTATAAAATGAACACTCAAACTCTTGAACTTTTTCTTGGAAGAATCAATTCTCAAAACTCTCTCTAGGAGTTAGAATATTATGAAGAAGTTATACCAAAAAGGTTAGTTCCCGCACTATTAAGATCTGTCAAAAGTTAGTGGGGTAAGGAAGTGGGAAACATGGGTAAAAACTGATAAAAACTGCCATAAAATTTTCACGCCTGAAATCTCGTTCGAACGATATTTTTGGTCGAACGAAATCTCGTTCGAACGACATTTTTGTTCGAACAAAATCTTGTTGGAACGAGACTTCTAACGAAGTTCCAGTGTGAACTCGTTAGAAATCTCGCTGGAAGTTCGTTCAAACATCAAGTTCGTTCGAATAACACTTTTAACAATATTCCAGTGGCCTTATGGAGAACTCGTTGGTAAGCTCGTACGAACGACTTGAGGTTTGAACGACACTTCGAACGAACTTACAGAAAGTTCCAAAAATTTCATTTTTAGCCCATAAACTTTATATAATTTAAATAAAAGTTTTAATAGAAATATTTCTGAAAACTTAGCCACTACGTCTTCAACAGACACGTCATTGTCTTGAAGGAGAATCAATATACTCTATCCTATGACTCAAATGTTTTTGTTCGGAATTGAGCCAAAACTACAAAGGACTCAATTGGAAATTTGTGTCCTTACAGAAAGTCATCCATAAGGGCAGTAAGCTTGAGGCCAATTGGCATGGCCCATATCGTATTTCAGCAGTAATCCGACCAGGGACTTTTTTATTGGAGACACTTAATGGGGAGGAATTCAAGAACCATTGGAACACCGAGAACCCCCGTAAATATTGTCAGTGAATAAAGGCATCGACATATTGGATTTATTTCACTTTATGTTCAACAAAACTATCTTTGAAGCTCAATAAAAAATCTTGATTTTAGTTCCCTCCATTTTTTTATTTTTTTTAGTACGGTGATATACATCCCCCATTAATAAGTCTTCATCTCTTGCCGATCAACATCATATACTTAATCAGGTTGAACTTATGTTGGTCAACAGCACATACTTGATCAAGAGGAACTTATGCCGATTAACAACACATAATTAATCAGGTTGAACTTATCAAATTCGAGATGCACAAAAAGCATAATGCACAGTCACGTTTAGCCCGACTAAGTTATTACTTCATGTATGACTTCGTATTAACAAGTCACGAACAAGAAGTCTTACCTGACCAAGTTAAATACAAGAATATACACACATATTCCAACGCACTTGGTCGCCACTAATAATTTACTTCATGTATGACTTCATCTTTAACAGGTCAAGAACAAGAAGTCCGTAAAAAAGAAGTCTATAAAACTTCATATACAACTCAAACAACTAAAAATAAGTTTTACCTGACTGAGTTAAATGAAGGAAGACATGTATACAATCCTAAACACTAGAATACACACATATATTCCTCATATACTTGGTCTCCACTAATAACTGATGCTAAACTTGGATCAGTAATACTATTTATAATTTTATTCAAGTGCATTGGTAGAATCTAAAGCCATATAATCACACTTTGATAATTTATCATCAAATGATAACTTAGTTTACTAATTGATTAACTGATCATAAGTTGATAACACAAAATCATGTATTGTTATTCAAATACTAACAATATTACATTCAAGATCAAATAAGTATAAAACATAGAAGAATTATTCAGCTGGACATTTTCTTTGTGCTTTGGTCATATCAGGAGAGGTTTTTAGCTCTCTCCCTTATTGCACTCTCTCCATCCTAGCAGGAGGGTCATACAGAGTATAAGGGGAATTTATGTAATTAAAATCCCTCAATATTATCTATTATTGCTGCTTGGGCCCGTTGATCAGATGAGTATGACAAATTATTTCATGCACATCATGAAGACCATAATCTCCCAAGTATTTGGTGATGAAACATTAGGGAATAACATCAGTTGGAATCCATCATATGTATAACTTAAATGGGGGCTCGTAATAATCCAGTAAATTGGGTTCATTACAGTACCATAACTCACTTTTTTGGTCATATTTCAGTAAGGTCAGCAAGTTAGTTCATCCCCATCAGTTAGTTTCCCGATGACTCTGGGTAAGATGATCATCAACATGGATAAGGGCCTCATTATATCCTTCCATCCAAACCTCCCTGGATTTCTTCTGAAATTTGAACTTTAACCTTTCAACATGATGTTGAAATTTCTTCAAACATCACTCTATACTTTCAACTGGATGGATTGATTGGTGATGGCTTTATCCTTAGCTTTTAGATGGATAGATAAGTCGGCAATGGTCTGACTCTTTACTTTTAACTAGGCAGCTTGGTTGTCCAGTGTCTTTCTAGTTTTTTTCTCATCTGCAGTTGGTCGCTAATGGTGGCTTATCATAATCCAGCAAATCGGGTTCATTCTAGTACCATCACTCACTATTTTGGTCATATTTCAACAATGTCAGCAAGTTGGTCCTTTCTCATCGATAACCTTCATGACAGATCCGGGCAAGATGATCATCAACATGTCTAAGGTCCTCATTATAGCCTTTCATGCAGACCTCCCTGGGTTTCTTGTGAAATTGATAAGTTAACCTTTCAAGATGATGTTGAAATTTCTTCGGACATCACTCTTTACTTTCAACTGTACGGATTGATCGACGATGGCTTTATCCTTAGCTTATAGCTAGATAGACAAGTCGATAATGGCTTGACTTTTTTCTTTTAACTGGGTAGCTTGGTTGGCCAGTGTTTTTCTAGTTCTTTCCTCATCTTTAGTTGGTAGGATAGTCCTTTATTGCTAGAAAGTTTGCCCAGGTTTGGCTTTCTGTAGTGCTTCAAGTTCTTCTACTAGTCTGACATTCTTAGTTTCCAAGAAAGAAGCACCTTCATTAGAACCATTGACAAACGATTTCTTCAGGCTATCTAACTCATCTCTGAGCTGATTATTTTCCTTTTCAAGCAGTTTGGATACTTCTCTAGCTTCATCCACTTCTCAGTTCAATAAGAACCCTTTCCTTTTGTACATGGAGGAATACTCTTCAAGCTTCTTCTCAAAACCCCATCCCTCACTTAATTATTTATACTTAGGCTCGTAGTCAGCATGGAGTGAATCCAAAGAAAACTTGTGTCCTTCTTGCAAATCTTTAATCATATCATAATATGAATCATTATTTACCACTTCACCAGTGAATAATAAATGAATATGAAGGTAGGATTCCTTAACTTGTCCACACACATTAGGACCAAGCATTCCGATTAAGTCTTATTTAGATAAAGGAACATGGACAACTTCTAAAAGATTTCTACTCCACCTGAGAAGGTCAAATAAAGTAGAAACTATTGCCTTTTTCCTAACATTAAACTAAAAATTACAAATTTAAGAACATAAGTATGATTGATGAGAAAATATAATACAAAGTGTGTGACTTTTTGAAGATAATACAACCAAACAAGAAGGCATAAATATGGTGAATGCAACATATTTAGTCAAAAGGAAATGTTTTCATTAATAAACCAAGCGGTGTTAATGAATAGCGATCCTATTACAAGGAGAAGAACTAAAGGAAAAACAAAGCAGTTAAACCTCTTCCTTATCCTGAATATTAATTCCAGAGGGTAACTGGACAGAAGGGATGGCTTAACCGATTGATTTTAAGGAAGACTCAACAGGCTAAATGGAAAATCTCCAAACCCTTCCTCATTATTAAAGTATTCCTCTAACTTTGGAGGATTGCCTAGATCATGCCTATGGAATAACTCAGAGTCTTCAGCAGTGCCGACCTCCTTAAGTGCCTCCAACTAGCCATCCTTGAATGACTTCTTCCTTATATACTCAATTTTTAATGAGGTAGACAAAAACGTTTTGTCCTAACCTTTATTAAGGGAATCTTCCTTTATTTTCTTATTTTTGGCCTTCTCTGCAAGCAAGTTAGCAGTCAAACCTACCGTCTTCTCCTCGGCAGACTTAGGAATGGTTTGATTCTCCACCAACTTGTCTTCGTCCACCTTGGCCATATTTTTAGGAGCTGTCAGACTGGTCTCAGCAATCACTAACTTCCCCTCAGCGGTAGTGGCTCTGTTATTAGCCTTTTGTAACTCTTCTTCCTAAAACTTCTAATTGGACTCCAATATTTGTCTTTATAGTCTCCAAAGATTGACTTACACCCTCAGTCATCTTCCACATCTCCTCTAGAAGAACATAATTGATCTCCCTTCTCCATAAATTTGTTGGAGTTCACCAAAAACTGCACAAAGCAAAAATATCAGATTACAAAAAGAAAAAGAAGACAGTAAGGACACAAAACAAAGGGAAAAGAGTTACCAAAGCCAAACTTTGGCAAACATTGTCTGCCAATAATAATTGTGGTAAGGAAGCAATAATTTCCCTATTAGTAGGGTGAGTGCCAACTTTTATCAATTTCCTGGCCAGACCAGGATCAATAATTACAGATGATGACCCAGAAGTAGCCAGGTCAGTTTGAATTTTCTCGAACAACTGTAGTTGGTCGAAAGAGTTATTCTCAACTTGTTTTTTAGCAAGGCCTTTTCTCAACCACTTAAATTGAGGTGAAACAGTATCAATTTCCTAAGTAATGATGACCTGTGGTACCTTGTCAATAATTTTTGATGTCTTCTCCGTACAGAAGACTTTTTGGCATTAACAACCTTGACAACTTTATATGTAGATCTCTTGGTAGTAAGAGACAAAGCTCCACTCATCAAATCAAGAACTTTCCTTTTGCCCTTGATAGCAAGTTGGGAGGTGGAAATAGTAGAAATGTCCTAAGATTCAAAGGAGGATGAGATGCCTAAATCCTTTTCAACTTTTGTAGACTCCTCAGCCGAAGAAGTTGGAAGTAGTTCTTTTTCCTAATTTATGGGTATTGAAGATACTACAATAGTTGGCCTAGCAATAAATGAATTACTAAAACTTCTGCATTGTAACAAGTAAGAAGTTTCTCTGGGATGCTCCTCACCAATCATTTGATGGATGTTCTATATAAACTTCAGCTCTTGAATGTTGATCTCCCTTTCTTTAGGACAATTTTTCTTACTCTCAACAATGCAAAACAGGACAGGAAACATTAGTCAACATATTATCAAACAACTGGTTAGCCAAAAAAAAAGAAAAATATAGTAATCAATGTCAGCAACCTATGCCATGTCCTACTTGAGGGCTTCTGGGCCCATCACACACTTCTCCTTTTTGAAGAGGAGTATTTTGCCAATTATTTACTATTACCCCGTAATCAAAATAGTCTTTGTTGGAGTCTAGTAAATTAACGACTAAAGCTCTATGGACAAACCTAGTTTTCAAATAATAGGTACTGTCACTAGTAACCCATTTATAACAAAACATCAACTCAGGGATGCCAACGTGGGTTCTGTATATTTAGTTAAGCCTATGTATCCAATCCACTATTCTCCATGGATTGGGGGCTACTCTAGCAGGAACGACGTCAAAATATTGACAGAACTCCAAAGAGAAATGACTGGGGGGAAAAGTGATACCACACTCAACTATGAATAATAAGTGAATCCAATGACCATCTGGTAGTGATAAAACCTCAACTGGTAGTTCCAAAATTTCTAAATCTACCCAATCAGGGATATTTCTTTCCTACCTAAATTCGTCTAAAGAGTCCCCATGAACAATGTAAACCATGATTACAACAAAGATATAAATTGAAAAGAAAGGAAAGAAGAAAGCTTACAGAGAAATTGAAGGCAGAAGTAAGAGTAAAATGCAAAGGAAAGCTCAAAGACGAAAATCTTGGAGAAGCGAGAGAGTTCGAAAAGCTTGAAAAGTTATGGTAAAAAAAATCGACAAAACTCTCATCTCTTATAGCTTTCCTAGAAAATAGTGCAATTAATGATAATTTATATCGACGATTGACGTTATGACGGGTGCACAACTCTAAAGGCAAGAAAATACCAATATACCCTTTAGAGGTTAATTAACTTTCAAATTATTCACAAAACTGCCATAACATGATCAAGGCATGGAAAATATTCAAAAGTCCCACAAGTCGGCTTACGCTGACCAACTTTGAAGAAATCATACCCCATCCTTTCTACAAAGACATCAAAAATGAAGTATTAGGGTATTCTGTTCATACAAAAAATTATCCATCTACGTGTACCAATGAGAAATGGACACCTGTTCTCCTATGTGGTAAAAGTCCTAGACAGTAGCCACTTAAGCGGCTCAGAAGATAGTTGCTCGACAGGCAACATGAATGCAGATCATCAAAGTAGATAAATAGTCACAACTTGGGAAATAGCCAAAGTTCCTTCCACACGTGGTCATTATTATCAACCATCACATTCATTATGTACAGGTGTAAATGCTTGAATATATATAGACTAACTAACCCTTGATCTTTAGGTCACTATAAATACACTGTATTCCTTTCAAAAAAGGCAAGATATAACAGATTTTAGGTTATTCTTCTTGTAGCAAGAGTACCTAGCATTCTGCAATCACTCAAATAAATACAAACTCACTGGACGTAGGCTTTTTGTTCATAGCCGAACCACTCTAAAAACTTTTTGTCTCTTATGTCTTTATTTCATCGCATATTATATTTTATCGGTGATTAGAAAATTAGATCTAGTCCATTTTTTGACATCAACACTTATGTTTGAATAGTCCAAGCATTTACTTATGTCTAGAATTAAAGAGTTAGAAGAAAAAGTACGAGACTCGAGTCATGTCAAATTTGATTTCGAGTCTAGGTCTGGATAAGATTTTAGGCATCGTCTAAATAAAAAATGACAAGGTTGGAATTGAATTCGATAATCCCATTGCTTCCGCTACTAAAGCCAAGACCAATATTTTGAGGGAGTTAACCGTAGTCAAGGATGTTAGAAAAGGCCAACACAAAGGTAACATTCCTTTTCATGTCTACACTTGCACACATTATAGTAGGAAAGATCACCTTAAGCATTTTTGTTATGATCTTCGAAAAGGTTCTAAGAAGTCCATGTCTAATGTCACTAAGGTTCCAAAAATCCTAGATCGTCATGTCACACCTATGTGGGTTAGGAAATATATTTTGGAGGCTTTGAATGTTAGACTTATTGATTTTTGTTTTCTTGCAGATGATTCTTCTCATGCTATATCTAATGGTTAGTTGTGTTCGCATTTTTTTATTCACTATCTTTTCTGCTTCATGTTATATGTTATTGCTAGTTGTATGATGTCCGAGTCTTTTGTATTTTGATTTTTTATTTATTGGGGCTATACGAGAAAAATATTAAAGATTTTGTTTATTTGAGGTATTTTTTGAAATTGGTATAATTTTTTAAAATGTTTATAAACCAATAAATATTTTTGTTTTGTTTTTGTGTAGTTTGGTTTTACACATTGTGTGCGGAAAATCGGTGTGTTTGAAATTGATGCTTGAAAATTGATATCTTTAGTAGAAAAAAGAGAAAAAATGATATATGTTTATTTTGAGGGTGTTATTAGTTGAAGATCAATGGGTTTGCACATTGAGTCTAAGTTATACTTAATTGTTTGACGCTATTGATTCGAGAATCGTCTATATTTTCTGGGTTAGTGTGCATTGTGTATGTTTGTCCTTTATGAGTTATTTTTTATCACTTCAGGCTAAAATCAAAGTTTGATTAATTAATGTTGTCAAATAAAACTCCTTAGACATTTCTTGAGTGATTGGTTCATATTCCTTTTATTTCTAGTTCACACGCCTCACTTTATACCACATTTATTTTAGACGCATTTATGTTATACGGCTATGGAAAGCTTACGTGTTTTGTGTCTTTATTATGTTTATATATATATATATATATATATATATATATATATATATATATATATATACGGTATGCTTGTTTTGAGTCTTTGTATTTCATTTAATCCACGTTTGCCTTATGATTCATCTCCTATTCAAACAGGCATGTTATATGATCATATTGGTATCTTTTGTTGTTTGTTTACATTGGCATCTCATGGTTCAATTTCTGCATCAAAATTGGTATCATTTGTTCATTGTTTGAATTATGTTTGCTTGAGTTCTCTTGCTTGTTTGTTGTTGTATGTTTCACTTTACATAATTGCATGATATATTTGTTTTTTGTGTTTACAAGTGTTACATTTAGGGGGAGAAGTTGTTTTATATTGTTCAACTTTATCTTTGTCCATTCCTGAACAAAAAGAGGGAGAATTGGTATCTAACTCTTAACTCAGGGGGAGAAATTTATACCTTAAGGGGAGATGTCTTACCTTGAGTGAAGATTTTTAGACAAAGGGGGAAGATTTTTTGTATACGCGGATTTATATTTGTTACATATTCTCTTTGCATTTGAAAGATGGGTTTAAGTGTGCAGGTTTACAATGATGCAGAAAAATTTATAAGAATAGTGCTACTCATAATTTTTTTTGGCAAGCATTTGTACTTTTTCCTTTTGTGGTTGGGATTGAGTCTTAGTGAGCTTGACATCCTTGTAGGTTTTTGAGTTTTTTCTCGAAATAGCAAAAGGGGGAGATTTATATGGACAAATTTCGAATAGATTCAATTTTTATGTATATTGTCTTAATTCTATTTGGACAAAACTTGTTTCAATCATAGGTAGGATTTGAGTTATTTATCCTTCAAGCCTATAACGTGTGATCAAAGACCAAAAAACCCAAGTTAAAGCAACATCGAATACATGCCGAGTTTCGTCTTCAACATCCTAAGGATCACAATAAGGTATGGATGCATATTTTTGTTTGATCCTTGGATACTTTTGGGTGTTAGTTTATAAAATGATTTGAGGCATTTTTCATAATATGGATTATAAAAGAAAAATATATTTTTTAAAGTCATTTGAACGAGATCATTAAGTTCATTGGAACAAATTTGGGAAAATCATTCATATGACCTTCAAATGAGGATCAAAGGAAGTTTCCTGCATAGTAGAAAAAATCCATTCGAAGTTCTTTGATGTTTGTTCAAACGAGATTCACTATATCAGTCAAATGAGATCAAGTTTCATTCAAATGACATTGTGGAATTCCTTTGAATGGCCTTGTATATTTCGTTTGAACGAATTTATCCAAAATGTGTTGTCTTGAAATTCATGTTTTCTATAAATACTTAAGACTAACATCAATTTTCATGAAGTTTTTTTGCAAAAATAAATTTTAAAGTCAACAAATCTAAAGCCTCCTTAACCCCAGTTTACTCGTAAGTTTGAGATCCAAGAATCCTACATACATATATCTATTTGAGATCTCTTGTGTGCTTCACCATAACTATTTTCTCTTCTTGTTGGGCGTGTTTTGAGCGGTGGAGACCGTGTTTATATGTTATAATGGCTGGACTGGTCATGAGACAAGTAAGTGGGATACCAAGACATGGGAAATCTCATGCGTTATGTGGCCATTGGAAGACGTCCAGAGGTATCAAGGAACGAGGCTTCACCAATGCTTAAAGGAGTCGAGTTTATAAGTAAGTCTAAATCGTTCTTATAATAGACCCATATTATTGTGTGGCTAGGCCGTCCGAGGTTCTTATCCTTGTGGGTTTTTCTCATACATCGTTATGTTCTGGTTTTCTATTTTATTCTAGCTTATAATCACCTAGATACATATTTAGGTTAAGATTAATTTTGTTAAACTGTTTTGACAACATTATGGTTTTATTGGTACAAAGATAAAAATTTAAAATTTAAAAATTAGAGTTTTTTTTGGTAATCCGTATAACCTTAGGGTGTAGTTGTACTTTCAATTAGGCATCACTCTATTAAATCTTTAAAGATAGGTTTGATGTAATCTTTACTATACATGACCGTTTTAAAATCCTTTTCCAAAGTCCTTTTATTAGGACAGTGGTATTTCTCATTTATTTGATTTGGCACAGGAGTATGATCAATCTTAACAGATTTAGAAACTAAAATATTTTGTTTTAGCTCTTTAATCGAGGGTAAAATAGAACTATTATCAAAAGCTCTAATAAAAACAATTTCCTTTTGGTTATAATTTATTGAAGTTTCATCAAATCCAAGTCATCTTTTGCCTTCTTTCTTAATTTAATCTAACACTTAGTATTTGATCAATTGTTTTTGAATTAGATTCAAAGTCATCTTTTGCCTTCTTTCTTAATTTAACTTTTTCCTTGGATTTTTCAAGATCAACCAAGGTGGATCGATATTTTTATTCTAAAACATGATTCGAATCGGTTAACTTTGAAATTTTATTTTGAAAATCTAATTTTTAAGTTTTAAAAACCTTACAAATGCTTTCATACTCCTCTGCCTTAACCAACATTTGTTTACTTACGATGTCTACCTTTTTATTCGGCTCTTTGATCAACTTGTCTAACTTAAGGCGTTATTCAAGGGTTGTTGAATAAAGATCTTAATAATTGATGAGTGCATTATTTTGTATATTTTATACCTAAATTTATACTTTGTTGGTCCCATTTTATTTTATTTAATAAGTTCTTAGGATCGTTTTATTAAAAAAGGAAAAAAAATCAAGAATGATTGAATTTGGATTGAAAATGGCAATTTTAAGTAAAAAATGGTCACTTCGATAATTTTATAATATTCTTGTGCTAATTTGTGAAAAAAGTTGCATAGTGAAAATGTTGCATGTAATGATGGAATTTGGTGCAAATTGATGATTAACTCAAAAAAGGCGGGAAAAAGCTGAACTTTACGGTCGTTCGAAAAAAGTTGTTTTTACACTAGTAGTCGGGAATTGTTATTCTCCGATTTGGACAAAATTTGGCATACATGTTTAGCAAGAGAATCTAAGACTTTTCGCGTGGACGAAATTCGGTCCCTTATCACCATCTAAAGATTGAAGTGGTGGAGTGATAAGTTTCAACATTTTCTGGCCAATCAGGAAGAGTTTCACCAAAACCATAATACCTCCTTACCAAGCCTATAAATAAGACCCTTGGGATCATCATTTCGTGTGGAGAATTTTAGAGAGCCACTTTAGAAAATTTTTTGGTAGTTTTATTTTGAGATTTTTATTTAGATTTGAGGGCCAAGAATTGTATTTTTGTGGGTGAAATTGTGTCAAATTTATTTGTGAGACACAACATTTATAAGTTTGTTTTATTAATGAAAATTTATATTCATCCCTATAATTTTATTATGTCTTCAATTATGCTATCTTAATTTCTTTACTAGGACTAGGTGAAATTTATCATGTTTGATTAATATTGTGCGTGATTTAAATTCGTCTTTGTTCCCAATATGTGCTAAAGGTTTTAAAAATTCGGTATTCATTTAAAACGATAAGAGAGCGTGTTTTAAACCGTCTACTTTATTTAAAAAAACTAATATTTTTATTTTTGAGTGTGAGATCTTTTTTATGGATTACGCTTGCACTCGATTGTTTTGACAGTCCATGCTTAAAGACTATACTTTGAAATTTAAAAGTGAACTTTTTAAGGGAATATAGATTTTTTTCCATCTAAATTTCGAGACGTTAAATTTTATTATAACTTCAACCGTGTTATTTTCCGAATTAAATACGTTGAGAGTAGATTTAATTTTTAGTTATAAAATCGAGAATGTCGAGTTTAAATTATCGCAAAATATTAGTCAAATGTGATAAATGGATCCAATGTCCCAGCTTCTCACACAGTAGTTTCCACGCTCACTTGATTAAATCCTTCGTAGTCTCACTTTTTATTTTTGTTAGCTTAGTTCACAATTACATATCTCATTTATAAATCCATTTAGTCTAGTTGGATAATCACAATTATTTTGAAAGAAAAAATTGATAAATCTCTGTGGGTTCGAGCCGTACTTACACTCGTTATTCTATAATATCCCATTCACTTGAGGTGTTATTTAAATTGACAATAATAATTAGGTTCATAGTATTCAATTTCGTCATCATTATGTGCATCGTATGAGGTGTCCCTTAAATTTTTATCTTTTGAAAACATGGGATTCACACACCCTTCAATTGAGTTTGTCAAAATAATCGGTGCACATTTCTTCAAAACACAGTAGTATACACATTCTCATTATTATTTATGCAAGTATCAATCATATCAATACGTAATTTTCATGCAAATGAATACAAAACAAGATATCATCACATTCATCATTTATAACCCTAACATAAAAAGGCATGCACATCTCATTTGTTTCAGATTGGCATGACTTATACACATATGAATTAGAGGCATCATACCATGTTTTGGTTATATTTGTCGTGCTTATGTTTGAAATATTTTTATTGCATCTATTGGTGTGTTGTCCAAAGTTATGATACTTTTGGCACTGCACCTTTGGCATATCTTGCTTAGACATGTGGTCTTTATTTTGGAACGGTCTATCATTGGTTCTTTTATGTAGTTTCGAATATTGAACCCATCGATTTTTCAAATTACCTCTCTTAGCAACAACATTATTTCTAAATTTGATGATTTTCTTGAAGTGTTAACTAAGAAGAGAGATTTCATGAGTAAGAGTTTTAAAGACCCACTATGTCATCCTCTAGGTCTATGTATTTTAATTTGACAGAAAAGACTAGGTCAAATTCGCTTGGTTTCTTAGAATTAGAAGAACTTAAGATCATTTTCTTATATTCATTTTCCATTTCTACCGTTCTTGGTTTTCAATAAAAGATTTCAAGGGTCATATTTAGGTCTGTCATCTCTTCTATTACATGGAATTCAGAATTGAATCTAGGAGGTAAGTACCTAAGGATTTTTAAGAGGACATTTTCCTTGCCAAATTCAACACCATTAGAATCAAGTTTATTTATAAATATGGGGTAGTTTCATGTAAAACTAATCAAATATTTCAGAATCGCTCATCACAATGGCGTTAAATTGGTGAAGTAACTTTTGTACTTTTCTTGCCTTGACATGCCCGTTATGCTCATGGGTGGTAACAAGTATGTCCCAAGCTTGTTTAGAGGTAGTGCATGATGATATTCTTTTAAATTCAGTTTCATTGATATGCATGAATATCACATTTTTTTCCTTTATTATTGTACTGAAAGAGGGATTTTCCCTCTTTGGTATATTCCATAATTAGTTTTTTAAGTCATCTAATCACTTCCCTCAACAATAGGTTTGATGGGAGGATTATATTAAGTTTTTATAAGATCTCAACTTCATCTCCCAGATTGCCTTAGATTAAAGTAATCATCCTCACCTTCCAGTAAGGTATATCACTTCCATCAAATAAGGGAGGTTTGTTCAAGTTCCATATTCTATCGTTCATCTTTAATCCTAATATGTTAAAAGAACATGATATATTTTTGTTTAAACAACTTAAAGAAAAATTTTATTTAGAAAGAAAATTTTCAAAAATGACTCTTCTCTGATAACATTTGAAATAACCTTAAGCCTTAGTTCAACTAACTTAAACTTGCTCAAGTATAATCTGATTTTCTTTATTAAGAACCACTTAAGACTAAAGGTCGATCTAGAAAAAATTAATACACAATTTGTGTTTTAATAATCTATGTTAAGTTTGTTATAAAATTCTTGTTTAATTTTTCAATATTCCAAAAATTATTTGTTCTATTTGTTTGAGGGAAAAAATAGTTAGTTAATCTACGAATTAATAGACAACCAAAACATAAGATTTTTACATAGTAAAACTCCAAAGTGGGGGAAACATCCACAGTCTCTTTCTAAAAAGATGACAAACTAAAAATCACTTATCAAACGAAGATTAAAAGTTACAACAAATAAATGGATCTAAAATATAAAAAATAGAATATACCTAAATGGTATTTACCCTAGGAGTTCCTTTGATGTAGACTATTCTGTTTCAAAAAGCTTAACTAGTTCAAATGGACAACATTGCTCCAAATGTTGACGATGGATATAGTGTAGTGTGATTAAGTGTTAAGTTAGTTATTTAATACACATTATACTCAAACACATGCATACTTTAAATCACAAAAACATCTAATCAAATTACAAATGTTAAAAAGATATGAACAAAAATATACATATAAAATAAATGAGAGTTAAAATCCAAATCTATGTTTTATGAATGTCCAAGATATGTACAAAAATTTCAAATATGAAAACTCAAAAATACCATAAACTCCTACCTATTTAAGAAAGTAATCAATCTCAACAAATATAAACTATAAATCTCATATCTATTAAGATTAATAATAAATCTCTAAAAAAACCATAAAAATTAAAGTGTGTGAATATAAGTTAGTATTTTGAATGTGGGTTTATATCATAAACTCAGGAGAATAGAAAACTTGTAATATTTTTGGACAAAACCCCTCTTTCCAAGATTCAAAACTAGAAACACAAAAATGTGTTTTAATGGAGGTTTGTGTGTATGAGGGTTTGGATGCATTCTCACACTCAACTAACCCCTTTTCTCCATTCTCCATCTTTGTCACTTAAGGGTTGTCTTTTTTTACTCTCTCTTTATTTCCCTCTGTACTTACCCTCACTTATTCTTTTTTTTTCTCTTACTAAGAGAAGGGTTCTTTGTATAGGTATAAGAGGAAGGTCCTAGAAACCCTAAAGAAACGGAGGGTGTAGATAATTTTATATGATTCGAGGGATGCCATATGTCCTTATAATTTAAGCTAAGATAGTGAAATGATTTAATAACCCTAAACCATGAAGTAACAAAAACGATCGGTATTTTATTAAAAACTGTTCGAGATAAACATAAGGCTGGTAAATGGTTTTAGATGTTGAATACTAAGTACGCTAGACTCAAAGGTTACAAAAGCAATAGTGGGAACATAATCAATCTAACGGTTGTAAAGATGGGTGAAACAAGTTGGATACAACTGTGTTCCACTCCTACTAAGTAGCTAGTTAAATCAAATGAAAAAAATAACATATATTCTGATGAGGGAACAAAAAACAATGACTTGGATAAAACCATTTCTAACGTTTAAGGGATAAAGATGGAGCACGTGGTATACAACTATATGCCTTGCATATTCAGGCACATAGAAGCCTACAAAAATCGGCGGGAAATGTTTAAATAAATATCACACTTTTGATTTGGTGGTAAATTCTTGGTGTGGATTAAGGCTTACCAACGTAGGATCAGATTCAAAATCAAGGGCTCTTATACTACTCAGTAGATTTGTGTACTCAAACCAACACACTTGTGTCTATTCAGACATGTGCACAAAAAAATTGGACAAAAATTTATTTTTTAAAACGTAAAAAATTATTTTTAATTCAAATAAAAATATGAATAATTTTTTTGTTAATGCTTAAACAATAGTCTCAATTTTAAGAAATATGGCATTTATTAATTGATTTAATTCAATCTTCATCATGCTAATTATGCAATATAAAATATGAAAAAATGCAAAAAAAATACAGTGAGAGTATGTGAAGTGTGTAATCAATCCAATGGTCATTTTACCTTTATTGACCCTTGTTAAATATCTCACTGGCTTCACTTGCCTTTTCTTGGATTGAATTGACTTAAATTAGTTCTAGGGAGGCCATATTAAATCGTGTTTTGTCTAAAATGATCTAAACTAATTGAACACCTAATAGATGACCCATGCAAACTTAGGAGTCTTTTATTCTTAGGTAGTTAAATGTTTGGTGTTTGTTTTTCCCTCTTAATGTTGAAAAATAGTTAAAATTCAATATTAATCATTAAGAGGCAAATCCCCTGCTGAATGCTTAATGCTTAATGCTTAATGTTGAATTCTTTAATGAGATTTTATTCCAATTTTAGCCTTATTTTATTTTTAATGGGCATCAATACAAAACATAGTAGTAATAGTTAGTAATGATGAAATGGTCAAATTACCTCTATTTAGCATTCAGAACCAAATAACTCTAAAAAAACACAATATATTAAGATAAAAATTAAACACATTTTTCAGCATTTAGAGTTAAGCATTACACACTAAGCATTATATATTGAGAGGCTAAAAAATAAACGTCCTTTAAGTAAATTAATCTAATAGTCCTAATTAATTTTAGGAGTGTTCTAATATTAATTCAACTCCATAACTTGTTTAACATCATTAAGTCATACCTCAAATTACCAGTTAATTTGACTGTCTTAATAATTTAGGTTGTTACACATTTTCAACCCTTAACCTAAGACTACTAGATAAAATGACAATGAACATTATATAATAACCACCTTGAATCACCGGACCAAAGCCCCAAAACTAAAAAAACCACACTCGGGAAAATCCTTAGTGCTGGATCCATTCGGAACATACTCAAATCAATCCAAAACTATGGATCTAAAAATCCACCCCAATGTTTTTTGTTTTAACTACGTTATTTTACCCAAAACTTATCCTAAATTCATGCGAATACACCTATAAAATTACTAATATTATGATAATCACACATGAACATAAACCAACATTTTCAATAAATTTAATTACATGATTGGGCATATTATGTTATGAATCACTTACATCTTAAGAGTATGGAGTCTAATCATGAATTATCATACTAAGACATGAATTTAACATACTGGCATGATTTTTAACATATATAATTCATCTGATTTATAATACATTTAATCTCACATTAAGAATTAGGAAATGATACGTTAAATATACATACGTCAAATCGAAATCCTGCAAGTCTCCTACTCTAGGAATGAAATATCAGTTTTAGTCCACCTGTACTGCCCATATAGTATGCTACAGTATACCCTTAATTATCATCAAGCCCTTTGTTGAGTTTTTATTTAACTCCACTCGTACCGTCCATACAACACACTATCCACTAACTAATAATTAACATTTCCCGTATGTTATTATTAAGCCATTTAGTTAACATTTCGCATATGTTATCGCTAAATTATTTCATTAAGTTTCTCTACTTATTTTATACTTGATTTATGCTCTATCTCTTTCTATTATTACACATAAATAGAACGGACATCACTTTAGATATACGCTATCTATCTCCCCTACTATTACACATAAGTAGGATAAATCACACAAGTATATATATATATATAGGGAAACAATCAAGTGTGGTCCTAGTTTGAGTTTCCTGAATGAGATCCATTTTTTTTAAAATAGTAAAAAAAATATTTTTGGCCAGATTTTTTTTATGGTTTTTAAACATTTCAGTAGGACCATAAAAAACTAATGAGATCAAAATGATTTTTTTTTGTTATTTAAAAAAAATCAGTCAAACTATGTCAGTTTTTAAGTTGTTTTTATGGTGTTAAAAACTGACAAAGTTTGACCGATTTTTTTAAAATAGTAAACAAATTCATTTTGAGTTGATTTTTTATATGGCCCTAATGTAATGTTTCAAAATCATAAAAAAAAATCAGCCCCCCAATTTTTTTTTTACTATTTTAAAAAAATGGACCTCATTTAGAGCCCTCAAACTGGAGGACCTCATGAGATCCGCTCTCTCTCTCTCTCTCTATATATATATATATATATATGTCACACTATATAAATATATACAAATACAATATCTCCCGGACAGGCCATTGCGATGCACAGTTGCATACTCTGCTATCAAGTCCATGTAACTCTCGTACCAAATCAAGGACTAATGGTTTGGCATGTCTCCTCGAACCCAAAATCAAATCAACACATATTGGAGGCAAACATAGTTCCAAGCCTATGGGTCACGCACATACCTAACGTACCCAATTGATCGTTAATACTATTCCACACTCAGATAGTCATCGTACCTAGTATCTATGTTATGGAGCACAAATCTGAACCTCGCTGGAATCATAAAGGTGGGATCGACCTCTGTGTGGAACCTCCGTGATAGCAGGTAGCGTAGGTATATTCACACATAAGAAAGAACATAATAGGCATACACACAACTTATAAATATAATCCGTATAGGTATACACCCAAACTATAATATAGTTCATATAGGTACACACAAGATATAAATATAATCTATACATAATATCTCTCTCTCGAATACTCAACGTACTATCGATTCACAATTATTACATCTTATCACATTTTTCGAGTATTAATATCTACCCGAAAGGCCCCAGTTAGCCCTTAAGTTATTTTAGTAGAATTCACTCATACGCTACTGGTCCAAGTCATAGGTCATGGTTTTCCCTTCCCGTGACCCAAATTCCAAATTCGCGATAAGTATATCAATCTATTCATTATCATCGGTCCAAATTCCAAGATCACTCACATTAAAATTTTGAAAAGTCTTAACCATATACTCACCAACCCTCTCTAAGTATTTATTTAACCACACATTATCCCCCAAGTTCCTCGTCATTTATCTCCTAAAGAAATATAGAAAAACAAGCAAAACTGTACAGAACTAGGTAACCGAATCTAGTCGTAACTATTCTAACAGATTAAAACCTTGTACTAAAATTGCGATTTCTCCCTCGACAGAACTCCAAATGACCTCATTTAAATCTCACTAGAAAGATAAAATGTAAAAATTTCTCGATATATATGTCTTGCACTCTAATTCTAAGTACAATTAATATGTCACACATTTAAAATAACGTAAAAAATTCAGGCAAATTACACACCTTGTAGTAAAATTATGATTCTCCCTCTACAGAACTCCAAATGACCTCATTCAAGGCTCATTGGAAAGATAAGGCATAGAAATTTCCAGAAATATATGTCTTACACTCTAATTCTATGTATAATATAAATGGCATACGCTTAAAGTCACATAAATGTTTTTGGTAGATTGATATCTTATGTTCATCAATTAAACCCTAAGTCATTCAAGATTCATGTTTTTCGACCAAGAACCCATAAATATTCCATACTAATCATCAAATATATTCTAATTTCATATTATATTCACATAGGCATTCATTATACATGCAATCCTATACCGAATCATGAGTTCTTTTCATCTAATTCCCAAGAACATAATTGAAATTATGAAATTGAAAAACCTACACTACACGGGTATTATAACTTTTTCAAAAACATGCAAGATAAACACTTACCTTATGATTGAAGGTCTGAATCCATTGATAGGCTGATATGATTGATCTTCCTTTGCTCCGATTTCGTTTCTGTCACGTTTGGCGCAAGAATTTGTGTAGGAAGCCTTGATTTTCTTCTCCTCTTCCTCTCCT
The DNA here is from genome assembly GCA_949130495.1 of Sambucus nigra. Lineage (NCBI taxonomy): Eukaryota > Viridiplantae > Streptophyta > Magnoliopsida > Dipsacales > Adoxaceae > Sambucus > Sambucus nigra. The sequence continues at coordinate 95,117,058 of OX422220.1, forward strand.
TTGGCCTCTCTTCTATTATGATTATGTTAACCCTAGCCTCTCACTCAAAGGGAAATATATATCACTTAAAATTTCGAAGTTCCATCTACCACATCCTCCCAAATGATCGAAATGCCCTTAAATGGTGCCGGGTTGATTTAAATTCATCCCGGGACCTAAACTATACACTCGAGTATACTATTTCGACTATTTCGACCCTTTTGAAATCAGCAGTGACCTCTAAATCATGATCCGAGTCACTCTACAATAATTTTCTATCTCAATCTCATATGGTCTACACGCAACCCCGAGTTGAGATCCCACACAGTCCCGTCGATATCACTCACTATGACATATAATAAATACCGCATAAATTATTCCATCAATAATAATCATTATTTCCCAAAAATATTTAATTCCATCAAATCACGTGCACACGTGAAATTTAAAATTTATCTAATTAACTTATTCTTAATTACTGAAAAATACGGGATGTTGCATATTTCATCTTTTATAAAGGAATTTTTTCCTCAAAATTGGATAAGTCTGGTACTAACAGCTTCAGATATAACCTCTCACAACATCCGCCTCATTCCTAAAGTCAAAACCATTATGCAATTCCCGCTATACCAGTACTAACGGTATCCTTCAATCCCACGGTCTATACACTACCGTTCAATCTAGTTACCAATTTTCTTTAGTCACCTTACACCACAATATTTCATCATTTTATTTACCAACTCACCTTGGCGACTACACAACATCTTACCCAACACTTCCCACTCTGATGGGTTTATATACTAATGGATATAACGTTCTTCCTACTAGGGAAAGCTCCAATATCTCTAGGTGCAAACTCCCTTTTTCAACTACTCTTATATTTAGTACATACTTTTCCTCATCCTCTGATTACAGACCATACTAAAATCCAGCTGATTAGGGCACCCATACACCCTATAACCGTGCATAATCACACAAATGCTACCTAGATCCCCTTGCCAAAAATCATAATATAACTATCACCTCTTAGTTATAATCACATAATCGTACAATAACTAAGGTACTAAACTTATGTCCTAGTGACCAAACTTCTCCCAACTTCCAAGGTTTGCTAAGTTTCATGTGCGGGATGTCTCGCAAAGAGAAATCCAAACAAGGAACCCCCCGATACACTACTACCTAACATTGTCGGTTGTCGAGATCCGTTAGGCCTTCAGTCCAAAACTTGCACCCCAAAAATCCCGTCTGCTGACATAAAAAGTCTACTCGTCCACTCTCACTAAGGACGACATATACCGTAACGTTATCACTATCATAAGTTCTCAGCTATATATAAATAATGAGCTATATCTCTCCGCTTGAATATGAACACAAACCACCCTGAATCACATCAGTAAAAAGTCCCTGCGCACTGGGATCAAATATAAAAAGACAAAATACTCACCGAAGTATATGATACAATAAAATTTATATATGTAGGCCGCCCAACCCTCTTTCAGGTGATACCTCCCAAAACAATATGTCTCACCCTAGAATAACAAGAACGATAGACTTATCACACAATCTACTACCGCTCAAACCCTCGGTATCCAGTTACTGCACGAGATCATAATAAACTCTACTTTCCTAACTCTAAAAAGTAGCAAATTATATCATACAAATCCTCTTCGTGCCCACACTTGCTCCCCTATAGGCTACACCGAAGAGCCCCACTACCCAATGGTAAATACATTCATAGTAACGAGGTCGATATTATGAATGCACCCACTAAACTTGACTCACCCTCGAATTTTAGTATTACCAAACACACACACACACACACACACACACACACAGACACACACACACACACACATATATATATATATATATATATATATTGTTATGTACCCATGTCACCCAACTAATCACATACTCATAAGGCTCAAATAGAATATTACCTCCATTTAGCATCTGCCTCGCCTGATCGTCGGGTTCCTGAACATAATCCTCATGTTGGAACTGACCCATTATCTATTGCAACGATTGTAAATCTAGGAATCCATCATGTATTTTGATCCCGTCTCACTTTGAGTAATCCTTTCTTTTATGGCGTACACCCCACAAGTGAAACATCGACCCGAAAAATCTCCCTGCCTCTGACCATAGTCCTACAGGCCTCCCCTGTTATTCCCTTGGACCTGACGGCCCTGAGAAATGTTCTCCTGCTGCTACTGAGGACCCTGCTAGACCTATATAAAATACTGACTCTCAGGTTGGTAACTTTCTGGCCTAAACCTCTTGGCATCATCCCCCTGTTGAGAATCTCTCCCTCTCACTCCACCTTCTTGACTAGATTCTCCCACTCTCTTACTTATCTCTAGGTAGAAGCGTTGATCCTAGTAGTGAATTAGTACAGCATTGACGACATCAGTATAGGTCTCCAATGCTGGGTTGCCAATCAAATATTGCCTGATCCTCCAGGCTAGTCCATCCATGAATCTCATATTTTTCCTCTCTTGTCTAGTACAAAGTTAGCTAAACGAGTGAACTCTTCCTCGTATTCTTCCACCGTTCGATCTCCCTGCACCACATCAATGAATTTATTCCTCATCTCTATCTCAACAGCTGGTGAAAAGTATTTACGATCAAAACGCACCCAAAACTCTATGATAGGCATTGTGTCTCTCTCCTCTATAATACTAACTGCCTCCCACCATTATAACGCTACTCCTACCAGGCTAAAAGTTTCCAAAATCTACTTCTGCACATCACTACACTCGACCATGCTGAGGTGGCATTGAATATCTTTCTTCCATTAGCATGTTACAATCACGTCTGAGCTACACTGGAACTCAGGTGCGTGGCCCTTCTAAAAAGTTTCTCTAACTCTCTGCCAAACGGATGGCCCCAGGTGGGACTGAACTACTAGTCTTATTAGCGGTTATGGATGTGCCTACAAAATGTGACCTGACATGGTAGTCATGGATGCATTGATTGCTTGTGCCACTATATCAGCCACCTGTGCGGTCGTACCATCCCCTACGATTGGTGTAACTTTGGCTCCTGCTGAGCCTCCTTCTTTTCACTAGTCCTCATCGCTATTCTAGTTGGTCGTCCTCTCTTGGGTGGCATCTGAAATCAGATCTAATTGTATGAGTTCATAGTCCATATATCTATAATAGCAGAAGGATGTAATTGTGTGTATGTACAAGAATACAACAATCTTATCATAAGGATCCACATCAAAGAACATTACGCCGAAATGTAAAAAAGACGTACAGATACTAAGGACACTAGAACCTGGTGCTTTGATTCCATTTGTGATACCCACCTATTTTAACTTGGGTGATCAGTCCTTCATTAAAACAAATCAAAATCTCATCTCGATCATCCTTAGCATCGCTGTCAAAAAAAATTTAATTTACTAACCACCTATATTAAATTAAGCATGTATCAAATTTTATCTTTCATTAATAACAACATTTGTAAATTAAATATGATAACCAAACCATCTAAATAGTAATAACAATATGAATCCATCACAAGATAAATAACTAAATAAATAATACCGAATAAACCATTGGTCCACAAATACAAAAATCCAATAGAAATAATAAACTTGAATACACAGTTTGGAACTGATATAAAAGTAATAGCTAAAGGGACAATACACCCAAACGAATAACTGAAACTGAATCCTAGTATAGGAATGAAGAAGATGAAGTGTCTAATCCAAATCCTGCAAGCCTCTATAAGTACTGCAGCTACGCATCCCTGAAATGAATTATCAAGCTTGGCGTCCCTATGGCTGGACACCTAAAATATTTTAGAAAAATATAAAAAAATAGAGTTGTCATGGGCCAGAGCCCAAGAAAACCTTTTAAAAATATTTAACAAGTATTTAAATCACAGTTTGAAAGAATTTATTGATTACACATGTTAGTTTGCGCACACTCCTTTGAATTACTCACCTCTTATCTAATGTGCACACCTAACGTCCCCTACTTATCCCACCTAGTTATGCTAACCAGCCTAACTAGACCTCATAAGTATCTAATTAATTGCTATCAGGTTTAACTCATCTTTACTGCCCATACAGTACACTACAACATACCCTTAATTATCATTAAGTTCTTTGTTTTGTTTCTCTTTAACTCCACTCGTAGCCCATACATCACGCTATCCATTAACTAATAATTAAAATTTCCCTTATGTTATTATTAAGCCATTTAGTTAACATTTCGCATATGTTATCATGACATTATTTCATTAAGTTTCTCTACTTATTTTATACTTTAGATATGCTTTATCTCTTTCTATTATTACACATAAATAGAATGAACATCACTTTAGATATATGCTATCTATCTCCCGTACTATTACACATAAGTAGGATAAATCACACAAGTATATATATATATATGTCACACTATATACATATATACAAATACAGCATCTTCCGGACTGGCCATCGTGATGCACACTTTCATACTCTGCTATCAAGTCCATGTACCTCTCATACCAAATCAGGGACTAATGGTTCAACATGTCTCCTTGAACCCAAAATCAAATCAACACATATTGGAGGCGAACATAGTTCCAAGCTTATGGGTCACGCACATACCTAACGTACCCAATTGACTGTCAATATTATCGTACACTCAGATAGTCATCGTACCTAGGTTCTATGTTTTGGAGCAAAAATCCAGACCTCACTGGAATCATTAAGGTGGGATCTCTCTCTGCGCGGAACCTCCATGGTAGCAGGCATCGTAGGTATGTTCACACATAAGAAAGCATATAATAGGCACACACACAACCTATCCATATGTCGCATATATGCATACACACAACCTATAAATATAATCCGTATAGGTATACACCCAACCTATAATATAGTTTGTATAGGTATACACACAACCTATAAATATAATCCGTACGTGATATCTCTCTCTCGAATACTCAACGTATTATCGATTCACAATTATTACATCTTATCACATTTTTCCAAGTATTATTGAAAATACGCAAATACTGCGTATTTCATCCTTCAAACCTACGCATTTTAGCCCCCTCGGGTACCTTAATCTCTATATTTAAGCCCGTTAACCAGACAACCTCGGTTTATATTGTTAACATGCTATATGAGGTATAATTGGGCTTTTGTAGGTATTTAGGTACTAAGTATGGAGTTCAGACGCATTTTGGTAAAGTTTCGTACATAATCGCACGTTCAAAGGCATTTTAGTCTTTTCACAGCTTGGGCAACATCTAATGGAAGTTGTATCCCTCCTCGCAAGATTTGCGTGTCTGCAAACGGTGCGCAATTCCTATTCATAACGAAGAAGTTACGACAATTTTAGCGGAGAAAAAATGCAAGCCAAAATAGGAGAAAATGACTGCTTGATTGATCGATCGACCAGAAGGGTCGATCGATCGACCCTTCACAATTTTGCCACGTTTTCTACTATCGATCGATCGACCAAAGGGGTCGATCGATCGACCCCCTATTTTCTGCAGATATTTTGCATTTGTTTTCTTTCTTCTTTTCTTGTATTCCAACTTACTATATAAGCCAATTTTGTTGTAATAAGAAGATATTTAGTAGGTGGATGATTTTAGGTTAGTTTAGCTTAGGGTTTTGGGGTTTTTGCTTAGTTCTTCTTCATTTCTCTTAGGATTGACACCCTTTTTGGTATGTAAGTTGACTATTCATCATCCTCTCCATTAATAGAGTTTGTATTTCTTCATTTCTTGCTTTCTAGTTTATTTACAAGATTTTTAATTTATGTTTACATGCTTTATTTACATGCTTTGATTACTTGCTTTCTAGTGTAGATTTACCGCATTTATTTACCGCTTTCCATTTATCGCATTTTTAAGATGCTTTCTAGGTAATTTAAATTAGGTTGTGTTTGAATGGAACTCACTCGGGTTAAACGCATTGCTTTGCTTGGTGACAGTGTTTATGGGTTTATTTCGGGTGCATTGTCCTAGTTATTATGCCTAGGAGATTTGATGGGGCATATCATGTATGTCCCGTGCTTACGACCTTTCGCGTATAATTTTCGAGATATTTGTTGACGCTAAAATCATATTAGGCTTTTGTGAGGATTTAGGGGCATAACAACCCTTAGTTCACTTAACTGTCGAAACGAGACACATTTGTAATAACTCGTTAACCCATGTAACCATTTTATACAAATTAATCCGGATGAGGGATATTCGACACAACCTATAGTTTTACTCGCTTTCATAATCTAGTTTCAATACCCTTGCCTAGATTAACATTTCCCCTTATGCATATTTTAATTTTTAGTTTGTAATTCACCTTTTACACTTTCATTTCGAAATGTTAAATCACTTAAATTCTGGCAACTCGTCTCTGTGGATTTTTGATACCCGACTTACCGCTGTGCTTGCCTCGCAAGTGTAGTAGTAACTTAGGTTTGTTTGTATAGTCACGAAGAGATAGAAAACAACGACTGTGCACTTTACAGGCGCACAAATCTCGCACGCTATCAAAATGGCGCCGTTTCCGGGGATGAGTTTGTTTTAAACTTTATTTGATTTAGTATTTCATATTATTTTCGTTCTATTTGTATTATTTTCTAATATTTTGCAGGACTTCCACATTTGAGTACTTAGAAACGCTCGATTTTTTCCCGAGCGCACTTACTTTGTGGAATCCGCCAGTTCGAGCCATTTTTTGGGTAAGCATGTCTTATTCCAACTCTTTCGGTAATCATTGTTATAATCCTTAATATCCTCTCAAACCTATGACTTTCGGTGAATACTTAGAATCCCAAAGTATAACAAATTCAAATATGACTTTGGGCGAGTATAACGAAAGTCAAAATTTAGGTTATTGGAATTTGATGATGATGATAATGATTTTGGGCCTTTACCTCCTTATAATAGTAATTTTGAAACGAATACGAATAGTTTTCAAAATTCCTATCATAATGAGTTTTCGTTTAAGTCCGATGGTAATTTTCAAAGTTCCCATTTTCATGCATCCGCACCTCGACCCATGACATTCGGTGAGGGCTTGCGTATGTATGAAAATGAGAAACTTAAAACTCATTATCGGGAAGAAAATCGTTCGTGGGAACATGAATTGGATTTATATTTTGAGTCCGACGACGATTTTGCTTTCGAGACTTTCAAAGTCGAGGAATGTTTTGAACCAAATGAGGTACTTGTGCTTACTTTGGAACAAACCATTCTTGACTTTTCCCATCGCATAATAGATATTGAAAGTGAGGATGATAATGACGTAATATCTATTTGCAATGAAATGATTTCTTCTTTGGACCCCAAAGAAGAACATGTCATTGAAAATGATATTATTTCATTCGAAACTCAAACTTCATGCGATGATGATTCATCTCATGAGTTTGAATTTCTTTCATCCCCATTTTCATTCTCGATTATCCCACCGGAACATGTACCCGATGATTCGGTTTCAAACTTTAATGTTTTAAACCCTATCGCCGATGAGGAGTACTTGCTCGAGTCACCCTCTACGATCGAATCCTTGCCTTTGTGTGCGCCGCCTCCCATTCCAACTTCAAAATCTTTGGGAGGATATTCGGATTTTCTCGGTCCCCACTTGTTTTTGTCACCCGTTCAATCCAAACCCCCCATCGTCCCACCAAAACTTTTAATTGGCGATGGTTCCTTTCTTACGCCTTACACATGCCTTCCGTTTTTAAAACGGAATTCATATTTTTCGGAGGGCATGCTTGTATGTGAGGGTACATCGGTTATCCTCCAAAGTCAAATTATTCTTATGGTGGACCTCAGTTATTTAGACTTCTAATGTGCAGTTAGTGTGGAGTCTAAATTATAGGTTGTATATAGTTAGCTTTTTATTCTTTCTTTCTTTTTAATTTAGTCTAGTGTAATTAGTTAACTTTTTATTATTTGTTTTCTCTATGCTCGGTACTAACTTGTTTTGTAGATTCTTTGGACTTGTTCTTATGGGGATCGCTCCAATTTTGGACAATATCGCTCTTTTCCTCTCTTAACTTGGTTCTTAATTCACATTAAGTTAGGGGGTGTGGGATATTCTATCCATTTCTGTTTTTAGTCCATCTTTTTGCTCACATGTTACTTACTTAATATGCTTTTCTTAGAAAAATTCAAAAATTTCAAAAAGATTTTCTTTCTTTTTGATCCTTTTTTGGGCCTTTTGCCTTTGTTTCCGATGATAAATTTCAATAATTGCCCGATCCAATAATGATGCACGTTCTCGATTTTAGAAGTTATTAGACTTTAGTCTCCATTATTGATATTATGAATAACTTCATGAATTAAACTTTAATCCCATGAGCACATGCACTTTTATTACTATATTGATTTGGTTTAAGATTTTTATAACTCGGTAATCTTTTGTTGCATTGTATCTACTTACACCGATTAAGCTTTGTACCTTTCGTCGTTTGTGAGTGTATACACTGTTCTTTTCTCATTGAAAACGTTGAATTCGTTGGTAATCCTTCTATTCTTTCATTTGATCATTCTTTAATTGAGTTCATACTTGAAATGTGTTACTTGATCATGATTTTCATATATTGTTTTGATTTGAGAATTGCATAAACTTTGTAAAATGATCATAGGCCCTCTTTGTTATATCACCCATATTAGCCTTAACCTCACCCTTATATGTTTACCCTCGTTAACCCCTTTGAGCATAAATATTAGCCTTTCATTTCATACCTAATTCCCATAACCAACTCTACATTTAAGTTTTAGCCCATATATACACTTTCCATACCTTTGTTTGGAATGTTACTTGGGATTGAATGATGATGTTGTGATGTCAGTAGCAATTTAGGCATATGAGAGTATGAAAAGTAAAGAAAAGAAAGATGTGAAAAAGTGAAGAAAAAGAGAAAGAAAAAAGCAAAAGAAAACAAACGAAAAATGAGAAAAAGAAGAAAAATAAATAAAGAGAAAGTTGTAAATATTGTATATAGTTCAATAAGCTTTGATTACTCTCCCCGATGATATATCTAATGCCTTTTTGGAACTTGTTTTCCAATTTTGATATTGCTCACATTTTCCCATTATCCCGAGTTTCATCCCCAAACACTTTGAATCCGTACATACATTCTTTAATTTCATACCCTAGCCATACCTACAATAAAACCCTATTAAAGTCCTATGTGATCTTAGGTTAATGTAATTTAAAGGTCATAATAGTTTTGATAATCTGTGAAAATGCATTTCGCCTATTTTAGTGTGCAGTATCCTTTCATTGAGATTAAAGTTTTTCAATTTATATATAGCGTTCTTCATTTGTGACATGTATGCGGCCTAGTTTCCATTTACATTTACTCTTTAGCCCGCATGTTCCGTATGTTACCTCCCTGTTTCGAGTGAATTCGCTTGATGAGTTTAATGCCCGTGAGGATTGAATGTATGCATGCTTTAATATTTAGTATCCAGTTTATATAAGTTTTTCGCCAAATCACACTTTGCATGTGCTCGCTCCCCTCCCACATTTTAAGGTTCCAATTCTATGAGGTACATTCTATAATGTTAATGATTTGGACTTTTGTTTGAATTCATTCACTTTGCTAATAATGCGTATGAAATCCTTTTCACCATTGTTGGGCTTGTCGCATGTTGGGTTGGGCATATTTTGAGGAAACCATGTGATGTTTGTGGGTATCATCACTGAAAACCCTCACGAGACGACACTCGTCCACTAGGGTGACCAAGGGGTTTAACGATTTATTGCATACTCTAAATGCAATCGAATCGCCCGCGAAAGTGGCCTTATCTTTTTATTTCTTTTATACCATACTTTTGTACTATCTCCTATTTTGGTTTACTTGTTCTTCTTGCTGCATCCTATTTCATTGCTAGGGACTAGCAATGTGTAAGTTAGGGGGTGTGATAATACGCAAATATTGCGTATTTCATCCTCCGAACCTACGCATTTTAGCCCCCTCGGGTGACTTAATCTCTATATTAAAGCCCGTTAATCAGACAACCTCGATTTATATTGTTAACATGCTATATGAGGTATAATTGGGCTTTTGTAGGTATTTAGGTACTAAGTATGGAGTTTGGATGTATTTCGGTGAAGTTTCCTACGCAATCACACGTTTAAGGGCATTCTAGTCTTTTCACATCTTTGGAAACTGGCCCAACATCTCCATGAAAGTTGTATCCCTCCTCACAAGCTTCGCGTGGCCGCAAACGGTGCGCGATTCCGATTCAGAATGAAGAAGTTACGACGATTTTAGCGGAGAAGAAATGCAAGCCAAAACAGGAGAAATTGCAGTCTGCCCTGCTTGATCGATCGATCGACCAAAAGGGTCGATCAATCGACCCTTCACAATTTTGCCACGTTTTCTACTATCGATCGATCGACCAAAGGGGTTGATCGATCGACCCCCTGTTTTCTACATATATTTTGCATTTGTTTTCTTTCTTCTTTTCTTTTATTCCAACTTACTATATAAGCCAATTGTGTTGTAATAAGAAGATATTCAGTAGGTGGACGATTTTAGGTTAGTTTAGCTTAGGTTTTTGGGGTTTTTTCTTAGTTCTTCTTCATTTCTCTTAGGATTGACACCCTTTTTGGTATGTAAGTTGACTATTCATCATCCTCTCCATTAATATAGTTTGTATTTCTTCATTTCTTGCTTTCTAGTTTATTTACAAGCTTTCTAATTTAGGTTTACATGCTTTGATTACTTGCTTTCTAGTGTAGATTTACCGCATTTATTTACCTTTTTCCATTTATCGCGTTTTTAAGATGCTTTCTAGGTAATTTAAATTAGGTTGTGTTTGAATGGAACTCACTCAGGTTAACGCGTTGCTTTGCTTGGTGATAGTGTTTACGGGTTTATTTCAGGTGCGTTGTCCTAGTTATTACGCCTAGGAGATTTGACGGGGCATATCATGTATGTCCCGTGCTTACAAACTTTCGCGCGTAATTTCTGGGATATTTGTTGACGCCAAAATCATATTAGGCTTTTATGAGGATTTAGGGGTGTAACAGCCCTTAGTTCACTTATCTGTCGAAAAGAGACGCATTTGTAATAACTCGTCGACCCATGTAACCATTTTATACAAATTAACCTGGGTGAGGGATATTCGACGCAACCTATAGTTTTACTCGCTTTCATAATTTAGTTTCAATACCCTTGCCTAGATTAACATTTCCCTTTATGCATATTTTACTTTTTAGTTTATAATTCACCTTTTACACTTTTATTTCGAAATATTAAATCACTTAGATTCTTGCAACTCATCTCTATGGATTTTCGATACTCGACTTACCGTTGTGCTTGCCTCGCAAGTGTAGTAGTAACTTAGGTTTGTTTGTATAGTTACGGCGAGACAGAAAACAACGACTGTGCACTTTGCACGCGCACAACTCTCGCGTGATGTCAATTATTCTCTACCCAAAAGGACCTATTTACCCCTTAAGTTATTTTAGTAGCTAATTCACTCATACACTACTGGTCCAAGTCATAGGTCATGGTTTTCCCTTCCTGTGACCGAAATTCCAAATTCGCGATAAGAATCTCAATCTATTCATTATCGTCGGTCCAAATTCTAAGATCACTCACATTAAAATTTAGCCAAGTCTTAACCATATACTCATTGAGCCTCTCTCAGTCTTTATTTAACCAAAAATTATCACCGAAGTTCCTCGTCATTTATCTCCAGAAGAAATATATCAAAACATGCAAAACTGGGTAACCGAATCGAGTCGTAACTATTCTGGCAGATTAAACACCCTGTAGCTCCAAAAGACCTCATTCAAAGTTCAGTGGAAAGATAAGATGTATAAAGTTCCCGAGATATATGGATTTCACTCTAATTCTAAGTAAAATTAATATGTCACACATTTAAAGTAATGTAAAAAATTCAGGCAGATTACTATACTGACAGATTACACACCTTGTAGTAAAATTATAATTTCTCCCTCTATAGAACTCTAAATGACCCCATTCAAGGCTCATTGGAAAGATAAGACATAGAATTTCCATAAATATATGTCTTGAACTCTAAATCTAAGTAAAATTTAAATGGCATACGTTTAAAGTCACATAAAAAATTCTAGCAGATTGACATCTTAAGTTCATCAATTAAACACTAAGTCATTCAAGATTCATGTTCTTCGAGCAAGAACCCATCAAGATTCCATACTAATCATCAAATATATTTTAATTTCATATTATCTTCACACAGGGATTCATTCCACATGCAATCCTATCCCGAATCATGAGTTCTATTCATCTAAATCCCAAGAACATAATTGAAATCATAAAATTGAAACCTTACACTACATGGATATAATAACTTCTTAAAAAACATTCAAGATAAACACTTAACTTATGATTACAGGTCTGAATCCACTGATAGGTTGATATGATTGATCTCCCCTCACTTCGATTTTGATTCCGTCACGTTTGGGGCGAGAAAGCCTTTATTTTCTTCTCCTCTTCCTCTCCTATGAACTCTTTTAAATTATGATTGTGTTAACCCTAGACTCTCATACAAATGGGTAGATGTGTCACTTAAAATTTTGGAGTTCCATCTACCACAAACTCCCGAATGAGTGAAGTTCCCTTAAACACTGTTAAGTTGGTCTAAAATCGCCCCAGGACCTAAACTATACACCTGAGTATACTATTCTGACTATTTTGACCCTTTAGAAATCAACCGTGACCTCTAAATCATCATTCGAGTCACTCTACAATAATTTTCTATCTCGACCTCATATGGTCTTCACGCGACCCTAAATTGAGATCCCACAAAGTCCCGTCGATATCACTCACTATGACGTATAAGATATTCCGCACAAATTATTCCATCAATAATAATAATTATTTCCCAAAAACTATTTAATTCCATCAAATCACGTGCAAATATGGAATTTAAAATTTATTGAATTAATTTATTTTTAGTTACTAAAAAATACGGGGTGTTACATAGCATAAATAAACGCATAAACAATAAGCATTTGGTTATAGCTTCACCCATCCTGAATCCATGTAGAGCATCCTAAGAACTCATGAATCTTCGTAGATCATTGACACCACCCTTTTAAAGTTACTATAGACCATTCATATCTCCCCTCATTTCCAAACCTCCCATATACACCCAATTACATACTAATAGAATGCGAGTGGATGAATTTTTAGTTACCTGGCTCATACAACTACCCAACGACCATACAATACATACTCTCTACCTAATATAATCTCACACGCTAAGGATTAGTATACTTTTGTTTATCCACTCTCATAATAGTATTATTTTATTGCTCTAAAATTATACGATTGCACATGTAGTCCATGGACTAAGGAAAGTCACCACTAGCTATCCATATTACATATCCACATAATTAGTTATATTATAAGCATGAAACTACTAGAATATTAACAACATGATTACACCCCGCCCCATGACCATAACAAATCCACTAATATATAAAAAAATATTTAGGGCACACACATGACCCATCAATTACCAATGCTCGGGCACTCCCATGACCTATAACAAATATCTCATTAAGGTCTATCCCTACACCTTTGAGGACCACCTTCCTCTACTAGTCCCAATTGACTAAAATATGTCCTAACTCCAGAAGTCCTAAAATACACAATTAGGGGAATCATTGCGCCATCATGCTAATCGAGTAACCACATACCAATATCTACATGAAAGGTTACTAGTACCATTTTCCCAGCCTGGGATATAAGATTATAGTCAACACATATGATTAGGATAATAACCATATACATAATGTCCATTAATGATGACCCAATAATTGGTCTCATCTATTAATAATGAATATTTTGGATCTTCGCCCTCATACGGCCTACCAAGTTGTGATTGATAGAAAAAATCGCACAGAACTCACCAGAAAGGGTATTTTGGTCATATGAGACCTATACCAATGTGAGTTCAAGTTTGTATATCACACGAAGAGAATGTTCATTCCTTCAAAACAACTTTTAGAAGGACATGTGGCGGTATCTAAGAGGAGAATGCCATTAACATGCACCGTGTGACTTGGGGTGCACACTACACCCTAAGCCACCTATAAATACCTTGAACTCTATTAATTGTTCCCTAAGTCATTCTATTGTAAAAAATACTAAAAATCTATTAACATACTCTCTAGTGAGATAAAGTACAATTGTAACTTGTCAAACATTATTCAACTAGTGAAGAATGAGCTGCACCACATTGGATGTAGGCCAATTGGTTCAACCACTCCAAATTATATGTATTAATCTATTTTTTTTTATCTTATTTACCCCACTTTTGTTGTTCATTATCATAACCGGTCCATATTCATCTTAATCACTCACTAAGTTCATACTATTATTTGGATTGTTGCATTTCCGTGTAACATCCGATTGACACCATTTATGGGAATCAACTATAAACTTAGCTGTTTTCATGGGTGAACTCACTCACAACCTAATTACAAGAAACAAGTCCAAGTTATCCTATATCTGGATCTATAAATTAAGCGTTTGGGTTGAGGGCTTGCCATTATCCCATCTTCAGCTCATTTTCTAGATATTACACGAACTTGCTCTTAATTTGAGTGCAAGTCTAGGACAAATTCACTATTCACCGTCAAATTTTTAATATTTTGATCCTAAAATTACTATCATCTTATTTATATTTCTATTTGTTCACAAGATCTGAAATTCTAGGTAAAACATCAACCCCAAAGTTTATATTTCGTATTCACTATTCCCCATCTTATTTAGTGTATTCGATAAAATTCCTTGTTCGAAACATAAATCTGGTGGGAGAAAAATGTCATTAAATACCACCGCCACCACCTACGGGAAGAATGCATGATTTTATTAGTGCACCACCTTCAGATATGGATGAGCTTATGAGATCACTCAGAATGATGATAGCCAACTAAGAGAAAATACAGTCATAAATATTAGGTCTTACCCAAACACTGTTAGGAAGGCCATCAAAAGGGGTTGAGACTCATCATAATCTTATGGTAAGGGCTAATAAAACCCTACAGAATAGTTTCTCTATTTGACGAGAAAAGGACATCATGGGTAAGATGTAGAAATGTTGAAGAAGCCCACCAGATTAAATTAGGATACGAAGAAGAGACTTTGAGTGATGAAATTTTAGAAAAAGAAAAGGAGGAGGCAGAGGTTGAATCACAACCAATAACCCGAGACCAATCTTATCAACCAGGTAAATTCTAAGAATAATATAAGAAACTTGGACAAATCATCCATCACAGTAGAGAGCAAGTGTCTTCACTAGGCTCACAAAGCCATAAACCTTAGATAGGCTATGACCTAAATGTCGTGCCCCACTACTACTTGTAACTAGTGATACATGAGGTATTATCTTGAGGAATTCAGGGGAACATTGATCCCAAGGGGTTCGACCTATGTTAGACCTTGGGATCCACCTTATACTTTGATTAATAGGATTAGAGGGGAATCGATGAGAGAAGGATTCAGAGATAACTATATAAAAAGTGATAAGCCATGGAAAAGTTCCTTTCAAAGGTCGAAAAATAAGTTGGGGGACCTAATGAAGAGTAATAGTCCTTTGGATAAGGGATACATGGAAGGATCTCCCTTCGTCCCAGAAATTATTAGCTATCCCACTCTTACAAAGTTCAAACCTACAATTGTTACACCAAGGTATGATGGGAGATAAAATCCTATTCATCATATATAAATGTAGGCTGTCGATATCTATGTTGTGCTAGATGAAATGATATTTCGAGCATTCTCAGGCACTCTCACCAGAGAAGCACATATATGGTACACAAGCTTGCCTAAGGGGTAAATTAGAAACTTTCAAGAACTTTTTGATAACTTCATATACAAATTTTTCTTTGCATTGAAACTATCTATAAGGGTGACCAACCTCCTTAGCGTCTAACAAAATAAAGGGTAAAACACTTGAAGACTTCATCTTTAGGTCTAACCAGGAGAAACTAGACGTCGTTGATTACAATGAAAAAATTGCGATGATAAATTCATCAAAAAGATCCTATCAGGACAACTATATTGAGCCCTTCAAACGACCCTCCTATCTCAATGAATGAAATTCTGGCAGAGGTCGAGAAGGTCATGGAAGCTAAAAAGGCAACTAAGAAGGGAGATATCAAGGAATATGGGCTTCGTAACTCTTATGAGAATAAAGACAAAGACAAAAGGGTAAAACATCTTAGGAGAAGTTTGAACATAAGTTCTCCAGTTACATGCCCCATACTACGCAAGTGCATCATATCTTAAATGAAATCAAAGAGGAAGAAGAGATCAAATGGCCATCTAAACTAATGTCCCCGTCGAATATGAGAAATAAGAACAAGTACTATAAATTTCGCAAGGATCATGGGCATGCCACCGACGATTGTTATGCTTTTAAAGATGAGATTGAAAAATTCATTAAAAATGGCCATCCTCAAGAGAAAAGGAAGAGGCATGGGTCTCCCACGCGAGAAAAAGAAAAAAAAAGGAAGGTAAAAAGCCAAAGGATGGGGATTCAGAGAGGGAATCTGATGAGAGCTAGAGATACCCTGATAAGCCTAAAGATCCCAAAGGATACTTTCACTTAGTCTCATTTGGAATGAACATGATTTCAGGAGGAGTTAAACCAACCGATAGAAAACCTATGTGGGAAAAGCAAATGCTGACACTTAGAGTTTGGATATAAATCACACAAGGGAAAAGGAAGAAGAAATTTTCCCTAAGAAGGTGAACACCGATCAATTGATCATGGGATTTTCTAGGCTTAATTTCAAGAACATCCTTTACCCACGTTATGGTTCACCAATATAAGGTGTCTTGAATCTTATTGTTGGAGGAAACCGAGCGTAAGTAAAATTTTGGTAATGTTTCAAAGGTTTAAAGCTCAATATCAAACATCTTAAAACCTACCATTAAACCCTCATTGATTAGAATAGGGAAAACATTTTCCCACTCTACGTGGTGGAGTTAGATGCTTGTGTGGGTAAGTAGATGACTTTATTAAAAAAGAAGGTAAACATTGTTGTTATGGATTAGCAGTCGATCTTGGCATATAACATAATTCTATAATGTGTCTTACTGAAATAATTTGAAGCGGTTCCAACTACCATTCATTAGATGATGAGGTTTTCTAATCAATTTAAGGTAGGAGAAGTCTTAGGTGACTAAGTGGAAGTACGAGAATTCTATTTCCCATCTCTTGAGTAGAGGTAAGCTTATAAATAGAAGACTAATTTGTAAAACATTAACATACTCGACCCAAGCGATGAGGAAAAACTGACAAATGGCAATGCATGGTTACATAAGGATATGCCCAGGATAGACACTGACAACATATGTCATAACCTAGAGTGGACCCTTTGTCCAAAGAAGTCAAGCCAAAGAGGAGGCACTTTACCCCAGATCGATACCAAATGATCCAAAAAGAAGTGAAGAAAATGTCAAACGTAAGTTTTGTAGAAGAAGTCAAGTATTCATCTCGATTTTATAATATTTTGATTGTAACAAAGAAGAATGGAAAATGATGAATGTGTTTAGACTTCACCAACCTAAATAAGGCATTCCCCATGGATTTTTTCCCCTTGCCAAGGATAAATCAAATGGTAGATATAATGGAAGGACATGAATTAATGAGCCTCATAGATGTCTATAGTGGATACAAATAGATCCCGATGAAAAAGGATCATGCTGAGAAAACCTCATTCATAATTAATATATGCGTGTACTACTATAAAGTGATGCCTTTTAGCTTGAAGAATGATGAAGCCACGTGCTAGCAGTTAGTGAATAAAATCTTCGAAATCAGATAAGCTAAAATATGAAAATTATGTAGATGACATGCTAACTAAGATCCTTAAGGTCGAAGACCATGTGAAGGACTTGGCTAATACTTTTTATAAAATAGAAAAACACCAGATGAAGCCGAACCAAACCAAATGCATTTTTAGGGTTGGATCACGAAAATTCCTCGCCTTCATAGTAAACCAAAGAGGGATAAAAGCCAATCCAACAAAAATAAAGTCCCTGATCGATATAAAGTCGCAAAAAAGGAAAAGAAGTTAAGAGGCTCATATGTTTTGTAGAGGCCTTAAACAAGTTCATTTCTAGAGAAACTAATAAATGCTTACCATTATTAAAAGTGTTCATAAAAGCATTTGAATGGAACGAATAATGCGAAAAATCATTTCAAGAGTTGATAATTTATTTAGGGATGACTCCCTTATATTCAAGATCTTTATACGATGAAAATTTATATTTATATATGGATGTCTCAGAGTCAGTGTTGAGTGTATAAATGGTTCGTCTAGATTAAGGTGTACAAAATACATTCTATTACAAAAGCAAAGATTTTGAAGGAGCATAGAGTCGGTACCCTAAGATGGAGAAATCAACGTTTGCACTCATCCACACGGCAAGGAAAATACAATTGTACTTTGAAGCTCATGCAATAGTGGTGCTAACAGGTCATCCTTTAAGGAATATCTTGCATAAACTATAAATATATAGTTGGTTAATGGCATGGTTCAATGAGCTAGGAGGCTATGACATAAATTTCCAGCCTCATACCTTAATTAAGGGCCAATTACTGGAAAATATTATGGTAGAATTTGCTTAGGAATGTTAAAATTTAGTCAAGGAAGGCTCATCCTTAGAAGAAAATATTCAATTATAGCCTCGACTCCCATAGGGGAGGCTACTGATCAACCTTCGACTCTAATATTGAGGTCTCCATCTCAAGCATCGACTCTAATAGTGCATCTCCATCCCAAGCCTTGGCTGTAGTTCTAACTTTAGGGAATACCTTTCAAACATCATCTCCAATAGTGTAACCTCCCTCCCAAGCCTCGACTTCGTCTCTAACATGATTCTTGGCAATGTTAGGTTCTTACAGGAAAAAAGGAAAGAAATTACTTCAGAGGGAGATAAAATTATCAAAATGTCATCAGCCAACCAACATGAAGAGGAACGTGAACCTTTTCTCTCAAAAACTCCAAATTGGAAATTATATGTCGATGGATCCTAGTGCGCAACATGAATTGGTGTAGGTTTCATTCTATCCGCTCTTGATGAAACAAACATTGAATAGGGTCTTCGGTTCATCTTCTCGGCCTTTAACAATGAGGCATAGTATGAATGTTTAATAGCATGATTTAATTTTACCATGTCAATTGAAGTAAAGAAAATCCAGGATTATAATGATTCGTAGTTAGTAGTGTGGAAAATATCAAGTTAGTATGAAGCCTAAGATGAGAAAATGGCCAAGTACTTGACAAAAATTAAGACAATCATAACCCGATTTGTGAGGGTAAAGATGCAAAGATTTCTAAGAATAGAGAATCAGGGACACGATGCATTGGCAAATTTAGCTTCAACTACCATAACTGATCTCAGAAGGGTCGTACCAATAGAAATCTTAGATGAGCTGAGCATTGAAAGAGAGGACCCATAGATAGAAATCTTCAATCTCAACCTCAACCCTTAATGGATGGATCCGATGATAGAATACCTACGAGATGGAAAGCTCCCAGAAGAAAAAAGAGAAGCCAGAAAAATCAGGTTCAAGGCATCCAAATTCGTAATTTTTGGAGAAATATTCTATAAAAGAGGCTTCCTCCTACCCCTCTTAAGGTGCCTTTATCCCATAGATGTGGAATATATCTAAAAGGAGGTACATAAAGGATCCCATGGAAGCCACATAGCTGGAAGCTCCCTGGAAAATGTATATTTGTTCAAGGATATTATTAACCAGCCTTGGCCACGGATGCTCATGTATGTGTAAAGAAGTGTGATTCATTCAAGAGACACGAAAAATATAAGCCACCAACCATATCAACTGTTCACCCCCATAACATCATCATGTCCATTTGCTCAATAGGGATTGGACATTACCAGCCCTCTTCCCTATGCACCAGGATTATTTTGATACCTGATAGTAGTTGTTGACTATTTTACAAAGTGGGTCGAAGTCAAACCTCTGATCAAAATCACAGACAATAAGTACTACCAATTTATGTGGAGGAATATTATGTGTAGGTTTGGAGTACCTCAAGCATTCATAAATGATCATAGGGAATAATTTAATAAAGACTCACTTGAAGCATACTGTGAAAAATAAGGAATTAAAAACTTTTACTCAGCCCTGACTCCTACTCAAAACTAATGGTAAAACTGAAGTAACGAACCAGATTATGCTATTAGTTATTAAAGCCAGACTTGAAAAAACTAAAGGTAAATGGATGTAAGAATTTTATAGTGTTCCATGGGAATATAAAACTACGCTAGGACCTCAATGGGGGAAACCCCATTTTATGCTAGCATTTAGGGCCGAAGCAGTCACGTTGATTAAAATTGGCCTACCAAGAGATAGGGTACATCATTTAAATTAGCACAAAATAAATTAGGGCAGGAGGCTGGACCTAGATTTTCTATAAGAAATTAAAGAAGATGCTCAAGTACATTATACGACGCATTATCAAAGAGCCGTTAGGTACAATAATAAGAAAGCAAAGATTCAACCATTAAAAGCAGGGTATTATGTTCTCAAGAAGGTGATTGAGAATAAGAACATGCTTTATCCCAACTGGCATGGCCGTTATAATATTATAGAAGAGCTAGTTCCAGGAACATGTAGACTTGAAAATTTCATAGGAGAACCCTTCACCAACCCGTGGAACGTAGAACATCTGAAGAAATATGACCATTAATGATAAAGAGGGTGCTTTATGTAAATAAATGATTTTTTTATAGAATGGAGATTTTATTAATATTTACAGGTGAGAAGCGCCCTCACCATTAGCTTATAAACAACAAGAAGATAAATAAATTAGGTTCTTTACAATTAGAACCCTTGCATATAAGAAATCATCAAATGAAAAACTCAACCATCCTAATCAAACCTTTACAAATTATAGGAAGAGCATCAAGATAATGAGATAACAACGATTGAGCTCAAATTCTACCCAATTTAGTCAAATGATCAACTGTTGTGTTAGCTTCTCAAAAGATATGATTTATCTTGAAAGAGTATTGAGCATATAAGATCTTAATTTGATCCACAAACCATCTATTTTTCCAGGGACAAGAGATTTTACCATCTATCACATCTATTAAGATTTTAGAATCTGATTCAATGATCAAATCATAATCCTTAAAGTCTTGATAGTGTGATAAATCTTGGTGAAGAGTAGCCGCCTCTTCTTCTAAGCTAGTTTTGATCCCAAAGAAAGAGGGAAAAACCACACTACCTCACCTAAGTGATTCGTCAAAATTCCTCCACCAACTATAGCCAGTATTTCCCAGAGAACTCCCATCTAGATTTATTTTTAATATCCCGTTGGGGGAAGAAAGTAATAAACTAACGTAGGACAAATTTTAAAGTTTCGAACAAGAGTCTTTGTAATAATTATATCAACTTGAATATGCTTAATTATAGAATCAAATAATATATATATATATATATATATATATATTTATATTATCAAACTTTTTCTTGTTTCTTTGAATCCGTAAATGCCAACATATTAAAGCTGGAGTGACCTTAAATTATGACTAAGACACCCTTTTAGAAGCTAACCACTATTAAATCAATCTTTGTCTAAGATCTTTTATTTGAGAAATGACCCCCATCTTGTTGTGAGACCAAACCTTCTTAGTTGTTTCATTTGAAGAGAATAGGTGTTTAAGATTTTCATCAGAATTCTCCTTACAACGAACACATTTTGATGGGACACTAACGCCAATTTTTCTTCTATAATCACATGTAGGGATGTAGTCTCTTAGAATTTTCCAAATAAAGATAGAAACTTTTGGAGGAATGCTAGAATCCCATATAAATTTTGAAGTTCTTAATACACAAGTCACCTTTCTAATTGAATTCCAAGCTGTATAGAATGAGAATTGCTCAGATTCATTTGGAGTCTAGATAATTTCAACATGTTGGACGTACCATGCTTTCTCTTGAACAATTTGATTCACCACCTGAAGAGGTAGAACTTGAAGAATTTTCTCTCTGTTCCATTTCTTTCCATTTATCTCGAAATATTTGACTTTAGCACAACTTTGAGGCCCCACTATGTTAATAATAAGGCATACCTCCATCCAAGAATCCAAAAATAGATTTATATGCCCATTAACCAATCTCCATTTGACATTGCTTTCAGAAATTTATCTCACCTTACATATTCTATCCTACACATTAGAAAAAGACTTAGGAGACATGTCCATTAGATGATAACTTTTGCAGTACTTAGCCTTCATAAAGATGGCCCAAAGAGAGTCAAATGCTCTGAATTTTCACTAGAGTTTAATAGAAATCGCATTATAGATGTCTTTAAGATTTCTGATTCCAAGCCCTCCTCAAGCACAGGTTTACAAACCTGGTCCCATTTGCACCAGTGTTAATTTATACTTTCTTTAGTTGAACCACAAAATAATCTTGTAAACACTGCATTAATTTTGGCCATCACTGACTTGGTTGGACTGATAACTGTAATAGTATGAATAGGAATGGTAGTTAGGACATTTTTAATTAATAGGACTTTACCTCCCATTGATAAGAAACTTCACTTCCATCCACTAAGCACTGTTCTAATATTTAAAGTGATATGATCAAAGATAGAATTCTTCTTTCTACTTATAAAAAGAGGTCACCCAAGTATAAAGTAGGAAAGTTTTTGGATGGAAAACTTGACTTTTGGATCTATTTATCTTTTGACCATCAGCCCTCTCATACCCATTAATTAACCCCATACTAGTTTTTACGTCTTTTTTGGCACCTGAAGAAAAAATGATCAAATCATCAGCATAAGCGAAATGATTTATTCTAGAGAATCCTAGAGTCATTATGTAAGTATATATATTAAGCATAACCTTAATGAGGTATCTAGAGAAGTATTCAACTATAATGATGAAGTGACTAGGGGATAAAGGGTCTTCTTATCTTAATGCCCTAGTAGAATTGAAGAAACCAATTTCTCCCTAACATTAACTATCACTGAGAACAAATAATTGGAAATTAATCTCCATACCATATCTATCCACTGTTTCGAGAATCTAAATTTTCTGGGAACATATATAAGAAACATCCAAGATACCCTATCATAAGCTTTAGCAAGGTCCAATTTGATAACTACATTACCTCCAAAGTTTTTTTATTAATCATAAGGACCATCGCTTGGTCTAGCATGGCATTATCAATAAAATCTCTACCTTTAATGAATCCAGTTTGGTTTGGGGAGATAATACTAGACATAATCAAACTAAGCCTGTTAGCAAGGATTTTAGATAAGATCTTATTAAAAAAAAATTACCAAGCTTATGAGTCTGAAAATCTCTTAGGAGACTCCACTTCAGGAATGAGGGATAATAATGTGGCATAAATACTTTTAGGAATACGATCTCCTAAGAAGAAGCATTGAACTGTTGATACATTATCTTGCTTTATAATATCCCAAATTAGAAATAAAAGACTCCATGAAAACCATTAGGACCTGCACAACTCTTTTTACTCAGTTGGCGCACCACCTTTTTAATCTCTTCCTTTTCAGGAACACTACATAATCTAGTATTGGTTTCTTGGGAAATCAAATTGGGGATAGCTTTCAAAAATTGATACTCCTCTGGAATAATCAATTCATCTTCTAAAGTGAATTTATCTTTGAAGAAATCAACTGTTGTTCCTTGAATCTCCTTTTCTTCATTCCTATACTGACAATGAAGATATCTAAGAACTTTAATGCCAAGATTTCTTCTTTTATCTTTAACTGAACAATGGAATAAAGAGGTGTTTTTGTCCCCCTATTTTTGCTAACTCTCATGTGATTTCTTCAGTATAGGTCTTCTGCTTCTAATTTTTTAATATTAATGGCCTGAGCTAGATACAACTTCTCTCTATTCTCTTCAGAAGGAACTCTGTCATAATCTAATTCCTTGGCTAATAAAACATCCTCAACCTTTATAGCCTCTTGAAATATATCCCTAAAAGTCTTTTTACTCCAAAGTGACAGATATTTCTAGAGGACTTTGAATTTTAAAGCAATAGACACAAAATGATTATGGTGGGAGGTAGAGTTCCATAAATGAGAGATCACTTCCTTAATGTTCAAAATTGAAGAAATTTAAAAGTTTTAGGCTTTAAATTAAAAGGATTAGAAAGGGAAATAAGAAGGGGATAGTGGTATGAATATAGTCTATTTAAATGTTGAACCTTAAAATTACCCAACTCTAGAGCTGAGAGGTTACAAAATACCCTGTCTAATTTGCACTAAATTTTATAAAACCCTTCTCTTTTATTAAATTAGGTAAATTTAGAACCATTGTAGCCAAGATCAATAATTTAATTACTCTCCATATCTTTTAAAAACTCATAAGCAACACCCATATTAATATCATTACTGAGACGCCCGAGGGGCCCCCAATTTTAAAATATATTTCCTTTAATGTAAAATTGATGCGGAAGCGTTGTGATGGTTCAACTTAAAAAACAAATTTCAATTTACTAAAACAAATTAAAATTAAACCAAGTGAAATTAAATTAATCAATTAAAACATTTTCACTTAAACATAATTAACTTAAGTCCTAGAATTTGCCTCAGTCATATTTATCAATATTAAAAATTTAGGCTAAACCAATTTTAGAAAAAGACTTGAATTAAATAAACTTTACCCAATATTTAATTTAGCACCAAATTAAATTAAGTGTGATAATTAAAAAATAATTTTATATTGAATTATCTTAAGCATGCGTTCTAGGTTATTATGCAAGATAAAAATAAATCAATCACACTACGCCGCGATGTACGAGGAAAAACCCAAGACGGGAAACAACCTCGGACGGCCCTAGCAACAAATCCACTAGATATGGGTTTTACAAATACAAGACAAAAGACTTACTTCCTCAACTCGAATCCTCTGAAGCCTTGACGCTTCTTCTTGTAGACACCTCTTCCTAGCGGATAACCACGGAGCTCCACCGCGGTCTCGGAATCCACCGATAGGACTTTATATGGTCACTGTCACTTGAGCAAGGACCCTTTCTTCAAGTGGGTAATGCCGCAACACAAACTTCTTCTTCTTTGTGGGATTTATAAGAAAACCCAAAACTTTTCTTCAATTCGGTGTAGAGAAAATCGGTGCCAAACTTCAAGCATGATATATGTATATGGGAACTTGGAAGAAACTAATATGGGTGAAACCAAAGTGTATATTGTTTTTTTTTCTCTTGAAAAGATGACACTTTGAAACATGAACTTTTTCTAAAACTCATTTGGTCTCAAATTCTCTCTTAGAGATGGAAAGATATGAAAACGTTAACTTGGAAAAAGTTGTTCCCGCACATTATAAGTTCTGAAAAAGTTAATGGAAAAAACAAGTGGAAAACATGGGTAAAAACTGTCAAAAACTGTTCCCGCCTGACGTCTCGTTCGAACGAGACTTCTAACGAAGATCCAGATTGAACTCGTTAAAAATATCATTTGATATCTCGTTCGAACATAAGGTTCGTTCGAACGACATGTCGAACGACATTTCAAAGGCCTATACTGGGAACTCGTTGGCAATCTCGTTCGAACGACTTGTGGTTCTAACAACAATCTCGTTCGAACGACACTTGGAACGAACTCATAGAATGTTCAAAAATTCTTTTTAAGCGCAAAAACTTTATATACTTTTTATATATAAGTTTTAAAAAAAAAACATTCTGAAAACAAAACACAGTTTTAATAACCTATCACCCAATATAAACCGTTCCAAGCTCCTATATATATCTGAAATGCATTCATACCTTGGGAGCATGGAACCACTATTGATGACGTAGAAACAAGGCACTTAAACTCGGCATTTTGATGAAGCTTTATACACTTGGCCGCTACATCTTCAACAAACACGTCATAGGCTTGAAAGATGATCAATATAATCTATCATATGACTCAAACATTTTTGTTCGGAAATGAGCCAAAACTACAAAGGACTCAATTGGAAATTTGCGTCCTTACAATTACCACCAACCTTTTCATTATTATTGGCCACACATTGAAATCACCCCTATCAACTAATTATTAATTGTGAAATTTTGATACCGAATATGTGAAAGATTACTTGTCTCAATTTTGTATTTTTAGCATAAACAAAGATTGTCTTCACCAATTTGTTATCAAACCAAAATGATAAATTAAGGCATTCATCCATTGCTGAATTGAAAGAATAAGAAATACCTTCTTTAATAAAGCACAACATCTTGTTGTTGGAATTAACAAATGCCAAACTAAATCCCAGCTTGATTCTAAAAGATTCTAACTTTTCCAATCCAAGCTTAGGCTCCCTAATGACAAGAATGAAAATACTATGAATTCTAGACAATCTCTTAATCCTTTTAAGAAATCCCTCTAATATTCCATATGATTTTATAGATCATTGGGACAAGTTTGATAAAATGCACTTAGTTAAATGAGCAAATGCTCAATAAATAGACTTTCCAAGTCACCCTCATCCTAATATGAAGCTTGGCGACGACTTAAGTCATGCATAAAATGGACAAGTAAAGTCTGAGTTTTACTTGGAAAAATGTTTTGATTGGTTCCACCAATTTGAAAAAAATAATTTAATGAAAATCTGACATTTTATTTGTCATTTATTAAGATAATTTGATAAAAAATAAAGTTAAGGACAAATTGGCATATGTGGTATCATTTGTTTGGTTTATTTAAGAAAAACTAGTTTGAAGACAAGTTAATTAATGAATTAAAGCTGATGTCACTCTTGGCCTACCAAGGGTCATCCTCCGACATAAGGAAAACATAAGTAATAAAGTTAAGCATTAGGGAAACAGAAACTGGAAACTGGAAACCTACAAAACAATATGCTTAACTTCAATACCTAAGTAAGAGACCACCATGCATTAAGTTAATAAGCATGGAACAACAAAACTATAGCATTACAAAAGAAAACTCACGAGGAGTTATATGTAAAGCCCGTCAGATAGGGAGAATGTGTTAAGATTAAATTTAAAAAAAAATTAAGAGTTGTAAAAGTTCTAAGAGGCATCACTCTCTCCAGTTCTAACAATGATGGGTCATCGGCAGTTATGGTATCATCACCATCATGAGGGTCGTCAATGTTCAAGGAACTCTTAGCTATGATATTGACCTTGACTTCGGCTGTAGCACGAACATCTTTTTGAACATCGAACTCCACTGAGATAGCCTTCCCCTCAGCATCATCAATATTCCAAGTGTCGACCTCATCAATGTTGGAAAATATTGTGTTTTTACATAAATTATTTTATGACCAAATTAATGTATTGGTCAAAGTAGAACCAAGTACGTGCGCGTTCCTTGTAGCATGACGAGTCACGCGATATATTTATTTGTTTAAAACGGATAAATGATGAATAAGAAATTTGGTATCAAAGTACCCCATTTATGTATGAAATTTATTGGGAAATTTTATTTAATTTTCTGGGACGAATTTTCCTAACTGTCGCTAAAGGTTGTGACTGTTCGCTATATAGTGACTATTTTTCAGAACCGTCCCTAAAGGTCGTGACTGTTCACCATAAGTTGTGACAATTCATGAAAAACATCCCTAAAGTGGCTGTTTCCTAAAGACATGCCTTTTTATGAAAAAACACCTTATTTTCTATAAATACAAGACTTGTTTTCATTTTTTAAAGAGAGAAAAAAGGAGAGAAAAGATATTTTCAATAATTTTCATTCCCTATCGAGTCGGATAAAGTATCAGACATAATTGGTTCGTGGGACACACACACTGAAATGCTTCTTGCGCATGTCGAGACCGTTTTATCCTGGGAGGCAAACGCTCATTGTTCATTTCCGTAAGCACCGTAGCGGGAGCGCATTTTGTCTTAAGGAGAGAGTGTCAAACACTTGACTCGTTCATATTCTTCGTTTGTAAATTTTCTAGTGGTATTAATTTTTATTGCATAAATATTATTTATTTCATATTTTAAATTTGATAAAACACAAAAGTATATATTTTAAATAACAATCTTAAGACAAAACTGAAAATATTTTATGTTACTTTGTGTTTTAATTTTATGAATAGTTCTCGTGTGTGAAAACATATTTGTACATCCTTTAGTTAATGCATGAAATCAGGCCTTTCGTAATACATTGATGAGAATGTATTAATATATTATTTATTGACTTCTAATATAATCAATAGCCTTTCATTTTGCTTCTTGTATGTTATGGAATTTTGAACAGGTGTATTGGAATGTTTGTATGCACATGACAATTTTGAAAAGTGTTTCATTTGATAATAATGCATTGACTACTGAACGTGTGGTATTGTAACTTTCCATGATTTATTTCATGATTTGTCACTTTTGTACACAATTTTTTATGTGGCTTAATGTTTCTGTCTTTTTACTCTTGGTGGGTTAAGTGTGATACTAGTAATAATGCAAATGATATCACACCTGGGATAAAATATAATGTTAATAGAATCTAAATGCGGGTGCAGTGTCTTTAGTTTTGGAAGCTTTGTCCGTAACTGTGCGTACTGAATGATGAGAAGGCATTGTTTACTTTTGGTAATTGTATATTGCCATAATCTAAGTTGCAAATGGCAACAGAGTGACCATTCAAAATATTACGAAGACTTTGTTTGATTGGAATTGATTATAAGAACCTTTCAAAGTTTTGTTGTCGGGTCATAATTGTTACGAACGTCTCCTTCGTTTATGCTAAAATTATTGAATTTTGGATGTAATTATTGAAGATATAATTTTTTATTTTTTTTTGAGGTATTTGGTTAAATTTGGAAACTCAAATTTGATATATGAATACTTGTGTCATTTGGTTATTTGACAGTTTGAATCCATATTTTTTCATCTTTAGTGATGTATTTCTTTTTTATGTCTTTGACATGGACTACGGCATAAGTAGCATAAAAAGTGATTAGTTTATGAATAATGCATTTTTAATGTTTAATTTTATTACTAGACATTGCATGGCGTGCGATAATTTTAGCTATAAAATTAACTATTTTTTATTAGCATTCTTTTGAATGTCTAAAATTAGAATAGTGCGTCCCAAATAAGGAGATTTTGAATACATTCATTCATATGTGTCCAAATGAACAAAGGGACAACAAGAATGTGTTTGATTCATAGTATACTTAAATAATTTATATATTGACGGTAGAGCTAAATACCAATTTTGGTGCGCTCTTAGATCGAACAATAAATTAGTAAATAATGATGTGATGTCACATGTGTAATAACGTGCATTTATGTATATTATCACATGATAATCAAGTGTCCGATTAATCAAATGTCTGATTATGCGTTGAGATTTAGTCACATATTTGGTAATGTTATTCACATGATTTTTAAGTGCACTTTATGCGAATTAATGTGAAAATAATATATGCGATGATATTATGGTCTCATGTATGGTTACTATGTGTGATAGTACTATTTTAATGTCACCTAATTAAATGAGAGTATATGAAAATGTGATATATTTAGATACATGATTTGAGTTGCATTCCATGTAGAATTATAATATTTAATTATTGTGATAATTCATGTAATCTTTATATTACATTTAAATTGGTTTTTATCTCCCGTGTCACGAAAAAGAGAAAAAGAAAATATAACGCATTGTCCATTATTGTTGGTATGTATGTTAAACATTGCAATCCATACATTATATCGACTCTTAGAGAAATGAATATGCACTATTGTTTAAAACGATGTGAACCAACATGTTGAAAATTTGAGAATATTAAATTCATGCATAATAAATTAAAAAGTCCTATAGGTTAGGAATTTATTATGTTTGCATAATTTTTATAGTTGATGACATGTTGTGGCATCCGATGACCTAATGTCCTGTAATAAAAATTGAGGTGTGTAATGACATACTATTCTCACATGTAGAAGTCTATTGGATATTTGTGGCATGATTGTATATCATAAACCATATATTTGAATAGCATATTTATAATGCGACTTTTAATTTTAGGGGTGACCCTTTCACTCTCAATTTTGTGAGACACTTTCATCAAAATATCATTAGAACATGCTATGTTAAACATGATGTTTCATGAAGAATTACATTTTTATGTAACATTAAATTGATGTTAACGTTGATGAAAAATAAATACAATTTGTATTGATATCATGGTGCTCAATTTTCCATAGACTTGAAAGAGTGGATATGATTAATTTCAATATGTTACTCCTCTTCACTATATTGAATGTTATCAAATGTGATGTAGATTGCAAAAGATATGAGAGTCTTTAGTTGATATAAAGTGCTACATTCCTTTTCATAATGTATAAATTCATTTTGGAAGAATTTTATACTTCCAATGAATGTGTTTATATATGTGACTGATAAACTTGTTCTTCAATGGAGAAAATTTAGTGTGGCATGATTACAGATCTATTTATTGGATTTATGATTCAAAATTCAGAACCGAGCGGTTAACGACTGCTTTAAAGATGGTATAGAATTAAATCATAAATCAATATAAATGATCAAGGGATTCAGAATCGAGCGGTTTCACAACTGCTTTAAAGAAGGTAGAATCAAATTATAGTCTCATTGGAGACTTAGGCATAATCTCAAGACTCCACAGCTAATCAACTCAAAGAGGGCAAGAAGCCAAATTGCATATTTTATATTATGATATTTTTAAAAGTTCATAATCATAAGAATATGTTCAAATGGTGTTGAGGCATATAAATTATGTGTGACACAACTTTAGTTTAATACTAATAATTGTCACAAGTGCATTTGTAGGCCTATGGAACAATAAGGAATATACCATTAAATGTCGAAACTACTAAAGTAGAGAAATTTATCTCAACTAAATTTTATTTAGAATGAAATGAATGTATACCTTCTAAATGGACATATGTGTTGGTCCAAATATACATTAATATCATTTCATTTTAAAGTAAAATAAAGCGTTTGGAGGTTGAGAATAAATGTATCAATTGTGTATAATTTCAAATTTATGTTTGAAATTGTGGGGGAAGTATTGTGTTTTCTGTGAGTTATATTCTCAACACATTAACCCACGATAAAAAATTTTATGGGAAAGGTTGAGAACCTTTGTATGAATTATGATAAATGTGGTGGTATTTATCTAAGGCGATAATTTCTATCCAAAAATAGAAACAAAGATGATTCCTATTGAAAATAGGAAAAACACTACTGAAGTGTAGTATTTGATTTCATAAGTGCATTTAATGTACTATAGTATTTCCAATGTGCATTTGTCTAGAAGAAGTGTATACTTCATTTATTGAACGATAATTAATACTTAAGTACTTTGATTATATTCCAAGGTTGAAAATTATTAAGCGTGTACACTCTTTAAAATAAAGATAATGGATCAAAGAGTCTAAAGTATAAATGAGTCATTCAGTATCGATACTAAGATATAGGTGACAAATGACATAAACATTTGGAAATTATGAATATATTTTTAAACAATATATGACTTTCAAGACTCGTATTCCGAGTGATATATTAGCACGATTAGAGGTGTTAATATTTGGAAATCCTCTTATGATGGAATATGAATATTATTTCCTAGAAATCAAGGTACCTTGACAATTTTAAGGAGGGTGATTTGAGATAACAATTCTAATGCATGTTATTGCAATTAGAAATCATTGCTTGAAAAGGCATAAAGTAATTTGGCAAGTCACGACTTATTAGTCTTGACATAAGACCATAAAGAAATCTTTCTTTGTTAGTGATAACATTAGGCCTAATAAAATCATTGCGGATCCGCTAACAAGAGAGTAAGATACGTATATCAAGGGGAATGGGCTTACAGCCGGTTAAAACCTAAAAGAATTGCCATAATGGAAACCCAACGTAAATGACCGGAGATCCCAAGAATTAGGTTCAAAGGGACAACCTAATTATGTGCGATTCAGTTAGCATTGAGAAGAAAATAAATTCTTCCTCCCATTCCTAGAATGAGTCAGTGCACTATCGACCGCGTGTAACAGGATAATTTTTTTTAATGATTTATATATCTTGAACATATGGGTCAAGTGGGGTATTAGCATGATACTCTTTATAGAAATCACCTATGTGAGTGAGAAGGGGCCACTTCTATGAGAATAACCAACGGCTACATTGTTAAATTCTCTAACACGCTCATGAAACGAGGAGGTGTGCAAGGCCAAAACGGACACAACAATGAGAGCCAAGAATGTTCGGAGGAGGACTATGTGAATTATATTGTCTTGGTTTACACAAAAAGGTTTATCAATTCAAGACATCGCGTTCATTGATTGGCCAGTAAACCCGATAGTCTCTCACTAGGAAAGATTCAAGGCCAAAAGCTATCTTTACCGATGCAGCTCTGTTCCACCGATACTCTGTCTAATTTGTCTTCGTGTTCATTTGATTCTTCAACAAATTTCATTCATGTGGGAGATTGTTGGAAAATATTATGTTTTTACACAAATTATTTTATGACCAAATTAATATATTGGTCAAAGTAGGACCAAGTACGTGCGCGTTCCTTGTAGCATGACGAGTCACGCGATATATTTATTTGTTTAAAACGGATAAATGATGAATAAGAAATTTGGTATCAAAGTGCCCCATTTATGTATGAAGTTTATTGGGAAATTTTATTTAATTTTCTAGGACGAATTTTCCTAACTGTCGCTAAAGGTTGTGACTGTTCGCTATATAGTGACTGTTTTTCAGAACCGTCCCTAAAGGTCGTGACTGCTCACCATAAGTTGTGACAGTTCATGAAAAACGTCCCTAAAGTGTCTATTTCCTAAAGACATGTCTTTTCATGAAAAAACACCTTATTTTCTGTAAATACAAGACTTGTCTTCATTTTTTAAAGAGTGAAAAAAGGAGAGAAGATATTTTCAATACTTTTCATTCCATATCGAGTCGGATAAAGTATCAAATATAATTGGTTCGTGGGACGCGCACACTGAAGTGCTTCTTGCACATGTCGAGACCGTTTTATCCTGGGAGGCAAACGCTCATTGTTCATTACCGTAAGCATCGTAGCGGGAGTGCATTTTGTCTTAAGGAGAGAGTGTCAAACACTTGACTCGGTCATATTCTTCGTTTGTAAGTTTTCTAGTGGTATTAATTTTTATTGCATAAATATTATTTATTTCATATTTTAAATTTGATAAAACACAAAAGTATATATTTTAAATAACAATCAACAGTGTCGGAGGAAACCACGTCTAGCTCAATATTCATCTCTTCGTATCCTTGGCTTATATAGTAAGGGAAAAGATCTTTGAATTTAGTGGAGGAATGGTAATCGGTGATGGCACCCTTTTGAGCCTTTTCCATTACAGCAATAATGATTTCATCAACCTTCATCTTGAAATTGGACTCAGTTGTTTAAAGGTCCAACTTAGCCTCATCCCTCTTTATGGTCAGGTTCGTGATCTCATTTTCCTTTTGCTTTCTTATAGACCTCCAGCTCAGGGTTTTTCTTACTTTTAAGTGCCTCGTACTTCCCATTACAGTAATCTAAGGCCTTCGTATTGTCCTTGGCCTCCACCAAAGCATCATTTTATTATTGTTCCACTACTAGAAGTCTACCATCAATATCATACCATATAGTCATAAAAGGTACGGAGGTGTTAATAGCTGAGCAAAACTTAGAGAAAAATGAAAGAATCAGAAAGGCCATAAACATGGAAAACTTTATTGATTACAAGGTCGACCTTTTAACCCCTCTCTATGTTTGCAAAGTATCCCTTATCACATTCCTATATGATCTTAATGAATAAGTCACGATCCCCACGATATTGGCATAAAGGGTCTTAGGGTTGGTTTGGAGAGATTGGTAAATCTCCCCAGACGGGTCGATATTCTGCTGCATCACTGGCCTAGTTGGGCTCATAGTGGCCTTAATTCTTTTTGAAGGTACAGTCTCCTTCCTCCTCTTCTTTTAAGGCTTGCTATCAGATGGTTCTTTACCCTTCCTCTTAGTTTTTTACTTGGCTCGTCGAGCTTCCCCTCAGATATTCATCTCCTCGAGTATATCCCCCCCTCTTCTTTACTAAGATCAGAAGGCTTATCTGTACCAAGTGTAAATTATAATTAGACGATTATTCTATGAGGCTGAAACATAAACAAGGTATGAGGAAGAAAATTTATGAAGTTGTTTAAGAGGATGGGGGTCAGATATATTCCCAAACTCATCAAGTTTTTCTAAAGGAGAAAACTCCTCATAGGTCTTAATGCTAGAATTAACAACATCATCTGCCAACTGCCAGTTAGTAGCATTAAGACTTGGAATAGATCTATCTGTAAAGAAAAAGAAAAGAAAAATAAATGTAAGTATTACCAGTAAATGGTACAAATGTTACGATGAAGATAATATATAGAAGTGAAAAATAAATAATACTGAGAGGAGGCTTTTCCAAGTCACGAGGGACCCTCACGACTCCTTATGTACCTCTCTTTCTAGGATCTCTTATTTAAAATAAGTCGGTCTTCCAACGGTGGTTACAAGTGATCAAATAATAATATTCGGGGAAGTGATTCATAGATACGAAGTTGTAAGCACTTCGACATATTTCCAGTTACATTCTCAGTACAGATAGATCTCCAATATGTAATGGAGTCGAATATGATCCTTTAGGATTTTGTATCTAATTGGGTAGGTTCAACCGTGCAACCCTAATATGAGAAAGTATATCAAAGATGCAAGTATGATAGGGAAGTCAAAACCCAAAATGAAACATAGCATCGTACAACGCAATCTCGGAGGCATTTTTATATCGTATGCTCTCTCACCTTCCTCTGGAGGTCTCACAGTAATAAAAGATTTTATGTCATATAAATATTGAAGGCTATAAATTTTTTTCCTATTAATAGTACTCCTATAAAGATAGTATCTAAGAGGTCAAGTGTATAAACCTCATCAGCATCCACAGTCTACTATGCAATGTCATAATATAGAGGAAGGTAACCCAATAACAAATTTTACCAATGAAGTATGATATAACTCCCCATCGTATTCGTCAATATCCACTGCTTCTTAAGCACCATGATCTATTTTTCAAGAAATAGCCTCGGATTCATAGGATGAAGATGACCCATAAGCAAAAGCCCAAGATTGAGAAGAAGATGATGAGCAAGAAGTCATCAACCCTAGTGATATTCCTAAAACAAGAAGCTAGGGTAACGATCATAGCTAAATAGTGGAACGACACACCACAAGAAATATTTCCCATTGAAGCCGTGAAAGAGTCCTCATGTGAACTCATGATATTTTTATCAATAGAGAAATCACCAGGACGACAAGGCACAGTCCGCCCAAACCTAAGTGGTGGATCATAGGCTTCTGGACTACAAGGGCAAGGGGATTTCTTGGTGTGCAAGGTTTCTGGGGTTACACAATTGATAAAGGAGTCGACCTGTAATATCCTTCAGCTACTCTCTCAGTGTAAATATTTTCTTTGGCTATACGCCTACTAAACTCTCTAAAAAACTCCCCAAAAGGGTTGGGCATCCGTAGACTTACAAATAAAGGTTATGTTTTGAGAATAAATATCAAATAGATAAAATTTTATGAACTAATATAAGAACATTGGGAATCAGTGAGCTATATGCAACTAATGATTTTAACAACAATGAATAAACTGTTATTTAACACAAAATATTGTCAAAAAAAGATCCAAGTAGGGAAAACCTTACCATAAATGAAAAAAAGGATGAAGAACTCTAATAATAAGTTGAAAACTCTTGCAATGATCCTAAAGAGATAAATATTTATTTGAGAGTATTTTTTAAGTGATCGGATATAAGTGCGAGTGAGCCTATACATAGAGGAGGTAATGTGTTGGGCCTCATGTGTTGAGCCAATCTTTGGTAAGTGTAATTGGCGTAAGGGAAACATAATTTTGCATTTTCCAAAACATTTCCTATTCGAACTTAACCTCATACTTAGACTGGAAGATCTATAAACCAATCGTTGTGGTTTATAGGGGGTCGACTCTTATATTTTAAGGATCCTAAGTTCTTTCATCTCTATCATTATAAATACACTCAGCTCTTTCGGCTTATGGGAATTTGGCTCCTACAATTTAAGGACCCTCACTTCCTTCGGCTCTAGCAACACAAGGAATCTGAGTTGTTTCTACATACAGAGGGTCAACTTCTATATTTCAAGGGCCTTCGGTTCTTTCATCTTTATCATTATAAGGATACTTATTTCCTTCAACTTATGTTGGTTCGACTCCTACATTTCAAGGAACCTCATTTCCTTTGGCTATATTTTTATAAGGACCCTCAGCTCCTTCGGCTCGTGGAGGGTCGTCACTTACATTTTAAAACCCCCCAGTTCCTCCGAATTTAGCATTTCAAGGACTCTTAGCTCGTTAGGGATATAGGGGTCGACCCTAAATTTAAGGATCCTCAATTCCTTCATTTGTATCATTATAAGTACCCTCAACTCATTTGGCCTATGAAGGTCCAACTCCTATATCTTGAGGACCCTCAGTTCCTTTGGCTCTAGAATTCCAAAGACCCTCAGATCTTTCAGCCTATAGAGGGCTAACTCGTATATATATAGGCTTCTTAACTCCTTCGGCTATAAGAGGATTAACTCATAGCCTCTAATATCCTAGCTCATTTGAAATAATTCAGAAGATTGAAGCCTAAGTTTACAGGTAAGACGAACTCACCCACTTTAATAAATACATTCCTGTGACACCCCGCCTAATAAAATACCGGGCGATCAGTCCTATATCAAATTAAACAGGAATTTCAAATGGTTTCATTCTCAGAATCACTGCCGAAAACCATTTAATTACTAATAACCTATTAGGCGTCGCATCAAATTTTAAACTTTCTAATCTTTTTAAATAAAACACACAAGTAAATCCAACCATACAAAGATATAAACAATTGAAGTGAATAAATAAATAATAACCGATAACTCTTGGTAAAATATATATACAACCATATCAAAAAGGCGTAAAAGAAAAATGTCACAAATGAAATAAAAGACAACAGTTGGGCAATATGCCCGAATATTACAACACTACCTCTTATTTAGATCACAAGGATAGAAGAGTCTAAACAATTTCTTGCCAATATCCACAGTCGCGGCAGCAATGTCTAACCCGAAAGAATAATCATCCAGGCGTCCCTGTGTCTGGACACCTAAAAACTATACAAAGTAGAAGAAAAAGAAAAATAGATATGGGTCAGAGCCTGGGTTTTGAAAAATATTTTAGCAAGTTCTTAACATACTTTAATATTTAAAATATGATACTCTCTATATTTAAACTGGTGTCGCATTCACATGAGATACCCCTCACCTCTCATCTAACAGTGCATACCTAACGCATGTATTTTAAAACACCTTAGTTAGCTACTTAGCCTAACTAGCACCTCGCATAACTCCCAAGTCACCATACGCTAACACGTACCCGGTGTAATATAAAATATTCTAAGCTATCGCCCGAGCTTATACATCATAATCTCTCACTTATGATTCATCCTTACATTATGAATAACTTTCACTAGTTATTTGCACTATTCACGTTTTAGTGTTATTAACCTCATATATAATATTCTCATCTTTATATACGTATATCAACTATTTTATTCCGGATTTTATACTCCCGGAACATCCATAATTTATCTCACATTCCATTATGTATTATGTCCGTATATATATGTTTCACATCTCATATAAATATATATATATATATATATATATACAATATACTATACACATCAAGTATATCCATACTTATATATTACACACTATATAAGTATAATAGCCATCCCTCAGAGTTATAACTCAATGGATGTAGTCTCTCAATGCTATCATCTTCTAGGAAATTACTCACACACCATCCTGGGTACCAGCGGTCGGACTCTCACACCGACTTGGTAAAAATCAAATCACAACGTATGGCAAGCGGTCATAATTCCTCACCGAAAATGAGAACGAAACATACTCACCACGTCTCACCTCTGATAAAAACCACACAATATAAAATGGACGTTATGGCCTGGGAAGTATACGCTCTTTGCTCCTCAAGCTAGGGGCCTCACCCCCATCGCGCAACTTCCCATGATAGCACTAGAGGGGTATGCTTCACATAAATATATCAATCACACACAGATATATTTATAAACATATCATATATATACAATACAATCCGTCTAATTGTGCATATCTCTCGAAACATTGGCCTATATTTCCCGAATATAAACATTCGATTTAATTCCATAAGTATTCAATTATGTATTCCAATTCCATAAGTATTCACTTACTTATAATATGAATATAAAATTTCTTTTAAATTCAGAATATTAAGCTTATTACCATTAGCCCGTATCCCAATTCCATCTGAAATTCCCATTTGAATCCCAAAGGTCTTTATCCCATTAGACTCTTAAAAATCACAAAGTCTCACTACTTTAATTTCTAACAGATTAAACACCTTGCACTAAAACAACTATAACTCACTCTACAGAATTCCAATTGACTTCATTAAAATCTCATTAGAACTCTAAGATCTATACCTTTCTTTTCATATATATCTCATCATCAAATTCAAAGTACATTGAAAAAGGCATTCATTTGAATTGATTCTAAAATTTGCATAACTCAGCTATTCTGGCAGATTAAACACCTTGCACTAAAACAGCTATAACTCACTCTACATTAGTCCAATCGACCTCATTCAAAGCTCATTAGAAAGATAACTTCCATACCTTTCTTTTTATCTATGGTTAATCATTTAATTCAAAGTATATAGAAAATGGTATATGTTATAAGTGACGCTAAAATTTCTGGCAGATTCATTAATTTTTCATAATTCAATTTCAAGGTTTCTTTAATCCTCACAGGAACCATTCAATCTCACATATTTTCTTGAATGGATCTTATATTTATTTATCAAGATTCTATACATCATATGGGGTTAAATTTTCAGATTTCATAATGTATAAATATCACATCCAATTTCTATGAAATCATTTCACCAAAAACTCATTTTCTCACATGAATCCCCAACCCAAAAATTCATATTTTTCACCAACTATAATATGAATTAAGACACACATATAATATGCAATCAAGATAAACACTTGCCTAAAATTGTAGATGATTTGATCTTCCTCTTTGTATGTTGAATGGAATCTGAAATTCCTTCTTAATTTCTTCCTCCATTTCTCTCTTCTCTTTCTTATTCTTTCTTCTTTTATTTCTCTCTTCTCTTTCTCTCTCTTAGGTTAGAGAATTTGGGGTTATGTCTTCCCCTCATGTATTAAATCCCAAAATTGGGTGTTAGCCCAAGTGTAAAATGACCCGTGTACCCAATTGTGAGTCTTGACTAGTCTAAAAAGCTCCCGAAACCCAAACGCTATCCCCGGATACTTAATTTTGACTATTTTGACCCATTTCGGATCAATCATGCACTCAAATCCATTCGAGTAACTTATCAATTTTTTTTTCTCAACACGACTCACACGGCCGTCCCGAATAAGATACTATCACTCGTCGTCTTTTATTTTTTCTCACATACGACGTGATATAAAATAACACAACCTCATTTACGTATCCCATAAGTAAATATAGTACATATAAATATTAATTTCATTCTTTTCAATTAATATTTAATCCTATAATTTTATTTCTCAAATTATTAAATTACAAGCGCTCGTGTAATTTAAATACACATAAACATATAGGGTGTTACATTCTTCTCCCCTTACAAAGGAATTTCGTCCCCGAAATTTGGATATGCCTGGTACAAAAAATAATTCATGAAAACATTTCAGTGCCTCCACTATACACTCAATATTGGTTCCCACCTATCTAAAGGCCTACTCAGTATAACCCCAACTTAATGATAAGTTTGTTTAAATGATTTCATACTGATATGCTCCGTCGTTCACAAGGTCTCACCTTGATAATGGTACACAAATATAATGTGATTCTACTAACAATATCCTAATAAGACGAGCCTACACATCACTGGCTTAATTATCTCAATACTGATGGAAGGCTACACGTCACTACCTGCCAGCTTCCCTTATTTACCAAAGCATAAAACTCCTCTCATGAGAGAAAACACGATAACACCTAACCACTCATGCCAGTACTTATAACTTCGATTCGTAGCAAAGTAACTCTTTCGAGGTTCATAACCCGCACAAAACAGTTTGTAGTTCACTCCATTCTTGCCCAACCATGAACTCTATTAGTATGCCTATCCATCTCATCACTGGAATCACTAATTTATTAATAACTTTTGGTCGATCGACTCAAACCAACCTTTTTACATCTACGAGTGGTGCACCTGGAGATAACTTCACTATGTCTCACTCAACACCAATCCACACGCTTAATATTTCACATTAAATGGTACATCTTACTCCCCTTTTCCCGGGGTATACCAAAACTGTTACCCATGCATCTTCTCCAAAATTATGCACTTACTGGGTGCTTTTCATGTGGTAGTAATCAATATTCTTCTTATGCGCGAGTCAACCTTAGCATTTGGCTGAGTATGACTCCGCTCAACCTTCCCAAAATAGTTGGGTCTTCTCTTATCAAGAGGTATCCTTTACATGTCTTTCCCCAGTCATTCAACCCATCTCGGGTGTGATAATACTCCTTGCACACATATACTTGGATTATCATCATTTTCACATGACATTCGATCCATCATACCATTCCGTATTTGTTATAACTACCCCATAGGCATATATTCCACACATCTATTCCTACGTCCTCTTCTCTCGAACGATTCAATTCAGCTAACCAGGGAACCCATACACCCATTAATCCATGCATATTAACGTACACATCACATACGTTTCACTCGTAATACACAAAATCCTATTTCCCTAGCATTCACAACGTGGCTATCATACTTGCACTACACCAAAAATGATAACCTGGCACTTTCAGACTAGGAGATTCTGGCACGGTTTTAAACCGTGTCAGAATTTAGTGCGGTTTACTCATAACCTGGAGTGGTTTAAAACAGTGCCAAAATCTGGCACGGTTTTAAACCGTGCCAAATATGGGTATGCTTCATTTAAAAAAAATAATACCTAAAATTTAAAGTGGGGATCAAAATTTGAAGCAGGGACCAATCATTCTAACCTCTCTCTCTCTCTCTCTCTCTCTCTCTCTCTCTCTCTCTCTCTCTCTCTCTCTCTCTCCACGCTACCCAGTACCCCCATCATCCACACTACCCGGCGCCTCCATCATCACTGCCTCTCCCTCTCCCTCCACGAACTACCATCATCCACGAGTGTGAAAAGATAGACCAACTTATGTATCTCTATATGAGGTAAATGTTGACCACTTGTTTCTTTTTTCATCATCAATGTATAGCAATGGAACTTATACTTAAAGAACCCTCTAATCTGCTTCCCCTTATCAAAATAAGTAGTAATGTATACTATTTTCCCCCTTTCTCCAGATATTCAAATAGAGTGAAAGCAGAGAGTGAACGGTTGAACCAACTTGAACTTGATGATTTAGAGGTCATTTCCATATTTAGATCTCCGTTTGTGATCATTAACGCATTTCAAGTTTCATTTAAAATTGTTTTTTATTTTTCATGGAGCAACACTACACCAAAAACAGGAAACTGGCATTGTTTAAAATAGTGCCAAACGCAATCTAACATTGTTTTAAACCGTACTAGAATTAGGGGTGCCAGATTTTCTGGCTCGGTTTAAAATCGTGCCAGATTTCCCAAACTGGCACCCTTTTGGCACGCTTTTAAACTGTGCCAGTTTTTAATCTGGCACACTTTTAACAAGCTTTTAAACCGTGCTAGATGTTAAATCTGGCACGCTTTTGGCACATGCCGAAACCGTGCCAAATTGTCTATTTTCCGGCATGCTATTGACACGGTTATAAAGCGTGCCAACTTGTTTTACAAGCGTTCTCATTTTTATAAATTGACACGGTTTAAAACTGTGCTAGATTTTTAAATTAATAAAAAAATAGTAATAGGAAACAAATCTGGAAAATCTGCAAATTCCAAATCTGATAGGATAAATATTTATTATTTGCAAAAAAAAAATCAAGAAAATTCACAAATTATGAATATCGCATGTTATTGATAAAGTAATGTGCATACAAACTTCAAAAAATTACAAGAGCTAATAGTTCCCAAATAAAAAAAAAAATTGGGCACAATTTCTTCTATTTTTTGAGCATTCCAAAACTTGCTAACATAAAATCTGCCCATATAAAGCCCGCACGACCATAAAAGTCGACAATAAAAATACTATATCCAGTACGGCCATAAAAGTAAATAATAAAACTACTAAAGCCTGATCGTCCATAACACAAAAAATAGAATCCTGAATATTAACGAAACTGTTGATAC
Source organism: Sambucus nigra (assembly GCA_949130495.1). Taxonomy (NCBI): domain Eukaryota; kingdom Viridiplantae; phylum Streptophyta; class Magnoliopsida; order Dipsacales; family Adoxaceae; genus Sambucus; species Sambucus nigra. The sequence goes on from OX422220.1 coordinate 95,159,406, forward strand.
CAAATTTAATATGCTGACATGGCCCAATCATAAGAAGACACGTAGCAATCTACATGGCAACAACAATACCCCTCCGAGGAACAAGACTACTACGAGGAAGACTAGTTCTCCGAGGAACACTGCTTCCCCGAGAAACGTACATTCTCCGAGGAACAATGCCTCTCCGAGGAGCTCTTGAGTACCGAGAAGCTTAAGCAGTCCGAGCTACTCAGGCGGTCCGAGCTGCATCTCGAACAAAGCATTAATAGCTGGATAACCAACAGTTCAACTGGTTCATTAAATGCTTATCATTGACGCACACGCTTAAAGGGAATTAAATGTATTACCCTTTCATATGTATATCATTTAATGTATCACCCTTTCAGATGACAACCACAAGGCTATAAATACGTTGTACAATCCTCATTATAGAGAGATCTGAATCCTGAATCCAAACTCTGGGATCCAGAACGGAATTTCTTGTAATCGAGAATTCTCAAACAATCAGCAATAAAACAACAGTGGATGTAGGCCATTCATATAAGGCTGAACCACTTTAAAAATCTTTTATCTCATATATTCATCTGTGATTGAATTATTAGAGTGATCTAATTTTTTACATCAACAGACACTAAATAAATAATCCCCTTGTTGTAAAGCATTGACTTCTTCGTGCGTTCCAAGTGGACAAAAGCTAGTGATCAAATGTCATCCTACAAAAAAAATACGACACAAAAATTATACGATATTAGTCACCAAGTCATTTTAAAAAAAATCGTATTCAAGCAGAAAAATTGCATATACGAGTCACAATTATTATTATATTCTCAATGGCCTGTTTGAGAGTTGGTATGAGTTTTCACCCTTTAACGACCTGTTTTTAAGTTTAACTGTTGATTTTTGAAAATTATTATCATATTCTCAAACCGGGAGACCCGGGACTACGCGGTCAGTTCATACAAGTTACATTGGTCCCATGCGAGGTGTTCGTGCCTCTTACGGGTCCGTTTGGGGGCTGGTTTGGGTTTTCACCCTTTAACGGCTTGTTTTTAAGTCTAAGTGTGATTTTTTCAAATTACGGTCATATTCTCAAATCGGGAGACCCAAGACTACGCGGTCAGTTCCTACAAGTTACATTGGTCCCGTGCGAGGTGTTCGTGCCTCCTACGGGGTAGTTTGGGGACTGGTTTGGGTTTTCACCCTCTAACGGCTTGTTTTTACGTTTAAGAGTTGACTATTGTTCTTAAATTGGGAGACCCGGAACTACACGGTCAGTTCCTACAAGTTACATTAGTTCCGTGCGAGGTGTTCGTGCCTCCTACGTGGTCGTTTGGGGGCTGGTTTGGGTTTTCACCATTTAACGGCTTGTTTTTAAGTTTAAGTGTTAATTTTTGCAAATTATCATCATATTCTCAAACCGAGAGACTCGGGACTAGGTGGTCAGTTCCTACAAGTTACATTGGTCTCGTGTGAGGTGTACATGCCTCTTACGAGATCGCTTCGGGGATGGTTTGGGTTTTCACCCTTTAGCGGCTTGTTTTTCAGTTTAAGTGTTGATTTTTGCAAATTATCATCATACTCTCAAACCGGGAGACCCGAGACTACGCGGTCAGTTCTTACAAGTTACATTGGTCTCGTGCGAGGTGTTCGTGCCTCTTACGGGGTCGTTTGGGGGTTGGTTGGGTTTTTACCCTTTAACGGCTTGTTTTTAAGTCTAAGTGTGATTTTTGCAAATTATCGTCATATTCTCAAACCGGGAGACCCGGGACAACGCGATAAGTTCCTACAAGTTACATTTGTCCCGCGCGAGGTGTTCGTGCCTCTTACGGGGTCGTTTGGGGGTTGGTTTGGGTTTTCATCCTTTAACGGCTTATTTTTAGGTTTAAGGGTTGATTTTTACAAATTATTATCATACTCTCAAATCGGGAGACTCGGGACTATGCGGTCAATTCCTAAAAGTTACGTTGGTCCCGTGCGAGGTGTTCGTGCCTCTTACGGGGTCGTTTGGGGGCTGGTTTGGGTTTTCACCATATAACGGCTTGTTTTTAAGTCTAAGTGTTATTTTTGCAAATTATCGTCGTATTCTTAAATCGGGAGATCTGGGACTATGTGGTCAGTTCCTATAAGTTACATTGGTCCCGTGCGAGGTGTTCGTACCTCTTACGAGTCCGTTTGGGGGATGGTTTAGGTTTTCGCCCTTTAACGGTTGATTTTTGCAAATTATAGTCATAGTCTAAAACGGGGAGACCCGGGACTACGCGGTAAGTTCCTACAAGTTACATTGGTCCCGTGTAAGTGTTCGTGCCTCCTACGGGGGCGTTTGGTCGCTGGTTTAGGTTTTCACCCTTTAGCGACCTGTTTTTAAGTCTAAGTACTATTTTTGCAAATTATCGTCATATTCGCAAACCGAAAGACTCGAGAATATGGGGTAAGTTCCTACAAGTTATATTTTTCCCCCGTGAGTTGTTCGTGAACCGGGAGAACCGGGACTAAGCGTTCAGTTCCTACAAGTCACATTGGTCCCGTGCGAGGTGTTCGTGCCTACTACGGGGTCGATTGGGGGCTGGTTTGAGTTTTCACCCTCTAACGGCTTGTTTTTAAGTTTAACTATTGATTTTTTGAAATTATCATCGTAGGGGACAACGCGGTCAGTTCCTACAAGTTACATTGGCCCCGTGCGAGGTGTTCGTGCCTCTTACGGGGTCATTTGGGGGCTGATTTGGGTTTTCACCCTTTAATGGCTTATTTTTAATTCTAAGTGTGATATTTGCAAATTATCATCATATTCTGAAACCGGGAGACCCAGGACTACGCGGTCAGTTCCTATAAGTTACATTGGTCCCGTACGAGGTGTCCGTGCCTCCTACGGGGTCGTTTGGTGGCTGGGTTGGGTTTTCACCCTCTAACGGCTTGTTTTTAAGTATAAGTGTTGATTTTATTCGCAAACCGTAAGACCCGAGACTACGTGATTAGTTCCTACAAGTTATATTTGTCCCGCGCGAGGTGTTCGTGCCTCCTATGGGGTCGCTTGGGGGCTGATTTGGGTTTTTATCCTTTAACGTCTTGTTTTTATGTTTAAGTGTTGATTTTTGCAAATTATCGTTATATTCTCAAACCAGGAGACCTGGGACCTTGCGGTTAGTTTCTACAAGTTACATTGGTCCCGTGCGAGGTGTTCATGCCTCTTACGGGGGCGTTTGGGGGCCAGTTTGGGTTTTCACCCTCTAACGGCTTGTTTTTAAGTCTAAGTGTTATTTTTGCAAATTATCGTCGTATTCTCAAACCGGAAGAACTAGGACAACGCGGTCAGTTCCTATAACTTACATTGGTCCCATGCGAGGTGTTCGTGCCTCTTACGAGTTGTTTTGGAGGCTGGTTTACGTTTTTATCCTTTAATTGCCTGTTTTCAGTTTAAGTGTTGATTTTTGCAAATTATCATCATATTCTCAAACGGGGAGACCCCGGACTACGCGGTCAGTTCCTAGAAGTTACATTGGTCCTGTGTGAGGGGTTCGTGTCTCTTACGAGGGCCTTTGGTGGCTGGTTTAGATTTTCATCCTTTAACGGCCTGTTTTTAAGTCTAAGTGTTATTTTTGCAAATTATCGTAGTATTTGCAGACAGAAAGACCCAAGACTACGTGATCAGTTCCTACAAGTTATATTTGTCCCGCTGTAGGTGTTCGTGAACCGGGAGACCCGGGACTACATGGTCAGTTCCTACAAGTTACATTGGTCCCGTGCGAGGTGTTCGTGCCTCCTACGGGGTCGTTTGGGGGTTGGTTTGGGTTTTCACCCTCTAACGGCTTATTTTTAAGTTTAAGTGTTGATTTTTGCAAATTATAATCATATTCTCAAACCGTGAGACCCGAGACTACGCAGTCAGTTCCTACAAGTTACATTGGTCCCGTACGAGGTGTTCGTGCCTCTTATGGGGTCGTTTGGGGGATGGTTTGGGTTTTCACCCTTTAACGGCTTGTTTTTAAGTCTAAGTGTGATTTTTGTAAATTATCATCATATGCTCAAGCCGGTAGACCCGAGACTACGCAGTTAGTTCTTACAAGTTACATTGGTCCCGTGCGAGGTGTTCTTGCCTCCTACGGGGTCATTTGGGGGCTGGTTTTGGTTTTCACCCTCTAACGGATTGTTTTTAAGTTTATGTGTTGATGTTTATTCGCAAACAGGTAGACTTGTGACTACGCGGTCAGTTCCTACAAGTTATATTTGTCCCGTACGAGTTGTTCGTGCCTCCTACGGGCTCGTTTGGGGGTTGGTTTTGGTTTTCACCCTTTAACGACTTGTTTTTAGGTTTAAGTGTAGATTTTTCTAAATTATCTTCATATTTTCAAACGGGGAGACCCAGGACTGCGCGGTCAGTTCCTACAAGTTACATTGGTCCCGTACGAGGTGTTCGTGCCTCTTACGGGGTTGTTTGGGGGCTAGTTTGGGTTTTCACCCTCTAACGGCTAATTTTTATGTCTAAGTGCTATTTTTGTCAATTATTGTCGTATTCTGATATCGGGAGACCCGGGACTACGCGATTAATTAATACAAGCTACATTAGTCCCATGCGAGGTGTTCATGCCTCTTACGAGTCCGTTTGGGGGGCGGTTTAGGTTTTCACCCTTTAACGTCCTGTTTTTAAGTTTAAGTGTTGATTTTTGCAAATTATCGTTGTATTCTCAAACGGGGAGACCCGAGACTACGCGGTCAGTTCCTACAAGTTACATTGGTCCCGTGTGAGGTGTTCGTGCTTCCTACAGGGGCGTTTGGTGGATGGTTTAGATTTTCACCCATTAACGGTCTGCTTTTAAGTCTAAGTGCTATTTTTTCAAATTATCGTCGTATTCGCAAACCGAAAGACTCGAGACTACGCGGTCAGTTCCTACAAGTTATATTTATCCCGTGAAAAGTGCTCATGAAGTGGGAGACCCGGGACTACACGGTTAATTCCTAGAAGTTACATTGGTCCCGTGCGAGGTGTTCGTGCCTCCTACGGGGTCGTTTGGGGGTTGGTTTTGGTTTTCACCCTCTAACGACTTGTTTTTAAGTTTAAGTATTATTTTTTTTGAAAATTATCATCACATTCTCAAACCGGTAGACCCTGGACTACGCGGTCAGTTCCTACATGTTAAATTGGTCTCGTGCGAGGTGTTCGTGCCATTTACGGGGTCGTTTGGGGGATGGTTTGGGTTTTCACCCTTTAACGACTTGTTTTTAAGTCTAGGTGTGGTTTTTACAAATTATCATCATATTCTCAAGATAGGAGACCCGAGACTATGCGATCAGTTCCTACAAGTTACATTGGTCCCATGCGAGGTGTTCATGCCTCTTACATGGTCGTTTTGGGGCTATTTTGGGTTTTCACCATCTAACGGCTTGTTTTTATGTCTAAGTGTTATTTTTTCAAATTATCATCGTATTCTCAAACGGTGAGACCCGGGACTACGCATTCAGTTCCTAAAAGTTACATTGGTCCCGTGTGAGGTGTTCGTACCTCTTACGAGTCCGTTTGGGGGCTGGTTTAGGTTTTCACCCTTTAACGTCATGTTTTTAAGTTTAAGTGTTGATTTTTCCAAATTATCATCATATTATCAAACGGGGAGACCCGGGACTACACGATCAGTTCCTACAAGTTACATTGGTTTCGTGTGAGGTCTTCTTGCCTCCTATAGGGGCGTTTGGTCGCTAGTTTAGGTTTTCACTCTTTAACGGCCTGTTTTTAAGTCTAAGTGTTATTTTTGAAAATTATCGTCGTATTCGCAAATCGAAAGACACGAGACTACACGGTCAGTTCCTACAAGTTATATTTGTCCCCTATAAGGTGTTCGTGAATCGGGAGGCCCGAAACTAAGCTATTAGTTCGTACAAGTTACATTGGTCCCGTGCGAGGTGTTCGTGCCTCCTACGGGGTTGTTTGGGGGCTGGTTTGGGTTTTCACCCTCTAACGACTTGTTTTTAAGTTTAAGTGTTGATTTTTGCAAATTATCATCATATTCTCACATCGGGAGACTCGGGACTACGCGGTCAGTTCCTACAAGTTACATTGGTCCCGTGCGAAGTGTTCGTACCTTTTGCGGGGTCGTTTGGGGGCTGATTTGGGTTTTCACCCTTTAACAGCTTGTTTTTAAGTCTAAGTGTGTTTTTTGCAAATTATCCTCTTATTCTCAAATCGGGAGACCCGGGACTACGCGGTTAGTTTCTACAAGTTACATTGGTCCCGTGCGAGGTGTTCGTGCCTTCTACGGGGTCGTTTCGGGGCAGGTTTGGGTCTTCACCCTCTAACGACTTGTTTTTAAGTTTAAGTGTTGATTTTTATTCGCAAACCAGAAGACCCGAGACTACGCGATCAGTTCCAACAAGTTATGTTTGTCCCGCGCTAGGTGTTCGTGCCTCCTACGGGGTCGGTTAGGGGCTGGTTTGGGTTTTTACCCTTTAACGTCTTGTTTTTAGGTTTAAAGGTTGATTTTTGCAAATTATCATCATATTCTCAAACCAGGAGACGTGGGACCTCGCGGTCAGTTTCTACAAGTTATATTGGTCCCGTGCGAGGTGTTTGTGCCTCTTACAGGGTCGTTTGAGGGCCGGTTTGGGTTTTCACCCTCTAACAACTTGTTTTTAAGTCTAAGTGTTATTTTTGCAAATTATCATCGTGTTCTCAAACCGGGAGACCTCGGACTACGCGGTCAGTTCCAATAAATTACATTGCACCCGTGCGAGGTGTTCGTGCCTCCTATGGGGTCATTTGGGGGATGGTTTGGGGTTTCACCCTTTAAAGGCTTGTTTTTAGGTTTAAGTGTTGATTTTTGCAAATTATGGTCATATTCTAAAACCGGGAGACCCGGGACTACGCGGTCAGTTCCTACAAGTAACATTAGTCCCGTGTGAGGTGTTCGTGCCTCCTACGAGGGTGTTTGGTAGCAGGTTTAGATTTTCACGCATTAACGCCTTGTTTTTAAGTTAAAATGTTATTTTTGCAAATTATCGGCGTATTCGCAATCCAAAAGACTCGAGACTACGCGGTCAGTTCCTATAAGGTATATTGGTCCCGTGCGAGGTGTTCGTACCTCTTACGAGTCCGTTTGGGGGTTGGTTTAGGTTTTCACCCTTTAACGGTTGATTTTTGCAAATTATCATCATAGTCTCAAACAGGGAGACCCGGGACTACGCGGTAAGTTCGTACAAGTTTCATTGGTCCCGTGTGAGTGTTCGTGCCTCCTACGGGGGCGTTTGGTCGCTGGTTTAGGTTTTCACACTTTAGCGGCCTGTTTTTAAGTCTAAGTGTTATTTTTGCAAATAATTATCGTATTTTCAAACCGAAAGACCCGAGACTACGCGGTAAGTTCCTATAATTTATATTTGTCCCGCACGAGGTGATCGTGAACCATGAGACCCGAGACTACACGGTCAATTCCTACAAGTTACATTGGTCCCGTGCGAGCTGCTCGTGCCTCCTACGGGGTCATTTGGGGGCCGGTTTGGGTTTTCAACCTCTAACGGCTTGTTTTTAAGTTGAAGTGTTGATTTTTTCAAATTATCGTCATATTCTCAAACCGGGAGACCCGGGACTACGCGGTCAGTTCTACAAGTTACATTGGTCCCGTACGAAGTGTTCGTGCCTCTTACGGGGTCGTTTGGGGGCTGGTTTGGGTTTTTACCCTTAAATAGCTTATTTTTTAGTTTAAGTGTGATTTTTGCAAATTATCATCATATTCTCAAGCCTGGAGACCCGGGACTACGCAGTCAGTTCCTACAAGTTACATTGGTCACGTGCGAGGTGTTTGTGCCTCCTATGGGGTCGTTTGGGGGCTGGCTTTGGTTTTCACCTTCTAATGGCTTGTTTTTAAGTTTAGATGTTGATTTTTATTCGCAGACAGGAAGGCTCGAGACTACGCAGTCAGTTCCCACAAGTGATATTTGTCCCGCGCGACGTGTTCGTACCTCCTACGGGATCGTTTGGGGCTAGTTTGGGTTTTCACACTTTAAGGCTTGTTTTTAGGTTTAAGTGTTGATTTTTACAAATTATTGTCATATTCTCAAGCCGATAGACTCGGGACTACGCGGTCAGTTCTTACAAGTTACATTGGTCCCGTGCGAGGTGTTCTTGCCTCCTACGGGGTCATTTGGGGGCTGGTTTTGGTTTTCACCCTCTAATGGCTTGTTTTCAAGTTTACGTGTTGATGTTTATTCACAAACATGAAGACTTGAGACTACGTGGCCAGTTCCTACAAGTTATATTTGTCCCGTACGAGGTGTTCGTGCCTCCTACGGGCTTGTTTGGGGGATCCTTTGGTTTTCACCCTTTAACGGCTTGTTTTTAGGTTTAAGTGTTAATTTTTGTAAATTATCTTCATATTCTCAAACGGGGAGACCCGGGACTACGCGGTCAGTTCCTTCAAGTTACAATGGTTGCCTGTGAGGTGTTCGTGCCTCTTACGGGGTCGTTTGGGGGTTGGTTTGGGTTTTCACCCTCTAACGACTTATTTTTAAGTTTAAGTCTTATTTTTGCAAATTATTATCGTATTATCAAACCGGGAGACCCGGGACTATGCGGTCAGTTCTAATAAGATACATTAGTCCCATGCGAGGTGTTCGTGCCTCTTACGAGTCCGTTTGGGGGCTGGTTTAGGTTTTCACCCTTTAACGACCTGTTTTTAAGTTTAAGTGTTGATTTTTGCAAATTATCGTTATATTATCAAACGGGGAGACGCAGGACTATGCGGTCAGTTCCTACAAGTTACATTGTTCCTGTGTGAGGTGTTTGTGTGTCCTACGGGGGCGTTTGGTGGCTGGTTTAGATTTTTAACCATTAACGATCTGTTTTTAAGTCTAAGTTTTATTTTTGCAAATTATCGACATATTCGCATACCGAAAGACTCGAGACTACACAGTCAGTTCCTACAAATTATATTTGTCCCGCGTGAGATGTTCATGAACGGGGAGACTCGAGACTACACGGTCAGTTCCTACAAGTTACATTGGTCCCGTGAGAGGTGTTCGTGCCTCCTTCGGGGTCGTTTGGGGGCTGGTTTGGGTTTTCACCCTTTAACAGCTAGTTTTTAAGTTTAAGTGTTGTTTTCTGATAATTATCATCATATTCTCAAATCGTGAGACCCGGGACTACGTGGTGAGTTCCTACAAGTTACATTGGTCCCGTGCGAGGTGTTCGTGACTCTTACGAGTCCGTTTGGGGGCTAGTTTAGGTTTTCACCCTTTAACGGCCTATTTTTAAGTTTAACTGTTGATTTTACAAATTGTAGTCATATTCACAAACGGGAGGACCCGGCACTATGAGGTCAGTTTCTACAAGTTACATTGGTCCCGTGTGAGGTGTTTGTGCCTCTTACGGGGGCGTTTGGTGGCCGGTTTTGGTTTTCACCCTTTAACGACCTGTTTTTAAGTCTAAGTGTTATTTTTGCAAATTATTGTCGTATTCGCAAACCGAAAGACCCGAGACTACGCGGTCAGATTCTACAAGTTATATTTGTCCCGCGCGTGTGTTCGTGACTCCTACGGGGTCGTTTGGGGACTGCTTTGGGTTTTCACCCCCAAAGGCTTATTTTTCAGTTAAGTGTTGATTTCTGCAAATTATCGTCATATTCTCACATCGGGAGACCCGAGACTACACGGTCAGTTCCTAAAAGTTACATTGGTCCCGTACGAGGTGTTCGTGCCTCTTACGGGGTCGTTTGGGGGGGAATTTGGGTTTTGACCATTTAACGGTTTGTTTTTAAGTCTAAGTGTGATTTTTGTAAATTATCGTCATATTCTCAAATCGAGAGACCTGGGACTACGCGGTCAGTTCCTACAATTTACATTGGTCCCTTGCGAGGTGTCCGTGCATCCTACGGGGTCGTTTCAGGGCTGGTTTGGGTTTTCACCCTCCAACGGCCTGTGTTTTAAGTTTAAGTGTTGATTTTTATTCGTACATCGAAAGACTCAAGACTACACGGTCAGTTCCTATAAGTTATATTTATCCCGCGTGAGGTGTTCGTGCCTCCTATGGGGTCGTTTGGGGGCTGGTTTGGATTTTCACCCCTTTGTGTGTATTTTTAGGTTTAAGTTTTAATTTTTGCAAATTATCATCATATTCTCAAACCAGGAGACCCAGGACTACGCGGTCAGTTCTTACAAGTTACATTGGTCCCGTGCGAGGTGTTCGTGCCTCTTACGGGGTCGTTTCGAGGCTGGTTTGGGTTTTCACCCTTCAACGGCTTTTTTTAAGTCTAAGAGTGATTTTTTAAAATTATCATCATATTCTCAAGTCGAGAGACCCGGGACTACGCGGTCGGTTCCTACAAGTTACATTGGTCCCGTGCGAGGTGTTCACTCCTCCTACGGGGTCGTTGTGGGGCTGGTTTGGGTTTTCACCCTCTAACGGCTGGTTTTTAAGTTTAAGTATTGATTTTTATTGGCAAACCGGAAGACTCAAGACCCCGCGGTCAGTTCCTACAAGTTATATTGTCCCGCGCGAGATGTTCGTGCCTCCTACGGGGTCATTTGGGGGCTGGTTTGGGTTTTCACCCTTTAACGGCTAGTTTTTAGGTTTAAGTGTTGATTTTTACAAATTATGGTCATATTCTAAAACCTGGAGACTCGGGACTACGCGGTCAGTTCCTACAAGTTACATTGGTCCCGTGTGAGGTGTTTGTGCCTCCTACGGGGGCGTTTGGTGGCTGGTTTAGATTTTCACCCATTAACGGCCTGTTTTTAAGTATAAGTGTTATTTTTGAAAATTATCGGCGTATTCGCAATTCGAAAGACTAGAGACTACGAGGTCAGTTCCTACAGTTACATTGGTCCGGCACGAGGTGTTCGTGCCTCTTACGGGGTCCTTTGGGGGCTAGTTTGGGTTTTCACCCTCTAACGGCTTGTTTTTAAGTCTAAGTGTTACTTTAATAGCCTATTTTTAGGTCTATGTGTGATTTTTACAAATTATTATTTTATTTTCAAATCGAAAGACCCGGGACTACGCGGTCAGTTCCTACAAGTTACATTGGTCCCGTGAGAGGTGTTCGTGCCTCTTACGAGTCCGTTTGGGGGCTGGTTTAGTTTTCACGCTCTAAGGCTTGTTTTTTAGTTTAAGTGTTGATTTTTATTCACAAATCGAGAGACCCGGGACTACGCGGTCAGTTCCTACAGGTTACATTGGTCCTGTGCGAAGTGTTCGTGCCTCTTACAAGTCCGTTTGGGGGTTGGTTTAGGTTTTCACCCATTAACGGCCTATTTTTAAGTTTAAGTGTTGATTTTTGCAAATTATCGTCATATTCTCAAACGGGTGACCTGAGACTACGCAATCAGTTCCTTCAAGGTATATTGGTCCCGTGTGAGGTGTTTGTGCCTCCTACGGGAGCGTTTGGTGGCTGGTTTAGGTTTTCACCCTTTAACGGCCTGTTTTTAAGTCTTTGTGTTATTTTTGCAAATTATCGTCATATTCGCAAATTAGAATTCTCTAGACTACGCGGTCTGTTCCTACAAGTTATATATGTCCCGCGCGTGGTGTTCGTGCCTTCTACGGGGTCATTTGGGGGCTGGTTTGGGTTTTCACCCTTTAACGGCTTGTTTTTAGGTTTAAGTGTTGATTTTTGAAAATTATCGTCATATTCTAAAACCGGGAGACCCGGGACTACGCGATCAGTTACTACAAGTTACATTGGTCTCGTGTGAGGTGTTTGTGCCTCCTATGGGGGCGTTTGGTGGCTGGTTTAGATTTTCACCCATTAACGGCCTGATTTTAAGTCTAAGTGTTATTTTTGCAAATTATCGGCATATTCGCAAATCGAAAGACTCGAGACTACGAGGTCAGTTCCTATAAATTATATTTGCCCCGCATGAGTTGTTCATGAACTGGGAGACCCAGGACTACACGGTCAGTTCCTACAAGTTACATTGGTCTCGTGCGAGGTGTTCGTGCCTCTTACGGGGTCGTTTGGGGGCTAGTTTGGGTTTTCACCATCTAACGGTTTGTTTTTAAGTCTAAGTGTTATTTTAATAAATTATCATCGTATTCTCAAACCGGGAGACCTAGGACTACATGATCAGTTCCTACTAGTTACATTGGTCCCGTGCGAGGTGTTCGTGCCTCTTACGAGTCCGTTTGGGGGCTGGTTTAGGTTTTCACCCTTTAACGACCTATTTTTAAGTTTAAGTGTTGGTTTTTGCAAATTATTGTCATATTCTCAAAAGGGGAGACCGGGGACTACGCGGTCAGTTCCTACAAGTTACATTGGTCCCGTGTGAGGTGTTCGTACCTCCTATGGGGGCGTTTGGTGGCTAGTTTAGGTTTTCACCCTTTAACGGCCTAGTTTTAAGTTTAAGTGTTGATTTTTGCAAATTATTGTCATATTCTCTAACGGGGAGACCCGGGACTACGCGGTCAGTTCCTACAAGTTACTTTGGTCCCGTGTGAGGTGTTTGTGCCTCCTACAGGGGCGTTTGGTGGATGGTTTAGATTTCCCCCATTAACGGCCTGCTTTTAAGTCTAAGTGTTATTTTTGCAAATTATCATTGTATTCGCAAATCGAAAGACCCGAGACTACGCGGTCAGTTCCCATAAGTTATATTTGTCCTGCGTGAGGTGTTCGTGAACTGGGAGACCCGAGACTACACGGTCAGTTCCTACAAGTTACATTGGTCCCGTGCGAGGTGTTCGTGCCTCCGACGGGGTCATTTGGGGTCTAGTTTGGGTTTTCACCCACTAACGGCTTGTTTCTAAGTATAAGAGTTGATTTTTGGAAATTATCATCATATTCTCACATCGGGAGACCTGAGACTACGCGGTTAGTTCCTACAAGTTACATTAGTCCCGTGCAAGGTGTTCGTGCCTCTTATGGGGTCGTTTGGGGGCTGATTTGGGTTTTCACCGTTTAACGGTTTATTTTGAAGTCTAAGTGTGATTTTTGCAAATTATCATCATATTCTCAAACTGAGAGACCCGAGGCTACGCATTCAGTTCCTATAAGTTACATTGGTTCCTTGCGAGGTGTTCGTGCCTCCTACGGGGTCGTTTCGGGGCTGATTTGGGTTTTCACCCTCTAACGGCTTGTTTTTAAGTTTAAGAGTTGATTTTTATTCGCACACCGAAAGATCCGAGACTACGCGGTCAGTTCCTACAAGTTATATTTGTCCCGCGCGAGGTGTTCGCGCCTGTTATGGGGTCGTTTGGGGGCTGGTTAGGGTTTTCACCCTTTAGCGTCTTTTTTTAGGTTTAAGTGTTGATTTTTGCAAGTTATCTTCATATTCTCAAACCAGGATACCCGGGACTACGCGGTCAGTTCTTACAAGTTACATTGGTCCCGTGCGAGGGGTTCGTGCCTCTTACGGGGTCGTTTTGGGGCTGGTTTGGGTTTTCACACTTTAACGACTTCTTTTTAGTCTAAGTGTGATTTTTGCAAATTATCATCATATTCTCAAGTCGAGAGACCCGGGACTACGCGGTCAGTTCCTACAAGTTACATTGGTCCCGTGCGAGGTGTTCGTGCCTCTTACGAGTCCGTTTGGGGTGTGGTTTAGGTTTTTAGCCTTTAATGGCCTATTTTTAAGTTTAAGTGTTGATTTTTATAAATTATCATCATATTCTCAAACGGGTGACCCGAGACTACGCAATCAGTTCCTTCAAGTTATATTGGTCCCGTGTGAGGTGTTTGTGCCTCCTACGGGAGCGTTTGGTGGCTGGTTTAGGTTTTCATCCTTTAACGGCCTGTTTTTAAGTCTCTGTGTTATTTTTGCAAATTATCGTCATATTCACAAATTAGAATTCTCTAGACTACGCGGTCTGTTCCTATAAGTTATATATGTCCCGTGCGTGGTGTTCGTGCCTTCTACGGAGTCGTTTGGGGGCTGGTTTGGGTTTTCACCCTTTAACGGCTTGTTTTTAAGTTTAAGTGTTGATTTTTGCAAATTATTGCCATATTCTCAAACCGGGAGACTTGGGAATACGCGGTCAGTTCCTACAAGTTACATTGGCACCGTGGGAGGTGTTCGGGCCTCTTACGGGGTCGTTTGGGGGCTAGTTTGGGTTTTCACCGTTTAACGGCTTATTTTTAAGTCTAAGTATGATTTTTGCAAATTATCGTCATATTCGTAAATCAGGAGACCCGGGACTACTCGATCAGTTACTACAAATTACTTTGGTCCCGTACGAGGTGTTCGTGACCCCTACGGGGGCGTTCGGTGGCTGGTTTAGATTTTCACCCATTAACGGCCTGTTTTTAAGTCTAAGTGTTATTTTTGAAAATTAACGGCGTATTCGCAATCCGAAAGACAAGAGACTACGAGGTCAGTTCCTATAAGGTATATTTGTCCCGATCGAGGTGTTCATGAACTGGGAGACCCGGGACTACAGGGTGAGTTCCTACAAGTTACATTGGTCTCGTGCGAGGTGTTCGTGCCTCTTACGGGGTCGTTTGGGGGCTTGTTTCGGTTTTCACCCTCTAACGGCTTGTTTTTAAGTCTAAGTGTTATTTTTACAAATTATCATTGTATTCTCAAACCGGGAGACCCGGGACTACACGATCAGTTCCTACTAGTTGCATTGGTCCCGTGCGAGGTGTTCGTGCCTCTTACGAGTCCGTTTGGGGGCTGGTTTAGGTTTTCACCCTTTAACGACCTATTTCTATGTTTATGTGTTGATTTTTGCAAATTATCATCATATTCTCAAATGGGGGGACCCGGGACAACGCGGTCAGATCTTACAAGTTACATTGGTTCCGTGGGAGTGTTCGTGCCTCCTACGGGGGCGTTTGGTGGCTAGTTTAGGTTTTCACCATTTAACGGCTTATTTTTAGGTCTAAGTGTGATTTTTACAAATTATTATCGCATTTTCAAATCGTAAGACCCGGGCCTACGCGGTCAGTTCCTACAAGTTACATTGGTCCCGTGCGAGGTGTTCGTGCCTCTTACGAGTCCGTTTGGGGGTTGGTTTAGGTTTTCATTCATTAATGGCCTATTTTTAAGTTTAAGTGTTGATTTTTGCAAATTATCGTCATATTCTCAAACGGGGAGACCCCGGACTAAGCGGTCAGTTCCTAAAAGTTACATTGGTCCCGTGTGAGGTGTTCGTGCCTCCTAAGGGGGCGTTTGGTTGCGGGTTTAGGTTTTCACCCTTTAATGACCTGTTTTTAATCTAACTCTCATTTTTGCAAATTATCGTCGTATTCTCAAACTGAGAGACCAGGGACTACGCGGTCAGTTCCTACAAGTTACATTGGTCCCGTGCGAGGAGTTCGTGCCTGTTACGAGTCTGTTTGGGGGCTGGTTTACGTTTTCACCCTTTAACGGCCTATTTTTAAGTTTAAGAGTTGATTTTCGCAAATTATCGTCATATTCTTAAACGGGGAGACCCGAGACTACGCGGTCAGTTACTAAAAGTTACTTTGGTCCCGTGTGAGGTGTTCGTGCCTCCTACAGGAGCGTTTGGTGGATGGTTTAGATTTTCCCCCATTAACGGCCTGTTTTTAAGTCTAAATGTTATTTTTTGCAAATTATCGTCGTATTCGCAAATCGAAAGACCCGAGACTATGCGGTCAGTTCCTACAAGTTATATTTGTCCCGTACGAGGTGCTCATGAACTGGGAGACCCGAAACTACACGGTCAGTTCCTATAAGTTACATTGGTCCCGTGCGAGGTGTTCGTGTCTCCTACGGGGTCGTTTGGGGGCTAGTTTAGGTTTTCACCCTCTAACGGCTTGTTTTTAAGTATAAGTGTTGATTTTTGCAAATTATCATCATATTGTCACGTCGATAGACCCGGGGCTACACGGTCAGTTCCTACAAGTTACATTGGTCCCATGCGAGGTGTTCGTGCCTCTTACGGGGTCGTTTGGGGGCTGATTTGGGTTTTCACCGTTTAACGGATTATTTTTAAGTCTAAGTGTGATTTTGGCAAATTATCTTCATATTCTCAAGTCGAGAGACCCGGGACTACACGGTCAGTTCCTACAAGTTACATTGGTCCTGTGCGAGGTGTTCATGACTCCTACGGGGTCGTTTGGGGGTTGGTTTGGGTTTTCACCCTCTAACGGCTTATTTTAAAGTTTAAGTGTTGATTTTTATTAGCAAACCGAAAGACTCAATACTATGCAGTCAGTTCTTACAAGTTATATTATCCCGCGCGAGGTGTTGTTGCCTCCTACGGGGTTATTTGGGGGCTGGTTTGGGTTTTCACCCTTTAACGGCTTGTTTTTAGGTTTAAGTGTTGGTTTTTGAAAATTATCATCAAATTCTAAAATCGGGAGACCCGGGACTACGTGATCAGTTCCTACAAGTTACATTGGTCCCGTGTGATGTGTTTGTGCCTCCTAAGGGGGCGTTTGGTGGCTGGTTTAGATTTCCACCCATTAACGACCTGATTTTAAGTCTAAGTGTTATTTTTGCAAATTATCGGCATATTCGCAAACCGAAAGACTCGAGACTACGCGGTCAGTTCCTATAAATTATATTTGTCCCACATGAGGTGTTTAAGAACTGGGAGAGCCGGGACTACACGGTCAGTTCCTACAAGTTATATTGGTCCCGTGCGAGGTGTTCGTGCCTCTTACGGGGTCATTTGGGGGCTATTTGGGTTTTCACCCACTAATGATTTGCTTTTAAGTCTAAGTGTTATTTTTATAAATTATCGTCGTATTCTCAAATCGGGAGACCCATGACTACACGATCAGTTCCTACTACATACATTGGTCCCGTGCGAGGTGTTCGTGCCACTTACGAGTCCGTTTGGGGGCTAATTTAGGTTTTCACCCTTTAATGGCCTATTTTTAAATTTAAGTGTTGGTTTTTGCAAATTATCGTCATATTCTCAAATGGGGAGACCGGGGACTACGCGGTCAGTTCCTACAAGTTACATTGGTCCCGTGTGAGGTGTTCGTGCCTCCTATGGGGGCGTTTGGTGGCTAGTTTAGGTTTTCACCCTTAACGTCCTGTTTTTAAGTCTAAGTGTGATTTTTGCAAATTATTATCGTATTTTCAAATCGGAAGACCCGGGATTACACGGTCAGTTCCTACAAGTTACATTGGTCCCGTGCGAGGTGTTTGTACCTCTTACGAGTCCGTTTGGGGGTGGGTTTAGTTTTTCACCCTTTAACGGCCTATTTTTAAGTTTAAGTGTTGATTTTTGCAAATTATCGTCATATTCTCAATTGGGGAGACCCGGAATGACGCGGTCAGTTCCTATAAGTTACATTGGTCCCGTGGGAGGTATTCGTGCCTCTTACGAGGTCGTTTGGGGGCTAGTTTGGGTTTTCACCCTTTAACGTCTTATTTTTAAGTCTAAGTGTGATTTTTTCAAATTATCGTCATATTCTCAAACCGGGAGACCCAGGACTATGCGGTCAGTTGCTACAAGTTACATTGGTCCCGTGTGAGGTGTTCGTGCCTCCTACGGGGTCGTTTGAGGGCTGGTTTGGGTTTTCACCCTCCAATGGCTTGTTTTTAATCTAACTGTGATTTTTGCAAATTATCATCGTATTCTAAAATTGAGAGACCCGGGACTACGCGGTCAGTTCCTATGAGTTACATTGGTCCGTGCGAGTTGTTCGTGCCTCTTACGAGTCCGTTTTGGGGCTAGTTTAGGTTTTCACCCTTTAACGATCTATTTATAAGTTTAAGTGTTGATTTTTACAAATTATCATCATATTCTCTAACGGGGAGACCCGGGACTACGCGATCAGTTCCTACAAGTTACTTTGGTCCCGTGTGAGGTGTTCGTGCCTCCTACAGGGGCGTTTGGTGGCTGGTTTAGATTTTTTCCCATTAACGTCCTGCTTTTAAGTCTAAGTGTTATTTTTGCAAATTATCGTCGTATTCGCAAACCGAAAGACCTGAGACTACGTGTCCAGTTCCCATAAGTTATATTTTTTCCGCGTGAGGTGTTCCTGAACTGGGAGACCCGAGACTACACGTTCAGTTCCTACAAGTTACATTGGTCCCGTGCGAGGTGTTCGTGCCTCCTACGGGGTCGTTTGGGGGCTAGTTTGGATTTTCACCCACTAACGGCTTGTTTTTAAGTATAAGTGTTGATTTTTACAAATTATCATCATATTCTCACATCGGGAGACCCGAGACTATGCGGTCAGTTCCTACAAGTTACATTGGTCCCGTGCGAGGTGTGCGTGCCTCTTACGGGGTCGTTTGGGGGCTGATTTGGGTTTTCACCGTTTAACGGCTTGTTTTTAAGTCTAAGTGTGATTTTTGCAAATTATCATCATATTCTCAAACCGAGAGACCCGGGACTACACGTTCAGTTCTTACAAGTTACATTGGTTCCTTGCGTGGTGTTCGTGCCTCCTACAGGGTCGTTTCGGGGCTGATTTGGGTTTTCACCCTCTAACAGCCAATTTTTAAGTTTAAGAATTGATTTTTATTCGCACACCGAAAGATTCGAGACTACGCGGTCAGTTCCTACAAGTTATATCTATCCCGCGCGAGGTGTTCGTGCCTCTTATGGGGTCATTTGGGGGTTGGTTTTGGTTTTCACCCTTTAGCATCTTTTTTAAGGTTTAAGTGCTAATTTTTGCAAATTATCTTGATATTCTGAAACCAGGAGACCTCGGACTACGCGGTTAGTTTTTACATGTTACATTCGTCCCGTGCGAGGTGTTCGTGCCTCTTACGGGGTCGTTTCGGGGAGTGTTTGGGTTTTCACACTTTAACAGCTTATTTTTAAGTCTAGGTGTGATTTTTGCAAATTATCATCATATTCTCAAGTCGAGAGACCCGGGACTACGCGGTCAGTTCCTACAAGTTACATTGAACCCGTGCGAGGTGTTCGTGCCTCTTACGAGTCCGTTTGGGGGCTGGTTTAGGTTTTCACCCTTTAACGGCCTGTTTTTAAGTTTAAGTGTTGATTTTTATAAATTATCATCATATTCTCAAATGGGGAGACCCGAGACTACGCGTTCAGTTGCTTCAAGTTATATTGGTCCCGTGTGAGGTGTTTGTTCATCCTACGGGAGCGTTTGGTGTCTGGTTTAGGTTTTCACCCTTTAACGATCGGTTTTTAAGTCTCTGTGTTATTTTTGCAAATTATCGTCGTATTCGCAAATCAGAATACCCAAGACTACGCTGTCAGTTCCTACAAGTTATATATGTCCCGCGCGTGGTGTTCGTGCCTCTTATGGGGTCGTTTGGGGGCTGGTTTGGGTTTTCACCCTTTAACGACTTGTTTTTAAGTTTAAGTGTTGATTTTTGCAAATTATTTCCATATTCTCAAACCGGGAGACTTGGGACTACGCGGTCAGTTCCTACATGTAACATTGGCACCGTGGGAGGTGTTCGGGCCTCTTACGGGGTCGTTTGGGGGCTGGTTTGGGTTTTCACCCTTTAACGGCTTGTTTTTAAGTCTAAGTAATTTTTTCAAATTATCATCATATTCTCAAATCAGGAGACCCGGGACTACGCGATCAGTTCCTACAAGTTACTTTGGTCCCGTACGAAGTGTTCATGCCTCCTACGGGGTCGTTTAGGGGCTAGTTTGGGTTTTCACCCTTTAACGGCTTGTTTTTAAGTTTAAGTGTTGATTTTAATTGGAAAATTGGGAGACCCGGGACTACGCGGTCAGTATTTACAAGTTACATTGATCCCGTGCGAGGTGTCCGTGCCTCTTACGAGCCCGTTTGGGGGCTGGTTTAGGTTTTCACCCATTAACGACCTGTTTTTAAGCTTAAGTGTTAATTTTTGCAAATTATCATCATATTCTCAAACGGGGAGACCCGGGACTACGCGGTCAGTTACTACAAGTTACATTGGTCCCGTGTGAGGTGTTCGTGCCTCCTTCGGGGGCGTTTGGTGGCTAGTTTTGGTTTTCACTCTTTAACGGTAGGTTTTTAAGTCTAAGTGTGATTTTTGTAAATTATCGTTATATTCTCAAACTGGGAGACCCAGGCGCGGTCAGTTCCTACAAGTTAAATTTGTCCCGCGCGAGGTGTTCGTGTCTCCTACGGGGTCGTTTGGGGGCTGGTTTGGGTTTTCACCCATTAACGGCTTGTTTTTAGGTTTAAGGGCTTATTTTTTAAAATTATCATCATATTCTCAAACTGGGAGACCCGGGACTATGCGGTAAGTTCCTACAAACTACATTGCTCCCGTGCGAGGTGTTCGTGCCTCTTATGGGGTCGTTAGGGGCTGGTTTGGGTTTTCACCATCTAACGGCTTGTTTTTATGTCCAAGTGTTATTTTTTCAAATTATCATCGTATTCTAAAACTGGGAGACCCTAGACTATGCGATCAGTTCCTACAAGTTACATTGGTCCCATGCGAGGTGTTCATACCTCTTACGAGTCCGTTTTGGGGCTGGTTTAGGATTTCACCCTTTAATGGCCTGTTTTAAAATTTAAGTGTTGGTTTTTTCAAATTATCGTCCTATTCTCAAATGGGGAGACCCTGGACTACGCGGTCAATTCCTACATGTTACATTGGTCCCGTATGAGGTGTTCGTGCCTCCTACGGGTGCGTTTGGAGACTTGTTTAGGTTTTCACCCTTTAACGGCCTGTTTTTATGTCTAAGTGTTATTTTTGCAAATTATCATCGTATTTGCAAACTGAAAGACCCGAGACTACGCGGTCAGTTCCTACAAGTTATATTTGTCCCCCGCGAGGTGTTCGTGAATCGGGAGACTCAAGACTACGCGATTAGTTCCTACAAGTTACATTGGTCCCGTGCAAGGTGTTTGTGCCTCCTACGGGGTCGTTTGGGGACTGGTTTGGGTTTTCACCCTCTAACGGCTTGTTTTTAAGTTTAAGTGTTGATTTTTGCAAATTATCATCATATTCTCAAATGGGGAGACCCGAGACTACGCGGTCAGTTCCTACAAGTTACATTAGTTCCGTGCGAGGTGTTCGTGCCTCTTACGAGGTCGTTTGGGGGCTGGTTTGGGTTTTCACCCTTTAACGGCTTATTTTTAAGTCTAAGTGTGATTTTTGTAAATTATCATTATATTCTCAAACCGGGAGACCCGGGACTACGCGATCAGTTCCTACAAGTTACATTGGTCCCTTGCGAGATGTTCGTGCCTCCTACGGGGTCATTTCGGGGCTGGTTTTGATTTTCACCCTCTAACGGCTTATTTTTAAGTTTAAGTGTTGATTTTTATTCGCACACCGGAAGACCCGAGACTACGCGGTCTGTTCCTTAAAGTTATATTTGTCCCGTGCGAGGTGTTCGGGCATCCTACAGGGTCGTTTGGGGGCTGGTTTGGGTTTTCACCCTTTAACGTGTTATTTTTCGGTTTAAGTGTTGGTTTTTTCAAATTATCATCATATTCTCAAATGGGGATACCCGGGACTACGCGGTCAATTCGTACAAGTTACATTGGTCCCGTATGAGGTGTTCATGCCTCCTACGGGTGCGTTTGGAGACTTGTTTAGGTTTTCACCCTTTAACGGCCTGTTTTTATGTCTAAGTGTTATTTTTGCAAATTATCGTCGTATTTGCAAACTGAAAGACCCGAGACTACGCGGTCAGTTCCTACAAGTTATATTTGTCCCCTGTGAGGTGTTCGTGAATCGGGAGACTTGAGACTAAGCGATTAGTTCCTACAAGTTACATTGGTCCCGTGCAAGGTGTTTGTGCCTCCTACGGGGTCGTTTGGGGACTGGTTTGGGTTTTCACCCTCTAACGGCTTGTTTTTAAGTTTAAGTGTTGATTTTTGCAAATTATCATCATATTCTCAAATGGGGAGACCCGAGACTACGCGGTCAGTTCCTACAAGTTACATTAGTTCCGTGCGAGGTGTTCGTGCCTCTTACGAGGTCGTTTGGGGGCTGGTTTGGGTTTTCACCCTTTAACGGCTTATTTTTAAGTCTAAGTGTGATTTTTGTAAATTATCATTATATTCTCAAACCGGGAGACCCGGGACTACGCGATCAGTTCCTACAAGTTACATTGGTCCCTTGCGAGATGTTCGTGCCTCCTACGGGGTCATTTCGGGGTTGGTTTTGATTTTCACCCTCTAACGGCTTATTTTTAAGTTTAAGTGTTGATTTTTATTCGCACACCGGAAGACCCGAGACTACGCGGTCTGTTCCTTAAAGTTATATTTGTCCCGTGCAAGGTGTTCGGGCATCCTACAGGGTCGTTTGGGGGCTGGTTTGGGTTTTCACCCTTTAACGTGTTATTTTTCGGTTTAAGTGTTGGTTTTTTCAAATTATCATCATATTCTCAAATGGGGATACCCGGGACTACGCGGTCAATTCGTACAAGTTACATTGGTCCCGTATGAGGTGTTCATGCCTCCTACGGGTGTGTTTGGAGACTTGTTTAGGTTTTCACCCTTTAACGGCCTGTTTTTATGTCTAAGTGTTATTTTTGCAAATTATCGTCGTATTTGCAAACTGAAAGACCCGAGACTACGCGGTCAGTTCCTACAAGTTATATTTGTCCCCTGTGAGGTGTTCGTGAATCGGGAGACTTGAGACTAAGCGATTAGTTCCTACAAGTTACATTGGTCCCGTGCAAGGTGTTTGTGCCTCCTACGGGGTCGTTTGGGGACTGGTTTGGGTTTTCACCCTCTAACGGCTTGTTTTTAAGTTTAAGTGTTGATTTTTGCAAATTATCATCATATTCTCAAATGGGGAGACCCGAGACTACGCGGTCAGTTCCTACAAGTTACATTAGTTCCGTGCGAGGTGTTCGTGCCTCTTACGAGGTCGTTTGGGGGCTGGTTTGGGTTTTCACCCTTTAACGGCTTATTTTTAAGTCTAAGTGTGATTTTTGTAAATTATCATCATATTCTCAAACCGGGAGACCCGGGACTACGCGATCAGTTCCTACAAGTTACATTGGTCCCTTGAGAGATGTTCGTGCCTCCTACGGGGTCATTTCGGGACTGGTTTTGGTTTTCACCCTCTAACGGCTTATTTTTAAGTTTAAATGTTGATTTTTATTCGCATACCGGAAGACCCGAGACTACGCGGTCTGTTCCTAAAAGTTATATTTGTCCCGTGCGAGGTGTTTGGGCATCCTACAGGGTCATTTGGGGCCTGGTTTGGGTTTTCACCCTTTAACGTGTTATTTTTAGGTTTAAGCGTTGGTTTTTTCAAATTATCATCATATTCTCAAATGGGGATACCCGGGACTACGCGATCAATTCGTACAAGTTACATTAGTCCCGTATGACGTGTTCGTGCCTCCTATGGGTGCGTTTGGAGACTTGTTTAGGTTTTCACCCTTTAACGACCTGTTTTTAAGTCTAAGTGTTATTTTTGCAAATTATCGTAGTATTTGCAAACAGAAAGACCCGAGACTACGCGTCAGTTCCTACAAGTTATATTTATCCCGCTGTAGGTGTTCGTGAACCAGGAGACCCGGGACTACACGGTCAGTTCCTACAAGTTACATTGGTCCCGTGCGAGGTGTTCGTGCCTCCTACGGGGTCGTTTGGGGGTTGGTTTGGGTTTTCACCCTCTAACGGCTTATTTTTAAGTTTAAGTGTTGATTTTTGCAAATTATAATCATATTCTCAAACCGGGAGACCCGAGACTACGCAGTCAGTTCCTACAAGTTACATTGGTCCCGTACGAGGTGTTCGTGCCTCTTACGGGGTAGTTTGGGGGCTGTTTTGGGTTTTCACCCTTTAACGACTTATTTTTAAGTCTAAGTGTGATTTTTGTAAATTATCGTCATATGCTCAAGCCGGTAGACCCGGGACTACGCAGTTAGTTCTTAGAAGTTACATTGGTCCCGTGCGAGGTGTTCTTGCCTCCTACGGGTCATTTGGGGGCTGGTTTGGGTTTTCACCCTCTAACGGCTTGTTTCTAAGTTTAAGTGTTGATTTTTATTGGCAAATTGGAAGACTCGAGACTACGTGGTCAGTTCTTACAAGTTATATTTGTCCCGCGCGAGGTGTTCGTGCCTCCTACGGGGTCATGTGGGGGCTGGTTTGTGTTTTCACCCTTTTACGGCATTTGTTTAGGTTTAAGAGTTGATTTTTGCAAATTATCATCATATTATAAAATCGGGAGACCCAGGACTGCGCGGTCAGTTTCTACAAGTTACATTGGTCCCGTGCGAGGTGTTCATGCCTCTTACGAGGTCGTTTGGGGGCTAGTTTGGTTTTTCAACCTCTAAAGGCTTGTTTTTAAGTCTAGGTGTTATTTTTACAAACTACGTCATATTCTCAAATCGGGAGACCCGGGAGTACACGATCAGTTCTTACAAGTTACATTGGTCCCGTGCGAGGTGTTCGTGCCTCCTACGAGTTTGTTTGGGGGCTGGTTTAGGTTTTTAAGTGTTGATTTTTTCAAATTATCATCATATTCTAAAATGGGGAGACTCGGGACTACGCGGTCAGTTCCTACAAGTTACATTGGTCCCGTGTGAGGTGTTCGCGCCTCTTACAGGGGCGTTTGGGGGCTAGTTTAGGTTTTCACCCTTTAACGGCCTATTTTTAAGTCTAAGTGTGATTTTTACAAATTATTATCGTATTCTAAAATCGGGAGACCCTGGACTACGCTGTCAGTTCCTACAAGTTATATTGGTCCCGTGTGTGGTGTTCGCGCCTCTTACGAGTCCGTTTGGGGGCTGGCTTTGTTTTTCACCCTTTAACGACATATTTTTAAGTTGAAGTGTTGATTTTTGAAAATTATCGTCATATTCACAAATGAGAAGACCCGGGACTACGCGGTCAGTTCCTAATTGTTACATTGGTACCGTGTGAGGTGTTCGTGCCACTTACGAGTCCGTTTGGGGGCTGGTTTAGGTTTTCACCCTTTAACGGCCTATTTTTAAGTTTAAGTGTTGGTTTTTGCAAATTATCGTCATATTCTCAAATTGGGAGATCGGGGACTATGCGATCAGTTCCTACAAGTTACATTGGTCCCGTGTGAGGTGTTCGTGCCTCCTACGGGGGCGTTTGGTGGCGGGTTTAGGTTTTCACCCTTTAACGGCCTGTTTTTAATCTAAGTGTGTTTTACAAATTATCGTCGTATTCTCAAACTGAGTGACCCAGGACTACGCGTTCAGTTCCTACAAGTTACATTGGTCCCGTGCGAGGTGTTCGTGCCTCTTACGTGTCCATTTGGGGGCTGGTTTAGGTTTTAACTCTTTAACGGCCTATTTTTAATTTTAAGTGTTGATTTTTGCAAATTATCATCATATTCTCAAACGGGGAGACCCGTGACTACGCGGTCAGTTCCTACAACTTACTTTGTCCCGTGTGAGGTGTTCGTGCCTCCTACAGGGGCGTTTGGTTGCTAGTTTAGATTTTCACCCAGTAACGGCCTGTTTTTATGTCTAAGTGTTATTTTTGCAAATTATCGTCGTATTCTCCAACTGAAAGACCCGAGACTACGCGGTCAGTTCGTACAAGTTATATTTCTCCCGCGTGAGGTGTTTGTGAACTTGGAGAACCAGGACTACGCTGTCAGTTCCTACAAGTTACATTGATCCAGTGCGAGGTGTTCGTGCCTCCTACGGGGTCGTTTAGGGGCTAGTTTGGGTTTTCACCCTCTAACGTCTTGTTTTTAACTCTAAGTGTGATTTTGGAAATTATCATCATATTCTCAAACCGGGAGACCCGAGCTACGCGGTCAGTTCCTACAAGTTAAATTTTTCCCGCGCGAGGTATTCGTGCCTCCTACGGGGTCGTTTGGGGGCTAGTTTGAGTTTTCTCCCATTAACGGCTTGTTTTTAGGTTTAAGGGTTTATTTTTGCAAATTATCGTCATATTCTTAAACCGAAAGACCAGAGACTACACGGTCAGTTCCTACAAGTTACATTGGTTCCGTGCGAGGTGTTCATGCCTCTTATGGGGTCATTTGGGGGCTGGTTTGGATTTTCACCCTCTAACGGCTTATTTTTAAGTTTATGTGTTGACTTTTATTTGTAAATCGGATGACCCGAGACTACGCGGTCAGTTCCTACAAGTTATATTTGTCCCGCGCGAGGTGTTCGTGCCTCCTACGAGATCGTTTGGGGGTTGGTTTGGGTTTTCACCCTTTAACGGCTTGTTTTTAGGTTTAAGTGTTGATTTTTGCAAATTATCATCTTATTCTCAAACAGGGAGACCAGGGACCACGCGATCAGTTCCTACAAGTTACATTGGTCCCGTACGAGGTGTTCGTGCCTCTTACGGGGTCGTTTGGGGGCTGGTTTGGGTTTTCACCCTCTAACGGCTTATTTTTAAGTTTAAGTGTTATTTTTGATAATTATCATCGTATTCTCAAACTGGGAGACTCGGGACTATGCGATCAGTTCCTATAAGTTACATTGGTCCCATGCGAGGTGCTCATGCCTCTTACGAGTCCGTCTGGGGGCTGGTTTAGGTTTGCACCCTTTAACGGCCTGTTTTTAAGTTTAAGTGTTGATTTTTATAAATTATCATCATATTCTCAAACGGGAAGACCCGGGACTATGCGGTCAGTTCCTACAAGTTACATTGGTCCCATGTGTGGTGTTTGTGCCTCCTACGGGGGCGTTTGGTGGATGGTTTAGGTTTTCACCCTTTAACGGCCTATTTTTAAGTCTCTGTGTTATTTTTGCAAATTATCATCATATTCGCAAATTGGAAGACTCGAGACTACGCGATCAGTTCTTCTAAGTTATGTATGTCCCGCGCGTGGTGTTCGTGCCTTCTACGGGGTCGTTTGTGGGCTTGTTTGGGTTTTCACCTTTTAACGGCTTGTTTTTAAGTTTAAGTGTTGATTTTTGCAAATTATTGCCATATTCTCAAATCGGGAGACTTGGGACTACGCGGTCAGTTCCAACAAGTTACATTGGCACCATGGGAGGTGTTCGTGCCTCTTACGGGGTTGTTTGGGGGCTGGTTTGGGTTTTCACCCTTTAACAGCTTATTTTTAAGTCTAAGTGTAATTTTTGCAAAGTATCATCATATTCTCAAATCAGGAGACCCGGGACTACGCGGTCAGTTCCGACAAGTTACATTGGTCTCGTACGAGGTGTTCATGCCTCCTATGGGGTCATTTTGGGGCTGGTTTTAGTTTCACCCTCTAACAACTTGTTTTTAAGTTTAAGTGTTGATTTTTATGGAAAAATCTGGAGACCCGGGACTATGCGGTCAGTTTTTACAAGTTACATTGGTCCTGTGCGATGTGTTCGTGCCTCTTACGAGTCCGTTTGGGGGTTGGTTTAGGTTTTCACCCATTAACGACATGTTTTTAAGTTTAAGTGTTGATTTTTTGCAAATTATCATCATATTCTCAAATAGGGAGACCCGAGACTACGCGTTCAGTTCCTACAAGTTACATTGGTCCCGTGTGAGGTGTTCGTGCCTCCTACGGGGGCGTTTGGTGGCTGGTTTAGGTTTTCACCCTTTAACGGCCTCCTTTTAAGTCTAAGTGTGATTTTTGGAAATTAGCGTCATATTCTCAAACCGAGAGACCCGAGCTACGCGGTCAGTTCCTACAAGTTAAATTTGTCTCGCACGAGGTATTCGTGCCTCCTACAGGGTCGTTTGGGGGCTGGTTTGAGTTTTCTCCCATTAACGGCTTGTTTTTAGGTTTAAGGGTTTATTTTTAGAAATTATCATCATATTCTTAAACAGAAAGACCCGAGACTACGCGGTCAGTTCCTCTAAGTTATATTTGTTCCGCGGGAGGTGATCGTGCCTCCTATGAGGTCGTTTGGGGGCTGGTTTGGGTTTTCACCCTTTGAAGGCTTGTTTTTAGGTTTATGTGTTGATTTTTGCAAATTATCGTCATATTCTCAAACCGGGAGACTCCGGACTATGTGGTTAGTTCGTATAAGTTACATTGGTCCCGTGCGAGGTGTTCGCTCCTCTAACGGGGTTGTTTGGGGGCTAGTTTGGGTTTTCACCCTCTAACGGCTTGTTTTTAAGTCTAAGTGTTATTTTTGCAAATTATCATCATATTCTCAAATCGGGAGACCCGGGACTACACGGTAAGTTCCTACAAGTTATATTGGTCCCGTGCGAGGTGTTCGTACCTCTTACGAGTCCGTTTGGGGGTTGGTTTAGGTTTTCACCCTTTAACGGCCTATTTTTACGTTTAAGTGTTGATTTTTGCAAATTATCGTCATATTCTCAAACGGGGAGATCCGTTACTACGCGGTCAGTTCTTACAAGTTACATTGGTCCCCTGTGAGGTGTTCGTGCCTCCTACAGGGGCGTTTGGTGGCTAGTTTTGGTTTTCACCATTAACGGCCTGTTTTTAAGTCTAAGTGTGATTTTTACAAATTACTGTCGTATTCTCAAATCAGGAGACCCGAGACTACGCAGTCAGTTCCTACAAGTTACATTGGTCCCGTGCGAGGTGTTTGTGCCTCTTACGAGTCCGTTTGGGGGCTTGTTTAGTTTTTCACCCTTGAGCGGCCTGTTTTCAAGTTTAAGTGTTGATTTTTGCAAATTATCGTCATATTCTCAAACGGGGAGACCCGGGACTACGCGGTCAGTTCCTACAAGTTACATTGGTCCCGTGGGAGGTGTTCGTGTCTCTTACGAGGTCGTTTGGGGGCTGTTTTTGGTTTTCACCCTTTAATGGCTTGTTTTTAAGTCTAAGTATGATTTTTGCAAATTATCTTAATATTCTCAAATCGGGAGACCTGAGACTATGCGGTCATTTACTAGAAGTTACATTGCTCCCGTGCGAGGTGTTCGTGCCTCTTACGGGATCGTTTGGGGGCTGGTTTGAGTTTTTACCCTCTAACGGCTGGTTTTTAAGTTTAAATATTGATTTTTATTTACAAACTGAGAGACACGGTACTACGCGGTCAGTTCCTACAAGTTATATTGGTCCCGTGCGAGGTTTTTATTCCTCTTACGAGTCTATTTGGGGGCTGGTTTAGGTTTCCACCCAT
Organism: Sambucus nigra; assembly: GCA_949130495.1. Taxonomy (NCBI): domain Eukaryota; kingdom Viridiplantae; phylum Streptophyta; class Magnoliopsida; order Dipsacales; family Adoxaceae; genus Sambucus; species Sambucus nigra. Next base: position 95,188,147 of record OX422220.1, read on the forward strand.
TAACGGCCTGTTTTTAAGTTTAAGTGTTGATTTTTGCAAATTATCTTCATATTCTCAAACGGGGAGACCCGGGACTACGCGATCAGTTCCTACAAGTTACATTGGTCCCGTGTGAGGTGTTCGTGCCTCCTACGGGGGCGTTTGGTGGATGCTTTAGGTTTTCACCCTTTAACGACCTGTTTTTAAGTCTAGGTGTGATTTTTGCAAATTATCGTCATATTCTCAAACTAAGAGACCCGGGACTACGTGGTTAGTTCATACAAGTTACATTGGTCCCGTGCGAGGTGTTCGTGCCTCTTACGAGTCCGTTTGGGGGCTGGTTTAGTTTTTCACCCTTTAACGGCCTGTTTTTAAGTTTAAGTGTTGATTTTGGAAAATTATTGTCATATTCTAAAATGGGGAGACCCGGGACTACGCGATGAGTTCCTACAAGTTACATTAGTCCCGTTTGAGGTGTTCGTGCCTCCTACGAGGGCGTTTGGTGGCTGGTTTAGGTTTTCATCCTTTAACGGCCTATTTTTAAGTTTAACTGTTATTTTGCAAATTGTCGTCGTATTCGCAAACTGAAAGACCCAAGACTATGCGGTAAATTCCTAAAAGTTACATTGGTCCCGCGCGTGGTGTTCTCGCCTCCTACGGGGTCGTTGGTGTCTAGTTTGGGTTTTTACCCTTTAATGACTTATGTTTAAGTTTAAGTGTTGATTTTTATGTGCAAATCGGAAGACCCGAGACTACGCGGTATGTTCCTACAAGTTATATTTGTCCTTCACGGGGTGTCTGTGCCTCCTATGGGGTCGTTTGGTGGATGGTTTGGGGTTTCACCCTTTAACTGCTTGTTTTTTAGTTTAAGTGTTGATTTTCGCAAATTATCATCATATTCTCAAATCAGGAGACTCGAGATTATGCGGTCAGTTCCTACAAGTTACATTGGTCTCGTACGAGGTGTTTGTGCCTCTTACGGGGTCTTTTGGGGGCTAGTTTGGGTTTTCACCGTCTAACGGCTTTTTTTTAAGTCTTAGTGTTATTTTTGCAAATTATTGTATTATTCTCAAACCGGGAGACCCATGACTATGCGATCAGTTCTTACAAGTTACATTGGTCCCATGAAAGGTGTTCGAGCCTCTTACGAGTCCGTTTGGGGGCTGGTCTAGGTTTTCACCCTTTAACGGCCTATTTTTAAGTTTAAGTGTTGATTTTTGCAAATTATCGTCATATTCTCAAATGGGGAGACCCGGGACTACGCGATCAGTTCCTAGATGTTACATTGGTCCCGTGTGAGGTGTTTGTGCCTCATATGGGGGAGTTTGGTGGCTAGTTTAGGTTTTCACCCTTTAACGGCCTGTTTTTAAGTCTAAGTGTGATTTTTACAAATTATTGTTGTATTCTCAAATCGGGAGACTCGGGACTACACGGTCAGTTCCTGCAAGTTACATTGGTCCCGTCCGAGGTGTTCGTGCCTCTTTCGAGTTCGTTTGGGGGTTGGTTTAGTTTTTCACCCTTTAACGGCCTGTTTTTAAGTTTAAGTGTTGATTTTTGCAAATTATCGTCATATTCGCAAACGGGGAGACGCGGGACTACGCGATCAGTTCCTTCAAGTTATTTTGGTCCCGTGTGAGGTGTTCGTGCCTCCTATGGGGGCGTTTGGTGGTTGGTTTAGGGTTTCACCCTTTAACGGCCTGTTTTTAAGTCTAAGTATTATTTTTGCAAATTATCGTCGTATTCGCAAACCGAAAGTCTTGAGTCTACGCGGTCAGTTCCTACAAGTTATATTTGTCCCTGTGCGTGGTGTTCGTGCCTCCTACGGGGTCGTTTGGGGAATGGTTTGGGTTTTCACCCTCTAATGGATTGTTTTTAAGTTTAAGTGTTGATTGTTTTTGCAAATCGAAAGACCCGAGAATATGCGGTCTGTTCCTACAAGTTATATTTTTCCCGCGCGAGGTGTTCGTGCCTCCTACAGGATCGTTTGGGGGCTGGTTTGGGTTTTCACCCATTAATGGCCTATTTTTAAGTTTAAGTGTTGATTTTTGTAAATTATCATCATATTCTCAAACAGGGAGACCCGGGACTACGCTGTCAGTTCCTACAAGTTACATTGGTCACGTGTGAGGTGTTCGTGCCTCATACGGGGGCGTTTGGTGGCGGGTTTAGGTTTTCACCCTTTAACGGTCTATTTTTAATCTAAGTCTAATTTTTACAAATTATCGTCGTATTCTCAAGTTGAGAGACCCGGGACTACGCGGCCACTTCCTACAAGTTACATTGGTCCCGTGCGAGGTGTTCGTCCCTCTTACGAGTCCGTTTGGGGGTTGGTTTAGGTTTTCACCCTTTAATGGCCTATTTTTAAGTTTAAGTGTTGATTTTTGCAAATTATCATCATATTCTCAAACTGAGAGACCCGGGACTACGCGATCAGTTCCTACAAGTTACATTGGTCCCGTGCGAGGTGTTCGTGCCTCTTACGGGGCCGTTTGGAGGCTGGTTTGGGTTTTCACCCTTTAACGGCTTGTTTTTAAGTTTAAACTTGAAATTTTCAAATTATCGTCATAATCTTAAATCGAGAGACCCGTGACTACGCTGTCAGTTCCTACAAGTTACATTTGTCCTGTGCGAGCTGTTCGTGCCTCTTACGGGGCCGTTTATGGGCTGGTTTGGGATGAAATCACCTATAACAGTCCAATAGCTATACATCTCATGACCACATGAGTAAAAAACTCATGTCCATAATAAACTCTTCTTCTATGTCAATATGGACTCACTGCGAGGGGTCATTAATTGTTTGTACTAAATCTCAATAGTGTAAGGCATAATTACTATCAACAAGCATAATTTTGAAAAACTAACACATGTTATTCAAACTCCATTCAGTATAACTCCTATCATTGGAAGAGGTCTGATGATGTGGGAATGCTCACACAACTAAAGTTTTTTGTTTTGTGACTTTGAGTAATAAGTAAATATTTTTATAGAGTTTCTCATAGTTGAGCCAATTACGTCTTGATTAATAGCATAAGATCACGTAACTTTAATTTTACTTCCATAACAAAACTTCAAATATGAAAACACCTAATTTAAAAAAAAGGTGTTAAACCCCGTAACCATATATACACTAAAGGACACGCATATATAAAGTACTGCACATGTATAAAACTATATATCTTATTATAAGTAAAATATAATACTAGAGTTTTACCTGTCTAGTAGCGGGTTAGTGAGATTTTGCATGTGAAAGTTACATTACTTGTAATTCCTTAACCTTGGCCTTACTTTGAAGGTACTTTTACATATAAACCGCTAACATCCTGACCTACAATATGTTAATGTGATCAAAATTAACCAGAGCATAAACTAGAAAGAAGTCAAGTCCAAAGGGTATGAACAATAAGCTTACCTTTGTATCCATGCTAACTAGATCCTTAGCACAAGTGAACAGTCCAAATGGATGACAACCAACTGCCAAAAGAAAATTTACAAACGACCTTTCATGTATGTTAGAAAACTTTTCATATGGTGCACTCAATCAACCCACAATAGAGGCGAACCCACCCAAAATATGTCATTGCACTTGTGATGGAACAACATGCCGTCTCTCTGTTTCTGAAACATAATTGTCCAACAAACAAACTGACAGATAAGAAAAAAAGAAAAAAAAGTGAGAGATAAGTATAATCCAGAAGAATCAAGTATCTACATCATTATATATAATTCAATTACAAAAATTTATTGAATGGTTTCTTACTGGACAATAAAAAGAAAATCAAATAAAGACTGGAAAAAATAAAGAAAAATTCCATATAGTGAATACTTACTTACAGTTATTGATATGCCCCCAAGCCCCCGCTGATTGCTCACAACAACATTTCGTCCACGTTTTGCAACAAAGTTTGGCACTATTTCATCAACTAAACATAGAGCTAATAAATTTAAAGTGTATAATTACATGTCTATACATACATGTGCAAATATACATATTCATACCAATCAAAAGCGGATTAGTGCACTTCTTCCCTTCCACCTTCAAGTACACACACTATGTGCATGCACACCTATATACATAAATAATCAATTCATTGATGAGACACTAAGGTGTTAAAATGATAATATACAAACATATATACACACACACACATACGCGTTTTGGTAATGAATTCTAATTCTAATTCTAAATTTCTCTATAGACCTTTATTTCTCATTCCCCCCCTAAAGTTTTAGTGAGATAATCCCATTTTATTTCATTTCCACCCTTCAAGCTCCAAATCTACACACACAGACAATCAAATCATCAACGAGACACATGGCTATAAAAAGGAAAACATACAACTATACGAACACACACACTGCGTGTGATAATTATTTCTAAATCTGGATTTCTCTATAAGCCTTAATATTTTGATTTTTCCACAAGCTTCAATGACAAAAATGCTATATGTATTTCATTTCTTCCCTACCAACTCCACACAGTGTGTTTGTGCACACATACATGAACAATCAACTCATCAACAAGTCACAAAGGACTTAAAAAGAAAATCTATAATCACACACACACACAAACACACACACACACACACACACACATATATATATATATATATATATATATATATACACATACACACGTGTACGCATCCTGACGATTGAAATACCTGTGTTGGTTTGATTTCATAGATATTGTGGATGATGGAGGCGGCAGTGAGGATGAGGCGACGGGTAGTGTGGATCATAGAGTATGGAGGCGGCGGGAGGCTGTGATGAAGAGGCGGCGACGGGAGGCTACGATGAAGAGGCGACGGGAGGTACCGTGGATCGGGGTCGCCGGGTAGTGTGGATCGGGGAGTCACCGGGTATAGAGAGAGAGAGAGATTTAGTCTCTTGAAAAAAATAACGATTTGGTCTCTTGAAATTTTGGTTCCCCCTTTAAATTTTGGGGTGTTATTTTTTTAATGAACTGTACTCATATTTGGTACGGTTTAGAACCGTTCCAGAATCTGACACTATTTTAAACCATGCCAGTTTATGATTAAACCGTGCCAGATTCTGGCACGATTTAAAATCGTGCCAAAATCTCCTTCCCTCAGCGTGCCAGATTAGCATTTTTGGTGTAGTGCAAATACTTATTCGTACTGCAGATGGATGAAGATGAAAAGTACAATTGAAAGCTGGAATCTGGACTCTATACTCTTCAGGTTGGGATTTACTATAGTTTGTCTCTTCTCAGGTTTATTAATAAATTGTAACAATTTATTGGATCACCATGTGATTTTTTATTCTGTGTATTATAATGGACACAATCAGTAAAATGCCTAAGAGATTTGAGGAAATGTTATATACGAAAATGGAAAAACTACTCATTGTGCTTTTGTAGAAATTATTACTTGACTATGTGTTTATTCTTCAGAACTTATGTTTGACGCAAATATCGAATTTATAAAACATTTTCTGAAGTATATGACACTTGGGGTTCATTATCTGGGGTTGCTAGAGTTCACGAGTCATGAGCGCATCCCATTTGGGGTCGCAAGTACCAGTTCGTGGTACTGAGGGGGGCAGCTACCCTGGTAACAATGGTCTACATTGGGATTTAATATTAGGTGCTCTTGACTTGGATACAATTGGTTAGTGAAAGAAGCAGAAATGCGTCGATCTATATTTTTGGTGTGACGAAAAGGGAAGCTTCCTATTTTTGGCTTGTCGTAAACCTTGTGTACTTTTTGCAGGATATGTTCAGTAAAACGGACTTATTATTAAAGAAAAAAAGTGAGTGACTTGACATTATGTAAACACAAGAAAGGCTTTCAATAAAATGAACCTCACTTTATAATATTCAATGAGACGGAGAAGAGTATTTTTCTAAGGAATCTTCCCCTCTCACTAGACTACTATTATGATAGTAACACAATAAAGGGGTGTTTAGTCTCAGGTCCCTTAGGTTAATAGATTTGATTGAAAAACTCGCATTTTTTGCACGTTGATATCTTACAATTAGCAAAGGGATTTTGCAGACCCACAGAGATATTTTGCAAAATAATGGAGGGACTAAACTCTAGAGTTTCAAAAGGGGCCTTGAAGTTCAAAAAACATAGAATTTATGACCAAGTTCAAAAAACACTGAATTTAGATCCATTAATTATGTCTCTCTTCAACTCTTGGTGTGTTTTATATTTCAGTCTTGCAACTTTCCAATATTCTCCTTCTCCATTTTTGATGCCTTAACCTCATTTGTCTATCTTCCTACAGTTGATTGCTGGTATTCTGGGCCATCTTTGGACCTTCGAGTAAATTGGGATCTAATATTTTTTCACGCCTAATAATCCAATGAATATTATGATGAAATTTTGTAGTCGTCGTATTATGGTCTTGGTTATGTCATCTGATTTCATAATCTTCATGCAGGCACTCTCGGATTGGAGAGAGGATAGAATTACTACTTAAGCAACAAAAACTTAGTAAGAAGGACCTCAAGAATATACTTCAGGTAGTATGCTTACTAGTCTCTCTTATTTGATTGCCATGCCATGGATTCCTAATCCCCCCTAATAAGTTATTTCACTCTTTGGAACTGGTTCTAATTTTGTTCAATACTTGCCTATGGTGTCTCAAAAACTTTAAGCATATATGCAGCCTTTTATTGAAAATTTTAAAAACGTCACTTTTGTTTACTGTATGAAAGTTTAAGTAATAATGTTAAAGGCTCGTGTTTGGAGTTCAAATTACCGATGATATCTAGTGAAAAAACTTGCCCTGATCGTCTTGATTTCAATCCTCTCAGGTTATAACCTAGTTTGATTGAAATAATGATTTTACTGTTAGTGGGTGAAAACCCAAACTAGCGCCCCGTAAGAGGCACAGGGTAATCTTATTATATATACAACTATAGTTGGAAAGCAATGCATTTCAGATAATAACTTAATGAAAAAGCACATAGTAATCTTATTATATATACTAGTTGGAAGCTTGGTAAGCCTCCAAACCCCCAATCTCTTAGAATTTTTTTTAATAAAGACAAACACGTGTCACCATATCTAACTCGCAAACAATAATCACTTTCTTTTTCAAATTTAAAATTGATAATCTTATTCTAACCACCCACCATCTTCACCCACTTATAAAAATCCACCCAAGCACTATCTATCTTAAAACCAACATATCCCCTTTCCCGCTTCATTTTTGAATATGTTTATACATCTTATTATATATCGAGATGTGTGCGCGCGAGTGTAGTTTCATTTGTGATGCTTACTTAATGTTGTAATATTTATCAGATGGGTTGTTTCTATCGTGTTTACTTAATATTTCAGCATTTTCTTTAGCCCTTTTCATTTCAACATGGATTGAAGTATCGAAACCTTGACATATCCCGGTCTGGTTCATTCATTTAAAGATCCATTGAATTATCGAATTTGTCAAGATCTATTAAGATTTCTGCCATGTATTGTTAACCCCGATCCATTTACACCCTTAATACCAATATTATTTCCATTAGTTACATTAAATATATGTTTCAATGATATAATCTATATGTTCTCTAAAGCCAACAGACTCGAGAAGTTGTACAATTTTTGGTGATGGTTTGTCCACAGTGTCACTACGGCCAAGCTGGCCATTTGTGTTGGTACCAAATGACCTAAACCAGTTCCCAAATGCCTGTAAGAGGCATGGATACCTCGTACGATACATATGTAACTCGTAGGAACTGACCGCGTAGTTACGGGTCTACCGGGTTATGAATATGACGATAATTTGAAAATATCTAGATTAGGCTTAAAAACAAGCCGTTAAAGGGTGAAAACCCAAACCAACCCCCAAACGTCCCCGTAAGAGGCCCTACCACTTCGCACGGGACCAATGTAACTCATAGGAATTGATCGCGTAGTCACGGGTCTCCTAGTTTGAGCATATGATGATAATTTGAAAATTTCTAGATTAGGCTTAAAAACAAGTCGTTAAGGGGTGAAAATCCAAACCAGCCCCCAATCGTCCCCGTAAGAGGTACTAACACATCGTATGAGATTAATGTAACTCGTATGAACTAACCACATACTCACGAGACTTTCAGTTTGAGAATATAATAATAATTGTGATTCGTATATGCAATTTTCTGCTTGAATACGATTTTTTTTAAAATGACTTGGTTACTAATATCGTATCTTTTTCTGTCTTATTTTTTTGTAGGATGACATTCAATCGTAGCTTTTATCCACTTGGAACACACGAAGAAGTCAATGCTTTACAATAGGGGGATTATTTATTTAGTGTCATTAATATTCATGATTCTATTTTTTGTGTTATGGCCGAGCAGGCTTTAGTAGTTTTATTGTTTACTTTTATGGCCGTGCTGGCTATAGTAGTTTTATTGTCGACTTATATGGCCGTGCGGGCTTTATATGGGAAGATTTTATGTTAGCAGGTTTTGAAATGCTAAAAAAATAGAAGAAACTCGGCCCAATTTTTTTTGGATCTGGGAACTATTAGCTCTTGTAATTTTTAGAAGTTATTGTCGACTTTTATGGCCATGCAGGCTTTATTTTGGTATTAAGTCTTGTAATTGTTTGAAGTTTGTATGCACATTAGTTTATCAACAACTTGCGATATTCATAATTTGTGAATTTTCTTGATTTTTTTTTTGCAAATAATAAATATTTTTCCTACCAGATTTGGAATTTGCAGATTTCCCAGATTTATTTCCTATTATTATTTTTTTTATTAATTAAAAAATCTGGCACGATTCAAAACTATACCACAACTGTGCCAATTTATAAAAGTGAGCACGTTTTATGACTGTGCCAAAAGCGTGCCAGAAAATAGAAAATTTGGCATGGTTTCGACATGTGCTAAAAGCGTGCCAGATTTAACATCTAGCACGGTTTAAAAGCATGCCAAAAGCGTGCCATATAAAAAAACTGGCACAGTTTAAAAGCGTGCTAGTTTGGGAAATCTGGCAAGATTTTAAACCGCGCCAGAAAATCTGGCACCCCTGATTCTGGCACTGTTTTTAATCGTGCCAGATTGCATCTGACGCTGTTTTAAACCGTGCCAGTTTCCTGTTTTTGGTGTAGTGTTGGGTATTCTCAATCAACCCATAGATCAAAATTTTAATTCTCATTAACATCGTTCCACCCTTCAACTTGCGGTGAAAAGAAGAAAAAAAATTCCAATGCTCTCTCATGGCACTACTGCTCCACTGGCCTTATATTGTAATATAACTTTTGACTCACAGTTATAACTAGATACTCTTATAATAACCGAGGTACCAGACTCGTTGACTAAAGACCAAACATCTCCCCACTTCTAAAGATGAACTAAGTTTCATTTGTGGTACGTCTCGCAAAGCGAAATCCAAACAAGGGACCCCCTCGATACACTACTACCTAGCATTATCGGAACATCAAAATCCGTTAGACCCCCAGTCCATAACACGTACCTTCAAACTCCAGTCTCTTGGCAAAATAGTATACTCGTCCACTATATGTTACACAAGACCACGTATATCACGACACTCTTACTATCACTAGTTTCTTAGCGTCAATAAATCACGAGCTATGTCTCTCTGCTCAATAAAAGCCAACATACCCTGAATCACATCAGCAAACATATCCCCATTCACCGGGATCAAATATAACTAGACATCATATATACAGAAGTCTACTACACAATACATAATAACGTATAAACACACACACACACACACAGATATATATATATATATATATATAGGACCATCTCGTCAAAGGGATACACCGAGTCCCAACAATTTTATCCATTTAATTATACTAAGAATAATAATCCAAAATGTCCTAGGGTCTTACATCTCTTTAGCTACCGACATTTGCTGCTTTCGTGCGTGGGAGGCCTCGCGATGCTAAATCCAAACAAGAAACCCTCCCGATACACTACTATGCAGCTATATCGGTTAGTGAGATTTGTCGGTCCAGGACCTGAGTCTAATAATGTGTTTAAATCAATATAAATCATATCTAGGATAACATCATTCTCGTATAACATGTCACTAACACGAGTAATCTAACTAATAATATACTCTCACTGTCCACAACAAGAAATACATACACATAATAATGTTATTGATATAGACACTAAACTCGTCTCACACGCGAATATAGCGCAAATCAAAATAACGTGACTCTCTCGTGTCACCCAAGGCATACCTCATTTACTCAAGGATAAAACTCATATTTCGACCTTACCAAATTGCACTGACCGTTCCAATGGTTACCGGACATAACACGCTCGTCCGAACTCCACCAGAAACTATCTTAATTATTTCCCTAGCTAGGAACCATACTTTTGTCCCTCGCTTCGGGCAAAAATAATGTATGTGGCCCTACTCTCCATGTAAGAATATCTCTTTATATAATCCACTTATCTTCAGCCACGCTGACTGTATTAGGGTTCTTCTTTTCTTAAACCTTGGTAGCCTCAGCCCTGATGACTACCCTCATTGTTCCCTTAGCTCCGTTGGCCTTAAGGAATACACCACTAGCCTTACTAGCCTGGACTAAATCCTTCAACGCTTTTAGCTCCCTTCATAAATAAGCATTCATATTCTCACTGATAAAAACATGACATTGTCAAGACCTGGTTCAATCGTCCAAGCAGAATTTCCCTTATGTGTTGGCAACTATTTCGTGAGTCCATCACCCATTTAAGGACTCCTTTATCCATTGTACCTACCTCTTAGGGTACAAAGTTCTCTAGACAAGGCTTCTGTTCAGTCCTCCTGTGACGTTCAGAATTTCATCCGCATCTCTTTCTGAACAAAAGACGAAGGAATTTGCGATCAAATCGTACCTAAGATCCTTCTATTCGCATAATGTTTCACTTCCGGGTATACTACTCCCTATTATATACCAAAGCCTCTGGGTGTCTTACCTCTATTGGCTAACACAATCTCCACATATAATAACATTACAACATATGGTCCTCTTCAAAGAACCCACTGACTCCCTTCCATTCTAATCGCACTGGGTGAAATAAATTCGGCAGCACTTTTTCCTATAGCGGTACTTGAAAATATATTCTGCACCCTAGTAGTCCTTACAACCCCATCTTCCCGAGGAATAATAGGGGTGACCTCATCTATAGTCATCATTCCCAAAATAATTTACAACTCCAAATGAGTCCTACTTCCTGCTGCCTCCCCAACGGCCCTCACTAGTCGTCATTCGTTGTTTGGAAAATGAAACACACCCGAACGCATAAAATAGTCATTATAACTACACAATAGCAGGAGAACGAAATCTCACCATAGGAATCAACAATCCTAAACATATGGCTCTATATAAAATATAAGGCAACGCCGAAAATGTATCACGTCTCCACAGATTCCTAAGGACACTAGAACCTGATGCTTTGATACCACCTATGACACCCCGCCTAATAAAATACCGGGTGATCAGTCCGATATCAAATTAAATAGGAATGTCAAATGGTTTCATTCTCAGCATCACTGTCAAAAACCATTTAATTACTAATAACCTGTTAGGTCTGTCATCAAATTTTAAACTTTCTAATTTTTTAACTAAAACACGCGAGTAAAACCAACCATACAAAGATATAAACAACTGAAGTGAATAAATAAATAATAACCGATAACTCTCTGTAAAACATATATACAACCATATCGAATAGGCGTAAAAGAAAAATGCCACAAATGAAATAAAAGACAACAGTTGGGTAATTTTCCCGAATATTACAACGATACCTCTTATCTAGATCACAAGGATCGAAACGTTTAAACAATTTCCTGCCAACATCCACAGCTACGTCAGCAATGCCTGACCCTAAAGAATAATCATCCAGTCATCCCTGTGTCTGGACGCCTAAAAAGCATACAAAGGAGAAGAAAAAGAAAAATGGATACGGGTCAGAGCCCGGGTTTTGAAAAATATTTTAGCAAGTTCTTAACATACTTTAATATTTAAAATATGATACTCCTTGATATGCCCCAAGTGTGACCTCGACCTAGAGACACCAACCTTGGCCGAGGTGATGGCCGAGATATTGACCGACCCTGGATAAGCCATGGGCCCACGATATCAGCCCTCGGCCTTAGTAAGGTCGGCCCAGGCCGACACTACCACCTACATTTCCAATGGACACTACGCGCATCACAGGCATCAACAGCATTCTCATATACCTGGGTATGGCAACCTCGGCCGAGTGTAGGCCGAGGTGACAAGAAGCCTTAGTAACCTTCAACATGGAATCAGTCCAACCTCGGCTTGGGCCGAGGTGACAAGAAGCCTTGGTAATCTTCAACATGGAATCAGTCTAACCTCGGCTGGGGCCGACCCCAGCATAATGTCTCGGCTAAGATCAGGCCGAGACTCCCCATGGCACATCTCAGATTGAACGAATATCAAGCCTTTAGAGCTTGGCCTCTCCCAGGCCGAGGTCATGCACCAATATGGCGATCGATCATCTGTTGACATTTGGATAAGGACACATGGGCACAAATCAGTTGTAACAAGATTATTCTCCACACGTGGGGAGAATATTTCATCATCATTCCTTACATGTGACAGTGACAGGTGGTTTCCCCCTATTGGTGAGGCTAACACACATGTGCATATTACATGCATGGGGGTACACTACACCCCCTAAGTACTATATATATAGAGGTCATCCTCTACCTTGAGAGGATCCCAGATAATCAACCCTAGCTGAAACTCTATCTAGATACACAGTATAGAGAGAAAGCTTGAGAGATTGTATCCATGGCCGTTAGTGCCTTGTTGCAGTGAGGTTATACACACACACACACACAGTGGACATAGGCCAATTTAGGCTGAACCACTTATATCCTGGTGCTCTTTCCTCTTCTCCTCATCTCATTCACTTACCTTTTACATAACTATACTGCCATTGTTGTTCTTAGATTGGGCTTGAAAACACCTTATATGGTGGTGCTAATTCAAGCATCATCATTTTGGCGCCGTCTGTGGGAACGAGAAGCAATCTCTTCCTCTTCTTCAGTTTAACCTCACCGGAGACTCTGGTGGTGAACCAGGAACCACCCCTTGTGTGGAGTTATTTCACCATTGAAAGAGGTCCTTTAAGGTATTAAGCTCACTTGCTACTCAAGCTATTTATTGTTAACACATGGCACCAGAGTTACCACCGCCTCTTTCGCCACCTGGTGGAGGCGGGCCTAGTTCTAGCCAGGCAGCGCCTCAGTCCGAAATGGCGGAGGTAGCAGCGGCCTTGAAATCTTTAGCTGCAACACAACAAGCCATGAAGGAGCAATTTGCTCAGCTTAGTCAAACTATGATGAGGCCACCTGGAGTCTCACCGTACATGATCACTCCGGCGGCAGTTCAGGCTCATCCTGACGCCAGGGGACCACCCCAGGCGCCAATGAAGGACCAACCTGCACCCCAGCGGAGAAGGGACGTTGTCGACCCTAGGCGCTTGCGCCTGGGGAGGCAGTGAAACCCTTGCCTAGAGGACAAGTATGATGACCTAGAAGCTGAAGAAGCCCCAGAAGACTGCTGGGAGCCGTACGAGGTGTCAAATAACACTATACGACCTCTTAGGCAGAGTCAAGGATGTGTTGGTCGAAGAGGTGAAGAGGCCCAACAAAGAGGGTTGGCCTTTGATAGGTTGAGCATAGGGTCGGCCTTCGAGAGACTGGGCCCGGTGAATGACCTTAGACAGAGGCTGTCGAGGTCAAGGAACGCAGCAGGCTCTCAGAGAGGGAATAGGCAAGGTCGGCCAGACCAAGGCCGACCCTGTGAAAGAAGAGGTAGGGAACAGGAAGAGGTCAACATCCAACGTGTCGTGGCTGGGGAACCCTCTGTTCATTGCAGGGAAGTGGCAGAGGATAACCTCGGCCAAGTTGATGACAAAAGACCCTGGAATGATTCTATCCAACGCCTTGAGGAGAAGATAGGAGATCTCATTAAAAGCAGGGACCCATTACAAAGGGGTTACTCAGAGGGCTCCCCATTTGTGGCTAGGATAGTGGGGTTCCCAACCCCAGTCCAGTTCAAGCCTCCTACAGTGACTCCCAAGTATGATGTCAGCACTAACCCTGTACACCATATCGAGATGTACCAATTGGCAGCAGACATTTACTCGATACCTGATGAGATGAAGTGTAGAGCCTTCTCTAGGACCTTAAAAGGGGCTGCACACAGTTGGTTCACCTCCCTTCCGAAGAACTCAATTGAAAACTTCAAAGGCTTGGTTATGCAATTCATCCACAACTTCTGCTTTAGGGTAAGGCCTCAAAAGAAGACTACCCACTTGCTGTATGTCAAGCAGGCCAAGGGTGAGAGCCTAAGAGACTACATAGAAAGATTCAACAAAGAGAAATTGGAGGTGGAAGATTATAAAGAGAGCATAGCCATGACCTCCCTTATAGGAGGCCTCCAGAAGGGGAAGCTATTGTGGAAACTGGTGGAAGACCCCCTAGGTCTATGGCGGAGCTGCTGGCAACCGCAGGGAAAGTGATGAATGCGGAAGAGGCGATGGCCGCCAAGTATGAGGATGAGAACCACGGTGGCAGCGGGAAGTCCCAAAGCAAGAAAAAGGGGAAGAAGAGGTCAGGTGATGCCAAGTTCGCTCACTATACTCCTCTTACTGTGAGATGTGAGCACATCCTCAATGAGATTAAGACTGACCGGACTCTGAGGTGGCCATAAAAATTGAAGGCCCCACCACATAAGAGGAACAAAAACCTATGGTGCGAGTTCCATCAGGATCATGGCCATGTCACAGATAGATGCTTCGCTCTAAAGGATGAGATTGAGAAGATGCTTAAATCTGGAAAGCTGAGGAAGTATGTGGATGGTAAGGCTCCAAAGGGTGGAAGAGATGACCCTAAGAAAAGAAGAAATGACAGATGTCGTGGTAATGTCCCGGCCAGAAGGGACGATGACTCAGAAGGAGATGGTGAAGACGACCCGGATCTTCCGCCAAAGGATGACAACACCTCGGTGAAGAGGGTCGGTATGATCTCCTTTGGTGTTAGCACCATATATGGGAGATTTACAGGAGGTGGCTCTGAGGTAGCCGATAGGAAGGCTCATGTAGCATAGGCCAGGTCATTGGCCAAGCTCTAAGTTATGAATCTAACGTCTTCTGATGCAGTGAAGAAGATGAAGAAGGTAGACATGGACACCCTCGTAGTGGGGTTCTCCAAACTCGACTTCAAGGGTATCTTAGCCCCCCATGATGACCCTTTGGTCATAACAAAAAGGGTACATGGGTGCGAGGTATGGAGGATCCTCATAGACGGGGGAAGTTCAGCAGACGTGATGTTCTGGCCTTACTTCAAGAGCCTGGGTCTTAGCAGGGCAATGCTGGTGCCCTATCATCACCCATTGATAGGCTTCAGTGGCGAAAAGGTCCACCCATTGGGCATGTATGAGATGGATGTATGGATGGGGGATGAGTGGCCTAGGAGGCTGACTAAGAAGATAAACTTTTTTGTTATGGATGAAAATGTCTTCTCGACCTACAACCCCATCATAGGAAGGGTGGCCCTGAAAGAGTTTGAAACTGTGCCGTCGACGGTCCATCAGATGCTAAAATTCCCAACTTCTTATGGAGTAGGGTAAGTGCAAGGGGACCAGACCACGGCGCGAGAGTGTTACTTTAACTCGGCCGAAGAGAGAGAAGCCCAAAAGAGAGCAACCACCACTTACAGCATTGACACTCTTGACCCAAGAGACGAAATAAAATTGAAGAAGGGTGAGGCCATGGAAGAGGTAGAATCCATCATCCTAAATGAGGACGAGCCGGAAAAAACCATCTAGGTCGGTAAGGCCCTAGAACCAGGAATCAAGGAAGAGTTGATAAACTTCCTCAAGAGGAGATAGAGTGTCTTCGCATGGAGTCACGCAGACGTGCCTAGCATCGACCCTGAGGTCATGAGCCACAAGCTCAACGTGGACAGAGATGCCAAGCCAATCAAGCAGAGACGAAGATTTTACTCCAGGGAGAAGTACGGTGTCATCCGGGAAGAAGTAAAAAAATTGGAAGAGGCCGAGTTCATAAGAGAGGTTACCTATCCGGAGTGGCTCACAAATGCAGTCATCGTGCCTAAGGCCAATGGGAAGTGGCGAATGTGTGTAGATTTCATTGACCTGAACAGGTCTTGCCCGAAGGACAACTATCCCTTACCTAGGATAGACCAGATGGTGGACACAACGGCAGGGCACGAGCTCATGAGCTTCATGGACGCTTATTCAGGCTATAACCAAATCTTCATGGATGCTGAAGACTCTGAGAAGACAGCCTTCATTACTGACAAAGGGACGTACTGCTACAAGGTGATTCCCTTCTGTCTGAAAAATACGGGGGCAACGTATCAACATCTTGTTAATAAGATGTTCGAAGAGCAAATAGGTAAGACCATGGAGGTATATGTAGACGATATGCTAACGAAGAGCCTGAAAGCATGTACTCACGTAGCGGACCTTGAGAAGACCTTCAATGTCATGGACTCGTACAGAATGAAACTGAACCCAGCAAAGTGTGTCTTCAGAGTAGGAGCTGGGAAGTTCCTGGGATTCATCGTTAATCAGAGGGGGATTGAAGCGAACCCTGAGAAAATCAAGGCATTACTCGACATGAAGACTCCTAGGAGTATAAAGGATGTCCAGAGACTCACGGGAAGAGTGGCTGCCCTTAACAGGCTTGTTTCTAGGGAAATGAACAAGTGTCTTCCATTCTTTACAGTTCTAAGAAAATCCTTCCAATGGGACGAAGAGTGTGAAAAATCCTTCAACCAACTCAAGTCCTACTTAGGGTCTCCCTTGTTGCTGTCTCGGCCTATCACGGGAGAAAGGTTGTTTGTGTATCTGGCAGTCTCTGAATCAGCCATCAGCGTGGCCATTATACGGGAAGAGGATGGGGTCCAGAGGCCTATGTATTCAACAGTAAGGCCCTTCAAGGGTCTGAACAAAATTATCCCCGAATGGAGAAGTTGGCTTATGCCCTAATACATGCCTCAAGGAAAATGAAGCCTTACTTCCAAGCTCACTCCATGGTAGTCCTCACTGACTCCCCACCAAGGCAGGTTCTGCACAAACCTGAGAAGTCCGAAAGATTGATGACTTGGGCCATCGAACTAGGAGAATATGATCTTACCTACCAGCCTAGGGCAGCCATCAAGGGGCAGGCCCTCGCAGACTTTATCGCAGAATTCACCTGGGAAGAGGCCGGTAGAAGTTTAGAAAAGGCCGAGACAGAGAAAGGCTTAGATGACGGCGAAGAGACGAATCGTAGTGTCTTTCGAGATTCGAAAGAGACGGCACCAAACGTCTTCCGAGATCGTGAAGAGGTCATCTCAGGCAAAACTCGGAGCGGAATAGAAGAGAACGAAAAGGATCGATACCTCTTCAAGAAGGGGGTTATGAGATAAGGGGTCTTCTCATCAGATACAGACGTCTGGAGCCTCTTCGTTGATGGCTCATCTTGTGACAGTGGAAGTGGGGCGGGACTAATACTCTTGGCTCTAGATGGCTCCAACATTGAATAAGCCTTGAGATTCAACTTCCAGGCCTCAAACAACGAGTCCGAGTATGAGGCCATGATAGCAGGTCTCTTATTGGCAACAACTCTTCGAGTAAAGCGACTCCTACTCCATAGCGACTCAAGGTTGGTTGTCAATAAAGTATTGGGGATATACGAGGCCAAAGACGAAAGGATGTCCAAGTACTTAAAGAAGGTAAGAAGGTTGTTAGAATATTTTGAAGAAGCAAAACTGAAGAGAGTTCCTCGACTGAGCAACAATCACGCTGATGCATTGGCAAGGTTGGCCTCAGCAGTGAAGACAGATATGGGAAGGACCATTCCAATTGAGGTCTTAGGAAAGGCAACCATCGAGGAGGACGAGGTATGTAGCCCTTGTAATAATGTGAACCTAGGAGACTCATGGATCGACCCACTCATCAGATACCTAAGAGAGGGAGAGCTGCCTGAGTCCAAGCTAGAAAGGAGAAAGTTAAGATACAGGGCTGCCAAGTTCTCAATGATAGGAGACGTCTTGTACAAAAAGGGGTTTCTATTGCCTCTCCTCAGATGTGTGCATCCCATGGAAGTACCCCGGGTCTTACAGGAGGTTCATGAGGGTTCTTGCTCTAGCCACATAGGGGGAAGGCCCTTAGCCAAGAGGATCATCACTCAGGGATACTTGTGGCCTACTTTGTCTAAGGACGCTGCAAACTATGTGAAGAGGTGCGACAAATGTTAAAGGTTCGCCACTATCCCTCATCAACCCCATCAGCCTATGATGTCAATCTATTCTCCATTAGACTTGGTAGGACCTTTGCTAAGAGCTGTCAACAACTATAGATTCTTGATAGTTGCCATTGACTACTTTTCAAAGTGGGTGGAGGCAGAACCGATGATAACAATTATAGAGCAGAAGACCTTCCAGTTCATTTGGAGGAACATCATATGCAGATATGGACTCCCAAACACTCTCATCTCGGATAATGGGACCCAGTTCAAGAACTCCTCCTTAGAAAAGTATTGCCTAAGAGTGGGGATTAAACAGTTCTTCTCATCTCCTGGTCGACCTCAGGAAAATGGCCAGACCGAGGTCACAAACAGAACCATCTTGGACGGAATCAAGAAGAGGTTAGAAGATGCGAAGGGGAGATGGACAGAAGAGGTCTACACTATGTTATGGGCCTACAGAACCACGACAAGGACACCAACAGGAGAAACCCCATTCATGCTGACACATGGCTCAGAGGCCGTCATACCAACGGAAGTAGGACTACCAACTCATCGGATTCAGACCTACGACCCAGACAACAATGGGGAAGAGAGGAGGCTAGACCTGGATCTTATCGAAGAAAGAAGAGAAGACGCAGAGGTCAGAAAAGTAGCCTACCAGCAGCGGGCAGTGAAATTCTACAACCAAAGGGTGAAGTCAAGACCTATTGCAGTGGGAGACCTAGTGATAAATAAGACCCTATAAAAGGCAAATAAGCTACACCCAAACTGGCATGGCCCCTACAAAGTAACAGAAGAGGTTGTGCCTGGCACTTACATGCTAGAAAACCTAGAAGGAGAACCTTTCACTAACCCATGGAACGCTGACCACCTAAAGAGATATTACGTATGATGTTGCATAGAATTTTATGTAAATGTACCATCTTATTGAGAAGAGGTTATTAATAAAGATCAGTTTCCATGACAGTTCTTGCTTCATTCTTAGAATAGAGATATATTATGGGGATAACATCTTAGGTGATGACCTCTGACCTTCATAACATCACTCGGTGGTGACGAGGTCTGAGCTCAGACACCATAATGAGATGACCTCAGACCCTTAACATCATTAATTTGGTGAAATTTATCATGAGGCTAACATCTTAGGTGATGACCTCAGACCCTCATAACACCATTCAGTGGTGACGAGGTCTGAGCTCAGACACCATAATGAGATGACCTCAGAACCTTAACATCATTAATTTGGTGAGATTAATTATGAGGATAACATCTTAGGTGATGACCTCAGACCTTCATAACATCACTCGGTGGTGAAGAGGTATGAGCTCAGACACCTTAGCAGATGACCTCAGACCCTTAACATCATTAATTTAGTGAAGTTAATTATGAGGCTAACATTTTAGGTGACGACCTCAGACCCTCATAACACCATTCAGTGGTGACGAGGTCTAAGCTCAGACACCATAATGAGATGACCTCAGACCCTTAACATCATTAATTTGGTGAAATTTATCACGAGGCTAATATCTTAGGTGATAACCTCAGACCCTCATAACACCATTCAGTGGTGACGAGGTCTGAGCTCAGACACCATAATGAGATGACCTCAGACCCTTAACATCATTAATTTGGTGAAATTTATCATGAGGCTAACATCTTAGGTGATGACCTCAGACCCTCATAACACCATTCAGTGGTGACGAGGTCTGAGATCAGACACCATAATGAGATGACCTCAGACCCTTAACATCATTAATTTGGTGAAATTTATCATGAGGCAAACATCTTAGGTGATGACCTCAGACCCTCATAACACCATTCAGTGGTGACGAGGTCTGAGCTCAGACACCTTAGCAGATGACCTCAGACCCTTAACATAATTAATTTGGTGAAGTTAATTATGAGGCTAACATCTTAGGTGATGACCTCAGACCCTCATAACACCATTCAGTGGTGACGAGGTCTGAGCTCAGACACCATAATGAGATGACCTCAGACCCTTAACATCATTAAGTTGGTGAAATTAATTATGAGGGTAACATCTTAGGTGATGACCTCAGACCTTCATAACATCACTCGGTGGTGAAGAGGTCTGAGCTCAGACACCTTAGATGACCTCAGACCCTTAACATCATTAATTTGGTGAAGTTGGTTATGAGAATAACATCTTAGGTAATGACCTCAGAGCCTAATAACAATTCAGTGGTGAAGAGGTTCGAGGTCATAATTATTGACTGAGTATAAACAAGGCATCACTACAACAAAATAATTGAAGATATTACATGGCATTCAATAAAGGGAAGAGATCATATAGCATTCAGAGGTTGAAATACAAATAAGTAACAAATATTCCTTGAATACAAAGTACCATGGTGTTACAAGTTACGAGTTACAAGTTACAAGTTACAAATCCTAAAGGTTTAGGGGGGGAACATTAACAGCCTCGGCATGATTGGCTTGATCAGCATTAGTCACCTCGGCCACGTCATCAGTATGGTCTGCCCCTCTGACCTCGGTCCCTCCCAGAGTTTCAGTCTCAGCAGGAGCAGTAGCCTCGTCCTCCACCTCTTGAAGCGCCTGAGCAAACTGAGGGTCAGCAAAGCTGAGACCCACAAAGTTAGAGGCCTTTAGAGTACCGACCTCCCTCTCTCTGACTTCAGCCCATTTGGTAGTAGCCTTGATACCTCTTTCGAGATATTCAAAACCAAAACCCATGAACTCGTCCGAGGCTTTGTAGTCAAAAATTATTTTGGCCTAGGCATCTTCAAGGGCAGCCTTGACAGCCGAGCTGACCTTCTGCTGCAGAACGTCATCTTTGGCCTTCAGGGCTTTGGCATGATCTTTGACGAGAAGAGAAATGTCTTTCTCCAACCCCTTAACCTTATTTTCAGAGTTCTGCAGCTCTGATTTCAGACGGTCGACCTCAGTATTTAAGGCGCTCTGAACCTTCTCGGCCTCTTGCCCCTTCTGGATGAGGGGCAATTTCCTCAGAGTCCAGTTCGATAGGTGGTGCATAGCAGCCACTCCCTGCACATTTAATGAAGAGGTTAAGCTGGGGAAAAGTTAGATGTTGCACTTATAAAATTTTGACGAGAGATCAAGATGTCCCTGAACGGCTCTGTGAAGGCCGAACTCAACCAGTAATTATGTATCCAGAGACCTAAAAAAGTTCTTGTCAACCTCGGTCATTACAGAGCTAATGGCGTCAAGGGCCTGCAGACTATGGCCGATAATGCTGTTAGATAACTTCAGCTGGTCCAGGCGGGCCGACCGGGCGTCGGCCGAGGAGATTGGAATTGCAGCATCAGAGGCCTTCTTCTGTCTCAAGGTCGGCCTATGATCCTCAGAGGCATGGGCTTCTGGGGCCCTCTTCTTTGAGGCCTGAGATTTGGATGTAGAGGGAGCTGGGGGAGGAGCGTTCAGACCGGCCTTTTTGGCAAGTCTCGCTAAGCTCGGTGCAGCCATCTCCCACAGTTCGTCTGTAATGTCTTGTGGTCGCTCTGAAAAAGTTAAAAGATATGGGTTAGAGATCAGATATGAATGAGTTCAGAGGTTAAACTTAAAAAAGAAAAATCCTTACCAAAGTCAACAAGGGTACTTCCACCTAGGCCCGTCCCCGAGAGATACTGGGGGGTCAGCAAATATTCGAACTTAACAAAAAGACCATGTGCCCCTTGGTCTTGCAGGGCTTTCACCTTTTGGATATTATAAAGACTTAGACCAGGGTCGGCCTTGACAGACATGGTGACCTTACCCCATTTGAGGGGTATCCTCAGCTCAAGCGTGGAAGAGGGAAGGCATGGGCCAAATTCCCATGGTCATGAGGCGAAAAAATAGCGGGGCTTCCAATTATGGTTTGAGGTCTGAGTCACCTGGAGCATTTTCTTCTCAGGCCTCCGAGCCACAAAATGATAGTAGCTCGGATGGTTTTTGGCCGAGGTTGGGACATAACAACCAACGAACACTTGAACTGGGAGGTCAGAGTGGTGGACTGCCCTCCACAGGATAATGGCCCCTATGATGACTCTCCAGGCATTGGGGCATAGCTGTGAGGGGGACAAGTTGATATAAGAGAGAATGGATTTGATGATGGGATGAATGGGTAGGCGAAACCCTAACCTAAACATCTGCTCGTACAGGCAGATTTCTCCATCCCGGCCATGATAGGCCCTCTCTTCCCTCAGAGGTCTCCTTAATTTTATAGAGGGACTAATGGAGTATAAATATCTGAAGCACAGAAGATCCACATCAGTTACCATGCTCTCGATCTCGGCCTCCTCAGAGACATCAACAATGCTTTCAGCATCTTCATCATCATCAAGCTCAACGTCGGCCGGAGCAGATGTAGATGGGTTACTAGCGAATCTCTGAGCGAACTCTGCCCCTGTGATGGCCGACAGGGGGATGGCGTCAAGAATGGGTGGCACAGCCACACTCGGCTCAACAATTTCAACCTCTGAAGAAGAGGCTGAGGTGCTTGAGCCATTATGGGATGAGGCTCAGCTGGAGACCTCAGCCTGATCAGGGGCCTGACCAGACCGAGGTGTGAAATACATGGCTTCCTAAAAAGAGTCCACAGACATAGGGTCTGAGGTAGAAGATTCAGACTCAGACATCGGTATGGGGTCGGCAGGGACCTCTGTCTGATAGAAGAACTCAGGGGGATCAGGATATACCACCTTGAGAGGTGGGGGAAAGATAGGTCTAATAGGAAATTCTTGCAACCTACGAGCCTCCTCTTGGGCCCTTTCTATTTGCCTAATCTTTTCTAGGGTCTTCTCTCTAAGAGAGGGGAAATCCTCAAGAAGCTGGTATAAAGGTCTGAGCATCAGAGGACGAACCTAAACTTGGGAATAACTCCTAAAGCTACAAACATGATTGACTTGTAAAATAAAGGAGTCTAAAGATCAAACTAAGAAATTCAAAGCAAACACAGTTCGCCTGAAATAATGGTGCTCGCCGGAAAACTTAGAAATTCGCCGGAAAATGCAAACCGAAAGCGAAAAACAAAGTAAATGGAAGGGAGAAAATACCTGGAAATGAAACAATGAAGGCAAATGAAGAAAGCTCGTGAAAAAACCAACAATGCCTCTACAGTAGAGCCTTGATTAGAAGTACTTTAGAGAGAGAAATTACAGGAAGAAATCGTGCACATGAGAGAAGAAATGAAGAAGAAGGAGGGAAAAAGGGTTTTTAAACCCTTAAATACATGGGCGCATTTCCCAAGGCCCATCATTGCCTTGGGAGCCCCAAAGGGCGGCTAACAGCACACGCCTACCAAGTGAGCATGCTCCAACATTGGACAAGTGTCAAGCAAGTACTGGTTCGTAAGAAGATAGGCCTCGAATGCGTACTAATCCCCTAGTCACCTTCCCTTATATGTAACGAGGGGCTGGGGGGTGATTGATATGATACAAGTGTGACCTCGGCCTAGAGACACCAACCTCAGCCGAGGTGATGGTCGAGATATTGACCAACCCTGGATAAGCCATGGGCCCACGATATCAGCCCTCGGCCTTAGTAAGGTCGGCCCAAGACGACACTACCACCTACATTTCCAATGGACACTACGCGCATCACAGGCATCAACATCATTCTCATATACCTGGGTATGGCAACCTCGGCCGAGTGTAGGCCGAGGTGACAAGAAGCCTTAGTAACCTTCAACATGGAATCAGTCCAACCTCGGCTTGGGCCGAGGTGACAAGAAGCCTTGGTAATCTTCAACATGGAATCAGTCCAACCTCAGCTGGGGCCGACCCCACCATAATGTCTCGTCTAAGATCAGGCCGAGACTCCCCATGGCACATCTCAGATTGAACGAATATCAAGCCTTTAGAGCTTGGCCTCTCCCAGGTCGAGGTCATGCACCAATATGGCGGCCGATCATCTGTTGACATTTGGATAAGGACACATGGGCACAAATCAGTTGTAACAAGATTATTCTCCACACGTGGGGAGAATATTTCATCATCATTCCTTACATGTGATAGTGACAGGTGGTTTCCCCCTATTGGTGAGGCTAACACACATGTGCATATTACATGCATGGGGGTACACTAGACCCCCTAAGTACTATATATATAGAGGTCATCCTCTACCTTGAGAGGATCCCAGATAATCAACCCTAGCTAAAACTCTGTCTAGATACACAGTAGAGAGAGAAAGCTTGAGAGATTGTATCCATGGCCTTTAGTGCCTTGTTGCAGTGAGGTTATACACACACACACACACACACAGTGGATGTAGGCCAATTTAGGCTGAACCACTTATATCCTGGTGCTCTCTCCTCTTATCCTCATCTCATTCACTTACCTTTTACATAACTATGCTGCCATTGTTGTTCTTAGATTGGGCTTGAAAACACCTTATCTGGTGGTGCTAATTCCAGCATCATCACTCCTCATATTTAAACTAGTGCCGCACTCACATGAGATACCCCTCACCTCTCATCTAACAGTGCACACCTAACACATGTATTTTAAAACACCATAGTTAGCTACCTAGCCTAACTAGCACCTCGCATAACTCCCAAGTCACCATACGCTAACACGTAACCTGCGTAATATAAAATATTCTAAGCTATCGCCCTATCTTATACATTATAATGTCTCACTTATGATTCATCCTTACATTATCAATAACTTTCACTAGTTATTTACACTATTCATGTTTTAGTGTTATTAACCTCATATATAATATTCTCATCTTTATATACGTATATCAACTATTTTATTCCGAATTTTATACTCCCGAAACATCCATAATTTATCTCACATTCCAGTCTTTATTATGTCCATATATATATGATTCACATCTCATATATATATATATATATATATATACAATATACTATACACATCAAGTATATCCATACTTATATATCACACACTATATAAGTATAATAACCATCCCTCAGAGCTATAACTCAATGAATGCAGTCTCTCAATGCTATCATCTTCCAGGAAATTACTCACACACCATCCTGGGTACCAGCGGTCAGACTTTCACACTGACTTGGTAAAAACCAAATCACAACGTATGGGAAGCGGTCATAATTCCTCACCAAAAATGAGAATGAAACATATCCACCAAGTCTCACCTCTGATAAAAATCACACAATATAAAATGGACGCTATGGCCTGGGGACTATACGCTCCCTGCTCCTTAAGCCAGGGGCCTCACCCACATCGCGCAACTTCCCATTATAGCACTAGAGGGGTATGCTTCACATAAATATATCAATAACACACAGATATATTTATATACAATACAATCCGTCTAATTGTGCATATCTCTTGTAACATTGGCCTGTATTTCCCTAATATAAACATTCGATTTAATTCCATAAGTATTCAATTATTTATTCCAATTCCATAAGTATTCACTTACTTATAATATGAATATAAAATTTCTTTTAAATTCAGAATATCAAGCTTATCACCACTAGCCTGTATCCCAATTCCATCCGAAATTCCCATTCAAATCCCAAGGGTCTTTATCCCATTAGACTCATGAAAATCCAAAAGTCTCACAACTTAAATTTCTAACAGATTAAAAACCTTGCACCAAAACAGCTATAACTCACTTTAAAGAAGACCAATTGACTTCATTAAAATCTCATTAGAACTCTAAGATATATACCTTTCTTTTCATCTATATCTCATCATCTAATTCAAAGTACATTGAAAATGGCATGCATTTGAATTGACTCCAAAATTTGCGTAACTCTGATATTCTACCAGATTAAACACCTTGCACTAAAACAGCTATAACTCACTCTACAGAGGTCCAATTGACTTCATTCAAATCTCATTAGAAATCTAATATCCATGCATTTATTTTCATCTATATCCCATCATCTAAGTGAAAGTACACCAAAAATGGCATGCATTTGAATTGACTCCAAAATTTGCGTAACTCAGTTATTCTGATAGATTAAACACCTTGTACTAAAACAACTTTAACTCATTCTACATAAGTCAAATTAACCTCATTCAAAGCTCATTAGAAATATAACTTCCATATATTTCTTTTAATCTATGGTTTGTCATCTAATTCAAAGTACAAAGAAAATGGTATATGTTTTAATTAACACCAAATTTTTTAGCAGATTCGTTAATTTTTCATAATTCAATTTCAAGGTTTCTTTAATCCTCACAGGAACCATTCAAGCTCACATATTTTCTATGAATGAATCTTATATTTATTTATCAAGATTCTATACATCATACGGGGTTAAATTTCCAGATTTCATAAGGTATAAGTATAACATCCAATTTCTATGAAATTATTTCACCAAAAACCCATTTTCTCACATGAATCCCCAACCCAAAAATTCATGATTTTCACCAACTATAATATGAATTAAGACACACATATAATATCAAATAAATATAAACACTTTCCTAAAATTGTATATGATTTGATCTTGCTCTTTGTGTGTTGAATGAAGTCTGAAATTCCTTCTTGATTTCTTCCTCCATTTTTCTCTTCTCTTTCTTCTTCTTTCTTCTCTTCTTTCTCTCTTCTCTTTCTCTCTCTTAGGTTAGAGAATTGTGGGTTATGGATGCCCCTCGTGTATTAAATCCCAAAATTGGTTGTTATCACAAGTGTAAAATGACTCGTGTACCCAATTGTGAGTCTCGACTAGTCTAAAAAGCTCCCAAAACCCAAACACTACCCCGGACACTTAATTGTGACTATTTCAACCCATTTTGAATCAGCCATGCACTCAAAATCACTATTCGGATAACTTATCAAAAATTCATTTTTTTTCTCAACACGACTCACACGTGTTTCCCGAATAAGATACTATCACTCGTCGTCTTTTTTTTTCTCACATTTGACGTGATATAAAATAACACAACCTCATTTACTTATCCCATAAGTAAATATAGTACATATAAATATTAATTTTATTCTTTTCAATTAATATTTAATCCTATCATTTTATTTCTCAAATTATTAAATTACAAGCACTCGTGCAGTTTAAATATCCATAAAAGTACGTGGTGTTACAATTCCTCTATAACACTTTTAACCGCCTTAATAGATCATCATCTACATAAAAGATCATCTTTGTGGTCTTTAACTTCACCAAACCTAGTTTCTCATACATAGGGTATGACAGAAAATTCACGCTTGCTTCTAAATCTAAGAGAGTTTTCTCTATAGTGTGCTCCCCTACCTCAATAAAGATTGTTGGCAACTCGGGATCCTTACACTTGACAGGAGTTTTATATGAGATAATAGAGCTGGATTTTTAGGCGAAAAGAACTTTATTTGGAATGTTGGTGGTCTTTTAAAAATTTAGCATAGAAGGGAAATTTTATGTAACGTCAAGTAGTGGAATGTTAATTTCCACTTGCTTAAACACTTTGATCATTTTGTCCACTTTTGCCTTCATTTATTGGCATGAAACATTGAGGAAATAAAGATTTTGGGATATGGCTCTCTACAGGTGGCTCGAAAGATGAGGGTGGGTAGGTGGTTTTATACAAGGGTGGATTTTTTCTCTTCTTGCCTTTTTCAACAGTGATATTGGTTAGCGATGAAAATTGATTCTCGACTTCTTATGTTTGGGATGTCCTAGCAACATCTTACACGATATATTGAGTTCTATGCATGTTACCCTTTTTATTCGGTTCTGGATGATATGGAAATGCTCCCTTATTCCTCTCTCTTAAAATTTGGGCTAATTGGCTCACTTGAACCTCAAGTTTGGCTATAGACCAAGTATTCGAATGCAAGCTTTGTTAAGTGGATTGAATAGAACTTTGAGTTGACTGGTAGAATTGAAGGGTATTTTGAGCAAGAAAATTCAACGTATCCCTTAAATCTTAGATCTTTAGGAAAAATAATATGATAGAGAGGGATGGGTCTTTAGGAAACCCTAAGGTACGTTACCAGAAGATTGTCCTCCTTGGTGTTTACCATTGGACCACGAATAATTAGGGTGGTCTTTCTAACTAAAGTTGTAGGAGTTCTAAAATGTGTCATACCTTCCCTAGTTTCATTAGGTCATTATCCTACACAAGTAAAGCCTTGTTAGTAAGCAATGTAAGGAAATTTTCAATCAAGTGATTGAATGCGTCACGATATAGACACATGGGGGTGCTTGCGTGTTGGACTATCATTAGTGCGGCTTGGGTTTCCACTTTACTCATTTCAAGTTCTTTTACATAGTTGGTCAAGGTGGATATTTTAATTCTCACATAAAATTTATGGTCAACTTGGTACGCGCTACCAACTTTGGTCGAAATTAGCCTAAATTCTCGATGGGGTTCCCAAAATTGGGACATTTTAACTACAACTTATAAAAGGTCCATACATAGGTTTCAATTTTTTTGTAAAGTCTCCATTGCACATCGATTCAAGCATAATTCGGGTGTAAAAGTAAAACCCTTCATAGAGTATTTGGATATAACATCCTACCTCCGTCCCAAGATGTGGACATTGTTGTAGTAAGTCTTTGAACTGTTCTATGTATATAAATAATGGTTCTCCTTCCCATTGGCTAATTGTATTTATGGCATAACGTATCGATGCCATCATTTGGTTCGGGGAGAATTTTTGGAGAAACTTTATAGTCATGTAGTTCCAACTAGTGATGGAGTGGAGTTCGAGTTGCAGGAATTAGATCTTCAATCTATCCTTCAAAGATAATGGGAATAATTTAAGTCTAATAACATCATCGAGATGTTGTTGGCATATCATTGTACGAAAAATCTCATTCAATTCACGTATGTGTGAGTTGGGTTCCTCTTTCTTCATACCCTTAAACACAAGTGTCGTTTTGATAGTTCCTGATTTTAAATCGAAATTATTGGCATTATGTGGGTGAAGAAGGATAGAAAATGGTTGACTTGACCTATTAGGATATAGGTAGTCTTTAAGTGAAATACCCCATATTTTATTCCTTTATTTAATTGTGAAACTATATGTTATGCTTGCGTGACATATGATGTCACCAGTTCAAGTTTATATGTGTTATATAAATAATTATAAAATTTAGAATTAATGTATGGTTAAATATTAATGAAATATTTAAACGTGACTATGTATTATGGGTGACTATATAATGGTTTGGGATTTGATGTATAGGTTTCCTTATTTGGATTATCCCCTCGATATTGGGTTCCAACGATATTGAAGTAGTTGCCTATAATGCCATGTGTGCACCAAACTAATAATAAATTAAATGATTGATTTTAGTTTTTTTAATTGCCCTCTTTATTAAAAATGTTGATACAAATTTATAATAATTGATGTTATGAGTTGAGTAGTTTGAAACACTTTAAACATTATTTTAAGCTCAAAATAATGAATAATGGTTCTATTGAGTTAGTATAGGGGCCATGTAGAGTTCTATGTCATTTGGAGTCTTTTAGGTGAGGCACAATTGGGGCCAACATTCAATTTTGGAGTTAAAGGGTTTTAATGAGACATTCTGGATCTAATTAGCCACATATCATATTTTGAGAAGCACCAAAATTCTATAGATAAGAAACTTGAAGAGAAGAGGAAGAGGTGGAATGATCTTGCCCTAGTTTTTTACACCAAATCGAAAGAGGCAAGTTTACTTAGAAGGAAAGTATGGTTATTTTTCGTTTAGATTACGTTTATTCATGGGAATATAAACCTAATTATGATTATAAAATGAATTTCATGAGTTAATCAACTAATTTCCTAATTAACCCATGTAAGTTACTAAGTAGTATCAATTTCTTATTGTTTTGATTGAATTATCCCCAAATTTGATTATATATTGTTATATCATGATTAAGAATTGTTTATTTGTATGAATGAATCAAAAACCCTATTATCATATGCCTTAATTTGTCGACATCTGAATCTAATTGAAAGAATTAAAATTTTAAGTGTTCTTGAGTGGGAAAGTGGATTTTCATTTGAATCTTGTATTATAATTGAGATTTTGATTTTAGAGATATGATTCAATTGTATATATTATTTATGGATTTGATGTTGGGATACGTCATCGATCTCAAATGAAGGTTTTAGAATCATTAATGGAGGTTTGTGATGGGAATTGACAAATTGGAAAAGATTAAACCCAAAATAAGGGAACCTCATCACCCCTTGTAGCCATCGATTGATTGACAATTGTCGATCGATCAACACTGTTAGGTTTTGGGTATTTTTATTTATGGGTTGTTTAATTATAATATGGGTTATGGGGTTAATTTAAGGTTGGTATTTAGACTAAATTGACTCTTGTAAATATGTTAATGTTTATGGTTTGTTTAATCATAAATATTTTTGCCATTTAGGAAAAAATATAAAGAAAATATGGATGTTTACATTTTTGAACCCTTGAGAAGTTAGAATAGTAGAATACTCTTTTATCTTAACAATAAGTAAGAAATATTGATTACTTTGTACTTCAACCATATTCATTTTCTAATGTACTTGCATTAATTATTACGAAATGAAAAATTAAGCGTCTAATTCATCGCCTTTTTGACATCAATGATTGATCTACAACATGTTATCCATTAAAGTTAAACTAAGATTGCTAAAAAATGAACATACCAAATATTAAAGGGGTTCAAACATCAATTTTAAAGGCAACGACTCTGCTGCGAGGCTCTGACATCTTCTCAACATTTGATCCCCTATTTTTCGTATCATATATTAATTCCATCGCACAAAAGAGACTTACTTGGTTACCGAAGTAGATAATGCCATAGGTGTCACTAGTCATCATATGTCGAACAAAAATAATTCCAATGACCACTTTGACTTTTTTTAATATTCCCAATGGGTAAAACGATGGACTTGGGCCATACTATGTAAGAACATTGTTCTAATGCTGTAAGAACATAGTTTTAATGTTGTTTAAGAAACAATATTTTAAGTCTCATGAGTAACCAAATGTGTTATATGAACAGTAATTAATAAATATATTAAAATTTGTAAACCAAACATAAGCCTTGTTTGAGTAACCATGCACGTGTAATGGTATACAATGGCATAATAAATTGAACATAATAGGTATCCACTAATTTATTTATTATGAAATATTAATATCCACGTAAATCATAGATTAAAAAATAGATCAACACTCAATCCCAAGTGTATTAACTAGTAGTAAGTGAACAAAAGTTGCTAGAAGATAAAACTATCTTTCGCATAAGTTCATATGCATTTGCGTTTATTTGAGTCTTGTGCTTGAAAAACTATATTACTACTCAAACTTATCCGTGTTCCTGCAATTAGAGTAAGAAATACATGTTAATGTACTTTTTAGAATGATAAACTAATATTGGAAGCATAAGTAACTTAAGAAGAATTTTTGAAATGATTCATTTAAGTACGATTTGATGCAATGGTATAGATATGGTTGGATGAATCAACTTGATAAAAATATATGTTAAATTTTTAGGGTTAAATTTTATTTGTAACAGATGTGCATTGATGTTATGTTAGGTAATTCAAAGAATCAACAATAATTAATGCAAGTTCGCTAATCTATGTGCTCATTAAATTTATAAGTTAGATTAGAAGTTATCACTTTGAGTTCGTATAAGTATATTGTTACGTAGTTGGAGTGGAAGTTATAGAAATCAACATATTTACATACTGGAGTTACGAAATCTCTATGTAACTCAAAGACCCAATGAAAAAATGTTCAAAGAATGGCCATATTGAAGGTCAGTACATCAGAGACCACATAAGTAGAAGAAAAAAAATAACAAGAAATATCCAATTAATGGGTTACTTCCAAATCAAAAATGCTTTACAAAGATAATGATTTTTCCACTTTATGAGTATCCTATGGAGCCTGATAAATGTGTGAGGCACTTTATCAAATAATTATGTTGATTTATATAAATCGTAAGAGATGATTAAAGATAAGAAATGATGAAAATGAATAATAAATAAAGCACTTTGAAATAAATAATCCAATAAACTATCGGAGGTCATATAAATTACCTAGTTATTTAAGTCTTTTTGAATCTCGGGATGGTTTATTTTCAGAGATCACATTGTAATCCTTTAAGTTAGCGCCTATAATAGTTGAATTGGCTTCAAGAAGATCACTTTCTTGGATCTGAACAATATATTTTGTTTGTAGTCCTTACCAATGGAGATGGCGTAATAATCTAAATATTTTAAAGTGTGAAACAAATAATGGTAATTATACCTTATTATATGATTCATCCAATTTTTTTTATTTGATATGACATGGGGATTCATAATGTTGTTGATGGTATAATTTTGCCACCCTAGGATTTAATTATGGTAAGTGAGTTTTAGCTTGAAAATCGGTGTATTTCCAAACAAGTTATTGATTATTTTGGGACCACTACATTTTCATCCTACAAGTACAATGTGTATGTAAGAGCTTATTTTCTCTCATTCCTCAAATAACTTAGGCTTAAATACATTTTTGGCATATCCCTCTACCGTTTTATTGAAGATGACTTGAAGATCTGAAGATCCAACATCTTCTACTTTCAAGCATCTCCTTTATATGAAGATATAATATTGTTTAGAGTTTAAATTTATTCCTTGAATTTATTTTGGGATGTTTGTTTTTATTAAAGCTGAAACATGATTTTTTATTGAAAACTCAAGCTATTTTTCCTTGTTTAAAATTTTTCACAATACGCGTTTCTCGTTCAAACGAGTTTGGACTTTCGTTTGAAGGATACTTCGATTGAACATCTTATGAGGGATTATTATTTTACATCGTTTGAAGCTCATTAAAATATCGTATAAACGAGATTAGAGTTTTGTTCTAACGACCTTGATGTCATTCTAACGAGATAGTTTTATTGTTCAAACGAGACTGTGTTTTCGTTCGAACGAGAGCCGCTGCCTCAAAATTTTTGAACATCTTGTAAATACATATTTCGTCTTTGTTTTGTGTAGACTTTTGCCAAAACCGATTCTCCATATCCTTTGCAAAAGTTTTCAAAATTTTGTTTTAAGAAGTTTTTTTTATTCACAAATCACATCCCTAGAATTTATTTGAGTGAAGTTTAAACCCAATAGTTAATATATTGAATGCAACTTTGTGGAGAAGGCATCTCCATGGATGACTTATGCAACTTGAGGGTATACGGAGGACTGTTGTTCTTCTGATTTTTGAGAGGATCTTTGCTGAATAAAAGCTGTAACTTTGTGGTTCTTGAGAGGATCATAGTAGATTCCAAGATTTTGTAAGTTATGATTTGTAAATTTTATAAAGTGAATAAAAGGTTTTGACCTGAGGGGAATTTTTTTTGAAATTTCCTTTTCATGTTTGCATGCTTATTTAATCTTCTTTATCACCTAAATACTTGATTAGGGTAATAAGATCAAATTTGGAATTGTGTGAGCTAGATACTAAATTATATATATATTCCATTAAGATCGAGATAGCGCACTCTCAAATTGGTATCAGGGCAAGTTTCACCAAATTATGGTGAAATATTTTTTCCGCAAAATTTTTCTCTCGATATTAACCATTTAAAAATTGTTGATCTTTGAAAATTTTGATTTTATTGGAGAATTTTTATAATCGAGTGCCCAGTTCTGATGGTACCAATTATACATACTGGAAATCTAGGATGACGTCCGTTCAAAATCCATAAATGAGAGAGTTTGGTTAGTTTGTGAAAGACAGAGGACTCTTCTAATAATCACTCTTGATAATGTTGTTGGACCTAAACTGTTTCTTCTTGGACTGATGAGGAATTTAAAGGGAGCAATTTTAATTCTAGTGGACTTAGTGATATTTATGGAGTCGTTACCCCTGATGAGTTTTATTGCATCATGATATTCACTACATCTAAAGAAACTTGGGATACCTTCCATCTCACTCATGAGGATACCAACAATGTGAAAAGGTCAAAGCTTCAGAATTTGACCACCCAATTTGAGACCATCAATATGTTAGAGTCCTGGTCTTTTGATGAATTGTATG
The DNA here is from genome assembly GCA_949130495.1 of Sambucus nigra. Lineage (NCBI taxonomy): Eukaryota > Viridiplantae > Streptophyta > Magnoliopsida > Dipsacales > Adoxaceae > Sambucus > Sambucus nigra. The sequence goes on from OX422220.1 coordinate 95,222,288, forward strand.
CTAGGTTGTCAAACATTATTAATTCGAGTTTTAATTTGGGTGAGAAAATTCCAAAAATGAGAGTTGTGAAAAAGATTTTGAGGTCACTCCCCACCCGCTTTATTTCTTAGGTCATCGTGCTTAATTCATCATGTTTTGACACTTTTATGTTAGAAGAACTTGTAGGAGATCTTCAAACTTATGAGTTAGATGTGTTCCCTAAAATCATTAAATCTAAGGAAGTAGGAATAGCTTTAAAGACTCAATCTAAGAAAAAGAAAAAAGAGAGAGTTTGTGAGTCCGAATCTGAGGGTGAGTGTGATTTTGATGACTTGGCCTTGTTTGCTTAAAATTTTAAAAAGTTTCTCAAATTTTTCAAAAATAATTCTTCCAATAAAAGATTTTTGAGAAGAGAAAAACAAGAATGAGGTCAAGGATAAAGGTGAGAAAGATGAAGATATAATGTGATATGAGTGCGAGGGGAAATGGCACAAGTCATATGACTGTCCCACTAGGCTAAAGAGAAATGGAAAAGCGATTGCAAATAAAGCCACTCTTAGCGATAGTGACATCGAGTTGGTTGATTCAGGGGGAGAGTCACAACATGAAAATTGCATTGCTTTCATGGCTAGTCATGTGAACACTTCTAGTTCATCTCACACCGATAAGGAAATATCTCAGCGTGAGAGCCTCGATGATGTTTCGATTCATTTGGGAGATAGTGAAAGTGAAGAAGGTGTTTTAAGTGAGGAAGAAGGTGATATCTAAAAAGCTTTTAATGATTTATACACCGAGACGTTGAACATAACAAAAATTAATAAGGAGTTGTCTCTTAGAGTGTTAGATTTGGAGAGTTAGGTGAAAGTTTTTAGGGTGTGTGAGGCGTCAGTGAGTCAACTCGAGAAGGTGAATATTTTTTTTGTGAGCAGTTGATTGTCCTAAATTGGGAAAAGTGTGATTCGACCAACACTGTGGCTAGTCTTACGGGAGATCTTCAATATTTATTGGAGAATCGTGAGAAACTTAAAGCCTGTGTATCCAAAATCAAGAGAGATCTCGAACGTACTCGAGAGGTTAAAGTTACTTTAGAGGACACATTTAAGAAGGTAGGAAAGATTTTTCTCGGTCCCTCTTTGGATAATGCTGATAGGCTAGAAATAGATTATGACTGTGCGTCCACTTCCTAAGTTGCACCCGAGTCGGTTCCTAAGTTTGTTTTAGATCCATATGTCCCTCTATCCAACCCACCTAGGCATCTTATTCTATGCAAGAAAGCGTGCCCTAGATGTTTTGAGAGATTTGGTTCCAAGCTCGTGAACATTTGTTCCCATTTCAAGTAAAGATGACACCTTGGGGAATTTTTCTTTAAGTTGGGTATAGTGTCTCATAGGTATCTTTTATGATATGCTACTACATGTGTTCCCACACGCATTCCCACACATATTACTCCGTATGCTCTCGCGCATCACTTGAAATTTTTTGACAGTTTTAGAGAGGAAGAAGAATATTTGGTTAAAACACCACAAGATTTGATGGATGTTTTTCATAGGATGTCATCTCCTTTGGAGAACTCCCCCAGGCATAATGATTAAGGTTGAGACTTGTTTCTAGCATAGGATGCTTGTCATGTTTATATCATTCATGCCTATGTAATACCCCTTACTTTTGGCTATATTTATTCTTGAGATTAATTAATTAAATGCGTATTAATTGGAAATTAATCCGGGTTATAAATACTAACGAGATGCGAATTGGTATTTGATTATGTGCATATATGATGCTATATGAATATTGAATTATGAAATTTGTCGTGAGATTTATATACGGCAATTTGGGAATTTTGTTGAGACGCGTGTGACCACCGCGTCATGGTATATTATTTTAATTATAAAAGTGATTTTTTATTTCTATTATCCGTATGATCGTTTTGAGTGCGCCAACACGTCCGGAAGGGTCGAGATAGTCAGAAAACACTAGCCGGGGGTGTAGTTTGGGTCCCGGGGTATTTTTAAGCCATACCGGCAACTTAAAGGGTATTTTGGTAATTTTGTATTTTGAGGAATTAAAAGTGACGAAAATTGGGAGTTTTAATCTGATGTGGAATTAACCCACTAAGCCCACTAACCAACCCATATTAACCCTTTAATCTACGGAGGTTATCATTTAGGTTTCCAACTTTCCCAAAGAAAACCCTAGCCACCTTAAGCCACCATTGGAGAAGAAGCTTGGAAAGAGAAGGAATTCTGCAGAAACCTTTACAGAAATCAACACCAAATTCAGAGACAATCAAGGCAAGTGTTTTAATTATATTTAAATTCGTAGAATGTTCCTTCCATGTTAGAAAATTAAAGAATATCAATTGTTCTTTAAAGATAATGAAAACCCATGTATTTTGAAGCTTAGAACTTGATATCTTGAGGAGAATTGCATGTAGAATGATAGGTAGATGATTATTCTCATGATAGTTGTGATTGGAAGAAATTAAAACGGATTTATATTGGATTAATTCATGATTCAAGAAGTTAGGGTTCATGTTCTTGAAAATTGGGAAAAAGTGTAGAGATTTGTAAATTTGGTTGATGTTAGGATGGATTAATCCTTCAAAACGTGTTAGGATGTGATTATAATATGTTTAGGATTGTTTAGAGACCTTAAAACGATTGTTGGGACTTAGTTTAGAAAAGATTTGAGGAGTAATAATGGTGAAAAACGTGATGTATAAAAATCTGGGACGAAACTGGCAAGTCGTTAGAAGCCCCTGCCCAGGTCGTTCGAACGAGCTTCTAACAAATTGACCAGTCGTTCTAACGAAAGGGAGCCTCGTTCGATAACTTCGTTCGAACGAGATCTCGTTAGAAGGTACAGTTCATTCGAACGAACTGGAATCTCGTTCGAATAGTCTCGTTCGAACGAGACTTCTAATGAGTTGACAGAGGAATCTTGTTCGAACAGTCTCGTTCGAACGAGACTTCTAACGAGTTGATAGTTTGGGCCTTTTTGGACTGTTTTGATTTTTGGAGTTCCCTAAAGTTGTTCGAGGATATAGATAACATTCCGATGATGATGTAATGATAGAATTGGGACTTTTGGGTATTTATGAGAAGGAAATTATATACGAGAGTTAAATTAAATGGACGGTTTGGGTTGAGACGTGAGTGTCTACTACGACGTGAGAATATGTTATGGTGCGTATGATTATAAACCGGAATAGTATAAATTGTGATAATTATAAGTTGGTACGAGAATGCGATATGTACTACGATTAAACTACGGGATTACTAAAGACGTGTGTTTACTTAGTATTGGTATATGAATTGTGTGTATGACATACCTACCATACTTGCTACCACGGGAGGTTTGCGTTCGCTTAGGGCCCTCTAATCCTTGTGTTGCCCGGATTTAGGCTGGTTACCTTGATGAACATAGGTCATAGAAAGACTTATTGGGATATTAATAAGTCCGCTGATCGTGGGAGCGTAGGTATGTGCGTGACCCATGTGATGTGACTGTGTTCGCCTCCATTATTTGTGATGTTGTTATCTTTGAACTATTTCTGAGAGATTCGGAATATGTAATCCTTATGTACGTGATGTACCGGGATGGATAGCAGAGTATGTGTGCACCGCAGCTTAGTTCTCGGGGTGCTTATATTGTATATTTATGATGTGAATAATATACACTTAATTAATGGGAATCTTCATGTTAATGTTGTGAATATAATTACAGTATTGTTTCGAGAAACATAACGAGTTAACTGATAGTGATAAATATTGCATATTGAGCATCTGAGTTTACGTTAAACCCCTACTTAATTACGAGCGTTGTAATGTTAATAGAACCGAGTAATAAGGGTAGGACCTATGACAGTCTAGCTAGATATGATGGCACTTAGCTAGTGGTTTGTGTCGGTATGGATGGGTGCTTACGTTAGGAGTGCATAGTTAGACGAGAGGTGAGAATATCATGTGAGTGCACGTCCTAACATGTACTTTGCATTTAATGTTTTAAATGTTTTTAAAGCACTTGTAGGTTTTTTTTTTAAAAATATAACTCCACATTCGGGCTCTGACCCGTTTGCTTTTCAAATCTATTTTTCTTTGTAAAACCATTTTAGGTGCCCAGCCACAAGGACACCATGCATAGGATACTCATTCAGGTGACGAGCTGTAGCTGTTTGTGGAAGCTACAGGGATTTGCTTGTAGACGCTTCTATCACTTGGGTTCCATATTCATTATCTATCAGTTGTAGGGCATGTTGCCCATTTCTATTAGAGTTACATTTCCATTACAGTTTTCAGACTTTGGCATTGTAATGTTTTTGTATTCGTTTTACTTATTTCAGTTGTGGGATTGTAGTGAGGAGTTTTCCTCCAGACTTTATTTACGTTATGTGATGGTTATTCTATTTACTTCATTATGGTGAATGGTGTTATTATTCTTCATTACACTTGTTTCATGTTAATCAGACTTAAATTAAAATTTGTCACTTACTTTTTAAATACTAGGTGGTTAGTAATCATTAAAATGTTTTAGACAGTGATGCTATTAACTGAGCCAACTTGGCATTTTGAATTAATTTAAGAAATGAGTAGCTACCCGGTATTTAATTAGTCGGGGTGTCACAGGTGGTATCAGAGTATCAGGTTCTAGTGTCCTTTAGGATCTGACGGCTTATTATGTTTCCGCTAAGTTTCTTTGATATAGAGCCTATATTTTAGCTCTGTTGTACTCTTTTTGTGTATGCTTCGTTCTTCAGCTATCTTAAGTTTATAAACAGCGAACTTATAAACTTTGTTCTTATTTCAGATGCCTCCACGACGTGCACGACGAGTTCCCAGGGATGCAACGCCCGAACCCCAGCCCGCTCCAGTTCAGGGCATGATGAACGCCGCTGAGGTTGCAGCTATAGTAGCCCAAGCGGTAAATGCCGCCATTGCCGTTGTTCAGCAGTCACCACCGCAGGCGCCGGTTGCCGCGCCAGTTCAGGCAAATGCATTCCCGTCTGCTTGGGAGCGTGTACGTGATGCTTTTCAAAAAGCGCATCCGCCAGAGTTTGCAGGTAGCCCAGATGTGGTAGTCTCGAGCCAGTGGAGGAAGGATATGCAGAGGCACTTAAGGATGTATGAGTGCACGGACGTCCAGAAGCAGGTGCTAGCTACTTTCAAGCTAGTTGGATCTGCGCTGCAGTGGTGGGAGTCTATTACCACCATCGAGGAGAGGGATACTCTCACTATTCAGGATTTCTGGGTGCGGTTTGACCGCAAGTACTTTCCCTCGGCTGTTCACACGGAAATGAGGAGGAAATTGATGAATCTGAGGCAAGAAGGTAAGACTGTGGCCGAGTATGAGGCCGAGTTCACGAATCTGTTAAATATCGTTCCAGATGAGATACCAACAGAGAAGAAGAAGATTGAGAAGTTCACGGACGGGTTGACATGGAGGATCCGTCAGCATCTGTTAGGGAACCTATCGTTGGCCACTTATTCTGATGTGGTTAACGATGCATTGTTACACTGCCAGGACCACCGTTTTCATATGGCCGAGGGCAAGAGGTCGGGAGAGTCTAGCCATCAGGGCAGGACTGGAGGACATGGTGCCGGTGGGGCACAATCTGTCGAGGGGCAGAGACAGGGTGAGCAGGGTTCGCAGCAGGGGGATCATAAGAGGTTCCGATCAGGGAACTACAGGCAGGGACTTGGAGGTTTTCGTCAGGGCCATCAGGGTCCAAATGGCCATCAGGGCCAACAGGGGCAGAATGGGCAACAATTTCACCAGGGCCACCAGGGCCAAGGGAGGAACGGTAACGCACACCAGGGCCGGGGACCGCAGGGGCAGAGAGGAGGGAACTTCCCAGGGAAGTGCTTTGTTTGTGGCAAGACTGGCCATAAGCGACAGGATTGTCCTGATAGGGGCAGGGCCCCACAGCAGCACCAGCAGGGTGCTCGCCAGGAGCCACAGAGGCCTATGTTTCTCGCCGCTCTTCCTGCACCGCCACAGATGGCAGCATTGCCACCCATTCCAGCAGTCCCAGCTCAGCAGGGGCAGCTACAGTATGGACGTGTCTATAACGTCCACCAGGCTGCAGTTCCTCAGGCACCGCCCGCGATTGAGGGTACGTTTCCTATCCATGGCGCTATGGGTCGGGTATTATTTGATATGGGGGCTACACATTATTTTATAGCTACACACTTCACAAAAGCTTTAGGATTGTTAGCTACGGCAGAGAGCACAGTGATGTGTGTCGACTCACCATTGGGGAGTGGGTCACTTATTTTCTTTATTTATCGGGGAGTGGGGGTAGAGATTGGTGGTTTGGTATTACCTGCAGACATGTTGGTATTAGATATGCATGTTCACGATGTGATTATCGGTATGGATTGGCTCGTATCTTATAGGGCCATGATTGATTGCTTCAGCGGGAGCATTGTTTTTGCCATTCCGGGGCAAGAGATGTTTATAGTGGCGATGCCTCGCCCAGAGGGAGGATCGACCGCTCATCTGTATTACATTGAGGACGATACCTCTAAAGAGGTAGTGATTCCTTTAGATTCTATCCCAGTTTTCAGGGAGTATTCGGATGTGTTTCAGAAGATACCAGGCCTACCCCCCCGTCGAGAGATAGACTTTGTTATAGACCTATTGCCAGATACGAGGCCTATAGCACGCGCACCGTACCGTATGGCTCCGGCAGAGATGCGAGAGCTACGAGATCAGATAGAACAGTTGTTAGGTCAGGGCTTTATTCGCAGGAGTACCTCACCTTGGGGCGCTCCAGTTTTGTTTGTGAAGAAGAGGGACGGTTCACTGAGATTGTGTGTGGACTATCGAGAGTTGAATTAGGTCACGATACGGAATAAGTATCCGTTGCCTCGAATCGATGACTTATTCGACCAGTTGAGAGGAGCTTCTTTCTTCTCGAAGATTGATTTGAGATCCGGATACTATCAGTTACGTATCAGGGAGGAGGATGTCTCGAAGACTGCGTTCTTGTCGAGATATGGTTCTTACGAGTTTTCGATTATGCCTTTCGGCTTGACCAACGCTCCAGCTGTGTTTATGGACTTGATGAACAGAGTGTTCAGGGATTTCCTAGATCAGTTTGTCATTGTCTTCATCGATGATATTCTAGTTTACTCCCAGACAGAGGAGGAGCACGCTGAGCATTTGAGGCAAGTTTTGCAGACACTTCGTCAGAACGAGTTGTATGCAAAATATGAGAAGTGCGGGTTTTGGCTGAAGGAAGTCCAGTTTTTGGGACACATTATTTCCGACAAGGGAATATCTGTTGATCCGGGGAAGGTATCCGCGGTGAGGGAGTGGGGACAGCCCACGACACCGACTGAGATTCGTAGTTTCTTGGGTCTAGCAGGATACTACAGGAGGTTTATTCGGGGTTTCTCGAAGATAGCAGGTCCTTTGACACATCTGACTCGTAAGGGTGTTCCATACATCTGGAGTGATGCCTGTCAGTTGGCATTCGATGAATTGAAGGAAAAATTGACCTCAGCACCTATGTTAGCATTGTCGAGACTGGGAGTTGAGTATTTGGTTTACACCGATGCGTCTTTGCAAGGGCTTGGAGGTGTATTGCAGCAGGAGAGACAGGCCATAGCTTATGCTTCCTGTAAGCTTAAGCCTCATGAGAAGAATTACCCCACGCATGATCTGGAGTTGGCGGCAGTGGTATTTGCCCTACGGATTTAGAGGCACTATCTTTTGGGGGAGAAGTTCCAATTGTTCACGGACCACAAGTCCCTACAGTACCTGTTCACGCAGAAGGAGTTGAATATGCGACAGCGTAGGTGGCTTGAGTTTGTGAAAGACTACCAGTTCGACATCTAGTATCACCCGGGAAAGGCTAACATGGTAGCAGACGCGTTGAGCCGTAGGCCAGCAGATGAGGTGGTAGAGGTGTGGAAGGCTAAGTGGAAGGAATTGGGATACCAGGATGCAGTGGCCCGATCTTTCATGTATGTGATGACCGTTACACCACAGATTGTCATGAAGGTAGTACGGGCACAGGCTAATGACTCGTTCTGTCAGGAGCAGATAGTTTGATTACTAGCAGAGGGAGCCGAGTCGTATACCGTCAGCTCAGACGAGGGATTACGCTTCAATGGGAGATTGGTAGTTCCGGAAGGAGAGGAATTGCGACACAATGTGATGGCAGAGTCGCACGGCTCACGGTTCGCTGTACATCCCGGAGGGGACAAAATGTACCAAGACATGAGACGCCAGTATTGGTGGAGCGATATGAAGAGAGATATCGCTGAGTTTGTTTCGAAATGCGCCACTTGTCAGCTTGTAAAAGTGGATCATCAGAGACCGGCAGGATTGCTACAGCCGTTGGAGGTCCCGGTGTGGATGTGGGAGAGCATATCCATGGACTTTATCACGGGGTTGCCTACGTCGCAGAGGGGTCACGACTCCGTTTGGGTAATTGTGGACAGGTTGTCCAAGGTCGCTCACTTTTTACCCGTAAGGACTGACTACACTACGGGACAGTATGCCCAGCTCTTCATTTCAGAGGTTGTGAGACTTCACGGTGTGCCCCTAAATATCGTGTCTGACAGAGACAAGATATTTGTTTCGAGGTTTTGGGAGAGTTTCCAAGAGGCCATGGGCACGGAATTACGGTTGAGTACGGCTTATCATCCGCAGACTGATGGGAAGACAGAGCGCACAAATCAGATGTTGGAGGACATGCTACGCATGTGCATTATCGACTTCGGGGGTGGATGGGAGCAGTACCTTCCACTGGTGGAGTTTGCTTACAACAACTCCTATCAGTTCACTATTGGCATGGCTCCATTTGAGGCATTGTACGGTAGGCCTTGTCGTTCCCCAGCATGTTGGTTAGAAGTGGGGGACAACAAACTACTTGGGCCGGAAGTGATTCAGGATACTTCGGCAAGGATTGAGTTGATTCGGAGTCGCATTCCGGTAGCTCAAGACAGGCAGAAGAGTTATGCTGATGCGAAGAGATTTTTCAGAGAGTTCCAAGTGGGGGACCAGGTTTTGCTCAGAGTGTCTCCTATGAAGGGGATTATGCATTTCGGGAAGAAGGGGAAATTGGCACCAAGGTATGTGGGACCGTTTCCTATTATTGAGCGGATCGGACCGGTTGCGTATAGACTTGGGTTACCGGAGCATTTACATCGGATTCACGATGTGTTCCATATTTCCTCGCTAAGGAAATACCTTAGAGATAATTTGTCTCATTCTCACATTACTGTGGAGGACATCGATCTCCAGCCGGATAGCTCCTACGAGGAGGGGCCAATTGCTATTTTGGACCAAAGCGAGAGGAAACTGCGGTCAAAGATAGTCCCGTTAGTGCGTGTTCAGTGGCGACATCACAATGTCGAGGCGTCCACATGGGAGCGCAAGGATGAGATGCGCGAACGTTATCCAGAGTTATTTTTAGCAGGTACTTTCTAGTTTCGAATTTCGGGACGAAATTCAGTTATTAGGGGGGAAGTATGTAATACCCCGTACTTTTGGCTATATTTATTCTTGAGATTAATTAATTAAATGCGTATTAATTGGAAATTAATCCGGGTTATAAATACTAACGAGATGCGAGTTGGTATTTGATTATGTGCATATATGATGCTATATGAATATTGAATTATGAAATTTGTCGTGAGATTTATATACGGCAATTTGGGAATTTTGTTGAGACGCGTGTGACCACCGCGTCATGGTATATTATTTTAATTATAAAAGTGATTTTTTATTTCTATTATCCATATGGTCATTTTGAGTGCGCCAACGCGTCCGGAAGGGTCAAGATAGTCAGAAAACACTAGTCGGGGGTGTAGTTTGGGTCCCGGGGTATTTTTAAGCCATACCGGCAACTTAAAGGGTATTTTGGTAATTTTGTATTTTGAGGAATTAAAAGTGACGAAAATTGGGAGTTTTAATCTGATGTGGATTTAACCCACTAAGCCCACTAACCAACCCATATTAACCCTTTAAGCTATGGAGGTTATCATTTAGGTTTCCAACTTTCCCAAAGAAAACCCTAGCCACCTTAAGCCACCATTGGAGAAGAAGCTTGGAAAGAGAAGGAATTCTGCAGAAACCTTTACAGAAATCAACACCAAATTCAAAGACAATCATGGCAAGTGTTTTAATTATATTTAAATTCGTAGAATGTTCCTTCCATGTTAGAAAATTGAAGAATATCAATTGTTCTTGAAAGATAATGAAAACCCATGTATTTTGAAGCTTAGAACTTGAAATCTTGAGGAGAATTGCATGTAGAATGATAGGTAGATGATTATTCTCATGATAGTTGTCATTGGAAGAAATTAAAATGGATTTATATTGGATTAATTCATGATTCAAAAAGTTAGGGTTCATGTTCTTGAAAATTGGGAAAAAGTGTAGAGATTTGTAAATTTCGTTGATGTTAGGATGGATTAATCCTTCAAAACGTGTTAGGATGTGATTATAATATGTTTAGGATTGTTTAGAGACCTTAAAATGATTGTTGGGACTTAGTTTAGAAAAGATTTGAGGAGTAATAATGGTGAAAAACGTGATGTAGAAAAATCTGGGACGAAACTGGCAGGTCGTTAGAAGCCCCTGCCCAGGTCGTTCGAACGAACTCGTTCGAACGAGCTTCTAACGAATTGACCAGTCGTTCTAATGAAACGGAGCCTCGTTCGATAACTTCATTCGAACGAGATCTCGTTAGAAGGTACAGTTCGTTCGAACGAACTGGAATCTCATTCGAACAGTCTTGTTCGAACGAGACTTCTAACGAGTTGACAGAGGAATCTCGTTCGAACAGTCTCGTTCGAACGAGACTTCTAACGAGTTGACAGTTTGGGCCTTTTTGGACTGTTTTGATTTTTGGAGTCCCGTAAACTTGTTCGAGGATATAGATAACATTCCGATGATGATGTAATGATAGAATTTGGACTTTTGGGTATTTATGAGAAGGAAATTATATACGAGAGTTAAATTAAATGGACGGTTTGGGTTGAGGCGTGAGTGTCTAATACGACGTGAGAATAAGTTATGGCGTGTATGATTATAAACCGGAATCGTATAAATTGTGATAATTATAAGTTGGTACGAGAATGCGATATGTACTACGATTAAACTACGGGATTACTAAAGACGTGTGTTTACTTAGTATTGGTATATGAATTGTGTGTATGACATACCTACCATACTTGCTATCACGGGAGGTTTGCATTCGCTTAGGGCCCTCTAATCCTTGTGTTGCCCGGATTTAGACTGGTTACCTTGATGAACTTAGGTCATAGAAAGACTTATTGGGATATTAATAAGTCCGCTGATCGTGGGAGCGTAGGTATGTGCGTGACCCATGTGATGTGACTGTGTTCGCCTCCATTATTTGTGATGTTGTTATCTTTGAACTATTACTGAGAGATTCGGAATATGTAATCCTTATGTACGTGATGTACCGGGATGGATAGCAGAGTATGTGTGCACCGCAACTTAGTTCTCGGGGTGCTTATATTGTTTATTTATGATGTGAATAATATACACTTAATTAATGGGAATCTTCATGTTAATGTTGTGAATATAATTACGGTATTGTTTCGAGAAACATAACGAGTTAACTGATAGTGATATATATTGCATATTGAGCATCTGAGTTTACGTTAAACCCCTACTTAATTACGAGCGTTGTAATGTTAATAGAACCGAGTAATAAGGGTAGGACCTATGAAATTCTAGCTAGATATGATGGCACTTAGCTAGTGGTTTGTGTCGGTATGGATGGGTACTTACGTTAGGAGTGCACAGTTAGACGAGAGGTGAGAATATCATGTGAGTGCACGTCCTAACATGTACTTTGCATTTAATGTTTTAAATGTTTTTAAAGCACTTGCAGGTTTTTAAAAAAAAAATATAACTCCACATTCGGGCTCTGACCCGTTTGCTTTTCAAATCTATTTTTCTTTGTAAAACCATTTTAGGTGCCCATCCACAAGGACACCATGCATAGGATACTCATTCAGGTGACGAGCTGTAGCTGTTTGTGGAAGCTACAGGGATTTGCTTGTAGACGCTTCTATCACTTGGATTCCAGATTCATTATCTATCAGTTGTAGGGCATGTTGCCCATTTCTATTAGAGTTACATTTCCATTACAGTTTTCAGACTTTGGCATTGTAATGTTTTAGTATTCGTTTTACTTATTTCAGTTGTGGGATTGTAGTGAGGAGTTTTCCTCCAGACTTTATTTACGTTATGTGATGGTTATTCTATTTACTTCATTATGGTGAATGGTGTTATTATTCTTCATTACACTTGTTGCATGTTAATCAGACTTAAATTAAAATTTGGCACTTACTTTTTAAATACTAGGTGGTTAGTAATCATTAAAATGTTTTCGACAGTGATGCTATTAACTGAGCCAACTTGGCATTTTGAATTAATTTAATAAAGGAGTAGCTACCCGGTATTTAATTAGTCGGGGTGTCACAGCCTATTGCTAGATTGTACTATTATTTTACTTATATTTTTCGTTTTGATATATTTTTCAAAAAATAAAAAAAGTGTTTCGTTTTTCTTGAAATTTTTTTGGAAAACACAAAAGATTTCTTCTTATTTTTGACAAAAAGTGAAAAGGTCAAGAAGATTTTATTTTGATAAACTTTTTGAAAAATCCAAAAAGAGTTTTTTTATTTTTTTAACCATATGTGGATGAATATTAAAGATGTCTAAGCCACTAATTCATTCCATATCCACGTGGCTATTTTTGTAGTGTTTTAAGACATGACATCATTTCATTCTGTGCTTTATAATGTGTGGAGTCATTAAGATGTGATATGATGACTACTTACTATATGTCTGACTCCTTGTCTCCTTTAATGCACATGAGCATGAACTTATCGGAATATTGCACTTACCTTTCACGTGTCGATCGTAGTCTTTTCATCTCAATCATTATTTTAAAACGAACCAAATGTGAAAAAATGAGATAATAAAAGTAGTGCTTGTAGAACCATTGCCCGGATTGGAAAAATTAAAAATCATATTTCTGATAATTTTTGTCATATATTAAGCAATGGAATCGGGCTACGAAAGACATGTTGACTTTGCGTGAATAGCAAAAATTTGCAAAAAGAAAAGATCCTAAAAGATTAAAGGGACATAAAAAGAAAAAAAGTGCCAGGACAATTTCAAAGAACATTGATGCTTCGCCACATATGAGCATTGATTTCTTCAAAAAGAATTGAGAGAAAAAAATTCAATATGTGAGTTTTGAGGAAGTTAAATCGAATATCAATGGGTTTGCACGTCATTAAAAATATCGTAAAAACATTACATAGTTTTGGGCGTTATTGGTGTGAAAATCACTCACGATCTTGATTAGTTGAATAGGTTAAATCAATTTCACTCGAGTTCATTATTTTTAAACATGAGGTACTTTTTGAGATCTTGCGTTAGTGGTGTCTCATTCCTTCATGCACATATGTTATGTTTGTCTACGTTGATTAACTTATAGAATGTGTGCATACCCCTACATTCTGTTTTCAGGATTCTTTTATTTTTGTGTTTGTCCATGGTGTGTTGTTTTTGTAAAATTTTCTGTACTTGAAAAAATTGAAAATTTTCAAAAATAATTTGGAGCCTTTGAGATTATCATTGCATGCACTTATTTGATATGATATTGTGATTATATCTCTTTATACTTAGTGATTTTCCTTATATTTTCATGATTGGTTTTGCCTCCTTGTCTAGTTCAGACAAAATAAAAGGGGGAGAACAAATTACGGTGGATATTACATGAGTTTGATTTATGGGGGAGATTTTATCTTTATGCATTTATTTGATATATTTCAAACTCGAAACATCATGAGGTATTTGATTTGTTTTATGTGTGTAGGTATTTTGAAAGATCATATTTGGATGCCTAAGAGAAGTCAAAGAAGTGGAAATTTCAAGACTTTATTTTGAATACAACTCTATCTTGTACCTTTAAGGTTTGGAAGGGTATTAGGATATTGTATTCGTCTTAGGGGATGTATTTGTAATTTGAAATTTCAATTTTATATTTGTACCTGTTTAGCCAAAAAGGAGGGGGGATTTGTAAGAGAATATTTTCTCTCACTGCTCTAATAGCTTAGGATTACATTAGTTTTTGGCATATCCCGCTACCATTTGATTCAAGAAAAAACGAAGATCCGAAGATCCAACATCTCCAACTTTAAGCATCTCCTTTCTATGAAGGTATAATACTATTTAGAGTTTAAATTTATTCCTTAAATTTATTTTGGGATGCTTGTTTTTATTAAAACTAAAACAAGTTTTTTTTTTATTGAAAACTGAGGTATATTTTTTTTTTTTTCAAAATGCGCTTATCTAGTTCAAACGATATTGGACTTTCGTTTGAAGTGGTCATTCGAAGGATACTTCGATCGAACATCTCACGAGGGATTACTGTTTTACATCGTTCGAAGCTCGTTTGAATTCGTTCAAACGAGATTAGGGTTTCGTTCTAATGACCTTGATGTCATTTTAATGAGATGCTTTTCTCGTTCAAACGAGACCGTGTTTTCATTCAAACGAGAGCCGTTGCCTTGACATTTGTGACCGTTATTTAAATACCCATTTCATGTTTGTTTTTTTTAAGACTTTTTCCAGAACTGCAACTACATATCCTTTGTAGAAGTTTTCAACCTTTTGTTTTAAGAAAACCTTTTTGATTCACAAATCACACCCCTAGAATTTATTTGAGTGAATCAAGTTTAGGCCCTATAGTTAATATCTTGCACACACCTTTATGGATATGGTTTCTCCATAGCTGACTTGTGAAAGCTGAGGGTATTCACTACTGAAGAAGGAGGACTGCGGTTCTTGTGATTCTTGCGAGGATAATTGCTGAAGGAAAGCTGCGGCTTTGTGGTTCTTGAGAGGATCATAGTAGATTCCTTTATAAAAATTTTAATTTGCGATTTGTAAATTTTATAAAGTGAATAAAAGGTTTTTCCCTGAGGGGATTTTTTTTCTGAAATTTCCTTGTCGTGTTTGCTTGCTTATTTTCCCTGCTTTATCACCTAGATACTTGATTAGGGTAATACGATAAAATTTGGAATTGTGTGTGCTAGATGCTAAATTATATAAATATTCCATTAAGATCGAGATAGCACAGTCTCAAATCCACTCTTAGTGGCTTATATAAATATTCCATTATGAAATGTTTTCTTAAAAAATTAAATGTTGTGTGTGTTTGCATTTTTTTTATTTGAAGTATTGGGGATAATTGGATTACCGTGGCTTAGAGGACTTCACCTCCACATTGCATGTTTCACACCACATCAACGTATTTATGGTATGGATTTTTTAATTGCATAGTGTGCATGAGGTGCAATACCATCCATGTTCTATCTCAATTGATATGATGGTCCCCATGCAAGTCACTCTTCTTACCTAATCATATTCAACAAATGCCCGTTAAGTAATTTAGGTTGTTTGTGCATCATAACAATATTATTTATATGTGGTAATCTAATATGTCTACCTCATCTCTTGAATCTAAACGCAAGTTTAGCATCTCAGCAAAACTTTTCATTTCCTTTGAAATATTTTGTTTTGTCCTGATAGGAGCATTTAGTGTTGTCAAGTTGCAGATGTCTTGAATTTTATCCAACATCCTTCACGAATTTATATATTAGATCATTTTAATGAGTATGTAGAATATAAGGAGATAAATCGGTTCAAAAGAGGTAACACCTTTCTTTAAATTGTTCCATCTCTAGAATGTCAAGGTTTACATAAATCTTCAACGCATTTGTTTTAGACAAAGAATAACGTCATATTATGTGAATCAGTTAGTATATTTGTAATATATATATATATATATATATATATATATATATATATATATATATATATATATATATATATATATATATATATGGGTAACGTTAATAGTTGGAGAATGCTTAATTATTTAATTTTAATTGCATCATTTATTGAGTAAGGTATTACTGTTGAAAGTTCTAACAATTGTTGAAGTGACAATAACCATCAATGGTTTTTCAAAATTCTCGTATATATCCTCATTGAGTTTCATAGCTCGATCTCCCCAAGGAGTGATGTCGATCCTTTCTTGCCTGTTTATAGATTATGTATTATGTATGCATAAGTTTTTCATAAAAAGTTTGGCAAATGAAGGAGATGAAGAAGAATATATTTGATGTTTTATTTTACTTCTCATTCTTCAGATGTATGACTCTTCGATCAACCATTCTCCCTTTAAAAAGCTGATCGTTAAATGGTGTGATGCTTGTCATGTGTCCTAAAACATATGTAAATTTAAAATGTAGTATAACTTGTTATTTTATGGTTGTGAATGCATGTATAACGAATGTGATGAAATATGTAACTGTTAGATAAATGTCATTATCTATATGGCTAAGCAAATCATCAAATTCCATGAAAAGGAAGTGGTGTTTAGGGATTATCAAGTTGTCTTCCTATAATTGCTTGATCGAAGTTGATGGTAGGAACTTAAGCATGAATTCATGAGGTATGGGCCTGTAACTTGGTTTGTTTTCTAACACCCTGATGTTTGTTACAGAGTAGATTTTGCCTTAAAAATGTTCTTTGAGAACATTTGAAGTAAGTAACTTCACATACACGCATGTATGACCTCACCTTGTGAGAAGGACATAAATCGTTATAGTCAAATAAAACATAAGTAGAAGAAATAGATAAATGCAATTAAGTGTTAAATTATAACTGAAAACAACATACATTGAGTAAAAGAATGCAATATATTACATTTTCATCTATCAACAACATGTCGTCAGGAATATGTTCGTCATTCTTTTTGCAATTTCTTGACTCCCATGTTCGAGTCATACGTACTTTGAGTTTCCAATCATCTTTTACCTTTTTCAAAACTCTAATTATATTGTAGTTATTAACCTTGACCATTATGGAGATGAAATACTATTAGAGTTAACTTGCGTTATAGTAATATAATAAGTATGATATAATATATTGGACATTAAAGATGTGTTAGATAAATGATTAAAGTGCAGATGAAAATTTTATCATATGATGAGGAGTATAATACTTTATAGAAGACAATATTTTTTGTGTAGTTGTAATGATTTGGGCTGTCATTTTTTATGAAGAACTTCAACCCATCACAATATTTAACTCGTGAAATAGCCACATAGAGCTGTCTGTGGCTGAAAAGTGGATTTGGCAGATAAATGCAAACCTATTCAAATGTTTGACCTTGGCTTTTGTTAGTAGTCATTTAGAACAAAACTTGTACAGAGAATTGTCTACGCCTTATAATAAAAGGCCATTTTGAATCTGAGGTAGACATTATTATTCTAGGAATGAAAACTTTTGTTCCTATATGAGAACCTGTTATAATTATTCCTTCAATTATTAATGGGGCTAGATGAGTGATAATTAATCCCATTCCATTACAAAGTCTAGATACTTGATTTATGTCTCTGAGAAGCATAATTGGGGAATCGACATTTAATTCCAATTGATGGTTTGATATTTTGAGAAATTTTAAAGTATTTAGAAACTCAGTAAGAAACATGATATCTTGATCTGGAATTATTTTAGTATGTTTACAAACATCATCAAAACTCATATATACTTTAGACTCAACTGGAATTACATTTAAAACATAATCATTAATTTCTCGGACAATTTGATTAGTCAGCATTAAAATTGCTCGGATCTCAAATACTTGGGATCTTCATATATTTTGAGTAAATTTGGATATGTTCTGGATACAACTTCAGAAATGGGATCATCTGAATAAGTATAAGGTATTCATCTGGTATTTTTACCCAACATGGATATCCATCATCATCTGAAGCCATAACAGGTAATGTCCCATCATTGAGGTCAAGCACTCATTTCGTAAAGGAAGTTGAATCTTGTATTTGCGTATTTTCATTTGGGGATAAAATTTGACATGATTGTCATATCCTTGACTTGTTAATTGAAGCCTTTATAATGTATTCTCTCATTCCTTTATGCATAACTGGTAATGTTTGTCTAAAATATACTCCTAAAAGCACGATAATTCCTCCTTGGTCTTTTCAAGGAGTTTTCGCCTTCAAATCTCATTATATCTTCAATGTTCAGTCCACAGCTTAATATGCATGGCGATAGTCTATATGAACTTCATCACATATAATCAAACAGTTCCTTTATATTAATTCTGTAAGTTGTGTTCCTTAGTGAATATTACAGGTTGATTCAGGGTTGATATTAAAGGGAATAGAAAAACCTAGAATGAGCTGTCCGTCCACCTAGTAACAAGAGTGAGGCAAACCCTAATAAAGCAACCTCTTGAATAATTTTCCTTTCTGACCTTAAATGGGAAATAATTGTTCTGTATAAATAGGTTTTCCCTATTCCACCAGTGCCATGAAAAAAGTACAAACCCCCCTTATGTTCATATACCTAGTTGAGGACAATATTGTACACATTGAGTTGATCTTCATTTAAACCTTTAAAAAGATTTATGGGTTCATATTGACACTCCTCGGTGTTGTATGAGAGTTTCTCCCTTAATAGAAAATTTTCGCGTTCATGGATGGGGGAATGATTAGGAAGGGACAACGATAAAAATCCTTTATACTCTTCCCATTTTTCGTCAATAAATATTCTATCTCATAAAGAGCTTCATTCTTTAATTGCGATTTGCTCAATATGAGTTTGAGGAAATTCAACTATTTTCTTTGGTAGCAAACTATTCTTCTGATAAGACTTCCCAGTTGTCTTAACAAAGTCTTAAAGGATAAGTGACTCACAAAATAATAAAATTACAGTAGAGAGATCACGTAATTGATGCTTGGTTTATAGTGTCATGCCATTTCATATCATTTTCTAGCAATACGCGTGCACAACATAAAGCTTTAGATGTTGGATAAATAATTCCATTCATAATTTTCACTTCGTCGTAGTTTCTATCTCCTAGAGCTACATCTAACAAAATTCGAAGGTAAAATATTTCACTTGAAGCTGTATGTGCATATACGATACGATCGAGGCATATGTAACACCCCGCCAAATTAAATACCGGGTGATCAGTCCTTTATTAAATTAAAAATCAAGATGAACGGTGTAGTTCATTCTCAACATCACTGTCGAAAACAATTTTCCATTTTAGTCACCCTAATTAATTAATCTAAGTGTCAAAACAATTTAAATGATTTTATTTATTAAATTCCGTTGTAAAAACCTTTTTAAGCATAAACTAATTTATGAATAACACAAATGCTAAGGATATGAATCATACAAAAGAAACATACTAACTAGATTATTCAAACCAAGTCAATATCCATAAGTATGATCAACATGAAATGAAATAACTCCCAAATGAGTACTGAATAAGGAAAACATAAATAAATACAAAATCTCTAATAAATCCAAATGGAATAGGAAATCGGATGACACATACCCTAGGTATGATGAACAAAATCAAGAGCTGAATCAAGGAAAAGGTCGTCTACTGCAAGGGCCTGTAACTCCCACCTAAGATATAGTACGTCCAATCCAAAGAACCTACGCCTGACGCCTCTGTGGCTAGGCACCTGTAATATATACATATATATATAAGAGAGAAAATGATAGGAAACAGGTAAGAGGCCGAGTGTAAATCAATTTTAAAAAATAGTTTAGCAAGTATTTAAAATGCTTACTAGCTAATTTAATAACCATGAAAGTACGCGACACTCTCTTGAGAATTCTCGCATCTCATCTAGTGTGCACGCCTATCGTACTATTAAAATGCCTCATAAGTCTATCTAATTAATCTCCCATAAATTATATTTTGAGAAGTCAACAGCCTATGATTTGAGTTTAGAGATCAGTCTCTTAATGATTATTTACGTCAATTGTGTATTTCTCAATACTGTTGTAAAGTTTCCGAACGCTTACTACAATTTTGGAGCATTTATTCAATATTTATCTACTTATACGCACATTAGAAGAATTTCATATATGCCTATATATATTAATCACGCATATAATATATATACTATCGGCACCCCACATAAAATCTATGGTGCTGGCATACTCTGCTATGAAGTCCCCGTATCTCTCATTCTAAGAGAAATACTAGTTTGAAATCACTCTCGAACTGTATTAACACAATACACACAAAAATGGAGGTGAAGCATAGTTCCAAGTCACTAAGAGGTCAGCACATAACCCTCACGTCTCTTAGGACCGTCTGACTATCATTCTCAGATAGCCTCTACCAAGGAATCCTATGTTCTAGTGTACAAGTCAATATTCCCCATAAAGGTCCCATCGAGATAAGACTGTCCCGACATGGCAACCTCCGTGATATCAAGTAATGTGGGTATCATTATACACAAATATATATACATTCAATATATGAACACAATCACTCGATTTTATATAAATATTCACATTTTCAATTAGGTTCGCCCACGACCCATAATAACATTATTAACCATATGTAGGATAATTTACCCAATTCTTACACATAAAGAACTCATCTTTTTTTTATTCTCCATTTTAATCATTTCATAATTAATTCTCGTCCCTAGAAGTATTCTCTTTTCCTAAAGGTAAATTCAATAGGTATACCCTCACTAACATACTAGTCTAAGTCCTTCATGCATCTATCAATTCCTTAATTAACGTATGCACATTTTCTAATAGGTGTTATACCCCCGTTATCCCACAGTTACATCCCGTATAACATTATATTCAACGGAACCTACTTAGACCCTATTGGTCCTCTTCATGACCTATTATGCTCTTTAAATAATGTTAAAGGGATCCTACCTATTTTATCTGAATTAATTAAAAAGGGGAAATGAGTCAATTTCCAGGAGGGGTCGTTCGATCGATGAAAGGGGGTCGATCGATCGATCGACATTCTTGAGTCGATCGAGTAGTTCTTGCCCAGATTTTACTAATCCAACCTACGGGTTTCATCCATGAAACTTTTCCAAAACACCCTTAATGAATTCCAATCTCCCAAATAATTGAACCACTGATTATATACACCCATCTACATGATTTCCTACGTAAAGCATGTACAAAATCATCAAAGACATCGAATTAAAAGGGTCGATTCATCATAATTATTAAGAACCCTAGTTTTGTATGGATTTCCAAAATTCTCATTCTTCTGCCAGATTTATTTCTATAGAACCATTACAATTCGTGTGTAATTCCTCTACATGTGATAAGATTTCCAAATTTCATGAATTACACCTAAAACTTGCGATTTAAATCTTCCAAATTATACAATTCTTCAATAAGAACGTGTATTCTTACTCCTATTCTAACATGGGTGAAATATCAACTAGGAAATAGCAAGTTATATACTCGCTTGGGAATCGAAGGTTTGATCTGTTGGTGATGAAGGTATGGTTGTGTTCCTCGTCTTATGATATATGCCCCGGTGGTGTTATTCTTGAAAAAGTTGTTACGATTTGTGATCAAGTCTTGAAGAGCTCTCTTCCTTTCTTCTCTAATGGGCGTTCTATGTTTCTGTGATTGATAACCCTAAAATATTAACTCTAATAGTTGATATTACTTAGGGAAATTCGTGGGTTTAATTACTCAAAAATACAGAATTACTCTAATAGCTGATATAACTTAGGCCTAAAATATCTCGGGACCCAAACTAAACCCCAGGGCATACTTTTCTGACTATGTCGACCCTTCCAGACACGTTGGCGCACTCGAAATGACCATACGGGCGACTTATCATTTATTCACTTTTTATAATAATAATTTAGTCCCGACACTACATAGGAGCATCCCGACTTAATTTCCATAATTGTCATATTATTCTCTCGTGACAATTTTTTTATAAATACAATTCTATACATTACTTTACTCAATAAGTAATATTCAACAAATTTCCAGTAATTACGAATTCTCGTCACACTAGTAAATATTTAAAATAAATTTTTGGATTAATATTAAATTTAATTTAATAAATCCCCAATTTAAAATCCATAAAAATACGGGGTATTACATACTTCCCCCCTAATAATGGAATTTCGTCCCGAAATTTGAAAAATAAGGCATACCTGGTAAAAATTGATCTGGATATTTTTTGCGCATATCTGCCTCGCACTCCTAAGTTGACTATTCCATGTTATGATGCTCCCACTAGACCCATATAAGTGGGACTACCTTCGACCTCAATCTCCTCTCGATATTGTCTAGGATAGCCACTGGTCTCTCGTTATAGGAACTATCGGGCTCTAAGTTAATATCCTTTATCGCGATGTGAATGTGGGCCATATCATCCCGAAGATATCTTCTCAACAACGAGATGTGAAATACATCAAGAATACGGTGCAAGTGATCTGGCAGCCCCAATTTGTATGCCACCGGCCCTATCCTTTCGATAATGAGAAAAGGTACTACGTACCTCGGATCCAACTTCCCCTTCTTCCCAAATCTCATTAATCATTTCATAGGAGACACACGCAGTAATACTTGGTCCCCCACGCTAAATTCTCTGCAGGACCGCTTTGTATCGACGTAGCTTTTCTGTCGGTCCTGGCCTACCCGAATGCGACTCCGGATTTGCTCAATTCTACCTGACGTCTCCCGAATCACCTCTGGTCTGATCATCTTGTTGTCAGCCACCTCTAGCCAACAAGAGGGAGAACCACAAGGTTTTCCATACAAGGCCTCAAATGGGGCCATACCGATCGTGAACTGATAGGAGTTATTATAAGCGAACTCCACCAGTGGAAGGTACGACTCCCAATCCCCTTCAAAATCAAGGACACACATGCGTAGCATATCCTCTAGCATCTGATTAGTACGCTCTGTTTGTCCATCCGTCTGTGGGTGATAAGTGGAACTCAATCTCAACTCTATACCCATGGATTCCTGAAAGCTCTCCTAGAAGTGCGACGAAAAATCTTGTCTCTATCAGACACAACATCCAGGGGCACCCCATGTAGCCAAACTATCTCAGAAATAAATAATTGTGCATACTAGCCCATGGTGTAGTTGTCTGCACTGGTAGAAAATGAGCTACCTTGGTCAACCGATCCACTATAACCCATATGGAATCATGACCCCGCTATGATGTAGAAAACCCAGTAATGAAATCCATAGAAATGCTCTCATATTTCCATGTAGGTATCTCCAACGGCTGGAGTAAACCTGGCGGTCTCTGGTGGTCCACTTTTACCATCTGACAGGTAGAACATTTCGACACAAACTCCGTAATGTCCTTTTTCATCCCACTCCACCAGTACTGTTGCCTCACATCCTGGTACATCTTATCCCCTCCAGAATGTACCGCTAAACTAGACCCGTGCGATCGTGTCATTACTGCATGATGTAAATCATCTCCCTCCGGAACCACCAATGTCCCATTAAACCTCAAACCCCCATCAGAACTCACTGAATAGGACTCAACACCCTCAGCAAAGAATCGTACAATCTGATCCTGATAAAATGTATCCGCTACTTGTGCATGTATCACCCTCGTAATAATATCGAGTGTGACTAACATAACAGATATAAAGGAACAGGCTACCGCATCTTGGTGTCCCAACTCTTTCCACTTCACTTTCCATACTTTCCCTACATCACCTACCGGCCTACGGCTTAACGCATCGACAACCACGTTAGCCTTCACCGGATGGTATTGTATCTCGAACTAGTAGTCTTTCACAAACTCCATCCACCTGCACAGATGAATGTTCAACTCTCTCTGAGTGAACAAGTATTATAGTGACTTGTGGTCTGTGAACAAACGAAACTTCTCCCCTAGTAAGTAATGCCTCCAAATTCGTAATGCAAACACGACCGCTGCTAGCTCCAGGTCATGGGTGGGGTAATTCCTTTCATGAGGCTTAATCTTGTGGGAGGAATAAGCTATAGCCCGCTCCTCCTGCTGAAGTACTCCACCGAGTCCTTGTAAAGAGGCATCAGTGTACACCAAGTACTCCACTCCTTGCCTGGGTAAAGCAAGAACAGGCGCCGAAATCAACTTATCTTTTAGCTCATTAAAAGATAATTGACAAGTGTCATCCCCAACATATGGTACTCCTTTGCGAGTCAGATTCATCAATGGACCCTCTATCTTCAAGAAACCTCGAATGAACTATCTGTAGTACCCGGCTAACCCTAAGAAAATACGCACCACTATTGGTGTCGTGCGATGTCCCACTCCCTCACTACCGGGTCAACTGATATCCCCAATTTCGACACGACATGCCCCAGAAACTGAACTTTCCGTAACTAAAATCTGCACTTCTCATACTTAGCATACAATTGATGCTCTCGTAGAGTCTGAAGAACCTGTCTCAAGTTATCGACGTGCTCTTCCTCAGCCTATGAATAAATCAGGATGTCATCTATAAAGACGATGACAAACTGATCCAAGAACTCTCTGAACAGTCGGTTCATCAAGTCCATGAATACGGATGGAGCATTTATCAGCCCAAATGACATGACTCTAAACTCATAGGACCCGTGTCTCGTCAAGAAAGCAGTCTTTGACAAATTTTGCTCCCTAATACTTAGCTGATGGTATCCCGATCTCAAATCTATCTTCAAAAAGAAGGTATCTCCTCTTAGCTGGTCGAACAGGTCATCGATTTGGGGCAATGGGTACTTATTCCGTATCGTGACCTTGTTCAAATCTTTGTAGTCCATGCACAACCTCAGTGAACCATCTCTCTTCTTCAAAAATAACACCGGAGCACCCCAAATCTAGGTGCTCCTATGAATGAAACCCTGGCCTAACAGCTGTTCTATCTGATCCTGTAACTGCCTCGTCTCCGTTGGAGCCATACGGTACGGTGCACGTGCTATCAGCCGAGTGATAGGCATCAAGTCTATAAAAAAATCTATCTCTCGGCTGGGAGGTAGGCTCGGTATCTCTTGCAATACATCCGAAAACTCCCGAACAATTGGAATCGAATCTAGGGGAATCACGATCTCCTTAGAGGTCTCCTCCTCTAAATAAGATAAATTAGTGGAAGATCCTCCCACTGGGCGAGGCATATCCACCAAAAACATATCCTGACCAGGAATGGAAAAGATAATACTCCTACCAAAATAATCTATTATGGCTCTGTACACAACGATCCAATCCATGCCAATAATGGCGACGTGCTCATGCATCTCTAAAACTAGCATGTTCGTAGGTAAAATTAAGCTACTAATCTCTATACATATACCCCGATATATAAAGAAAATCAAATACCCATTCCCCAGTGGTGAGTCTACGCATGTTACGGTACTATCTACCATGTCTAATAACCCTAAGGCCCGTGCAAGGTGAGTAGCTATGAAACAGTGTGACGCCCCAGTATCAAATAAGACTCGACCCATAGTGTCATGGATAAGAAATGTACCCTCTATCATGGGCGGTGCCTGAGGTGCTGCGTCCTAATGGATGTTATAGACACATCCATACTACAATTTCCCCCACTGAACGAGGGCTTCTGGGCTGGCTGGTAGGGCTGGCATCTGAGCTGGTGCTGGGAGGGCAGTTGGAAAGAGTGGCCTCTGTGGCTCATGACGGGCACCCTAATACTGTGGCACCCTATCCCCCTCTAGGAAATCCTGGCACCTATGGACATTATTGCCACATCCAAAACACATGCCCCTGAAGTTTCCTCCCCTCTGTCCCTGCTGACCACGGCCCTGTTAGTCGTTACCACCCCGCCACTGGCCCTATTGAAAACACTGTTGGCCCTGATGGCCCTGCTGCTGACGGTGTTGGCTCTGTTGGCCGTGCTGACTGGACTAGCCTTGCCTAAATCCACTAAATCCCTTCCTAGAATCACCGGGTCGAAATCGATGGGCAGGGTCCCCCTGATGGGAATTCTGCTCACTGTGACGAGTCTGTCCTTGGGCTGTTGGTGCCCCACCAGTACTACTGTCCCCTGTTCGGCCCTACTGGATGGATTCCCCTGCTAGTTTGCTTCCCTACTAATGGAAGCGGTGATCTTGGCAGTGCAACAGAGCGACATTGATTACGTCAGTGTAAGTACCCAATGATAGATTACCTATGAGGTGCTGATGAATCCTCTAGGCTAATCCATATAAAAAGAACAATATATTCTTCTCCTCAGTGGGTACCTCATCTGTCAATATAGTGAGAAGTCTCGTGAAATCCTCCTTAAACTCAACAACAGTCATACTCTCCTTCTTTAGATTTAGTAACCTCCACCTCATCTCAGTCTGCACGACGGATGGGAAATATTTTTGCGATTAAATCACACCCAAAATGACTGAATCGACATGCTGCCCCTCTCCTCTAAGGTGGTGGTGGACTCCCACCTCTGGAAAGTGCCCCCCACTAGCTTAAATGAAGCCAGTAACTATCTCTACACGTCAGTGCACTTATACATGTGCAGATTCCTCTGGATATCCTTCTTCTATTGGCTAGTGATCACGATGTCCAAACTACCCGAGAACTCCGGGGGAAGTGCCTTCTGAAATGCATCCCTGGCCCTCTCCCATTCAATGAGAAGCTGTGCTGGCACTAGCTCTACTGCCTGAACCTGGGGTGGAGCCTATTGTACCACCGCTAATGAGGCATTTACCGTCTGAGCAACAATGGCGGCTACTTCCGTTGCATATATTATTCCCTGAGTCGGAGCTGCTCGCTGCAGTAGTTGGGCATTCCTATCTCGGGGTGCTTGTCTCGGATGCATCTGAAATGAGAAGGAAGTTTATTAGTCTACAGTATCATTAAATCTCAAATAGCTGAAGACTTAAGCGTAAATACAAGAATACAAAAATCCTAAAAATAGGGCTTTATATCAAAGACGCTAAGCTGAAAGCGAAATAAGTCGTACATATCCTAAAGGACACTAGAACCTGATGATCTGATACCTCCAGTAACACCCCGCCTAATTAAATACCAGGTGATCAGTCCTTTATTAAATTAAAAATCAAGGTGAACACTGTGGTTCATTCTTAGCCTCACTATCGAAAATAATTTTCTATTTTAGTCGCCCTAATTAATTAAGCTAAGTGTCAAAATAATTTAAATGATTTTATTTATTAAATTCCGTTGTAAAAACCTTTTTAAGCATAAACTAATTTATGAATAAAAAAATGCTAAGGATATCAATCATTCAAAAGAAACATACTAACTAGATTACTCAAACCAAGTCAATATCCATAAGTATGATCAACATGACATGAGATAACTCCCAAATGAGTACTGAATACGAAAAACATAAATAAATAAAAAATCTCTAATAAATCCAAACGGAATAGGAAATCAGGCGACAAACGCCCTAGCTATGAAGAACTAAATCAAGAGTTGAATCAAGGAAGAGTTCGTCTACTGTAAAGGGCCTACAACTCCCACCTAAGCTACAGTACGTCCAATCCAAAGATCCTACGCCTAACGCCCTTGTAGCTGGGTACCTATAATATATACATATATATACAAGAGAGAAAATGACAGGAAACGGGTAAGAAGCCGAGTGTAAAATAGTTTAGCAAGTATTTAAAATGCTTACTGGCTAATATAACAACCATATTAGTACGCAACACTCTCTTGAGAATTCTCACCTCTCATCTAGTGTGCACGCCTACCGTACTACTAATATGCCTCATAAGTTTATCTAATTCATCTCCCATAAATTCTATTTTGATAAGTCACCAGCCTATAATTTGAGTTTAGAGATCAGTTTCTTAATGATTACTTATGTCAATTATGTATTTATTAATACTGTTGTAAAGTTTTTGAACACTTACTACAATTTTGGAGCATTTATTGAATATTTATCTATTTATACGCACAGTAGAAGAATTTCATATATACCTACATATATATATATTAATCACTCATATAATATATATACTATCGACACCTCACAAAAAATCTATGGTGCTGGCATACTCTGCTATCAAGTCCCCGTATCTCTCATTCCAAGAGAAATACTAGTCCAGAATCACTCTCAAACTGTATTAACACAATACACACAAAAATGGAGACGAAGCATAGTTCCAAGTCACTAAGAGGTTAGCACATACCCCTTACATCTCCTAGGACCGTCTGACTATCATTCTCAGACTGCCTGTACCAAGGAATCCTATGTTCTAGGCTACAAGTCAATATTCCCCATAAAGGTCCCATCGAGATAAGACTGTCCCGACGCGACAACCTCTGTGATAGCGCGGGTATGTTATATATATATATAAAACAAATGAACAAAATCACTCAATCATATATAAATATTCACATTTTCAATTAGGTTCACCCATGATAACATTATTAACCGTATGTAGTATAATTTACCCAATTCTTACGCATAAAGAACTCATCTATTTTTATTCTCCATTTTAATCATTTCATAATTGATTCTCGCCCCTCGAAGTATTATCTCCTCCTAATGGTAAATTCAGTAGGTAGACCCTCACCAACATACTGGTCTAAGTCCTTCATGCATCTCTCAATTCCTTAATTAACGTACGCACGTTTTCTAATATGTGTTATACCCCCATTATCCCACGGTTACATCCCGTATAACATTATATTCAACGGAACCTACTTAGACCCTACTGGTCCTCTTCATGACCTATTATGCTCTTTCCATAAAACCATTAAAATTCGTGGGTAATCCTCTACATGTGACAAGATTTCCAGATTTCATGAATTACTCCTAAAACATGCGATTTAAATCTTCCAAATTATACAATTCTTCAATAAGAACATGTATTCTTACTACTATTCTAACATGGGTGAAATATCAACTAGGAAATAACAAGATAGATACTTGTATGGGAATCGAAGGTCTGATTTGTTGGTGACGAAGATATGGTTGCGTTCCTCGTCTTACGATATATGCTCCGGTGGTGTTATTCTTGAAAAAGGTGTTACGATTTGTGATCAAGTCTTAAAGAGCTCTCTTCCTTTCTTCTCTAATGACCATTCTGTGTTTCTGTGACTGATAACCTAAAAAGCTTAACTCTAATATCTGATATAACTTAGGGAAATTCGTGGGTTTAATTACTAAAAAATAAAATGACTCTAATACTCTCCCGGGATGTCAGTTAGGCCTAAAATAGTCCTGAGATCCAAACTAAACCCCCGGGTACACTTTTCTTACTATCTCGACCCTTCTGAACACGTTGTCGCATTCAAAATGACCATACGGGTGACTTATCATTTATTCACTTTTTATAGTAATAATTTAGTCCCGACACGACACAGGCGCATCCCGACTTAATTTTCATAATTGTCATATTATTCTCTCATTATAATTTTTTTATAAATACAATTCGATAAATTAGTTTACTCAACACGTAATATTCAACAAATTTCCAATAATTACTAACTCTCATCACGCTAGTAAATATTTATAATACATTTTTGGATTAATATTAAATTTAATTTAATAAATTCCTAATTTAAAAGCCATAAAAATACGGGGTATTACAGCATATACCAGACTTTGTTATTGTCTGCTATTTCTCTAGTGGTTGCCAAACCCATTTTTCTAGGAATTCAGTGTAGGTTAATTATCTGGCATCTTCATGCTTGACATTTGTAGCCATCCATTCCATGAACATAGTCTTCTCTACATCTATTCTATTAATGACTATATCTATATGGCCCGAGTCTCTGAAAGTCACGATATGCTCCCCAGGTAAATAAAAGGTAAGACTTTATACACCAACACTCCGATACTCTATGTCAAACTGATATATCCTCCAACACGCTTCACATGCAGATAAATAACGATAATCCAAAAATGGTTTTATTTCATTAATCTCCCAGGCCTCTTCTTCTTATTGGGGTCTCCTCTAATACTATTCCTGTTCTGTCAAGGACTTAATTGATATACTTAAATAGGTATCTAATTGACCTTGACTTGTCGCATCATTCTACATTTATATGAGATTGATATTTGACAACTAAGTCAACATTATGAGGAATAAAAAATCTATTATCAAGCTTTACATCCATTTTCTCAACATATCTACCATCATCTCTTCGTCTATATACGGGAAAGACATTTTTATCTATTGTTGTTTGATTTTAAAATCTTTTTGGAAAGTTTTTAGAGAAACTTCCCCTTGACATACATGGTGACTTTATGTTGTCATTACCACAAGGCCTGTGAATCATAAAATGGGAAACATCTGCGTAGACGATGGGATCATTTGTACAATCAGGAATTTCAGCAGAGATGATTTTGTCAATCTCGATATGGGTTAGTTATTTATCATCTGCTTCATTTTAACCAAAATTTAGACAACTTCATGGTCTAATTTGGATGAATTTGTGTCCCCGTATAATGACATGATTCGATTGTTTAACTCATTGTCGATATCGTATATATATATATATATATATATATATATATATATATATATATATATATATATATATATACGTATGAAAATTTCTGTCTTTGTCCTGTAACAAGTAGTAATGAACTGATCTTGTGATTATTTTTACCATTAATATAATGAACATGTGGTGCTCCTCCATTTATTATACGATTGTCTATAGTGAAACCAGTAGAGGTAAATGTAAACATTGAGTTACCTTCTTTAATATTACCTTTAAACCTCGAGATTCTGCATCGGTTTCCAGATGTTAGCAAATCATTTAAAAGTCGAGGTGGATCCTTCAACAGGGGAAGTTTCACTTCTCCTTCTTGGCATCACAATGAAAAGTTAGGATCACTTGGTTTTCAATACTTTCCATTCCTCTCTTCATATAAAGGATTGGTGAATAATTTGGGCAAGTGTGACTTAGCCCTCCAAAATTCCATGGTTGAAAATACTTCCATATACGATGGGAGACATTATTAATTACTCGTAACGTAGTTAAATATCGGTTATTCTGCTTAGCAAAATTATTTACATAAAGAGTCTAAATGAAAGGCTTACTGTTTAAAAACACATATGATCACCTATGTAACTCACTTGAATCTTTTGTGGAGGCCGTATAATCTATGTATAGAATTTTTGGTTCTTAAATTAGTTGTGCTTATGATCAATATCAATATATCAATCACAAACAAATATTTTTATTTATTCATTGTAATAATATTATTTTATATGTATTATTGCATAACTTGTGGTTTGAAAAACATTTATGGCGTAAAGCACGTTTCTAAAGTATGAAATGGTATAGCCACAATAGTTATTATTAGTCACTGCAGTAGAAAATGGATGATCAACATGGGTTACGATAATGTAATTTCCATCTTCTTGAATAATAGAACGGGATGTAATATCGATTCTTTTTTATGGGTTCATATTCTCCCTCTTCGTAAATATGTGATTGTCTGGATAATTATTCTCAACTAAGGAGTCGACCACCATGGGTTGGGGAAGAGTATTAAATATTTGTCGTCCGTTTCCATGATGTAAATGTTGTGATTGATTAGAGAGTTGAGCAATCCTCTCTACTCAAATGACTCTACGTTGTAATATAATAATTCTATCTCTTGTTTATTGGCCCATCTGTATAGGTAACAATAGGAATATTTAAAATTTTAAAGATAGGAAGGAAAACACCAAATATTCGCAATGGAAAATGTATATTATTCAATATATATGAAAATGATCGAGGATTTTACACTGTGAAAAATGTCTAATTGTTTTAAAATACTCTTGTCATATTAAATGAATCAAATTGGAACTATAATTATACTAAAATAATATCCTAAATAATTTAACGGTAACTAATGTCTATAAGATATTAATCAGAATATAATTATTAAAGAAATTCATGGACTTTAGTGGTAAATAATAGCTATAGAATAGAAATTAAAATATAGATGTAAAAGTAACAACATACACATTTATAAATATCATCAACCTATAAAAATTAAAAATAATAACATGATGGTAGAAAAAGAATATATAATAAGACATAAAAAGTTCATGAATAAAATAACTAAAGAATGCAGCCTAAAACACTAATCCTTATTGTATTATAATTCAAATACATTGTTGATGCAAAAAAACTGGACCGAATCCCATTTTTATGATCACAGATATATAGATAAAAGCAATCCAATCAAGCACATGAGAGACAAATATTTTTTAAAGTGATTCGGCTATAAGAAAAAGCCTACGTCCACTGTTATTTTATTCCTAGGGGTTTACAGCACAATGTGGTGTAGAGAGAGAAAAAGGTGTGGATCTTGTGTATGGTGTCTCTCAATTATTTTTCCCCCTCGCCCTTCCCATTGTCTAAGGTAATAAATGTATTTATAGTGATGGGAGATAAAGAGATACAATGTCTTTATGCATTCAGACATTTATGTCTACATACAATGAATCTAATTATTGGCCTTCTGTGATGGTTGGTCTTCCTTGAATTGCTTGGTATGCTATGTGTTTTCATGCATTAATACAGTATAAATGTACATTAAGGCTCATTAAATGCGTTGTCATCTTCATTAATGCACATTAAATGCATAGTTATCGTTTGATCTTCCTGGTTGGTATGCCGACCAACTCTCCTCGGGTGTCGACTATCTCTCCTCGGGTGCCGACCAACTCTCCTCGGGTGTCGACTAACTCTCCTCGGGTACTGACCAACTCTCCTCGGGTGTCGATCAACTCTCCTCGGGTGCTGAATATTGCCACGTAGGATGACATGTGTCCTTTTCTGATTGGCCCTCGTAGATGGAGAATTTTTGCGTCAACAGAAGCCCCCAATGCTCCATGCTTTATGGTTTACTAAAAGGATGGCGTATTTATTCTGCAGTGTTGCTCGGTGCTCGTGAAATTATTGATCTACTTTCTTGATTTGTTCAACATAAAGTGCACTATCTTCTGGATGACATATGATGCAAGTTGATCAATGGTTGCTAATATCTCTTTTGAGGAACTCCGTTCGTGTGCTATGTATCACCCCTAGGAATTTGGATGCAGCCATGCCATAGTATGCAGCTTGTAGCTTGTCATAATCTTCAAGTATGTTGATTAATTTTCTAGCCGACCAACTGCCTCCTGTGCCGAGCAACTGAGTGCTAACTTCACTTGCTTGATTTTTCTGATTTATGCTACTCTAAATACTTTGTCGAGTAACATTCTATCTTTTGAACCCAATTCTTCAATGTACCAAGCGAGTGGTGGACTTTGACACATTTTCATACATATTCTTCTTCATTATTGGTTGGGACAGTAGTAGTAAAGATCTCAGTTCTATAAATGCTGAATTTGACTCCTGAACTTCAATAGCATGTGCATAATAACTCCTGAATATGCCTCCTGAATTTCTGAATACACCTCCTGAACTTCTGAATACGCCTCCTGAAGTTCAATATACCTCCTGAACTTCAATATCAAAACTAATTCTCGAGCAAGAAAACAACTTCTGAATGATAATTAGTCGGGGCCCCGACTATGTAAGTTTGTGGAGTAGAATTTGGTGCTCGACTATATAATGTTATGAGAATGTGCCACCGAATGAATAACTAACTCTATAATAGAAGCCCCCAAGTATGGAATATAAACTTTGAATGCTTTCTTTGTTGTTTACTGATGAATATACATATGTAGAAAGACAAATTGTCCTATTTTGCATAAACAATGAAACTTGCTCCACCTGTTGTATAATTATAGTGACTCGTCACTCTTTGGGCCTAAGAAATGAAACAACTTTCATCCCATGATCCTTCTTTGTTTAACCAACTGTTCCCGACCAACCGTAGTTGGTGTATTTTTATTCCCTACCAACGTAGTTGATGGATTTTTATTCCCGACCAACCGTAGTTGGTGGATTTTATTCCCGACCAACCATAGTTGGTGGATTTTTATTCCCGACCAACCAGAGTTGGTTGATTTTTGATAATAAATGCTCAAGACTTTCTCGGAGCTGACCAACAGATTGTTGGGAATAAGATATAATAAATGCTGGAAACCTCCTCGGAGCTAACCAACAGATTGTTGGGAATAAGATAATATAAATACTGGAGATCTCCTCGGAGCTGAATATATATAGAGAGAAGAAATTTTCCGAGCTCCATGCCCGACCAACTATCCGTTGGGGGTGAAATATAATAAATGTTGTAGTTCTCCCTCGGAGCTGAATATGATAATAAGTATTTCGCCGGAGTTGACTCTTGTACCTGTAAAATTTAATAACTTGCTCTACCATATGTGTAGGCTGAATTGATTAGTTATTATGAGAATAATCTATTCAATATAATGAATATATGATAGGTATATGCTTGAGAAATAAAAATATTAATTTCAAAAAATGAAATAATATATGTTGGCTGATATGTCGAGGCAAAATTGTCTGATGTCGGGCAATACTAGTTTCCAGAGGTTTACAAGAGCTTTCATCGGGATTGAATCTCGTCCCTATGAAATTTTAATAAGCTGCCCGAGCACCTGTTGAGACTAGATCAAATAATTGTTGTCATGAGAATAATTATTCAGCCAAATAATATGTGATGTGTATCAGCATAAAATAATAAAAATTTCAAAATATGAAATAATATTTTTGTGCCACACGTGTATTTCGTGAGCAAATTTTGATAAAAATGCTAAGCATTTTAATTTTAAGTAAAAGACCAAATGTACGTTGATTTTTTAGAAATTATTTATCACTCTAGGAATTATTTGAAATTTAGTAAATGCTCAAATATAATTTTGGGTCTTGAAATATTTTTTACATAAAGTTTATGTGAATTAATAAATCAGAAAATAACCAAGTATGCATTTTAATTTTTCTCCATGAAAATTTTCCATTGGGAGTTTCATGTATAGGATAAGGATAAGAATAAATGGATAGTCTTGTCCTTTGGCAGCAAAGTAATGATTTTGTCAAAATCAAAAAGAGAGAACCAAAGGAATCGTCAATTTTCAATTCTTGTATTAGCTTTCTACTGCCTCCGACCAAGGTTGAGATGTTGCCGACCAACAATTGGTACATCCGAGTACAAATAGATGTAGCCAATCAATGAATGGGAGCTCGGGAACTCCTCAAACTACATAATACCCATCACCGATCATAATGAAATGCCTCCCACCAACATTTGATTATTCCGACTAGCTATATATAGTGGACCAACACAATTGGTGCTGGTGATGTTTATTGTTGTAGTATTGGTTGTCGATCTACTCTCCAACAGTCATTCGTCCATACTTGCAATTAAGAGGTGCCCCAACCTGTGATATATTTGCCGACCAGCGTTGTAAATGCCAACCAGTACTGAAATCAGTTTCAGGTGTCGCCGACCATGAAAATTTGACCCTGACCAGAAAATTTTTGTGACGACCATGAGCTACCTTTTACAGCCGACCTATGCCAGAAGTTTTTCAACCGTTCTTTTTTTATGATTGGAATTGGTAAACTGAAATTCGGTGGAGGATTGTTGCCGACTTGATGCTGACTAAGTGTATGAGAACTGTCGAGTAGAAATAGATGCTACCGACCAACAAATAGTGAGTCGTGGAATATAATAACTGTTGCAGATCTCTTTGAAGCTAAATATATGATAGTAAATATTTTGCCAAGCTCCATGCTAAGATGAATATAGAATGGATAAAGATTTTCCAGAAGTCAGTACTGAATCTTGTACCTATAAAAATTAATAACTTGCTCGAACATCTGCAAAGGATAAATCAAATAGTCATTATCATGAGAATAATTGTTCAGCCAAACAATGTATGATATGTATTAGCTCACACATAAGGCAATACAAATTTCAAAATATGAAACAATATATTTTGCGCCAAATGTGTGTTAAACGAGCATCCTTTTATCAAATATGTACCAAATGTAAGGCATAAAGTTTAATCTAGAGTTTTTTGTAAAATTATTTAAACTCTAACAACTAATCAGATATGAGTTGATGTTTGAAAATACATTTTCTCGTGAAGTTGTGAGTATAAGATTAGTCTAAAAACCAAAAAATTTTAACACCAAAAATTTTGTTTTAATAAAGGCAAAATAGGTTGGTGTAAGAAACCAAAATCTTTTAATAGGAGAGCTTGAATTTTGATAAAGTGGAAATAGGGTGTGGTTAAGCATTAATCAGCAAATGCATATTTTAATAGGTCAAAGAAAGTTTATCCCTGTTCAATCTTTTGCTTCTAACCAAGGATGACGGTCGAGGAACCTTGGTTCTATACTTGAGCCGACCAATAATAGGTGATCGAGAACCCCAATCTAGTGTTGTAAACAAGTCGCCGACCAATAAACAGTTGATTAGGAACTTTTCAGGATGTTCAATAACTGTTGCCGATCAAGTATAGGAGGTTTCGACTAGAAATTTTTTCTCTTCGATCAGTAAATAGGTTCGCCGACCAACATTAGATGATGCAGATCACCATAAGATGTCGCTGACCAAGAAGTCAATGGTCTCTGACCAGTATCAAATGCATCCGAACAGTAGTAGGTGCTGACCAATAATCGAGGACTCCCCGATCTGCTTTGTTCATCGTACAACAATCGCCGACCAACGATAACACATAGTTCATGGTGTCGACAAAAAACAACCTTTGATATCGAAATTCATATTGCCCACCAAAAACAACAACACTCGATGTCGTAATTTACGTCATTGACCAGCAATCGGGTTAACCCCTACATGAATTCTTAATTTGAGAGGACTCTTATTTGCCTTTGCCCTTCGGTCTTGCCGCTGACCTATGTTGAAAGTCATATCACAATTGTTGATGGCCCATAAAAGGCTGTATCATGGGTGATCCAAAGATGTTGTTTTGGGGTCTTCAAACCTTGCTGTCGACCAACCCGGAGTAACAGAGTACCAAATCGCTGTAATTTGGGAAAATTCCCCGGACTTGGCGATGTTGCTAATCAAGAATTGATTTTGCCGGCCAGTAAGACGCCGACAACTATCTGAATACCATAATTTTCTTCTCCGACCTGTGTGACGATCATTGTTGCAAAGAGGTTGATTGATTTTTTATTTTTTACAAGAGTGCATAGCCTTGAAGACTTCTACAAAAATTATAATTCTGAAATATACTATTTTGCAGATTACAAAATAAAAATTAATCCAACAGTTTTGTGATCATAAAATCATGATTGAAACATTGGGTCTATGTATAACAATTGATTGAATCAAAAGATATATACACATAACATATAATATATTATGAGAAAAAATGGAGAAAGCATAGCATGTGATGATGATCTTCATCTCTTGTGATAAAAATAATTCTCGTAGCCATAAAATTGAGGCGGTTCATTCATAATCAGGAGAGGGAAAATGAATCTTGACTTTTCGTATTCTATGATTACGAAAATTAGAGATCTTCCAAAATTTATCTCAAAATCAGCTATGGAAACTATCAAATCTTATCATCGTCATATATACTGGTAGATGCAAATCATTCTAAATGTTTATTACATGATATAAAATTTAAAATTGAGAATCAAGCTAAAAGTTATGATTTATGAAATCCACCATTTTACAGATTTCACAATAAGAATTAATTTGACAGTTATGATTTAAAATCATGATATGCAATATTTTGCAAATTTCATAAATAAAAATTGGGTAATTAATTTATGTATATAAGCATAAAAACCATGACTAAATTAAAAGATGTATGTAAAATTGATTATACGTAGAGAAAATAAAAACTTAGCTTTTGATGGAGAACAATGCTTGTAACACGTTCCCACAGATGGCGCCAATCTATTGATGCAAAAAACTGGACCGAATCCCATTTTTATGATCACAGATAAATAGATAAAAGAAATCCAATCAAGCACATGAGAGACAAAGATTTTTAAAGTGGTTCGGCTATAAGAAAAATCCTACGTCCACTGTTATTTTATTCCCAGGGGTTTATAATAGCACAATGTGGTGTGGAGAGAGAAAAAGATGCGGATCTTGTGTATGGTGTCTCTCAATTGTTTTTCCCCCTCGTCTTTCCCTTTGGCTAAGGGAATACATGAATTTATAGTGATGGGAGATAAAGAGATACAATGTCTTTATACATTCAGACATTTATGTCTACATGCAATGAATCTAATTGTTGGCCTTCTATGATGGTTGGTCTTCCTTGAATTGCTTGGTATGCTATGTGTTGTCATGCATTAATACAATATAAATGTACATTAAGTCTCATTAAATGCGTTGTCATCTTCATTAATGCACATTAAATGCATAGTTATCCTTTTTCTCTCTCTACACCACATTGTTCTATTGTAAACCCCTGGGAATAAAATAACAGTGGACGTAGGCTTTTTCTTATAGCCGAACCACTTTAAAAATATTTTTCTCTCATGTGCTTGATTGGATTGATTTTATCTATTTATCTGTGATCATAAAAATGGGATTCGGTCCAATTTTTTGCATTAACATACATATACCAAATATCTTACTATAATATTTGAATAGCTCAAAAGGTGAAATTATTACATACCTATGCAAATTGACAACTCGATGAAAATGCAACCTACAGTGGTTAGAGAATGAAAAATATTAAATGGGAAGATAATTGGCGTGACCACAAATGTGTCTAGTATGCGTGCTATTTAGGCTCAAGTGCAAGCCTGTCACTGAAGTAATAATCCGATAAGTCAGGTATCGATCATTAGGGAAACAGGACGAACGGAGTCGTAACGACGTTGGAAAGACGAGGGTAACCTAACTTTGACTCTAAAAAGAAGGAAAAGGTAATTTGGATTGTGAAATAACTACAACTAGATGAAAATATGAAAATGAGTAACTAATGAAACTATGAATAAATGAAATGCAATTACTCTAATTAACTAAAGAACTAATGACGATTTGACTAAAACTTTAACTATGAAACGAGAAGGATAGGTCGGGTTACAATCCCCCACATCTTAGTAATTCACTTCATAGGATACTAGATTCAGAATTAAAACTTTAAATAAACTCGGTCTTTAGTTCTCCTAAGTATTACATATATGAGGGATCGTAGCCCACACATTATGTATGCAAAGGATGAATTAAAGCAGTATCACATTAACCAATACTCGCGTTGCTTTCTTAAGTATCCCGGTTACCTAGGGTAAACGAGATCAAAAGTCTACAAAGGTTGTACTAGTTATATGATACAATTCACTTAAGATTTTGATTCAAACTTCTGTTTCCACTATCATGAATTACATCGGGTGGGGTTCATGCACCCTAACCCTTGAAAACTTAGCCGGGAATATTAAAACTAGAAGAAAACATGTTTTGAATGAAAGAAAACATTTTAATTACAAACTTATGATAAAGAAGAATGAAATTACTAACTAATGAATTAACTACTGCAATAATGAAGGTGAGAATTGGAACAAATTTACTTGAATTTCAGAATTGGAATCAAAGCTATATAAAACTAGGGCTTCTTGTTGTTCTCTTATCTAAACTATTAACAAAGCTTCTCTAAACGAATTCGAAGCCTTCTTAACGTCTGGGAGGTGTTTTAAATTTATACTCTACGAATTTTTAAGAGTTTCAACCATACAATACTCTTATTTTACAAGTGGATAAATCCAAATTTTTTATACCCAAACTGATCCTGTTAAGGTGATTCAGTTTGGTTTGCCTTTGACAAAGATTTTTGTATGCACTGGTTCGGTTCGTTTATTTCCTCTTCAGTTCGGTTCCATAATTTTGTACATCATAGGAAGTTTTCCCAGGATAGGATCGGTTATTTTTTTCCAGCCCTGTGGTTTGGTTCGATCTCTTAAGGAAATTTTTCCTCCCTTGTAGTTTTGAAGACTTGTAACTTTTGATCCGAAACTCGGATTAGGATGCCGATTCTTCCTTTCAGTTTTCTCCTTCCTTGTGTGCACTGAATACCTACAAAATAGATGGGAGATACACGAAACTTGGTGTACTTATTAGAAAATGTCAATAGCAACGATATGTGATAAATCCACTCGAATTACACTTTGCGGAGCGATAAAAGCCTCTAAATGGGAAGAATTTATGCCTAATCAAACCCCCCTAAGATAGAAGTTTGCTCGTCCCGAGTAATCTAACATAATCAAAACATGGCCCAACTCTAAAATGGGATAGAATACATCTTTTGTGGGCAAGCGATTGCATTTAGGGTATGCAATAAGCCTTTAAACCCCTAGGTCACCCTAGTAGGACGAGTTGTGTCTCGTGAGGGTTTACAGTGAATATACCCACAAAATTCGGCTCAAAGAAAACTCAAAATACGCAAAAATTGTATAATTCAAACTTTTCCAGAAAATAGTCATCATCAATTCATGTTCAAGAGTCTCAAATCATAATGCGTGTGTGCGGAGCCAGAAATTTAACCTCGAATTTCCACCGATTGTCCATTACGTTACTTATTCAAAAATTCATTTTGATTTCAAAATTTCACGGAACACTCTCATAAAATAATCTCTCGGAAGTGTGGCTATTTTCTCTCGGTATGCGTGATTTATAAGAGTAAATGCATTGGAATCAAGTTCACGCACACAAATCGAAAGACAAAATTTTATGGTAAATGGATCTCATCCTCGAATTACGGTTATAAGAAAATGGGAACATCATCTCTAATTCATACCTTTAATCTCTTTTAATCTCTTGTTGTGTTTTAGCTTTCCACGCGGTAACCAATTTCACAAATTGGACTCTGTTAAGACTTTTTCGGGTTAAAGGTGTATTGGGAATGGTAAGGAAATTTGGAATTGGAAAATTTATGATGTCCATTTGTGCTTTTCTTGGTTTTTGCTCATTTTTTCTTCTTTCTCTCTCTCTCTCTCTCTCTCTCTCTGTCTCTCTCTTTATATATATATATATATATTCTTCTATTTTTGACTTGCTATTTTTGTTGTATATCTATTCTTTTCTTTCCCCTTTTTATCCACTTTTCGGACTTAATTTCTGGGGTTATTAACTTTCAGAATTCCAGGCCAATTAGGGTTTTTCGGGTTGTCAACGAAAGGGAAAAATTTATTCGGCTCAATTTTGGTTTACAAAAGGGATAATTTTTCACTACTTTTTCTGGCCAGTAATTTTGGGAAAATAAACGAGGGCCTACTTCATTGTCCGAAATACTAATTTCGTTACCATATGCGTCTCGAGATTAATTTAGTTTAGAGATCTATTTAGCACGTTTTTCAAGGCAATATCACACACATTTTCCATAATCGATCAAATTGAAAGAATTGAGATCCTCGACGACTTATTAAAACGCTGAAAAGAACTTTGAGTTAACAATTAATTCGGATTGATTTATAAACTCATAATAATGAAAGGCTCGAATCTGACAGGGTTTGTTAATTTCCACATTTATTCGTTAAGTCATCTACGTTCGCTCAATTTCCATCTTTGGTCAATTTCGGCTTTGTGCATTATGTTTTTACAATTTGAGACTTTAAGCCAAATTGTAATGATAATTTTGAAAAATTTGACTTCCAATTTTTATTTATTTTGAAGAAAAATATTTTTGGGTTTTTCAAAATTTTTTGATTTTTTGAAATTTCTGGGCATTTTTGAAAATTTGTGAAGTTTTAGAAGGACGCACTTGTGACCCCCCCCTAACTTAGACTTTTGCATTGTCCTCAAGCAAAAAGGACTAAAATCTAACTCAAAGCGAATTAAAAGTGTAAATAAATAAAACGAACAAATATGGAAAATGCAGACTTTATATGACGGAGAACATGTGTTACAAGGAAGAGGGGAGAAGTGCACAACGATCTTTTTCAAACAACCAACAACAACACAACTAACAAAACACAAACAGCAACAACTAAACAACCAACTAACATAAATAGGAACAACAAAAATGGGCTTCACTGGGGCGGGGGGGTGGAGCTTTCGGGCGCGCTGGGGTCATACGGGTCATAGAAGAAGCTTGGAGATGGTCTACCAAAGTTGAGTTCGTACAAGTGAGTTTAGAGACTATGCATCATCCTCCTATCCCGTCGGTAAGACATTTGATCCCATCGATATTGTGTGAGGAATCCGTCAAACCAAGTTTCCACCGCCGAAAGGCGCCTATCAAATTCTGTACCTGGTGGCTCAAAATCTGAGCCGTCGTCTTTGTCATACTCGTCGACCGCTGCCCCACCCATTACGACATCCTCAGCCTCATCCTCTTCAACATTGATATCATCATCTTCATCCTTATTAACATTGACCACGTCGAGTTCTACTCGAAGGGCTGCTCGTTGCTTGGCACTCCTATTGTGTGATGCTTGCCCAATGGGCTCTGGGAGGCGTGGAGAGTCCTGAGGCGGCTGGATACCGGCATCGGCAAGAATGGAGGTGATGAGATATGCATATGGGAGGGACACCGTACCTTTTTTCCCCATGGACACATAAAAAATATCGGCGTAGAACAGGCGAGCAAGATTGATAGTGAAGTTGGGATCATAAAGGTAGTAGACGAGGGTGTCTTGGCGAGGGCGCATCGCCGAGTCATTAGAGGTTTGAAGTGGGTTGGAGCAAATGATATGAAATGTAATGCGCGCCTTATCATTAAGGCGTCCCACTGGGAAGGTGTCCCTTACCCAAATCTCGTTGGGTGCAAGACGGTTGATGCGTGTCTATTTCGGAATAGTGGGGGCATTGAGGGAGTAGTCATAGTCGTCCGGGTTCAAAACTCCTATGGAGAAAAGTTTTCAGGATAGAATATCTAATGAGAAAGGGATGGGGCGTCCATCCACAAAATCTTGTCCCTCAAACTCTCCCGTGCGGACGAGTGAGCCATGAAAAGATCGTACCTCGTTCGCCCACACCACATTGTGGGGTTCTTTGAGATATTGCAACCACCACCGCAGATTGAAAAGAGTGGTGACCGAGTGAGGCAGCTCGTTCCATTTAATGACATGCTCGATGTGAAGCTTTATGGATATGTTGGAAAACTTCTCACACCAGAGGTGCTCCATGTGAGAGTGGTATTCCCCGTTACTGTTAGGAAGGACCTCGGTAGACACGTATTTTGGGGGTAGACCTTGATTTTCCATAGGAAATTCTGGGGGTGGTTGAAATGGGAGAGAAATGTCAAGAGAGGGAATATGTGATGGAGGTTTGGAGGAATGGTGTGGTAGAGGTTGAATATATAGGTTCGGGGTTGGGTTTGGGGGGAGGAATTTGGAGGGAAAGAAGAGAAGGACGTTTGGAGGGAAAAAAGGGTGTGAAAGGAGGGAAATGAAAGGATTGGGGAAAGGGGGAGGTATCTCGAAAAGAGGCAATTACTACAGAATCCGAACCGATCTGGTATAGGAGAGAATCAATTTGGTTCTAGGATTTTTTTTCTTTCAATGTATCACAACCGAACCGAGCCGATCCGGTATAGGGGATTCGGTTCGATTCACCTCAGAATATAACTCTCTCTACTCAGAATGCTGAAAATAAATTATCGCACCCTCGAATCATCGAACACTCTCTTACTAAGTGCGTGTTGGTGTGCCTAATCCTAACCCTAACCTCTCGTAACCTACCTACGAACTCTAACCAGTCTACCTACGCACAACTACTATACATAAGAATTCACCCCATGCGCATCGGGGGTGCGACGACCTCTCTGTATCAGCTGTTCAACAACTAAATGGTGTCGATCTATTCTATGCACACCTCAATATATAGCTTTAGGCTCTATCCATTAACTTTGAACGCGTTCCCCCCTTTTGGATCTTCCAATTCTACTGCACCGTGGTGGAATACACTTTTCACAATGAATGGACCAGTCCATCGAGACCATAATTTATCCGAAAATAGATGAAATCGGGAGTTATAGAGGAGTACCTTATGTTCCGGTTGAAATTATTTCCGTTGAATAATCTTATCATGTGCAAGTTTCATTCGAGATTTTGAAATCTTGGCATTCTCATACGCAGCATTGCGTATCTCCTCTGACTCATTCAGTTGAAGCTTGCGAGCTTCACCGGCTTTGTCCATATCGTAATTTAATCTCTTAATTACCCAATACGCTGTGTGCTCCAACTCAACGGGAATATGGAAAGGTTTTCCATACAGAAAGCGTAATGGGGACATTCTGAGTGGGTTCTTGTATACGGTACGATAGGCCCATAGCGAATTATTCAATCGAAGGGACCAATCTTTCCGATCAGGATTGATGGTCTTCTCTAGTATGTGCTTGATTTCATGATTAGCCAACTCGGCCTGTCCATTCGTTTGTGGGTGATAGGTCATTCCAACCTTATGAATGACACCATACTTTTTCATAAGTTTTTCAAACAGCTTGTTGCAAAAGTGTGTACTGTTATCACTGATTATTGCTTTAGGTTCACTGAAGCGAGAAACTATGTGTTTGTGCAGGAACTTTATCACCACTGTATTATCATTAGTCTTGGTATCTATAGTTTCCACCCATTTAGAAACATAGTCTACCACGAATAGGATGTATAAGTACCCAAAGGGCGGGGGAAAAGGACCCATGAAGTCAATGCCCCAGCAATCGAAAACCTCAATGATAAGAGTCGGGGTTAATGGCATCATGTCTCATCGGGTAATCGCTCCCATATTTTAACACTTGTCACAAGATTTGCAACAATTATTGACATCCCGAAACATTGTGGGACAGTACAAACCGCTTTGGAGAATTTTAGCGAATGTTTTTTTCAAGAAAAAGTGGCCTCCACATGCTTCCGAATGACAAAATTGGATAACTTTTGGAATTTCGTCATCCGGTACGCATCATCGGATGATTTGATCGACGCAATATTTAAAAAGGAATGGATCATCATAGAAAAACATGCACGATCAAGTGAACCTCTTCTTATCTTGCAGTGTCCAATCGGGAGGGACGACTCCTGTGATAAAATAGTTAACTATATCCGCAA
This sequence comes from Sambucus nigra, assembly GCA_949130495.1. Classification (NCBI taxonomy): domain Eukaryota; kingdom Viridiplantae; phylum Streptophyta; class Magnoliopsida; order Dipsacales; family Adoxaceae; genus Sambucus; species Sambucus nigra. The sequence goes on from OX422220.1 coordinate 95,266,992, forward strand.
ACTAGGGCAAAGAAGAGGTAGCAAAGACTTGCTCATCCGAAAAATACTCATCTATGGGTGTAGGATCACTAGGTACGTCGGATGAAAGCCGTGATAAGTGATCGACAACGACGTTTTTTACTCCTTTTTATCTTTAATGGAAAGATTAAACTCTTGTATGAGTAGGATGCACCTTATGAGCCGCGGTTTTACGTCTTTCTTCGTAAGTAGATATTTTAAATTCGTGTGGTCGGTGAAACAAGTGATGGGGGAACCAGTAAGATAGGATCAAAATTTGTCGAGAGAAAATACTACCGCAAGCAATTCCTTCTCCGTGGTGGAGTAATTGAGTTGTGGTCCGGTAAGCGTCCGGCTAGCGTAGTAGATGACATGAGCCTTATTGTCTTTTCTTTGGCCCAAAATAGCCCCTATCACATAATCGCTAGCATCACACATAAGCTCGAATAGTAAGGGCCAATCCGGAGCTTACATGATGGGAGCGGACACAAGCATGTTTTTTATCTTTTCAAAAGAACTTTGGCATTCTTCCGCCCACTCGAATGGGGTCTCCTTCATAAGAAGATTTCTTAAGGGTCTAGGATGGCGCTAAAGTCCTTAATTAACCTTCTATAAGACCTCGCGTGGCCCAAGAAGGAGCGCACATCTTTTAGCAATTTAGGCGGGGGTAGGTCAGCTATGACATATATTTTTTCTCTATCAATGTCGATCCCTTTGGATGACATGATGTGTCCAATAACTATACCTTTAGTTACCATGAAATGGAATTTCTCCCAATTCAGCACTAAGTTCTTTTTCACACAAAGGGCTAGTACTTTCTCAAGATTGGCTAAACATAAGTCGAAGGAGGAGCCAAAAACACTGAAGTCGTCCATAAACACCTTTATACCTCTCTCAACCATGTCTCTAAATAAGCTCAACATACACCTTTGAAAGGTCACTGGTGCATTACACAAGCCAAATGGCATACGTTTGTAGGCAAATGTTCTAACGGGGCAAGTGAAGGTTGTTTTATCTTGATCAAGTACATCTACCTCAATTTGGTTATATCCGAAATAACCATCTAGGAAGCAATAATAAGGGTGGCCCGCTACTTTTTCAAGCATTTGATTGATAAATGGCAAGGGGAAATGGTCTTTCCTAGTTCCCGCATTGAGTTTTTCATAATCAATACAAATGAGCCATCGAGTGGTGCTACGTTGGGGAACTAGCTCTCCCTTGGCATTTTCAATCACAGTCATGCTCGACTTCTTCGAGACGACTTAAATGGGGCTCACCCACTTTCTATTCGAGATTGGGTAGATAATCCCGGCATCCAACAACTTTATAATTTCAGTCATCACTATATCTTTCATTTTGGGGTTTAGCCGTCTTTGCATTTCTCTTGAAGGCTTAACATCCTCCTCGAGGTGAATCTTATAGGTGAAAATTATAGGGATTATCCCCCTTAGATCAGCTATACACCAACCAAAAGCACTTTGGTGCTTCCTCAAAATCTTTAATAGCTTACCCTCTTCTCTTCATCTAAGCTAGAGGAGACGATAACAGGAAATATCTCACTTTCACATAGGAAAGCATATTTAACATTGGAGGGTAGTTTTTTCAACTCGAGCGTTGGGAATGTGTCGCTAGAGGGCACCATGCGTGCTGCCCTTGGCTGTAACTCTTCGAATTAAGAAACACAATTAACATCTCTCACGTCCTCGTCCGACGCTCTCTCATCGAGTAAGCCTCTCAACTCCTCTACCTCCTTCTCAAACGCGGTGTAAGCTCCCTCACTCTCATGACTAAAATCTAGGCAAGATTATAAGGTGTCTCCATAGTAATTTTCCTCAAAGTGTTCTTCTAAGATCTCCTCAATGAATCTCACCGCGTGAAGATCATCTTCTTCCCCTGCTTGTTGGGATATATTGAAGATGTTCGTTTCTAAAGTCATATTACCAAAAGTGAGTTTCATCTGCCCATTTCTAGTATTAATCACTGCGTTAGCTGTAGCTAATAATGGGCATCCAAGGATGATGGGGATATGATTTTTTGAGGTGAAGGAGGGATCTGTGTCCCAAATGACAAAATCTACCGGGAAGTAGAAAGTATCCACTTAGACTATCACGTCCTCAACTATACCTCTTGATATATTCGCAGCTCGATCCACTAACTGGAGAGTGATACTTGTGGGCTTAAGATCACCCAGATCAAGTTTTCTATAAATCGAATAGGAGAGGATATTGACATTCTCCCCTAAATCGAGCAAGGCCTTTTCGAATTTGTTCTCTCCAATGGTGCAAGAAATAGTGGGTTCACCGGGATCTTTATATTTAGGTGGGAGATCATTAAGAAGGACTAAGCTTACATTTTGTGCTAGAAACACATTCTTCTTTACCTTCATACTCCTTTTGACTTTCAATAAGTCCTTTATGATTTTTGCATAGGATGGAATTTTCCTTATTGCATCGAGGAAAGGTAAGTTCAATTTCATGTTCTTAAGCACTTCTAGCACCTCTTCACTTATGGTCCTTTTATGGGAAGGAACCAATCTTTGAGGAAATGGCGAAGTGGAGGGTGCTTTTACAACTACCTCGGTCTCACTAGTGTTTTCCTTTTCACTCTCATTCAAGGAGATATCTTCAGCCTCTTTCGTTTCGGGGGAATTCTCCTTTTCTTTTGAAATGTCATGTGGGGGAGGTGATAAATCAACAACTCTCTGTAATAACCCGAGGTTTTGGAGCCGGAAATTTATTTATTCTGGGAGAAATAAATAATATTTTGTTGGAGAAATAATTAAATTGGCAGTTGAGGTCAAAATTTAGAGTCATTAGAAAGAGTGTCGAATGTCGATTTTGAGGGTACCATTGTTTTCGGAAGGGTCGAGAAAGTCGAAATGACTGTACTTGGGGTCTATTTAGGTTCTGAAATAATTTAGGACCGTTTGACTCGAATTAAAGTTACCGGGTCATTTAAAGTGTGTATTATCATTTAAAGATGTGTACATTGGGAGACTAGGCTTAAAAGCCACGTGAGAAGTATTTCTCACTTATGAGAAAGAGGAAACCCCTAAAAAGAAAGAGAGAGGAAGAAAGAAGAAGAGAAAGAAGGAGAAAAGGGAGAGAAAGTGGAGATTTTCGGTTTCCACGCGATCTCAAGGCGGAGTCAGACCCTACGAACCCGAGGCAAGTGATTAAACTTGCTAAATAATTGTTGTGTGCCAATTATTGCATGATTTGTGGATTGATTTTTGGGTTTTAGGTTTAGTTTAACAAAACCTAACTTTTGGGGAAAAACCTTAGATTTGTAATATATAAATGGATTTAAGGATTTAAATTGGTTTATAAGTATTCTTGAATGAATATTAATGTTATAAGTATGTTTGGGTTGAAGATTTGTGGTTGAGTGGAGTTTTATTGAAGTATTTGAGAAGTTGGAAATGTGTAAAAATGGAGTTGGCCGAAATACCTGTTATGGCTGGTCGACCGCATACAGAGGACCGGTCGACCGCGCCTCCAAAGTTGGGCATTCTGTCTTTGAGATTAGGCAAAATTTAGAAACGCAGTCTAGCGCGGTTTGGGCACCGATCGACCGGTCCCCTGTTTTTGGTTCAAGTATGGGAATTTAAGTTATCCCCTTCTTCTTTGGGTTTGTATAAATGGACTTCCATAATCAGAGTATCATAAAGGATTAAGTGATTATATAAGGGGATTATAGACCTTAGAGTCATAAGACGATATATGAGTCTAATTGATAATTGAAAGACTAAATGTAAATGTCGGAGAGTTTTAGTGATTGATTTTGGGAAATGAGAATCCAAAAGAGTATATCATTTTGGGAAAAATCCTCTAAGTATCGAGGTTAGTATTTGAGGAATATAGAATACCAATTGGAAATTTTGGGATTTTTCTAAGTGGGGAAGCCCACTTTTATTTGGGATTTTATTTGGTGATAATAAATAAATTTCACGATCTGAGAATGAGAATAACTTAGAGATGCCGGATCTTAGGATCCAAATCCAAAATGGGATAACTTTAAAGAGGTTCATAAAATGAATTGAACCCTATTATGAATGGAAAATAATAAATGCTATTTGATGTGCATATGGTTATAGAAATATCCTTATTGATGATTGATTTGGGAGATATCTCACACAATGAAAAATGTTAATTGAGGTGCAATAAGATATAAAATATCCTTAACTTAAATAGAATTGAAAGACAATTCATACTAGAAGCGACATGAGAGCTTCAAGCGAGAATTAGTATAGTATATACTAAGTGGGGTAAATGTGTGAGTATTGACGGTTAGTGTATCAAGAGAGGGATATACTAAACAATGTTGTTAATCAAATTATGCCTAAGAGCGTATAATGATAATAAATATGTTGTTGCAGGTATACCTTATAAAATGGTATATCTTTATTATGTGGGATGTATGTATACCTTATATGATGGTGTATATACATGTTAAGTATACCCCCTCCTTGCTATCATTGGGAAGTTTCATGCGTAGAGGGTGAGCATTCTGACTAGAAAAGCAAGATGTGGATATTCCCCAGGTCATAGTCGTCCTTTGTGGTTAGCAAATGACATATATATACATTTATTTATTTTGGGGGTGAGAGGTCGTGGGTATGTGTCGCTCTCACTTACCGGTTAGGAGCTATGACTGCTTCCCGGGACGTTGTGTGCGTGAGTAGATCACGAGGTGGGTGTCGTTGAACCCCACCAGGTGGCCCCAGTTTGCTACGTATATGGGCTGCTGGAAGATGATAGCATGTGAGCCTGCGTCCTTCGAGTTATATCTCGGTTGTATGGTTATTATTGCTTGTGGTTGTATTTGGGTGTCAAGGGCATAATGGACCTCAACGACCTACATTGCCAGGATTAGTGTATCAGGGGGGTTCCTTGTTTGGATTTCGCTTCGGCGAGACGTCCCACGCACAAACCGCAGTGTAATATTGGAACCTGGGGATAAGTTTAGTCCTTAACGCTCATGATTATATATATACATATATATCACCTATCCCGACAATCGCCAGTGCCAGGAGTAGTGTAACGGGGGGGTTCCTTGTTTGGATTTCGCTTCGGCGAGACGTCCCACGCATGAAACGCCATGTACTGTTGAGAATTGGGAATATTAATTAATTAAAATTGGACAATAATCATTTGGGTTACATGCATTTTGCATTGAGGGCATAATGAGCCCCGAGGATAGATACGGTCAGGAGTAGTGTAACGGGGGGGTTCCTTGTTTGGATTTCGCTTCGGCGAGACGTCCCACGCAGGAAACGCAGTACCGTGTTGAGAATCGGGAGGAGTTTAGTTCTTAACTCTTGATGCTAATAACTCATCTATAATAATTATATATATGGTTTCATGCCTTATATGGGCATAACTAGAATATAAATTCTAGTAAATGAGATTGTGGATATATTGTGATGATGTGGACATGATTGGATCACGTAACTTTATATGTTCAACAAATGAAAATTATAAAGATAACTATAATTATTGCATTAAGGTTAATGTATATAGCTCATAAATTATGGGAACAAATGTATTGGGAGATAGGTTAGATGATTTTTCTTAAATACCTCTTTTGGGTTTAAGTTAGGATCCTCTTACCTATTTAGAATCGGACATCCATTTGGTGATCACGTTCATACGTTTAGTGCGCGCTTTAGATGAGAGGTGAGTCGAATTTATTATGGAGAGTTCGATTCCAATTAAATCACGTAATAATGCATTTATAATTATTATGCATTTTAATATACTTTCTATAAAACGTTTTCCAAACTCGGGCTCTGACCTGTTTATATTTTCCTCCTCCTTGTATATATTGTATTACTTCAGGTGTTCCTCCGCAAGGACGCCTTTGATGTTATCCATCCAGGGTATTTGTGGAGCTGTGGCAGTAGCGGACTGTTGCGGCACTTTGCTTTAGTCGATTCCTATCTTTGTACATCTAGATTAGGATTCAGTTTGTGTATTGAGTTAGTATTCAAGTGTTGTAGATTAACACTTCCATATTCCATTGCTCAAATTATTGTATTGTCTGTTACCCGACAGCATATTCGGGTATTTCATTGTTGAGATTTTGTTGTACAATATATTGTACTCTTTCATTTTATTGGAGCATGGACTTTTCACTCATCATAGTTAGATGTATATTGTTGGTTATGTGCATTATTGGTTTTGTTGTTGTTGTTATAAATAAAAGTTTTAAATTTTTGACATTTCGCACTTTATGATTTCGGGTAGTTATCCTTATACTTTAGTGTTTAGTTGTTGATGTTGAGACTGTACCATCTGAGATACCTGATTTATGTAGTATAGGGCTAGCCACCCGTTATTATTTGGAGCGGGCTGTCACACTCTCCCACTACGAAGAGTGGTTATAGCTGGGTAGTGCTCCTGCTGTTTTGTAAGGACACAAGTCTTCGATTGAGTCTTAATGTAGTGTTGGCTCAATTCCGGACAAAAACATTTAAGTCATAGGATATTGTTCAAGTGCATCCTTCAAGCCTATGATAAGTGAAAGTTGAAGACGTTACGGCATTACTTTTCAAGAGAACATCATTACCGATTTTTGTGCCAAGTTTCAGTCATCAACATGTGGATTCCAATGTCTCCTAAAGGTATGAATGCATTAATATATATATATATAGGAGCTTGGAAATTTATTTTGGGTGTTAGTATTTTTCTGTTATTTTTTTTGAATTCATAGTTCTAAAGATTTTATTCTCGGACACCTTTCCGTAGAAAAATCATATCAAATCCAAAAAAAATCAGAAAAATACGAAACTGGTGGCCACGCGTTCATATCGAAATTATCTAGAATCATGGCCTGCAATCTCATTAGAAAAGTCATTCGAATGACCTCGTTTGAATGAACTTCTAACAAGATTTAGAAATTGTTTATGTTTTCTCGTTAGAAGTTTCGTTCGAACGAATTCAAACTCGTTCGAATGAACTTCTAATGAAATTTCAGTTTCGAGCAGTTTTTTTGACAGTTTTTTATAATTTCCCACTTTGCCACTAACTTTCACCACCTTTACATAGTACGGGAAAGACATTTTCTAAGACAACTTTTTCACATTTCCAAGAGTCATTAGAGCAAAATACTTTGAAGAAAAAGTTCCTTTTTTGTGTTAAGTTTTATGGAGTAAATTCTTTTCAAAACACATATACACCCATATGTTTGTCTATATCCAAGTTTCAACATATATATATTGCTTGAAGTGTTTGGCATCGATTTTCTCTACACCATTGAAGAAGAGAGTTTGAGTTTTCTTTTCAACTCATAAAGGATAAGAGCTTTGTTTGATGTGACATTCCCACTCTAAGAAAGGCTTCATTGAGGGGTGACGGTTGTCCAAAAGTCTCATTGGTGGATTCTAAGATTCCGATGGAGTTTCAGGGTTGTCGACTAGGTGGAGGTGTTTACAAGAAGACGCATCAAGGCTTCAAGGGAGTCGAGTCGAGGAAGTAAGTCATATGTATTGTAATTGTAAAACCGTACTTAGTGGACTTAAGGCTAGGGCCGTCCGAGGTTTTTCCCATTTGGGTTTTCCTCGTACATCGGTGTGTCGTGTGATATTATTTAATTTTATCTTGCTTAAATCACATAGATGCATGCTTAGGACTAAAAGATAAAATTAGTTCAAAATCATAATCTATTTAATTTGGTGCAAATTTAATGTTTGGGTATGTTCAATTTAATTCAAGTGCAAAATTACTTTATCTAGATAACATGCAAGTTTAACGTGAATTAGATTAATGTGTGTTTAAGTCGAAATGAATATTGCATGTGTAGTTTTAATTTCACTTTTAGTTTAGTTTTATTTTTTTTATAAGTTGGTTTGTTCACTTTAAGAAAAGAAAATTTTAAATAACTTTTGAAAATTAAAATTTGAACCATTTCATTATATTTGAATTTAAAAATTGGGGCTTCCGCACTTTCATATTTCGTAGAGGTGGAGCTAACACTAGGTTGTCCTTAGGGAGGTCTTTGGCCTTGGGCAGGAAACTTTCCCATATTTTGAATGTTCAATGAGGATTGTATATTGGAAATGTTCGCATTTATTTCGACGAACATGCGTTCATATCAAGCATTGTTTGCACCTTGAGAATTTATGAATTGGTTCATTCTATCCTCGAGGTTCCTTCGAGGTGGAGGAACATATGGAGCTAGAGGTGGTGGTGCTTGGTGGTATTGAGGAGGTGGTGGAGGTGGCACAACCTGTGAATGTGCGTTCATCGCAGCTTGTGGTTGTCCATAGTTGAAACCAGGATGGTTTCTCCACGAAGGGTTATAAGAGTTCCCATGCGAGGCATTAAAATTCCCCTTGAATCCTCCTATAGCATCCTCCTTCTCAGTGTGTATGGCCTTGTAGGCAAAAATTATTGGCCATGCCTTTGTGGAGTGTCCCGCCTCACATATAGCACACACCTTTTCTTTCGAACCACGGCTGGATCTAGAGATATTTCTCAACCGACCATTAAACCATTCTTTCATATCTTTCTGAAACTGATCGAATCGATGGTCTATTAAAGTATTTATATCCAATTGATATAGATCGAATGTAGTTTGATTGATAGATGGTTGTCTAGGTCGGGCTTGGTTAGGATCATATGTGTCCCATACTTGAGTAGTCTCTGCGACATACTTAAGATGGGCCTCAGCATCGCATGAGTTTAAATCTCAAAAGGGTCTTTCACACATTATTTGCACAAGTTGTTTTGAAGATACTATCAACCCATTATGGAAGAAAGATATCGCTAGGTATTTATGAAAACCATGATGGGGGCATGCGCTTACCAACTCTTAGAAACGTTCCCAACATCTGTCAAAAGACTCATTATCATGTTGTCGAAAAGCTTGGATTGGAGTTTAGGCAGAGTTGGTCTTAAGCTGTGGATAGAATTTTAAGATAAACTTAGACTGCATATCTCTCCAGGAAGTGACGAAATTCGGGGGTAGAGACCATATCCAGGTCTTAGCCTTATCCTTTAAGGAAAAAGGAAAAAGCTTTAGGCGAATGACATCCTGCATGCAAGCTTGATCACTAATGTGTCACACGCTTCTTCGAACTCACGAATATGCAAGTATGGTTTCTCCGAATCCATGCCATTAAACGTAGGGAGAATCTGTATCATCCCATTGGAAAATTGGAACTGACCAGCATTATATGAAAGTAAAATGCAACTAGGGGTGATAGTCCGATCAGGAAAGAGTAAGTCTTTCATGGGACGATAGGGGAGATCTCCCTCTCCAGTACCGAAACTCTTTGCGTCAGACATCGCACTCACGCTCTCTTCAAATGACTCTATGTACTCACTCGGTGTCCTAAATGTGTGACTCTAAGGTTGCCTCAAGGTGTAACTACTGATATAGTGCTCAAGAGTAGGGAATGGTACCCAGAATTATGGAACGTGAGGTGTGGGGGGGATTTCAGAGTTATACTCAACTATCGAGTTTATGCGGATTCTGGTTGGAGTATTGTGAGGAGTCCGAGTATGTTCAGAATTTTGCATTAAAGGCTGTTGAGAGATGATGATTTTTTTTATACTTTTTTATGTTTTTGGATTTTCTTGGTCAAAGTTTTAGTTTGACTTGATCTAACCTAAGTCTACCTAATTTCCCGGCAACGAAGCTAAAAACTTGACGCGACCACAAATGTGTCTAGTGTGCGCGCTATTTAGGCTTAAGTGCAAGCCTGTCATGCAACTAATAATCTGATAAGTCGGGCATCATTGCTCAGGGAAATAGGATGAATGAAGTCCTAACGACGTTGGAAAGACGAGGGTAACCTAACTTTGACTCTAAAAATAAGGAAAAGGTTATTTGGATTGTGAAATAACTACAACTAGATGCAAATATGAAAATGAGTAACTAATGAAACTATGAATAAATGAAATGAAATTACTTTAATTAACTAAAGAACTAATGAAGATTTAACTAAAAATTTAACTATGAAATGAGAAGGATAGGTCGGGTTACAATCCTCCACACCCTAGTAATTCACTTTATAGGATACTAGACTCAGAATTAAAACTTTAAATGAACCCGGTCTTTAGTTCTCCTAAGTATTACATATATGAGGGATCGTAGCACGCACAATATATAAGCAAAGGATGAATTAAAGCAGTATCACATTAACCAATACTCGCATCGCTTTCTTAAGCATCCCGGTTACCTAGGGCAAATGAGATCAAAAGTCTACAACGGTCATATCAGTTATACGACACAATTCACCAAAGATTTTCATTCAAACTTCTATTTCCACTATCATGAATTACATCGGGTGGGGTTCATGCACCCCAACCCTTGAAAACTTAGTCGGACATATTAAAACTAGAAGAAAACATATTTTGAATAAAAAAAAACATTTTAACTACAAACTTATGATGAAGAAGAATGAAATTACTAACTAATGAATTAATTACTGCAACAATGAAGGTAAGAATTGGAACAAATTTACTTGAATTTCAGAACTGGAATCAAAGCTATATAAAACTAGGGCTTCTTGTTGTTCTCTTCTCTAAACTAATTACAAAGATTCTCTAAATGAATTTGAAGCCTCCCTAACATCTGGGAGGTGTTTTAAATTTATACTCTACGAATTTCTAAGAGTTTCAACCATACAAGACTCTTATTTTACAAGTGAATAAATCCAAATTTTTGATACCCGAACCGATCCTATTAAGGTGATTCGGTTTGGTTTTCTTTTGGAAAAGATTTTTGTATACACCGGTTCGGTTTGTTTATTTCCTCTTCATTTCGGTTCTATCATTTGTTCTTTACAGGAAGTTTTCCCAGGATAGGATCGATTTGTTTTTTCCAGCCCGGCGGTTCGGTTCGATCTCTTCAGGAAACTTTTCCTTCCTTATAGTTTTGAAGACTTGTAACTTTTGATCCAAAACTCGGATTAGGATGCTTATTCTTCCTTTCGGTTTTCTCCTTCCTTGTGTGCACTGAATACCTGTAAAATAGATGGGAGATACACGAAACTCAGCGTACTTATTAGAAAATGTCAGTAGCAATGATATGAGATAAATCCACTCGAATTACACTTTACGGAGCGATAAAAGCCTCTAAATTAAGGGGATAAATGGGATGAATTTATGCCTAATCATTAATTTTCCATTACATAGAATTCACAGTTGCGATAATAAGTCTAAAATTTTTAGGCATTTTTGGTAGAATGTGGTAGCGTATGTAAATCATGGATATATATTTTAAATGCTTTTGTATGATAAATTATTTTTCTTTATTTATTATTACATGAAAATAATTGATGGTAACACCCAAATCCTTAAATGTACTTGAAGCTAAACGATTGTAAGATTCGAAAACAGATATAACATATTATTGAACCGGATAGAATTCATTATTACAACTCTAAACATCATAATAAACACACCAAATATCTCAACCCGTAAATATTATTCAAAATTTATTTTAATTAAATTCGTGTATCTTGAAGCTAAATGCGTTCAATAATATAAAATATAAGGAAACATGATAAAAATCATTATTCTCATAATGAAAGACAACCAAACAATCCACATATCCTAATGCGTAAAAATTATTCCCCGTCTAGACTACATGATAACCAAAATGCACATGTAGGCTCCAATAATATCCTTATTCTGCTTCTTCGATGATGAATAAATCTTCATGTTCAGCATGGCCTTTGCTTACTCCAATATAATCAACCATAATAAACGGTAACGTCACACGGATTTTGTCTTTAAACTTATCACTACCCTTTAATGGAATAATCTTTTGATCTTTATCAAATGTTTTAATTGTGAGGACCTTGTCTAAGTAATTGTAAATATCATAAAGCTTCTCGGATCGAGTCTTTTTAGGTTTGTTCTTTGAGTACTTGACAAAGGCATCTAATTCCCTCGCTCGGAGCATTAATTGGAAGCATAACTCCTGAGAGGTCGGGTTATCAACGTCAATGATATCCTTTTGAGCATAAATTTAGTTCTCTTGAATTTGATTTTTCGTTCATTTCGGGCTTTCTTCCTCCTATACACACCGTGTAATTTTACAAAATATAGTTAATTGATTAGTTAATGACAGTTGAGTAATAGTAATTATATAATTAAAATTGAAAATAGATTAACCATCACGGTTATTTTTTTCATTTACTGCACTTCTTACATGTCCAGTGACATGCATACAGAACATAAATTATTTTTCCAACAATCTGTCAGGTGTCCATTTATTTAACTAAATAAGTAAACAAAGCGATGGTATGTTTCCCATTGATAAAATTTAAGAAAATTCAAACAGGGACCACATTTGTATTTCCTTTACAAATGATATATCTATTTTTAAATGGGAGCATGCCCTTAACAATGGGATATTTTCTTTAATGCATGATGAAATCAATTCATACAGAAAGAATTAACATTATAAGAATATAAACGATTTAATTCAAATGGATACATTTCAAGATATGGAAATCGATGAGATTTTAAGAAAATTTAAACATTGGCATTTGCATTCCCTTAAAAATGATATATCTATTTAAAATGGGAGCATGCCCTTAATAGTGTGAAAAACCTCTCATTCATACAACCATTATAAGAATATAAAGTGCTTTCTTAAAGTGAGCAAATTTCAAGATATAAAAATTGATGGGATTTTAAGAAAATTCAAAAATGGGCATTTGCATTCCCTTCACAAAGATATATCTATTTTAAAATAGGAGTATGCACTTAACAATAGGGAAAACCCTAATTCATACACGCATAAACTCCAGTAAATTCCTAGCTTTCACTCGTGGAGAATCAGTTAATGAACTCAATATAATTTATATTCATTTTAAGTAGCAAGCAAATCTGCTGGAGAAATTATTGAATTAAGAAGCATATAGTTTACCAATCCTTTAAATAAAGTGAAGCGATCAAACTTCCAAGTGCCTTGAATGAAAAAGATTGACCAATAATATGAATAATCTATCCATTGGCATTGTGAGTCTATTACTAATCTTTCCAAAAAATCAATTTTTCATGATTAAACTAAACAAAACATATTCAGTTTCTAGAGTAAATTCAGATTAAATTTGATCACTTGGCAAAGGGGGTTTACTCGATGCACAATTTTAAGGATATATAAATCGATGGGATCGTAAGAACATTGAAACATGGTCATGTTCATTCCCTTTACAAATTATATGCCTATTTTACCATAAGAGTATGCACTTTAAAGTGGGAAAAATCTTTGATTCATGCACGCACAATCTATCACCGTGAAATTCAAACTTACATGTCGACCATCAGTTATAATTATCCAAAGGCATCCAATAGCAACTTAAACTTAACACTTTGGACATTTGAAATGTTGTAATTGCTCATAATAGTTGTACGTAATCCACCAATTTCCTTGTTTTCACTAATGAAAAATCAGCTAATGAACTAAATATCATTTGTATTCATTTTAAGTAGGACACAAATCTGCTGGCAAAATTCTTGAATTGAGAAGCATATAGTTTTCCAATCCTTCATATAAAGTGAAGTGATCAAACTTCCAAGTACCTTGAATGAAAATGATTGACCAATAATAAGACTAATGTATCCATTGACATTATAAGTCTACTACTATTCTTTCCAAAAACTTCATTTTCCACGATTGAAAAAAAATAAAACATATTCACTTTCATAGAAAAATCTGATTAAATTTGATCACTTGGCAGAGGGGATTTATTTGATGTGCTTAACAAAAATGTCTACATTCGTCCAAAATTTTCCCCAAACATATGTGTAACGATTAAATAAACCATTCATTCATTTACCCATGACTATGGCTAAAAACATATAAGATGTAAGGAACGAAATTTAACTATTGGAAGTATAATAGATTGAATAATTACCTTGATTTCAAAGAATATTTCCTTCCTAAAAGAAAGCGCGACAAATTGATTTGCCTCGGTTTTAATAAAAATCATTAATGACATTTCTCACAAATCCAAAATAAGATGAGTAAAATTTTAAATATCTATTAGAGTAGACAAATGCGTGCATATGCATATTATTTTGTGTTCATTCCCTCAAATATGCAATACATATATAGTTGCAAAATAAAATTTTGTAACTACTCATAGTAGTAGAGACAGAGAAACACTTGTAAGAAAAACGTTCTCCTTCTCAATATTTATAGTCAATAATTGATATATTACTTAAATTAATCTTTAAATGTGTAATACCCGTACTTGGGATTTTATTCTTTTTTTCCGTATAATTTGTATTATATGTAGAACTCTTGGGATCTAGATAAATGTATATATGGATGGTGATTGGTAATTGAATGTTCATGTGGTCCTTGTGATATTTATTGGAAATATCATGGGAAAATTTAGAATTTGAAAGGTTCTGTCATTCTAACAAAAGTTAGGGTCGTTTGAACGAGTTCCTCATCTCGTTCGTACGAAGTCCCTTTTTGTTTCGCACGAGAATGTCCTCTCGTTTGAACAAGCTTCTAAAGAAGTTCTAACGAACTTCTCTTATTTAGGATTTCATCCCTCGTTAGGGCCGTTCGAATGACATTCGTAATCGCATTCGAGCGACCGCATTAGATATTGAATATTTTGAGTTGCCCTTGTGTACTATTGGATTGATGATGTCTCGACCACTAAGAGCACCAGATGATAAAAAATGTGTATAACATGTGAGTCTTGGGTTTTTAAATCATTGTTTTGAGTTATTTTGGAGTAATAAGAAGAGAGAGAGTGTGTGTTCTCCCACCTCTTTTCACCAACCATATTTCCTCTCTCTCTAAGTTTGAAGAGTTCATCTTCTTCCCCAAGAATTTACCACCATAGTTATAACTTGCCACCACCATAATACACCATTTTCAAGCCTTGTTATTCATCCTTAAACTTTATCAAGGATATAATTGGGTAGATTCAAGCAAGTAGGAGAAGATTTGGAGTATTTTGGAGAGCTTTTTAGAGTGTTTGGAGCTAGGAACTTTCATCTTTATCTTTTTATTTGTCTCTTCTTCAAACCATAAGGTAAAGTTTTCATCTTCCTAAGATTTCAATGTTTCGAAGTATGAAAAATGTATAGAATGCGTGTTACATAAGATTTAATGAAAAAATAAAGCTGTTTGTTAATATTTTCAAGTCTTGCAAAAATGAACTTTTAAAGAACATAAACCCGAAATGGGTCTTTTTTGAATAAATGATATTTTTATCTTGAAATATAGAAAGAAAGTATGAAAAATGTAAATCCATAATTTTTGAGGAATTTCTAGGCTTGAAATCCTCCTTAACATGTATAGAATCATGTAGTATGATAGAAAATGGTATTTTAAACTTAATAAATCACGTTGAAATGGTTCTTATAAGGAAATGATTAAATGAATAAAAATATCCCTAAATATGTATTATAAATATTGTTAGAATGAAGAAAAAATGATATTTGAAGTCACGTGAAATGATAGGGCTAAGCAGTGGATATTCGGTTAAAATGGTCTATAAGTGGTTGAATATATTATATATAGTTAAACATAAAATGATGAAGTATGATTTTTGGACATAAAATAGTAAAAAGAATGTTTGAAAGAAAATGTTAATTTTAGTGCCGCAATAAATTAAATATGTTTTTTTATAAAGTTATGATGAAAGAAAGGGAAAAATGGTAATTTTGATAAATTGAGGGTCCTCGTGGTTGGATTTTCTGGTTGAACCTTATTGGTCAGTTTTTGGTAAAAAAAAATTGATAAAATGGCACATTAACAGGATGAAATAATGATATAAAATGTAGAAATGATGAAAATGGTGGAATAATGTGGACACTAGCCAAAATATTAAAAAACATTAATATGAACTCGGATGACACCGGAAATAATTAAGAAGGGCCCAGAGACCTGGGGTAAAAGATCCAAAATCAATGGCCAAAGCATATACTAGCATAGCCGGCGATGTGGAGACCATTAAAGTATGCGGTTATCGGAAGATTTTGAGAAAAGATAATGGAAAAAGAAAACGATGATATTTGTGTTTGAAAATGAATAGGTAAGACAACCTAATGAAATATGATGAAAGGAGACTAATGAATAAAACATAATTAATAGTCTCTAGACTCGGTCAAGGTTGGTATGAAATGGTTAAGTGTGAGTATGAGCTTATCGCTCGGGTGCATTGCATAGAATTTTCCTTAATACAAGATAAATTGTTAAACGTTCTCGAAATTGATTAAAATACATGTTATATGAATAGTATTTTTATAAAAAACATAAAACTTAGTATTACCCATAATGCCGAGCATTCGCTCACCCCTTCTTTTTATGTTAAAATCCCCACTCCCACCCCATGTACTTCAAGTAGGTACATCGAGAAGGACGTCGGTAAGGCCCAGGAGGGCAATTAACGTAGTTAGTGGCTTTGTAATTTTTAATAAGATTATGTTTTGGAATATTGGTAATTCGGGACTTTAAACATTCTATCCAATACAGGGATGATTTTGGTTTATTTCTTATTTAATTAGTATTGCGTATTAAATAAGATTTTTATAAATAAACCTTGTAAATTGGCTTAATAACTTAAAGTGGCCACCCTTTTTATTTAACTTAAAATTGATAAATTAATCTTTAATAAATGGTGCAGTGAAAAGGGTTTTTCTTAAATAATAAAATTGGACTTTCTCCCTCCCCATTTAATCCTCGATTCGGTATGGGTAGACCCAACGGTGGCCCAAACCCCGGTCGGGTTCTCACAAATTGATCAATGAAAAAATACAGTTAGAATTCAAAATTATTAATCCAAAAAAGATCATTCTTATATCGCATATAAAACCAGTAAAACATATAATAAAAACACATGTGTTAACATGAAGTTCTCCCTACTTGTTAGCCATATTAACCATGTGTACAACATAGTTTTAAAAGAAACTTATATTCCTTTCATGAATGGTTTAAATTCTATTAAAATATGAAAAAGTGAAGAAAAGAGTCAAATATGGAGAAAGTGGAATGTCAAGGAGGGAGACTAAGTGTCTGAATCGTGCAAAGTAATATATAGATTCTGGAGAGAGAAAAAATATGTACAGGGAACTACGTTAGTGTTACTGAGTGAACAGATATTCATAACTTTACAAATTGATAGGGAGTGACACGTGGATTAGCCTACAATGATCAAGTATAAATTTATACTAATAGTGATAATGCACATAACATGTCAATTTCACACCATTTTTACCTCTTTTCATATGATAGTTATTATACATATGGATGTACATAATAAATTTTAAAAAAGAATATGTTATCCACAACAACTTATTTTAAACCCCCTCTCTTGGCATTGTGTTCTTTATGAAGTCAGTTTTTCTCACGTGGGCTTCCTTTTAAACTTCAACTTTGTCAAGAATTTTTCCAGTTGGGTACTTAGGTTTTTGAATACACATTGGAACCCCGAATCCCTTGTCTATAATTCAATGTTAAGAACCAGAAATATTAATAAAGAGATGTGTCAATAATTAATGTACTATCCAAAAAAGATAATATCAGGAAACAAAAATTGAATAAGAAAGTACCTAACATAAAAAAAGTTGCCGAGATATGTTCATAACTATAACTAATACATTGTCTTCCATAAGTATAAATAAAATAAAATAACTACATACTCTAAGAAACATAGTAATGATGTAGAGAATAGTGCTAATGCTCATCCATACTAAAAATAGTACTTGTATTATTATGTGTAGGTATGAAATCACAAATAATCAATTGCCAAACTGTCAAAATAATGAATATAATAAAGTCCACATGAATCAATCTTCAATATAAGCCAACGTAATAAATACTCACATCAACAAATACTTTATGTTTGTTGTACTATTGGAAACTGTTATATTTAAAATAAAAAGATTAGGACTCGTAAATGAGGAGTGATTCAAATAAATATATATATATATATATATATATATATATATATATATATATATATATATATATATATATATATATATATATATATATAATCATTTGATTGAGATTATGTTTTCGTTTCAACGTGTAAACAAAAAAGAAAATGTGAAGAAATGATATGCTGCCTCAAAATCCTATTTTCCCACCTATTGGATAGAAAATAGCTAAAAAGTTTACTACTACTAAATGATCTCTATTAAGAACAAACTATATATTCCAAACTAACTTTTATAGTACCTCCATTAATTTTTCTCAATCATTTGTAATATTATAGACCTTGAAATTTATCTTGGGATATATGTAAGATTTATGATTATAACATTAAAATTGGATTGATTATTAAGAAACACTAATAGGAATTTAAGATGAATCAATCTCAATAAGAAAACCACAACTAAGTTTTGATGATGAACAGTTTGATGAAGAAGTTTCATTAAATTTTCCCCTATTCATCCTTCAATAGAAATTTTTTGAGTGGGACTTCTGGATAACTTTAGACAATATAAAAATATGAATAAAATTACCACATAAAAATTAAAAAAACAACCAAAAAACAAAACCTATCAATCTTCATTTATTGTCTAAAATACCTCACAACCTACAACGCCATTAGTTCGCTTGTCTATTACTTCGAGAAGAACTCTACTTCACCGACTGCGATGATGTGCACAACCATGTTAGCCCAACAAAAGAACCGACAGGTAACACGAAGTGAATAAAACATTATAGATTATGAAAACTATATTGTGGTAAGAAATTGATAATAATTACCTAGACATAAGGTATAAATCATCATGAATTGTATTTTATCTCTCCCTTCTTATATGGTAAATTTTTTTCTAAAACATTCCTCTTTTATTTTATGAATAGTGTACCAAACATATAATGTGTAATGTATTTATTAAGTTAAGAAATTTTGATTTTGTTAGCTTAACATTAGATTATTTAGAAAGTGTCGAGCATCTTATTTATGGTTCACACAAATTTAAAGAGGGTTTTAGAAGACAAATTTTGCTTGAAAATAATTTTAAGAAAATGACCTGGGCAAAATATCAAACATCTAGTATACATAAACCACCATAATGTGTATGTGAACATGAAAGATGTTATTTGTGGTTCACACAAATTTAAAGAGGGGTTTAGAAGATAAACTTTGCTTAAAAATACTTTAAAGAAAATGACCTTGAAAAAATGTCAAACATCTAGTATACATACAACACCATAATGGGTATGTTCTTATGTCAGTCTTGAAATCATAATGTAATCAAACACCAATATAAAATCAATCAATCATTAATTGATGTAATGTTTAAAAAAAACCTCTGATTCACACACCCATGAGAATGGCTAAAAAACTAAACCCCTGATTCATACACCCATGACTATGGCTAAAAAAAGGGTAAGATACAAGGAAAGAAATTTACATGTTGGAAGTATGATAGATTAAATAATTACCCTGAGTTCAAAAAAAGTTTCCTTACATATAGATTGCGTGAGAATTTGATCCGGAGAGGGTTCAATATATATGCACAGTATATGATGACTCTTGAAATTGTAAGAAGGTCGAAAGGAGTTGTAGCTAGGGAGAGAAAGAGGTTGAAGATGGAAGGATTTGTATCCCTGAAGTAATGAAATGGATGGAGTTAACTCCTCAACTCCCTATCCCATTGATGGATCGTCAACTATGAATCAGCGGTCAGGGGAAGACACTACCTATAAAGCAATTGCAAGTGGACAACCTTTTAGGTGTTAAAATTTATTAGAGAATTGCATTTATAGTAATAAAATAGATATGAATTTAGTTTATAAAAAATGAATCCAATCATAACCCAACACCACCACCATCATCCAACACTACACCATATATCAAAGATGGTCACAGACCTAGGTCATGACCATGACCATGGGTCACGAACCTAGGCCACGATCGTTTTTATCATGATCAACAATAGAGGTCATGGACTTTATCTATGACCCTAAATGAGGGTCACTTTCTTTCCCGTGGGACAATATTGGAGTCATGTTCATGGACCTACATTGTGATCATGGGTGGAACAATGTTTAAATTGGGCCACAGCCCAAATCCGTGACCCCAGATATTTTTATAAATAAATAAATAAATGGACATGGTGTTAGACCATGACCATTTATTTATTTATTTCAAAAAAATTGGGGGTCACGAATTTGGACCGTGATTATATCCATTTAATAATATGTTTTAAATTTTGGCAACTCCCAAACCTGTATTCGACAACCAATTCATATACAATTAAGCAATATTACAATCATAGAGTTGATAATTCAAAGTAAAGCACCGTGTCATCCTAGTTAATTCATATATTATACTAAAATTCATAAATCATACTAAACATTTGTAATAAAAACTTAATGTTCATAAATCAAACTAAACATTTATAAATTAAACAAAGGCACCAATATCATAATATAATAAAAATAGGATTGTTAAGGGCCAATATAATACGAGTTAAGGGACAATATGATACGAGTTACGGGTGTCCCATGACTACGTGATTAGTTTCAAAAGTTACATTGATCATGTGTGAGGTGTTTGTGTCTCTTACGGTGCCTTTTGGGGGGTTGTTTTGAATTTTTGCCCTCTAACGGAATGTTTTTAAGCCTAAATCTAAATATGTATAAAATTTTATCATATTTTCAAATCGGGAGTCTCGTAACTACAAGGTCAGTTTTTACGAGTTATATTGGTTCCGTGCGAGGTATTCGTGTCTCTTACGGGGATATTTGGGGGTCATTTTGGTGTTTTCCCCTTTAGCGGCATGTTCATGCCTCTTACATGTATATATAAATAATTCATCATACTCACAGAGTTAGAGCCAAGTATGGTGAAAATTTATTATTTTTGTCCCCTCAAACATGCACGTACAAGTTGCCTTGATTAAAATTTTGTGGACATATGGACTGCTCTTTGTTCTTTTTAACCATTCACTCCTCAAATCTTCATATGATTTAAACCCAAGCCTATGGACAACAAATGTTTTCGCTCTGTTTTGTTTCTTTATCTCCCTTTGGACCAACTTTTGTTCCATCAATTCACTTTCCTAAATGTTATTCCATTAATCGACTGATATTTCAATATTCTAAGGGACTCTATCTTTCATTAACAAAATGTCGAAGCTCGATGCCCCCATTTGTAAATGTCTCTGTCGAAGGTTTCTCTAAAATGTTCTTAGCTGTTCAGTAACCCGGGAAAGAACCTTTTTTCTTTGAATGGTCGAAGAATAAAAAATGCTGACAAATTTGTTCTCAAAGTTCATGATTGATGGCTTGATCAACTAAGTTCTAGTTATTTGCTTCCCTGATTCCCACATGCATTTTTCCAAGCGACAAACAATGGGCTTTTTCTCATTTTCTTGGGAGGTGTCAGAAGTACGGGGTGGAGTTGTGGGGTTAACAAGCATTTGTTGCCTACTCATAGACGGAGGGGTAGAGTGAACCAATAACATATAAGAGAATCGTTCACCCAATAGTGATGAGAATCCCTATTGGGTTACAAGAGATGAGAATCCAGGAGGTGTCTGGTCATCACTTGGTACCTTACGTCTATTCCCGATCGATATTATATACAATAACAAACAGTTGGCGACAAATTCAATTTGCAAACATGTTTATGACTAGCTAATAATGTTTACGGCTATATATATACATATAACTTCTCATAATAAGACTTTAAAATATGTTCAATGTGTCTGATCTCCATCTATTTGGTATTAATTTTTGAAAATCTATGGATTTTTGCATGTGACATGAACTCAAAATTCTTTTTTCTTCAACTTATTGGAAAGATTGAATTTAACGTGCATATGTCGCGAGACATCAACAGTCTTAGTCAATGCTCTATTTTCGTAGTGTTATCCACAATGGGTGAATTTCTTTTCTTCCATCTATAACAGCGTAAGGAACATCATGGATACGTCACGATTATATATGTAAGATATATTCTCTACAACCTCATCCCATGTTTTTGGTAGGAAAAATAAAATACGATCGAAAATGTACACTTGCGAGATATGAACTCTAAGATTTGCAAGGTAGTTAAACTGTTCAATATTCTTATTGCTATACTTGTAAATAGGAGTAATCTATATATGGAATGCACAAATAAAATAAGTATAGTTGTGATCCAATTGAAACCTCTCGTACTCTTGTTACCAGTGATTATCACCGTGCCTGTTTTTTCCTGAGAAAAATATTTGATGGTGTTGAATATGAGTCCTACACTTAATGTCTTTAATTAATGATTAACTAGTTATTATTTTTCAATCGATCCAATTTAAGTTTATCTTATTTTATTTAATCCTAACATTGTTATGCATCATTCCAAGTAGAGAACAAGTGTAAGTGTGTGTGTGTGTGTGTGTGTATATATATATATGTGTGTGTGTGTGTGTGTGTGTATGCGCGCTCGAGCGTATATATGTTATACAAAAGCATGTGTTTGCTCATTACCTCTAATACTCTTATTACCATTTTCATTATTAATTCCATATATTTCGCTGTAAAAACAATTATTTCCTAAAAAACTTTTCTTTGAAATGAGTCTTAAACTCCTTCTCGTATTAGGTAGGTTCCATCTAGGTTATTTCTATAGACCTTAAAATTATCATTTGGTAGACTAATTATAAATTATAATGATAGATTAATAATAGTTGCAAAATGTGGTGGCAAAATGAAGAGAGAAATAGAGAGAGACTTTCAATCTTACTTTTTAGCTAGAGGAGTGTGAAGTGCACGGTAATAATATATTTCTCCCTCTCCCTCTAATCCACTAATTCATACTCACTCACTCAAACACACACACACACACACACACACACACACACTAATTCAACTACATTGGGCCATGATGTTAAACAAGCTATAATAAATATTCTTTGATATTCCAAAAATATAGTGAAAGAAAACCATCACATAGTTGATATAATTTTAGGGTTGTAAACGGATATTCAAAAATCCACATTCGTCCGATATCCAAATCCGAATTTGTGGATATTTATCCTAAAAAATGGAAACGGATACGAATATGGATACTTTATAAAATTATCCGAGAAAGCGGATACGGATACGGATACGGATAGTACTAGTATCCAACACGGATAATCCGTATCCGATGCGTAGTATCCATTTTACCGGATATCCGTTTATCGGATATCCGTATCCGCCAAACATATGTTTAAAATATTACTAATAATATTAGTATTAGTATTACTAATAAAATAATAGTAAAAAAAACCTTAACCGTTTATTCCCTAAAACAAAACACACACATATTCCACTCAAAACAAAAACACCCTACAGTTATTATTTTATTAGGTATATTATAAAATGCCATGTATTATTATTTTATTGGGTATATTATCATAGAGTTACACTAAAGTTACAATACACCATATCACGCACAACATACACCCACTAAAGAACATATACTCCACTAAAAAAAACTAATTTTATTTCATTTATCGTTCGTACAAAACAAGGTAAAAGAAATCCTCATTTCACTCCAAAAAAACCCTCATTCCGCCACCTCCTCCTTCGCCGCATCAACCCATTATTGCTCATCAACCCGCCACCACTTCTCATCAACCCCTCTGTTGCGCATCAACTCAGTCGCTCCGTCTCTGCGTATCCCCTCCTCCCACATCATAAAGTTAGCAACAACAGGTACATAAAAAATAAAAATACAAATATATAACTGTATTTATATATTGTTCATGTGGTTGTTCATTAGTTTTCTTAATTATAAATAAATGTAGGAGAGAAACAAAGAAAACAAAGAGATGGTTTTGATTGTGATGAGAACCGAAGTTAATAAGAGGTATATTATATACAAAATAAAAATGTATGCTTATTAAAATAAAAATATCAATATGTTTTGAAGATTAAAAGGTCCACGAGGTTATCATTCTCAATAAGTTTGATTTAATTTAAAAGGTGCATATTTATATCTACTGTTATGGAATGCTACCGTTATTTAAGCCATATTATCACTTTGGAATGCTACTATTATTATGGAAGCCATAATTGTTGATGTTAGGAGGTAGTAATTTTCTTATATATTTATCTGGATTGGATTGGATTTCATTGGATTGGACATTTTAATAGTTATTTTTTTGCGATGGCTAAACAATGTAAACGGATACAGATATTATTAGAATCCGAGGTATACGAACGAATACGGATATGGATTTTTGTTTTAACAATCTGGGAGGATACGAATACATATATGGATAGTGCATCCATATAGTGGATACGGATATGGAAAACATAGTATCCGATCCGTATCCATCCATTTACCATCCCTATATAATTTGAATGGAAATGTACCCAGAAAATAAATTCAAATCCCCCATCCCCCCTGTTGAAAAAAAAGAAACTAGATCAATTTTAGGTTGGGTTTGCAAACACCCATAAATACTCCGACATTAATTCATACTCAATTTTAACTTAGTTTTGATTTCTAGAATATTAATCGCAAACAACAATAGTTACTTTTTTCACAAATTATATAATGAATAGTGAATTATAATTTTTACATCCACTTATATCATAAATCGTGAGTGCGCCCAATTAAATAACTTAAATGCATAACATTTCTCACTCTGTTTTTTTAAGCTAATTAAATCGTTAATCAGGAGTTGTATGGTGAGTGCAAAAATCAAGAATTGCATTTTGGGTGATTAGTGATTTTTTATTCCAAATTAAATGACCCTTAACTTGAAAACATGACATGACATGACATATATAACACCATTAATATTAGTTATAATTTTGCATAACTTTGTGTCAAAAATCACAACACAAATGCAGTTTATTCGGTCAATTTCTTATCATGTCATCGTGTTATTGTATTGTGTTATAGTGTCGTTTACCACTAATTTAGGGTTTAAGTTAGCATAAATAAATTAAAGCTTATCATTCAGAATATAAATGAATTTGGGTTTGAGTCAGCATAATAAAATACACACACTTATATACACACATAGAGAGATTTGAATACACATACACATAAATAAATTCAATACAAAATACACACACACACATTTAATAACATACACACAGACATACACTTATTAATGGTATAAAATACACACATATAGACACCTAAATACACACACATAAACACCCAAATACACACACATAGACACCCAACTATACACACATAACAAAATAATGTTGGCCAGAGTAGAGAGTACCTAATAGAGATGTGGTGGCCGAATGAGAGAGATCTAGTGGCCGAAAAAGAGACTTGGGCAACAATTAAGAGGGAGAGAGAGAGAGAGAGTTCACATTAAATGAGAAAATAGTTTGGGGTTTTTATATATACATGTTTTAGTCACGGTCCTAGGCTGTCACCCACTTGCGACGACCATTTTTTTTTTTACACATAAAAAACATGGTATGGTTACCTTTGGGGACACGAATAAGGTATGTGACACCACACCATGACTAGTTTAAAATGATCATGACCCAGGTCTATGACCAAACTTAACTAAACCCCTTACATTTATCACGCATTTGGTCATGGTTCGGGAACATGACCCACTTTGGTGGGAATTTAGCGCCCATTTGGTCACGGTTCGATCACGAACCATGGCCGTGATCCCAATAGTCACGGTCTCTGGTCATGACAACCTCCATTGGATGTCAACTTTTATCTTGGTCACAGATTTGTCACACTCTTTTTTGTTCTAGTCATGATCTAGGGTTGTGACCACGTGGTCATGGTCATGGGCCGTGATCCGCCTGTTGTAACCCTTCTCGATTTATGGTGTAGTGAAAATCACAAACCAATACCACCACCTTCATCTTGTGAAAGAGACATCAACACCACCTAGACACCATCGAACCAACACACGCCGCCACCAACCCATCTCTAAATAGTTAAAATCACAATAATGTCACAAACCCAATAAAACCGAAATCAATTTCAGAGAATGAGAGATAAATATATTATAGAGAGGGTTATTCTCTTAGGCCTGATCGAGATCACCAGACCACCACTATCTCCCAAACCACTTGAAAACACCACACACATGAATACCTATCTACTGGAACCACAACTCGACGCCACCACCATTATCTAGTCAACACCGACACATCAATACTACCCAAACACCATCAAGCCAACACATGCCACCACGAAATAATTGGAACCCAACCCAAATCGATTTAGAAAGATATAGAATCAAATCAATAGGGAGGCGGAGGGAAAAATCAATAAAATCTGTGTAAGATAGATATTATCTCTCTAAATTCCGCCAGATATCGCCAAACGACCCAACATTGTTTAGATTGGCAAGTAGGACACATTAGGTGGATCCTATCACCCTTTCTTATCCTTGCTCAGGTTTGACAATTTGAATGAGAAATACAACCCATTTTGGTTTTCCTAAGTTATCTCAATAAGAAATTTTCGTTGCTGCAGATTTTAGGAGGGGATTATTTGTAAAAATATGTATTCAGAGATAAATTACCACACTAAGAGATTAATAACAACACTATGGCCAATAGGAGTTCATTCGAAGATTGAGAAATTTTCTAGAAAAAACAAGTTGAATTTAGTCATGTATACACCTTATGAAAATATGAGTTATGTTATATGTATAAGGTTACTGGAAACGCATGAGATATAAAGACCAGCAAAATCAAGGAAGCACATATGACCCATTGAGTAGCTTGGCTAGGAAGGTCCTCGAGGAAACTACTTTTGAGAATACAAGTTGCAAAATAGCTTTGGATGATTGATCATATTTCAAAAAAACCTACCCGGTTAAGCATATTATGAGCAACCATTAGCTTTCTCGATTTAAGATTTAATGAGCTGTAAAAGGAACTAAAGTTAAGGGCACTATCTGACATAAAGCAATATTCCTTTTTCACGTGATCCTAGGCATGCAAACTTTTCATTATATATTAGGCGGTGTGCCTGAGCCATATGCTAAAGCTGAAACACTTTTAGTTCAAGTAATATTTTGTCTATTTTATAAGGAAGACTTTAACCCATGCCTAATGAGTTTGTTCCCAACAATCAGCTAATAATGATTTGCTAGTAGAAGACTCCAAAAAGGGAAACGGACACTAAAAAATCCATGGGTTAAAGATGAAACTATATATTCTGCATTAGTTCATTGAAGAAATCATCAATCAATACCTCGATATAACAACACACATATACACAAAGATAAGGAGATATAGAGAGCATATTAGAGAGAGACAATAGACTTTAAGTTTCTTAAGAGAGCTAAAACCCTTTATAGACTTGAGAGGATAAGTTTTAATTATTGAGATTGAGTGTTTGCAAGCATTTATTTCCATTCTCAAAGTGAAATAGAACTTGATCTCTTATGGACGTAGACCAAGTTCGATGAACCATATTAATATTTGTGTTCTTACAACTTATTTCCTCTATTTTGAGCACTTTTATTTCACTATTGAGTTTTACTATTATCATTTATGAGAGATATATTTATCATCACCATGAATATAGGTTATGCCTTAGCTTTCACTACAAGCACCCAGGAGATAAGAGAAAGTAATACTTATTCTTACCATCTAAGGAAAAATGATCTCTTACAATTGGTGACTCCGCTGGGGAGGTAATCTATAAAAAATGGTGAATGAAAACATAAACCGCGCTCCTTCATTTTGGTGACACTCAAAATAAGGAAGAACAAGTTATGGTTATTTAGGTTTCTCCAGTCACAACTACTGTAGGGAATGCTAATATGGGGAAATCTTCCATGAGTGATACCAAAGGGCCCACTAAAATAACCAATATCATGGTTAAATTCTTGGAGTTTATTCAAAGACAATAAGAAAAGGTGATGTTTGGTTCCACGATGGATTCAAGTTACATTATTCCTTTTGAGAGAGTGACTGTTACACATGAAAGATCCATCAGTGCTACTATTAACATTGTTCCTACAGCCACTACAACCAACATTACTCCCATTATTGCACAAATCATACAAGATCATGCGATTAACACCCCTTGACTGTGGTTACTCCACCATCAAACAATGTAATAGAGGCAATTATTTCCCCTTGCTTAACCATTAAGGAGGTCAAGAGGAAAATGTTGGCATGATCCTCACAAACAATTAATAATGCAACATCAATTTATGATTATTTTCCTACTCTTTATCTAAAAGAGTAGAATGATGGTCCTTATCTCAAGGATACATTCCTCCAATCTTTGAGAAGTTTAATGGAAGAGGGGGAAATTCGAAGGAACACTTGAATGAATTTTTTGAGCACTTAGGTGATAATTGCAACAATAAAAAGCTACCTTTAAGGCAAATTTTCAAAATCCCTAACTGACAAAGCTTACACATGGTAATATCATTTGGTCCTAAGGAATATGGCTACATGGGAATATATTTATTTTCAATTCCTCTAGAAATTATTTTAAAATATGATGAGTTTATTGTGGCTCATCTTGCTCGAGAAAAGAAATGGCCAGGAGACGAGTTAATGGACTATATGAAGAGGTTTAGGGAGAGATCCCTAGACGTGAAAGAAGATGAAATGGAGAGAAAGCTTCTACAAATTTGTGTAGAAGGATTTATATGAGAATGCATTTATCATTTGATAAATAAAACTTGAGTTGTGGGAGATGGCCGCTCCAAGTCTTACAAGACTTGTCAAAAAGACAGGTCTGAATGCTCCCCCTCCCCCTCCATCGATGTCTCGGGATGATGCCACCAAAAAGAGGAAAGTTACTGACCCTTCCCCTGAGGATCATAGGCAAAATAAGAAAGGTGGGGATCGTGCCATCCCTATTTCCTCTGAGGATGCCTTGATTGGTCGTCTGGAGCAATTAAATATAGGTGATAGTGTCATTGGCCAGAGTTTGAAGGCCTTGGATGCTATCGGCGCTGTCATGACCGAGTCTGACAAGCACTTCTTCCGGTCCATGGATAAGCCTCTACTTGTCGAGTTCTCTCTTCACCTCTCCATTCAAGTAAGAACTATTTATTTTGTTTTTGCTTTACTTCTGAGTTTTTTACAAGTGTAACGTCGGCATTTGAACTACATCAGACTCTAGACTAACTTCTTTGCTCATGTTCTGCAGGTTCTTATCACAATGTATCATTATGTTAACTGGACCTTAGGGAAACTCCCTCTGATAGAGAAGGGCCAAGAGGCTGAGAAGACAGAGGCCACTTTAAATGCTGAAGTGGATCATCTGAAGGCTGCTCTGAAGAAGGCCGAGGTAAGTGTTAAGGGGATGAAGAAGGAACTGGACAAGTAGAAGGAAGATCACAACACTGCTATGAAAGCTCAGGCTAACTTCCTTCAATACAAGGTCGATGTTGCCATCAAGGCAGCCTTGGAAGATGCCTCCGAGAAAATCTTGGAGGAGTATAACGTCTCTAACGAGTTTGTCAGCTTTGACTTAGAGCACCTGGAAAGGGGCATCAAGGCAACTGGCAGATGGGCTGCCATAAAAGAGAAGAAATTAGGGAGTCTTGCAGCCGCTGAGTTCATTGACCTGGGTTATGCCGATCGTAAGTTTGCTCAGGCCTTGCAGGAGGTTGAAGACGAGGGAGGTTCTTCCCCCACCGAGACTGCCCCACAAGGAGGCACCATGACTGAGGACGTCGGTGCCCAAGATGAAGGGGTCGAAGTAGCTACCTCTGAGCAGGGACATGAATGTGTGACCCCCAATCCTAAAGCTGTCAACACTTAGATTTTATGAAGCAAATTTTATTTTTCTAACCCCTCATTAGTTGTAACCTTTGAAGAACATCGTCAGCTTATATTTTTGCATTTTACAATTGGATGATAACCTTTGAGGAGGGTTTTTATTTGTTCATTTGTTGATTTGTTTGTTGAATGCTTCTTTGCCATGCGATATGTTCAGCTCTGAAGTCTTGGTGCAATGATGTCTATTTAAACTAAATGAATAGTCTTACCTCAGACCTTGTCACAAAATTATGATGTTATAAGGTCTGAGGTCATCAACTAAGACATTACCCTTATAATTGATTTCACCAAATTAATGATGTTAAGGGTTTGAGGTCATCGAAGTATGATGTCTTACCTCCGACCTTGTCACCACATTATGAAGTAAAAGGTCTGAGGTCATCAACTAAGACGTTACCCTCATAAATAATTTCACCAAATTAATTATGTTAAGGGTCTGAGGTCATCAAAGTATGACGTCTTATCTCAGACCTTATCACCACATTATGATGTTGTAAGGTCTGAGGTCATCAACTAAGACGTTACCCTCATAAATAATTTCACCAAATTAATGATGTTAAGGGTCTGAGGTCATCAAAGTATGATGTCTTACCTCAGACCTTGTCACTAGATTATCGTGTTATAAGGTCTGAGGTCATCCTGGTATGATGTCTGACTCAGACCTTGTCACCAAATAATAATGTTAAGGCCTGAGGTCATCACTAAGATGTTATCCTCATACATTCTTTCATTAGAGCTCGATGAACCAAGAACTGACATGGAAACTCATCTCTCATTAATAATCTCTTCTTAAGATGATCTATTTACATAAATTTCTTGCAACATCATATGTAATACTTCTTTAGATGATCAACATTCTAGGGATTGGCAAAAGGTTCCCCCTCTAGGTTTTCTAGCCTGAAGGTCCCGGGTACAACCTCTTAGACCACTTTGTAGGGACCGTGCCAATTTGGGTGGAGTTTGTTTGCCTTTTGTAGTGTCTTCTTCAGTACTAAGTCTCCCACGTCAATGGGACTTGATTTTACCCTTTGATTGTAGAATTTTGCTGCTCTCTGATGGTACGTTGCTTATCTGATTTTTGCGTCTTCCCTTTTTTCTTCAATAAGATCTAAGTCTAGCCTTCTCTCTTCACCATTTTTATCAGGGTCATAGGTCTAAACCCTATGAGTAGGGAGTCCCACTTCCATTGGTATGACGGCCTCTGAGCCATGTGCTAGTATGAATGGGGTTTCTTCTATCGGTGTTCTTGTCGTTGTCCTGTAGGCCCACAACACAACATAAACCTCTTCAGTCCATCTCCCCTTTACTTCTTCTAACCTCTTCTTGATTCTGTGGAGGATTGTTCTATTTATGACTTCAGTCTGATCGTTTGCCTGAGGTCGACCAAGTGACGAGAAGAACTGCTTTATCGCAACTCTTTCGCAATACTTTTCTAAAGAGGAGTTCTTGAAATGGGTTCCATTATCTGAGATGAGAGTGTTTGGGAGGCCATGTATGCATATGATGTTCCTCCAAATAAAATGGAAGGTCTTCTATTCTATGATCGTTATCATCAGCTCTGCCTCCACCCACTTTGAGAAGTAGTCAATGGCAACTATCAGAAATCGGTAATTATTGGCAGCTCTTGGCAGGGGCCCACTAAATCAATCCCCCATACTGCGAATAGCCAAGGGGAGCTGATTGACGTCATAGGCTGATGAGGTTAGTGAGGTATAGCGGAGAATCTCTAACATTTATCGCACCTCTTCACGTAAGCTGCAGTATCTTTGGCCAAGGTTGGCCACCAGTACCCCTGTGTAACAATTCTCTTGGCCAAAGGTCTTCCTCCTATGTGACTGGAGTAAGAACCCCCATGCACCTCCTGTAAGACATGAGGAACTTATGTGGGATGAACGCATCTGAGGAGAGGTAACAGGAATCCCTTCTTATATAGGATGTCTCCTATTATGGAGAATTTTGAAGCTCTGTATCTTAATTTCCTCCTTTCTAGCTTTGATTCCGATAGCTCTCCCTCTTTGATATATCTAACGAGGGGGTCCATCTATGAATCTCCTATGTTCAAATTGAGACAAGGGTTGCTAACCTTTTCTTCCTTAATGGTCACTTTTGGTAAGACCTCGATCGGAACTATCCTTTTGATGTCTGTCCTTGTTGTTGAAGCCAACCTTACCAATGCATCTACGTGGCTGTTGTTTTGTCGAGGTACTCTCTTCAGTTTTGTCTCTTTAAAATATTCTAACATCATTTTCACCCTCTTCAGATACTTAGCCATCCTTTCATCTTTGGCCTCATAGACCCCTAATACTTGATTGACAACTAACCTTGAGTCGCTATGAAGTAGGAGTCATCTTACTCCCAGAGTCTTTGCCAATGAGAGACTTGCTATCATGGCCTCATATTCTAACTCGTTGTTAGATGTCTTGAAGTTGAACCTCAAAGCGTATTCAATGTTGGCACCATCTGGAGCTGAAAGTATCAGCCCTGCACCACTTCCACTGTCACAGGAAGAATCGTCAACGAAGAGATTCCAGATGTCTGCATCCGATGATAAGGCCCCTTTCGATATGATTCCTTACTTGAAGAGGTACCGATACTCCTCATTCACTACACCAAAATGGCCAAATTGTCACCTTTCAGCCGGCCACCCTTGTCAAGGTCATTGACCGTGACACAAGCCTTGTCACGGTCAACGACCGTGACAATTCTGTGTTACGGTCGTGTCAAGGTCAATGACCGTGACACAAAACGCGAGATTTGTGTCACGGTCAATGACCTTGACACGACCGTGACAACTTTTGCAGCAAAAAAAGCCCTAGGATTCTTTTTTCCCGCCTCTTTTGGTTTTCCCTCTCTCTCTCTCTCATCCGCGATTTCTGCTCTCTCTCTCTCTCTAAGCTATATTTTTTTCATCTCTTTCTCTTCCATTTCTATATGTATGTGTATGTATATGTGTGTATATGTATATGTGTATGTGTGTATATATATGTGTAAATGTTAGTGATAGTTAGAATTGTGTAAATGTTAGTGATAGTTAAAATTGTGTAAATGTTAGAAAAGTTCTAGAATTCATATGTTAAATTTAATTATATAAATATTTAAATTGATAATAATTTTATTCATGAAATTAATTCCATTAGGTAAAACCCTAGATAATTTTTTAACAGAATTTGATAATATTATATAAAGTTTAGTAAATTAACAAAATGTTGCCAATTGTATGTTTTTAGGAATATCATTAGTTACTTTCGTGCCCAACTATGTAGAATCCATACACATGCATGTTGTTAGAAAGTCTTAAATTTAACTCTCACTTTAATTTGTAGAATCTCTGTACTTGGTTGGATTTATCCCTTTATGATAATGAAATTTATGCTCCAATTATAATTATCTCATGTCATAATTTTATTGATAAACAATAAATGTAGTTGTCATGGTCGTGGTGGGGGGAGGGGGTGGGGGTGGGGGTCGTGGTGGGGGGTGGGGGTGGGGGTGGGGGTGGGGTGGGGGGTGTGGAGGGGAAATTTTAACAATTGTATATCTTTAATTAAGAAATTGTATAGCTTTAATTCTAATTTTAATTGTATAGTTTTAGATGAAAGTAAATTAATAATTAGTGCCAATTTCATATGAAAGTAGGATTGTCCCTCATTGTAAATTAGTAAATTAATAATTGTATACTTTAATTGTTAGTTTAATTGATGAAATATTAGGTTGGTTAGTTTTAAAAGTGGCATGACGTGTGCGTGTGTGTGGTGGGGGTGGGGTAGGGGTGTGTGTATGTGTACTATTAACATTTTTTTTATCTGTACTAATAAAAAATTTTACAGCAAAAATGTCTCCTTCAGATATTAAGGCGAAGATGATGATGTTGTTTATGATGATGTCGTCTGGGCTCGGTGGTAGCGGAGGCGACGAGGGCTCCTCCGCCCCTAGGCTCCCCAAATATTGAAAATTTGGGATTACCGTCGAGAACAAGTCGGAGCTATTAGCAAGGTCCCTTGAGCTGCTAAAGACGGTCATCGGCCCGGGCTTTATGAGTTGGAAGGAGGTGCCATATGAGCTCAAGTTAGCTGCTTGGGCGGCACTACAGGTAATATATTTATATTTATATGAATATTTCAATTTCAATTTCAATTTCAATTTCAATTTCAATTTCAATTTCAATTTCGATTTCATATTTATATTTATATTTATATTTATATTTATATTTATATTTATATTTATATTTATATTTATATTTATATTTATATTTATATTTATATTTATATTTATATTTATATTTATATTTATATTTATATTTATATTTATTCGCAACTAACATTGTATTTGTTGGACAGGAACAATTCAACTTGGATCCAAAGCTACGTGATCCCGTCTTGGAGCAGATTAGGGAGCAACTCAAGTCGTGGAAAAAAAATATGCGGGCACGGTACTTTGGGAAAATAAGAGAGTCGATTATCCAATGGCGTGAATCCGTCCCCCCAAGGACCCGATCTCATTGGCACAATGGCAGAAGTTCATTGACAATGAGATCGAGGATCGACAATTGGCATCTCGCCAATTGGGGAGGGAAAATCAGGCAAAAATGACGGACGTGCACTACTCTGGCCGGACCTCTTACGCCGAGGTGGAGCATAGGATGCATGTAAGATTTAATTTTTCTATAACTACGGAAATATATTATTCTTCATTATTTTACTTTGCGGGGCCGATACTAATTTTACTTTACTTTATTTTATTTCAGGGGGTAGGGAGTGGGCCAGGGGGTAAGCCACATAGGCTCGATACTTATGTGGCTCTTCGGACGAAGAAGGGGAAGGACAAGGAGGTGTCCCCGAGCGTCGCGGCCACGATTGTAAGTAATCCGACAGTTTAATTTTTGTTAATTACGTTATAATTTTTTAGTTTACTTATTTTACTAATCATGTGCTTTTTGTCGTTTTAGGCAAAGCTTAAGAAAGTGCATGAGTCGCAGTCTGATGCCGATAAGGCATCTTTGTCCACAGACGAACTCAGACAAGTGCTTGGCTCTGATCGTAAGGGGAGGACAAGGGGAGTGAGCTCGCGGGTGGCCAAATCTAGGATCATCGGATTGGAGACGAGCGACACCGGGTTGGCTCGAACGGTGGATTCACACGACGCGAAGCTGTCCCGTTTGGAGGCGAGGGTCCAAGATATGTACGCATTCATGAAGCGTACGTTGGGCGGAGGCCGCAAAGGAAAAGGGAAAGGGAAGGAGAAGGCGGTGGAGGAGGAGGTGTGGGAGGACGAGGCGCAGGATGACGAGTATGTGGACCTCGCTGCTTCATCACCGACACGTTCGTACTTCGATGATCCACTTCCCTATTTGGCGCCCTTCAACAGACCATTGTCGACACTTGGTTGACCGAGCGTGTTCATATTGGACGTATTTGATGGACAGCGGATAGGGAGGGGGTTGAGGGACCCGAATATCATCGAGGGTGGAATAGTTCATGGACGTGCGCTTCAACAGATGGAGTCCAGGGTGCTCGTCACGCATGTCATACCCGGGAAGGAGAACTCCCTATTGTGGTTGCGCGAACAATGCGGCACGACGTATATTAGTGGGTGTGTCAATTCGTATGTCGTGCGGCCTACTCACCTCCTCACATTTACCCAAGACATGTAGTAACATAATTTTTAAGTTTGTCCATTTTAATTATATTTGGATTATATCGTCATGTATATTATTTCTATTTTGAATATTTGGATTATATCGTCATGAATATATATTTGCATTATATTTAGTTTGTTTGGATATATGATGTTTGGAACAGGTACGACGTTCCTATAACAGGTACAAATATACTGTTGGGCAGTGGCAGTGGCCATACTGCCCAGCAGATTTTTTTAAATTCTGCCTAGAATTTTCACGGTCATTAACCGTGACACGTCCGTGACAACTTTTTGTCACGGACGTGTCACGGTCAATGACCGTGACAACTTTTTTAAAAAGGGTCACGGCTTTGTCACAGTTTATAACCGTGATAAACATGTCACGGTCATTGACCGCGACACGACCGTGACACAAAACGTGAGTTTTGTGTCAAGGTCAATGACCGTGACACGACCGTGACAAAAAAAGTTGTCTCGCCTTGAAATCTCACGGTCAATGACCTTGACAAATGGGCAGATTTGGTGTAGTGATTCTCCTCTAGTCCTCTCCTAATATTCTTGGATACAACCTCTTCCCGATCTCAGAAGACGTTTGGTGCAACCTCTTTCGGTTCTCAGAAGACATTGTTATTTGACCCTTCATCATCCCCTAGGTCATTCTCTACCTCGACATCTTCCCATGTGAACTCGGTAACGAAGTCTTGGAGGGTCTGCCCTTTGATGGCTACCCTAGGCTGATAAGTAAGGTTATACTCTCCCAACTCAATGGCCCAGGTCAACAATCTTCCAGACTTCTCAGGTTTATGTAGGACCTGTCTTAGTGGGGAATCGATGAGGACGACCATGGAATGAGCTTGGAAGTAGGGCTTCATTTTCCTTAAAGCATGTATCAGGGCGTAGGCTAACTTTTCCATACAAGGATAATTTTGCTCAGACCCTTGAAGGGATTTACTGTTGCAATATACAGGCCTTTGGATCCCAGTATCTTTTTGTACTATGGCTACACTTATGGCCGACTCAAAGACTGCTAGATAAACATACAATTTCTCTCATACTATGGGCTGAGATAATACGAAGAGAGACCCTAGTTAGAACTTGAGTTGGTTAAAAGCCTCTTCACACTCTTCGTCCCATTCAAAGGCCTTTCTGAGCACCTTAAAGAATGGAAGGCACTTGTCCGTTTCTCTTGAAACAAACCTGTTGAGTGCAGCCACTCTTCCAGTGAGCCTTTGAACGTCTTTGATACTCTTTGGTGTCTTCATGTCAAGTAACACCTTGATTTTCTCAAGGTTCGCTTCAATTCCTCTTTATTTAACGATGAATCTAAGAAACTTCCCAGCTCCTACCCCGAAGACACACTTTTTCGGGTTGAGTTTCATCCTATACAGGTCCATAGTATTGAAGGTCTTTTCAAGGTCTTCCACATGAGTGAAGGCCTTTAGGATCTTCGCTAACATATCGCCTACATATACTTCCATAGTCTTACCTATTTGGTCTTCGAACATCTTATTCATAAGACGCTGGTATGTTTCCCTCGCATTTTTTAGATCAAAGGGAATAACCTTATAGCAGTATGTCCCTTTATCGGTAATGAAGGATGTCTTCTCCGAGTTTTCTACATCCATGAAGATCTGATTGTAGCCTAAATACGCGTCCATGAAGCTCATGTGTTCATGCCCTGGAGTAGTATCTACCATATGATCTATCCGAGGTAAGGGATAGCTGTCTTTTGGGCAAAACTTATTCAGGTTAGTAAAATCAACGCACATTCTCCATTTTCCATTGGCTTTGGGCACAATGACTGCATTTGATAGCCACTCCAAATATATGAATTCTCTAATAAACTCAGCCTCTTCCAATTTTTTAACCTCTTCCCGAATGACGTCATACTTCTCCCTAGAATAAACTCTTCGTCTTTGTTTGATAGGCCGGGCATCTTTAGTCACGTTAAGCTTATGGCACATAACCTCAGGGTCGATGTCAGGCATGTCTGCGTGACTCCAAGTGAAGGCACTCTTCCTCTTCCTCGAGAAGTTTATCAGCTCTTCCTTGATTTCCGCCTTCAAGGCTTTGCCGATCTAGACGGTTTTTCCAGTTCATCCTCATTGAGGATGATGGATTCTACCTCTTCTGCGGCCTCTCCCTTCTTCAACTTTGTTTCATGTCTAGGGTCAAGTGTGTCAATGGTATAAGTGGTGGTTACCCTCTTATGGGCCTCTCTCTCTTCGGCCGAGTTGAAGTAGCATTCTCGTGCTATGGTCTGGTCACCTTGCACTTCCCCTATCCCATAGGGGGTCGGAAATTTTAGTATCTGATGAACCGTTGACGGCACGGCCTCGAATTCCTTAAGGGCCACTCTTCCTATGATGATGTTATAGGCCGAGAAGACATTTTTGTCCCTAATGAAAAAATTGATCTCCCGGGTTAACCTCTTAGGCCACTCATCACCCATCCGTACTTCCATCTCATACATGTCCAATGGGTGGACCTTTTCACCGCTGAAGCCCATTAAAGGATGGTGATAGGGTACCAGCCTAGCTCTGCTGAGACCCAGGCTCTTGAAGCAGGGCCAAAACATCACGTATGCTAAACTCCCCTCATCTACGAGATTCTCTGCACCTCGCATCCATGCACTCTTATTGTTATTACCAAAGGGTCATAATGTGGGGCTAAGATACCTTTGAAGTCGAGTCGGGAGAACCCAACTATAAGAGTGTCCATGTCCACCTTCTTTCTCTTCTACGCTGTATCGAAAGACGTTAGATTTACAACTTCAAGTTTGGCCACTGACTTGGCCTCTGCCACATGAGCTTTTATGTCAGCCACTTCAGAGCCACCCCCCGCAAGTCCTCCACATATGGTTTCAACACCAAAGGAGATCATGCCAACCCTCTTCATCGGGGTGTTGTCATTTTTTAGCGGAAGGTCCGAATCGTATTCATCATCACCTTCTGAATCATTATCTCTTCCAGCTGGGGCATCGACACAGCATCGATCGTTTTTCCTCTTCTTAGGGTCATCTCTTACACCTTTAGGAGCCTTGACATCAACATACTTCCTCAACTTTCCATATTTTAACATCTTTTCGATCTCATCCTTCAAGGCGAAGCACCTTTCTGTAACATGGCCATGGTCTTAGTGGAACTCACACCACAAGTTCTTGTTCCTCTTATGCGGAGGGGCCTTCAGTTTCTCCGGCCATCTTAGAGACCTATTATTCTTGATCTTGTTGAGGATATGTTCACAGCTCACAGTTAGAGGAGTATAGTGGGAGAACTTGTCGTTGTTTGACCTCTTCTTTCCATCTTTCTTTCTTTGGGACTTCCCACTACTACCGTGGTTCTCATCCTCATACTTGGAAGCCATTACCTCTTCAGCATTCATGGCTTTTCCAGCAGTTGCCAATAGCTCTGCCATAGACCTGAGGGGTCTTTTGCGAGTTTCCATAACAACTTCCTTTTCTGAAGACCTCCTATGAGGGCGATCATGGCTATATTCTCTTCATAATCGTCAACCTCAAGCTTTTCTTTGTTGAACCTGGCGATGTAGTCTCTTAGTCTCTCGTCTTTGCCTTGCTTGACATACAACAGGTGAGTGGTCTTCTTTTGAGGTCTTACCCCAAAACAGAAGTTGTGAATGAATCTTTCAGCTAAGCCCTTGAAGTTCTCAATCGAATTCTTTGAAAGAGAAGTAAACCAACTATCTGCTGCTCCTATCAAAGTCCCGGAGAAGTCCCGACACTTCATCTCATCAGGTATTGAGTAAATGTCCGTCGCTGACTGATACATCTCAATGTGATGTATAGGGTTAGCGCTACCGTCATACTTGGGAGACACCAAGGGTGGTTTGAACTTAGCAGGGGTTGGAAAACTCACTATCCTGGCCACAAAGGGGGAGCCTTTCGAGAAACCTCTTTGCAATGGGTCTCGGCTCTTAATGAGATCTCCTATCTTTTCCTTAAGACGTTGAATAGAGTCATTCCAGGGTCTCCCACCATCGGCCTGGTCGAGGTTGTCCCCAGCCACCTCTAAGGGGTTGACTGAGGGTTCCCCAGTCGCAGCACAATGTCGGCTATTGACCTCTTCCTGGTCTCTTCCTCTTCCTACATGAGGTCGGCCTTAGTGAGGCCGACGTTGTTCGTCTCCTCTTTGCGAGCCGGTGGCACTCCTTGACGTTGATAACCTCTGTCTTAGGTCATTTACTAGGCCTAACCTTTCAAAGGATGACCCTCTGCTCAGTTGATCAAAGGCGGATCCTCATTGTTGGGCTTCTCCGCCTCTTTTGCCTCCATAACCTTGGCTTTGTTGGATAGGGCGAACTGTATTGTTTGAAACCTCATACAGCTCCCAACAATCTTTTGGTACCTCTTCCGCCTCTAGATCATCATACCTGTCCTCAGGGCAAGGGTTTCCTTGCCTCCCCAAGCGTAAGCGCCTAGGGTCAGCAATGTCCCTCCTCCACTAGGGTGTAGGTTGGTCCTTCCTCGGTGCCTGGGGTGGTCTTCTGGCGTCAGGATGAGGCTGGACAACCGTCGGAGTGATCATTTCCAATAAGACTCCAGGTGGCCTCATCATATTTTGGCTGAGCTGTGCAAATTGCTCCTACATAGCTTGTTGCGTTACAGCTAAAGACCTCAAGGTTGCGGCTACATCCTCCATTTCTGACTGAGGTGGTGCCTGGCTGGAACTAGGTCCTCCCGCACCAGGCGGCGAAAGAGGCGGTGGTAATTCTGGTGCCATATGTTAACACTAAAGAGTTTGAGTAGCAGATGAGCTTAATACCTTAAAGGACCTCTTTCAATGGTGAAGCAGGTCCACGCACGGGGTGGTGCCTGGTTCACCACCAGAGTCTCTGGTGAGGTTAAGCAGACAAAGAGGAAGAGATAGCTTCTCTGTTCCCATAGACGGTGCCAAAATGATGATACTAGAAATAGCACCACCCTTCAAGGTGTTGTGAGCTCAATTCAATGTTAACAATGGCAGTATAAGGGTATATACACACATAGTAGAGGGAGATGAGGAAAAGATGATTTACATCGGAATATAAGTGGTTCAGCCAATCAGGCCTACGTCCACTATGCAAGTGTATGATGTGTATCAATGTATGAGGGATCTAATGGCCATAGATACAATCTCTCAAGCTTTCTCTCTCTTCAGTGTAATTTGACAGAGTTTTTGCTAGGGTTGCTGATTTCGGATCCCCTTTAAGAAGGAGAAGACAAGTATATATAGTAGCTGGGGGTGTAGTGTACCCCCATGCATGCAATGAGCATGTGTGTATTGATCTAGCCAATGCGATGAAGACAGCTATCCCTATAACATGTAGATAATGATGATGAAATATTCCCCCCCACGTGGGGGGAATGATTTGTTATAACTGATTTGTGTCCATGTGTCCTTATCCAAACAAATGTGCATAAGAGCTCGGCCAACCGTGCTTGGTCACAACCTCGGCCTGGAAGAGTACGAGGTTGGTAAACTTTAGTTGTTACTCGATCCGAGGTTAGTCCTAGTGACCTCGGCCTAAACAGAGCCGAGGTTGCATAAACACTATCACAAGGTCAGCTTGGTCCGAGGTTGAGCTGATACAGATTAGGAATATCGGCTGATTCCCTACTGATGCTGACTTTTGATGGGAGCGTAGCTGTAACCTCGGCCTACTCTCAGCCGAGGCTGCCATACCATGTCCGCCATGATGAATCTATTCCAAATGATCTTGAAGACCTCTCCTGACGAGATTGGTAGTAACATCGGCAACGGCCGACCTTGCTTAGGACGAGGCCACTGATCATTGATCCATGGTCCTTCCACTTGTCGGTCACATCCATGGCCGAGGTTGATGCCTCAGAGCCAAGGTGGTACATTTGGGGTATATCAGGCGCATTTAAAAATTTCACGAGAGCAATAAAAAACATGGCACTGATCATTCGATCTCTCCCAATCATGGCCAATGTCACATGTAAATAACAAGCCAGCCAACTAGTTAGAGGAACTCACTTTACACAAATAAATTAAACTAACGGAGGTTAAGAAGTAGGCAAAATGAGAAGTAAAAGAATAACAAGTGGAAGTTTGATTGGGTGGATCTCCATATCCTTGCAGTGTTGAAGAGGCAATGCATTGTTGCAATACTATCTTGGAAAATGAATTAGTTTTTCCTCCTAAGAATTCTCCACCTTTGCTTTAGTGACAAATGTTGAAGTTGATCCTAATTATTGCCAGATTCATTAGCGTATTGTTCATCCCACGATCTCATATTTTACCTTGAGGGAAATCATTGATAAATATGTGTCGAGTGGAAGTTTATAGATTCCTCGTGGCATTGTAAATAAAAATACATTACCAGTGCATAAAGCATGCATGGTGGTCTATTTCGATGAGGAAGAAAACGATCAAACAAGAAAGGGAAGAAGACGAGAATATGAGTTCAATACATTATGTGATAGCTGTTTATAAGGAATGGAAAATGTGGTCATTGCTAATAATGAACCAACGGGTTGTGATAGTGAGCAAGCTTACACATTGAAGATTATGAAGTGGACCCAAGTTTAGAGCATCAAGATATATATAAGTCACTAATATTTTAATGGTTCTTCTATCAAGTGGGAATGTCATTGGAAATAAGGATGGTGATTACTTGGGAAATCTTGGAAATAACAAAAAAGAATGTTGTTCCCTTGTTGAGATGGAATGGACCTTTGGACTTGTTATTACAAAAGTTTATGTCTGCAATCACTTTCTTAGAATCGGATAGATTGACCGGGTTCCCTCATAATAGGCCTTTGTGAGTGACATCAAGTATTAATGGAACAAGATTCTTTAGATCTTTATTGGATAGAGGTGCTTTGGTAAACATCATGCCTATTATCTCATTTCATATAACCAATATCTCAAACATAAGAATGGTTGAAATACCTCTCTCAATATTAGGTTACGATAAGCAAACTTCCAAGTCCATTGGTTATGTGAACGTTGGAATAACAATGGGCAACATTACATCATGCCTCAAATTCCATGTGATTGCATTGACTACATCCTACCATTTGTTGATTGGGAGAGTTTTGATTAACAACCACATATTAGTCTCATAGAGATATCACTAGTGTGAAAAGACAAATAATAAACGAACTGAGATTGTGATTCGAGAAACTAAAAAGCCTTTTGTAATTGAGGAAGCATATTTAGTAGATGCAACTTCCTACACTGATTTGAAAGAAGAAGTAAGTGTCCTAACGAGGGGCATCAAAGGTCTGCAAGTTCCCTTTATCAAAGATAGGTTTGGAATCATCAGAGACCGAGAAGAAGAATTTGAAGAAGCCATGCAAGTTGAGCAAGTGAGGCAAAGCATGCCTGAAACTCATTATATTTATCAATAACTTAGAGATAGAATGAAATCAAGGATATATCCAATAGAATGGGAGGTGAGGAGGCAGAG
Organism: Sambucus nigra; assembly: GCA_949130495.1. NCBI lineage: Eukaryota > Viridiplantae > Streptophyta > Magnoliopsida > Dipsacales > Adoxaceae > Sambucus > Sambucus nigra. The sequence goes on from OX422220.1 coordinate 95,309,739, forward strand.
CGACTCGAGTAAAGTTAATGGAACATCTTGGGAGAAATAAGAAAGCTATAAGAAAAGGAAAGAAATAACTTCCTCTGAATGGAAATGTAAAAAAATTATTCTCACTAATAGAGGTGTAAGAGGGAAACCGAAGAATCCGAGAAAGCTGTCCCAGAATATGAAAATTATTTAATATATAATTAAGGATAATGTCTTGTCATTAATAATTCTAACATTCGTGAGTTTATGAAAATATTGAAGAGGAATCTAAATGTATGCAAGATCATCCTAAGCCTAAAGTTCAAGAGTTAGAATAGATTGACATAGATGAAGGTAACGATGAACTAAGGTTGGTCTCTATTTCGAAAGATCTAGTAGTTGTGAAGAAGTGGGATCTGATTGAGATCATTCGAGAGTACAAAGATGTATTCTCATAGGAGTACACTGAGATGTTGGGGTTAGACCAAAAAGTGAGCTATCCCAAGTTGAATGTTTTTCCCTCGGCATTACCGATTAAGTAGTCAACCAGAGTATACAAACTAGCATTGAATCTCAAAATCAAGGTTGAGGTAGAATGATTGTTGTTAGATATATTTATCAAACCAATTTAACATCCAATTTGTCTCTCTAGCATTATGCCAGTGGGAGAGAAAGATAAAACATAAATCTGCATTTTTGTTTATTTTAAAGATATTAATAGATCTTGCCCTAAATATGAGTTTGCTTTACCTTTAAACGATAGCTTGATCGATAAAAATGTTGGTCATAATGTGTAAAACTTCATTGGATGGTTATGATGTTTACAACTAGATCAAGATGGATGCAACTGATGCATAAAAACTTTCAGAACTCATTTGGGTAATTTCATGCACAATGTAATGCCTTTTGATCTGAAAAATGCGAGGGCAACATACCAACGGATATTGATGGCTATTTTTCATGACCTTTTATATGACATTATGGAATTCTATATGGATTATCTAGTTATTAAATCGAAGAAGGAGTATTCTCACTTAGCTGACCTGATAAGAGTTTTCAATAGATGCAAGAAGTACAAGCTAAATATGAACCCATTCAAGTGTGCACTTGGTGTAACGAGTGGGAAATTCTTGGGTTTATGGTGGATCGAAAGGGAGTACAGATGGATCAATGAAAACAAAAATATATATTCTCGATATTCCTTGTCCAATTACATATAAAGAGCTAAAGAGCTTCCTTGGGAAGATTTCTTACTTGAGAAGAGTTGTACCAGATTTATCTGAGACCACTCACCCATTGATGGGGCTTCTTCGGAAGACAATAATATTCAAATAAGAGGAAACACACCAAGAATATTTTGACAAGCTTAAGAGATTTCCCACTTCTCCTTAAATGATGATTTCACTCAAGGCAGGAGTGCCTTTGTTACTTTATCTGACCTCTACTACAAGGTCCATTAGTGCACTACTGGCATAAGAGGTTGAGGAAAAAGAGAGAAATGTCTACTACTTATGTAGAATTATTCCTAAACCCGAGTAAGGTATACCGACATTGAGAGGCACTGTTTGGCCTTAGTCTTTGTAGCTCAAAAACCTAGACATTACATGTTATCTTTCACTATTCATATAGTGACAAGATGTGATCCATTCATATTTTTTATGAATGAACAATTCTAATTGTGAGAGTAGTAAGATGGTTCCTCATAATTTTTAAGTATGATTTAAATTGCATGGTTCCTCGCACAATCAAGAGTAAATCCTATGCATATTTATTAGTTATCTCTCCTTCAGGTTTATTCGAACCACGTTATGAAATTATACCTGGAGATGATTTTCAAGCCAATATTTGTGAGTCATACTTAGAGTAATGGCCCATTGAATTTGATGGTTTATTGGATCAAGGAAAAGGAGGAGCTGGTGTGATTTTATCTAGAGGAAAGGAGAATATTTCTTTGTCTTTCAAATTAGTCTTCCATTATTCAAATAATGAGGCAAAGTATGAAGTTTTCATTTTAGGGTTGCTCAAGGAACTTTGAAGAGGCATTTGTTCACTTTGCATTAAAGGATATTCTAATTCAGGGGTCAAACAAGTGAATTGCGAATACGCATTAAATCACATCAGTCTTGCTACTTATCAAAAAATCATACAGAGGTTGATTGTAACAACCCAGGTTTTCGAGCGACTATTTTATACTATTTGGCCTAATGGGCTAATTTTATAAAATAGGGAATGTTGGAGTAAATATTATTTCCCGTGAGACTTAGGGATAATATTTACTATGCTTTGTCTATTTACCGATTATGAGAAGGTAAATAGTGTTATATTGCGTATTTTGCGTCGTTATATGTAAAACGACGGTTATGACCTATATTTAAATCGGGTATAATTAATGAATTAAAATGGAATTGGAACGTAAAAATAGTTCACACTTTCCCGAATGCCAAAATAGGGGGTACGGTTGTTTTTAGAATAGTCGAGATAGTCGAAATAAGTGCCCAGTTGTAATTTTTGGGATTTGGGCATTTTTAAGGGGTTATGACTCAATTAAGTGGTTACGAGTCATTTTAGTGGTGTATTAACAATTAAAAGTGGGGATTCATGTTTTGAGACCCGTATAAGTCCCCCACCCCTTTTTCTTTCTTCATTTGTGTTAGAAGCCAAAGGAGAGAGAGAGAGTTGGGAGAAATGGAGAGAAAGAGAGAGAAATGAAGATTTGGACCGGATTTCCGTTGCTACCGGAAGAGGATCAGAGACTACGAACCCCGAGGCAAGTTTCTTACTTGCTAGATGTGATTTAATGTGATAAATTGCATGTATAGTTAGGTCTTGGAGATTTAACCCATAAATGGGTATTTGTTGATTTTGATGTTTAAACCTTTAAATCTTAGTTTTAATTGGATTTGAGGAGTATATATTAGTTATAAATGGTGTAGGATTGATTTAGGTCGAATTGTTGTTGTTGAAGTTGGGAGAAATCAAGTTTTGGGGTTTTTGGGATTTTAGGGTTCTTACACCCCGTAGCCCAAATTGGGCAAAATCTCAGGACCGAATCGATTCGGTCCCAAGGGCGAATCGATTCGGATAAGGAGAGGGTTACAGGTCTTGCAGACCGAATCGATTCGGTTTTAAAGCGAATCGATTCGGCAATTGCAGAAGGTCAGTTTTTGCTCACCGAATCGATTCGGCTGTTTAGCGAATCGATTCGCAAGGGCGAATCGATTCGGTCCAAGGGGCGAATCAATTCGGTTCCCCTGTTTTTGTGAGATTTTCTTATTTTGTTTTAGCCCGGTTATTTTAGGTTCGAGGCTTAGGAACCTTCCTTTGGGAAGTAATGGGGAGTCCTAGAGGGTTGTATTGGGTAGACTAATGTCCTAGGCTAAGAATGGAGATTTATGTTTACCTGAGGACTAGTTTGGATTAGGTTAATGTCCAACGGATATAGGAGGTTAACCTAAAGATATATTTGAAGTTAAAATATTAATGTTGAGATTTTGAGAGACACTCCATTATGGAGACTCACCTTGAGGGCTTATGAATTATATAAACTATTTGAGGCTATTTTGAGGTTAGTGGCACTTTGGGTCTTAGGTCATTAATAAAATATATGACTTAATAAGAATGGTATGCCCCTTCTAAAGCTTGGTGCCAAATGGCTAAATGGATGATTTTTGGAAATGTAAAATATGAGTTTTCAAAAATGGAAAAAGTAATGTTTTTCATAAATGTTAATTTATGGATACACACCTCTCTAAATCGCTATCATAAGGTAAGTCGCGCGCGTTGTGGTGAAGCCCCCTGGCTAATGATGCAGGGTCGATATAGTCCCTAGGCCATGTGAGCGTTTGTTTATATATATTTCTGCGCTGGTTAGGAGAATCCGGGTGTGGTCTTGACTATCCCGCAGGCACATGGTCACTTCCCGACGTTTCGATAGGATCCCAGGTTGTCTTGGAGGCCCTGGAAGATGATAGCCATTTAGGGGTGCGCACAGTGGGGAAACCCGGACGGGCGGTCTTAGAATCGTTATATATATATATATATATGAATATAACTATTCTAAATCAAGTTGGACTTGATGTTTGATGGGTTCCATAAAGAGCACAGTAAAATGCCATATAGAGCATGATGAAGTGCCATGAAGAGAACGATGTAAGGCCATAAAGAGCCTATGATGATGATCATATTCCTGATAAGGAAGATATTTTTATAAAGCGAACAATTATGATAAATGCCACTAGAGCATGAAAAGTATGATTATATTTCCTGATAAGGAACAAATTCATGAAATGAATTAGTGTATGATGAGATTAATTTGGTAAACACTTGATAAAGTGTTGTACCATTTATATGTATATTCCTAAAGATAGAATTAGGAATTGTGCCAATAGATGATGGAGGGGTTTTACTTTTATATTTTCTTTGTGTAGCTGTAGATGTGACCTCCCACACTTATGCACACACATGTATTTATTTATTATTTCGTGCTTAGGGTCTAATGGATCTCGACGATCAACCTTGCCTAAGTAGTAGTGTATCGGGGGGGTTCCTTGTTTGGATTTCGCTTTGCGAGACACCCCACGCACGAATAGGGCATAGTGTTGAGACTGGGGAGAAGTTAGCCTTCTGTGCTTTCTATAACCTGAGCATCATTTATATATTGCGCTAGGTTGCTGCTAGATTGAGAGGTGAGGAATATTATTGTTGTCTGCGAGAGATTTACGCACTTACCTGCCATGCATTTTAGTCACATGGTAATCATATCAAACCCGGCCCTGACCGGTTTCTATATTTCTTTGTGCTGCATATTCCTTGCCGTTACAGGTGCTCCTCCGCACGGACACCCGTATTTACATATTCCTTTCCAGTTGTCATGGAGCTACAGCATATTGCGGATGTTGTAGGATACTTGTAGTAGACGCTCCTCTCTATTGTACTCTAGCTATGTTCAGTACTTTTATTCGGGCGTGTTTGACCAAGGTATTGCACTCATTTATAATATTGTAAATATTGATTGTAATACTTAACATATCATTTGTATTGGTCTGTGCACCGACAGCTTATTCGGTGATTATTTATTGTATTGTCATACTTTATTCATCGATTTTTGATACCCACCGTTTTTACAAATGGGATTGTCTAAGTGTTTCTCTTTTACTTTTAAAATTTTTTTGTATATGACAATCCGTTTTCTAAAACGATTGGTGGTTATCTCATACTATTATGTTAATCGACAGTGATGCTAAGAATGGACCATCTATGATTCCAGTGATTATTGGAGTATTGGGATGGCCACCTATTATTTTAGTAGGCGGGTTGTCACAGATGGTATCAGAGCATTAGGTTCTAGAGTCCTTAGGAATCTGTGCGGATGTTTTACGTCTTCTGCGTTCCTCTCTGTTTGATGTAGAGCCTTAGGAATAAGGTCATTGAATTCTCTTGTGAGATTTCGTTCTCCTGCTATGGTATGAGGACCCCGAAGATCTTCTGCGCGTTCGTGTGAGACTTGTAAGTCGTTAGATGAAGGGCGTTGAGGAAGGCCGTGGTGAAGGCGTCGTGGGATGGGATTACTATAAGCTGTAGGCTGTGGTCGGGAATAAGGACCGATTTGGAGGTCTCCCCCTTTGTAGCATTATTTTATAATGCTGTTGTGACTACTAAGTACGGTGAAAATAGTTTTCCCAAGTACCGCTGCCGGTAGAGAGTGGTACTATGCTTGGAACTCCGAGCAATGTCAATTCGGAGTTGAGAGGTTCTTTATTAGAACAACATGTTGAAGTTTGGTTGGATCGAGGAAGTGTAACCTCGTTCGGTGAGAACGAAGGGCCCAAGAGTTTTGGCCTAGAATTGGGTATAGGAGTGTCCAGGTGTGAGGATTTGAGGAAAACCCTTCACTCTTTGGAGTAAGGTTGAAGTGGTGGGCAGGATAGTCGCCTCGTTATGGTGGGGCAGAATGTTTTTGCCCATAGAGAGAGCCTCTCAGTGGAAATGCTAGGCTCGTAAGTAAGTGTTGGAAACACTTTTGGAGAAGCAGTATTCAGGAGACCCCAATGGTGGACATCCACTCGGGGAAGGCTCGTGGAGCTAAGGTTGGGGAAGCTGGTAGAATGTTCTCCTTGCTGAAGAAGTCAAGGGAACTATGTGTTCTGATCTTGTCGATTGAAGATAACCGGCAAGAATAGGACTCCTGGTTGAGTCATTGATGGAAGTAGTTTAGTTCGGGTAAGACTAGAAAGTCGTGTCTTAGAACTATCGGTAGCAGCCAAGGAGGTTGGCTAGTATGTTAGTGGGACTTTCTAACTAGGGTGCAAGTAGTGCATTCCTTAGGTAAGATGGGAGTATATTGGTGTCATCCCTAGATTCGGGTGCGTATATCGAGCTTGTGATAGTATCGGTATGTATTTCTATATATAGTAGTAAGTATATTTATATGGCTTCCATGATAGGGGAGTTCTGTATTTTCCTTCTCACTCGTTATGGGGCGAGTGGTGATATATGTGGTACGTGCTATTTGTATTATATATTATACGAGTAGAGATATTCTTAGATTGGTTGGGGTGATAGCAAGCGAATATATCGCGAGGCTATCCTAGTTCTAGTTCTAGGAGGAGTACTAGATGTTCTCTAATATCTCTCCTGGATACGGGTTGAGACTTTATAGAGGTGGTTTACGGTATGTAGATAGTTTCCTTTAATATTTTTTATTTTTTTATTTTTTATTTTGTTCTGTTTACTTGCTTGTTTGCTTTGCTTGTGTATGCTATTGCCTTATCTCCATGACTGGCTAGTTAAGGTGACTGTGTGGAGGGGTTCCTTGTTTGGGTTTTGCTTCGGCGAGACGCTCCACGCATGAACCTTAACGACGTTGGGAGTGGAGAGATGTGCATTTTCTTTTCTGTTCGTTTCTCCTTTTTCTTTTAGTTAAGTGCTGGGTTGGAGGGTTTGGCCAAGAATCACGTATCTGAATGATTAAGGGCTAAGTTCAGGTGCAATATATGAGCACTATGATCGTTTTCCTCTGACTAACGTGGGGGACGACTAAGATTATGGATGTCCGATAGGGACTTATGGTTGTGCCTTAGTGAGAAGGCCATTCGTGTAGAGGTATATGTGTCCCTTGGGGTAGAGTAGTGGTGGCATCTTACTGAAAGTAAATGCCTCAGTCGATTGTTATGATAGGACTTAGACGTATATATGTAGTAGTAGAGTTTTGAGTTAGGATTCCGTCGATCCCGATCATGTGTCTTCGACCGTTACTTCTCGACGACTGACAATGCGAGGTAGTAGTGTAACGGGAGGGTTCCTTGTTTGGATTTCGCTTCGGCGAGACGTCCCACGCATGAAACCGAGCTAATGTCGGAAGTCGGGAAAGGTCTTGGACACTAGGGATATTTAGTGTTATACTTACGACTAGGTTAGGATAGATAGATTGACCTTAGGATTCTTAGGATGCTAGGCCCTTAGGGAATACGACGTTAGTTTAGGAAGATGGTTGGGAGTTGACCACAATAAGTTGTGGGTTAACTCTAAGTAGGATTTGGTCCCTAGACGAGAAGTATGGGATTTTGAGCTCGTTAGGATGTTAGGCCATTAGTGGTGAGGCCTCTCGTAATTAGAGGGTTACATGGGTAACCTACCTTTGGAGGAGTTGAAGTATAAGCTGACTTTTCTCCTGCACTCGTGTTGTTATGACCGAGAGTGGATCTGATTTTAAAGGAGAGATCGGAGTAGTAGTTTTTATGGATCGAAATTTCCGTGCAATAGTTCGGATCGTTTTCAATAAACGTTAGGTCGTGCGTAGCCTAGTATAGATGGCAATATGCCTTGTCTACTCGTTGGAATGGAAACAGCGAATAGTATATTCCTGGGACCGGGAGTGGTCCGGGGAACCTTCCTTTAGATTGGGTTCAGTAAGCAAGTAGACTTTTGAGGGTTACGCCAACGCGAATAGAAATTAGTAGTGTTGGAATTAGCGATTGTAAGTTAGTGTAGTTATTCCCTAGTAGAGGTAACGTGTTTCGAAAAGTAAGGCAATTAGTGCCGAGCTTGTGTGGGTATCTCCTCCCGTAGTAAAAGGGTGGGATCGATAGTTTCTGAGATCGATAGCGATGACCTTATTCTGAGTCCTATGGGGACATTTCTATTCGGGGGTTTGCTAGTATGATAGCACGATTTTTTTTATTATAGTATACCCTTTTTATGGTTATGGGTTACGCCCGAATTTTGAGGGAAAAATTCCCCTTTAAGGGGGGGAGTATGTAACAACCCAGGTTTTCGAGCGACTATTTTATACTATTTGGCCTAATGGGCTAATTTTATAAAATAGAGAATGTTGGAGTAAATATTATTTCCCGTGAGACTTAGGGATAATATTTACTATGCTTTGTCTATTTACCGATTATGAGAAGGTAAATAGTGTTATATTGCGTATTTTGCGTCGTTATATGTAAAACGAGGGTTCTGACCTATATTTAAATCGGGTATAATTAATGAATTAAAATGGAATTGGAACGTAAAAATAGTTCACACTTTCCCGAATGCCAAAATAGGGGGTGCGGTTGTTTTTAGAATAGTCGAGATAGTCGAAATAAGTGCCCAGTTGTAATTTTTGGGATTTGGGAATTTTTAAGGGGTTATGACTCAATTAAGTGGTTACGAGTCATTTTAGTGGTGTATTGACAATTAAAAGTGGGGATTCATGTTTTGAGACCCGTATAAGTCCCCCACCCCTTTTTCTTTCTTCATTTGTGTTAGAAGCCAAAGGAGAGAGAGAGAGAAGAGAGAGTTGGGAGAAATGGAGAGAAAGAGAGAGAAATGAAGATTTGGACCGGATTTCCGTTGCTACCGGAAGAGGATCAGAGACTACGAACCCCGAGGCAAGTTTCTTACTTACTAGATGTGATTTAATGTGATAAATTGCATGTATAGTTAGGTTTTGGAGATTTAACCCATAAATGGGTATTTGTTGATTTTGATGTTTAAACCTTTAAATCTTAGTTTTAATTGGATTTGAGGAGTATATATTAGTTATAAATGGTGTAGGATTGATTTAGGTCGAATTGTTGTTGGTGAAGTTGGGAGAAATCAAGTTTTGGGGTTTTTGGGATTTTAGGGTTCTTACACCCCGTAGCCCAAATTGGGCAAAATCTCAGGACCGAATCGATTCGGTCCCAAGGGCGAATCGATTCGGATAAGGAGAGGGTTACAGGTCTTGCAGACCGAATCGATTCGGTTTTAAAGCGAATCGATTCGGCAATTGCAGAAGGTCAGTTTTTGCTCACCGAATCGATTCGGCTGTTTAGCAAATCGATTCGCAAGGGCGAATCGATTCGGTCCAAGGGGCGAATCGATTCGGTTCCCCTGTTTTTGTGAGATTTTCTTATTTTGTTTTAGCCCGCTTCTTTTAGGTTCGAGGCTTAGGAACCTTCCTTTGGGAAGTAATGGGGAGTCCTAGAGGGTTGTATTGTGTAGACTAATGTCCTAGGCTAAGAATGGAGATTTAGGTTTACCCGAGGACTAGTTTGGATTAGGTTAATGTCCAACGGATATAGGAGGTTAACCTAAAGATATATTTGAAGTTAAAATATTAATGTTGAGATTTTGAGAGACACTCCATTATGGAGACTCACCTTGAGGGCTTATGAATTATATAAACTATTTGAGGCTATTTTGAGGTTAGTGGCACTTTGGGTCTTAGGTCATTAATAAAATATATGACTTAATAAGAATGGTATGCCCCTTCTAAAGCTTGGTGCCGAATGGCTAAATGGATGATTTTTGGAAATGTAAAATATGAGTTTTCAAAAATGGAAAAAGTAATGTTTTTCATAAATGTTAATTTATGGATACACACCTCTCTAAATCGCTATCATAAGGGAAGTCGCGCGCGTTGTGGTGAAGCCCCCTGGCTAATGATGCAGGGTGGATATAGTCCCTAGGCCATGTGAGCGTTTGTTTATATATATTTCTGCGCTGGTTAGGAGATTCCGGGTGTGGTCTTGACTATCCCGCAGGCACATGGTCGCTTCCCGACGTTTCGATAGGATCCCAGGTTGTCTTGGAGGCCCTGGAAGATGATAGCCATTTAGGGGCGCGCACAGTGGGGAAACCCGGACGGGCGGTCTTAGAATCGTTATATATATATATATATGAATATAACTATTCTAAATCAAGTTGGACTTGATGTTTGATGGGTGCCATAAAGAGCACAGTAAAATGCCATATAGAGCATGATGAAGTGCCATGAAGAGAACGATGTAAGGCCATAAAGAGCCTATGATGATGATCATATTCCTGATAAGGAAGATATTTTTATAAAGCGAACAATTGTGATAAATGCCACTAGAGCATGAAAAGTATGATTATATTTCCTGATAAGGAACAAATTCATGAAATGAATTAGTGTATGATGAGATTAATTTGGTAAACACTTGATAAAGTGTTGTACCATTTATATGTATATTCCTAAAGATAGAATTAGGAATTGTGCCAATAGATGATGGAGGGGTTTTACTTTTATATTTTCTTTGTGTAGCTGTAGATGTGACCTCCCACACTTATGCACACACATGTATTTATTTATTATTTCGTGCTTAGGGTCTAATGGATCTCGACGATCAACCTTGCCTAAGTAGTAGTGTATCGGGGGGGTTCCTTGTTTGGATTTCGCTTTGCGAGACACCCCACGCACGAATAGGGCATAGTGTTGAGACTGGGGAGAAGTTAGCCTTCTGTTCTTTCTATAACCTGAGCATCATTTATATTGCGCTAGGTTGCTGCTAGATTGAGAGGTGAGGAATATTATTGTTGTCTGCGAGAGATTTACGCACTTACCTGCCATGCATTTTAGTCACATGGTAATCATATCAAACCCGGCCCTGACCGGTTTCTATATTTCTTTGTGCTGCATATTCCTTGCCGTTACAGGTGCTCCTCCGCACGGACACCCGTATTTACATATTCCTTTCCAGTTGTCATGGAGCTACAGCATATTGCGGATGTTGTAGGATACTTGTAGTAGACGCTCCTCTCTATTGTACTCTAGCTATGTTCAGTACTTTTATTCGGGCGTGTTTGCCCAAGGTATTTCACTCATTTATAATATTGTAAATATTGATTGTAATACTTAACATATCATTTGTATTGGTCTGTGCACCGACAGCTTATTCGGTGATTATTTATTGTATTGTCATACTTTATTCATCGATTTTTGATACCCACCATTTTTACAAATGGGATTGTCTAAGTGTTTCTCTTTTACTTTTAAATTTTTTTTGTATATGACAATCCGTTTTCTAAAACGATTGGTGGTTATCTCATACTATTATGTTAATCGACAGTGATGCTAAGAATGGACCATCTATGATTCCTGTGATTATTGGAGTATTGGGGTGGCCAGCTATTATTTTAGTAGGCAGGTTGTCACAGATGGTATCAGAGCATTAGGTTCTAGAGTCCTTAGGAATCTGTGCGGATGTTTTACGTCTTCTGCGTTCCTCTCTGTTTGATGTAGAGCCTTAGGAATAAGGTCATTGAATTCTCTTGTGAGATTTCGTTCTCCTGCTATGGTATGAGGACCCCGAAGATCTTCTGCGCGTTCGTGTGAGACTTGTAAGTCGTTAGATGAAGGGCGTTGAGGAAGGCCGTGGTGAAGGCGTCGTGGGATGGGATTACTATAAGCTGTAGGCTGTGGTCGGGAATAAGGACCGCTTTGGAGGTCTCCCCCTTTTTAGCATTATTTTATAATGCTGCTGTGACTACTAAGTACGGTGAAAATAGTTTTCCCAAGTACCGCTGCCGGTAGAGAGTGGTACTATGCTTGGAACTCCGAGCAATGTCAATTCGGAGTTGAGAGGTTCTTTATTAGAACCACATGTTGAAGTTTGGTTGGATCGAGGAAGTGTAACCTCGTTCGGTGAGAACGAAGGGCCCAAGAGTTTTGGCCTAGAATTGGGTATAGGAGTGTCCAGGTGTGAGGATTTGAGGAAAACCCTTCACCCTTTGGAGTAAGGTTGAAGTGCTGGGCAGGATAGTCGCCTCGTTATGGTGGGGCCGAATGTTTTTTCCCATAGAGAGAGCCTCTCAGTGGAAATGCTAGGCTCGTAAGTAAGTGTTGGAAACACTTTTGGAGAAGCAGTATTCAGGAGACCCCAATGGTGGACATCCACTCGGGGAAGGCTCGTGGAGCTAAGGTTGGGGAAGCTGGTAGAATGTTCTCCTTGCTGAAGAAGTCAAGGGAACTATGCATTCTGATCTTGTCGATTGAAGATAACCGGCAAGAATAGGACTCCTAGTTGAGTCATTGATGGAAGTAGTTTAGTTCGGGTAAGACTAGAAAGTCGTGTCTTAGAACTATCGGTAGCAGCCAAGGAGGTTGGCTAGTATGTTAGTGGGACTTTCTAACTAGGGTGCAAGTAGTGCATTCCTTAGGTAAGATGGGAGTATATTGGTGTTAGCCCTAGGTTCGGGTGCGTATATCGAGCTTGTGATAGTATCGGTATGTATTTCTATATATAGTAGTATGTATATTTATATGGCTTCCATGATAGGGGAGTTCTGTATTTTCCTTCTCACTCGTTATGGGGCGAGTGGTGATATATGTGGTACGTGCTATTTGTATTATATATTATACGAGTAGAGATATTCTTAGATTGGTTGGGGTGATAGCAAGCGAATATATTGCGAGGCTATCCTAGTTCTAGTTCTAGGAGGAGGACTAGATGTTCTATAATATCTCTCCTGGATACGGGTTGAGACATTATAGAGGTGGTTTACGGTATGTAGATAGTTTCCTTTAATATTTTTTATTTTTTTATTTTTTATTTTGTTATGTTTACTTGCTTGTTTGCTTTGCTTGTGTATGCTATTGCCTTATCTCCATGACTGGCTAGTTAAGGTGACTGTGTGGAGGGGTTCCTTGTTTGGATTTTGCTTCGGCGAGACGCTCCACGCATGAACCTTAACGACGTTGGGAGTGGAGAGATGTGCATTTTCTTTTCTGTTCTTTTCTCCTTTTTCTTTTAGTTAAGTGCTGGGCTGGAGGGTTTGGCCAAGAATCACGTATCTGAGTGATTAAGGGCTAAGTTCAGGTGCAATATATGAGCACTATGATCGTTTTCCTCTGACTAACGTTGGGGAGGACTAAGATTATGGATGTTCGATAGGGACTTATGGTTGTGCCTTAGTGAGAAGGCCATTCGTGTAGAGGTATATGTGTCCCTTGGGGTAGAGTAGTGGTGGCATCTTACTGAAAGTAAATGCCTCAGCCGATTGTTATGATAGGACTTAGACGTATATATGTAGTAGTAGAGTTTCGAGTTAGGATTCCGTCGATCCCGATCATGTGTCTTCGACCGTTACTTCTCGACGACTGACAATGCGAAGTAGCAGTGTAACGGGAGGGTTTCTTGTTTGGATTTCTCTTCGGCGAGACGTCCCACGCATGAAACCGAGCTAATGTCGGAAGTCGGGAAAGGTCTTGGACACTAGGGATATTTAGTGTTATACTTACGACTAGGTTAGGATAGATAGATTGACCTTAGGATTCTTAGGATGCTAGGCGATTAGGGCATACGACGTTAGTTTAGGAAGATGGTTGGGAGTTGACCACAATAAGTTGTGGGTTAACTCTAAGTAGGATTTGGTCCCTAGACGAGAAGTATGGGATTTTGAGCTCGTTAGGATGTTAGGCCATTAGTGGTGAGGCCTCTCGTAATTAAAGGGTTACATGGGTAACCTACCTTTGGAGGAGTTGAAGTATAAGCTGACTTTTCTTCTGCACTCGTGTTGTTATGATCGAGAGTGGATCTGATTTTAAAGGAGAGATCGGAGTAGTAGTTTTTATGGATCGAAATTTCCGTGCAATAGTTCGGATCGTTTTCAATAAACGTTAGGTCGTGCGTAGCCTAGTATAGATGGCAATATGCCTTGTCTACTCTTTGGAATGGAAACAGCGAATAGTATATTCCTGGGACCGGGAGTGGTCCGGGGAACCTTCCTTTAGATTGGGTTCAGTAAGCAAGTAGACTTTTGAGGGTTACGCCAACGCGAATAGAAATTAGTAGTGTTGGAATTAGCGATTGTAAGTTAGTGTAGTTATTCCCTAGTAGAGGTAACTTGTTTCGGAAAGTAAGGCAATTAGTGCCGAGCTTGTGTGGGTATCTCCTCCCGTAGTAAAAGGGTGGGATCGATAGTTTCTGAGATCGATAGCGATGACCTTATTCTGAGTCCTATGGGGACATTTCTATTCGGGGGTTTGCTAGTATGATAGCACGATTTTTTTTTATTATAGTATACCCTTTTTATGGTTATGGGTTACGCCCGAATTTTGAGGGCAAAATTCCCCTTTAAGGGGGGGAGTATGTAACAACCCAGGTTTTCGAGCGACTATTTTATACTATTTGGCCTAATGGGCTAATTTTATAAAATAGGGAATGTTGGAGTAAATATTATTTCCCGTGAGACTTAGGGATAATATTTACTATGCTTTGTCTATTTACCGATTATGAGAAGGTAAATAGTGTTATATTGCGTATTTTGCGTCGTTATATGTAAAATGACGGTTCTGACCTATATTTAAATCGGGTATAATTAATGAATTAAAATGGAATTGGAACGTAAAAATAGTTCACACTTTCCCGAATGCCAAAATAGGGGGTGCGGTTGTTTTTAGAATAGTCGAGATAGTCGAAATAAGTGCCCAGTTGTAATTTTTGGGATTTGGGAATTTTTAAGGGGTTATGACTCAATTAAGTGGTTACGAGTCATTTTAGTGGTGTATTGACAATTAAAAGTGGGGATTCATGTTTTGAGACCCGTATAAGTCCCCCACCCCTTTTTCTTTCTTCATTTGTGTTAGAAGCCAAAGGAGAGAGAGAGAGAAGAGAGAGTTGGGAGAAATGGAGAGAAAGAGAGAGAAATGAAGATTTGGACCGGATTTCCGTTGCTACCGGAAGAGGATCAGAGACTACGAACCCCGAGGCAAGTTTCTTACTTGCTAGATGTGATTTAATGTGATAAATTGCATGTATAGTTAGGTTTTGGAGATTTAACCCATAAATGGGTATTTGTTGATTTTGATGTTTAAACCTTTAAATCTTAGTTTTAATTGGATTTGAGGAGTATATATTAGTTATAAATGGTGTAGGATTGATTTAGGTCGAATTGTTGTTGTTGAAGTTGGGAGAAATCAAGTTTTGGGGTTTTTGGGATTTTAGGGTTCTTACACCCCGTAGCCCAAATTGGGCAAAATCTCAGGACCGAATCGATTCGGTCCCAAGGGCGAATCGATTCGGATAAGGAGAGGGTTACAGGTCTTGCAGACCGAATCGATTCGGTTTTAAAGCGAATCGATTCGGCAATTGCAGAAGGTCAGTTTTTGCTCACCGAATCGATTCGGCTGTTTAGCAAATCGATTCGCAAGGGCGAATCGATTCGGTCCAAGGGGCGAATCGATTCGGTTCCCCTGTTTTTGTGAGATTTTCTTATTTTGTTTTAGCCCGCTTCTTTTAGGTTCGAGGCTTAGGAACCTTCCTTTGGGAAGTAATGGGGAGTCCTAGAGGGTTTTATTGTGTAGACTAATGTCCTAGGCTAAGAATGGAGATTTAGGTTTACCCGAGGACTAGTTTGGATTAGGTTAATGTCCAACGGATATAGGAGGTTAACCTAAAGATATATTTGAAGTTAAAATATTAATGTTGAGATTTTGAGAGACACTCCATTATGGAGACTCACCTTGAGGGCTTATGAATTATATAAACTATTTGAGGCTATTTTGAGGTTAGTGCCACTTTGGGTCTTAGGTCATTAATAAAATATATGACTTAATAAGAATGGTATGCCCCTTCTAAAGCTTGGTGCCGAATGGCTAAATGGATGATTTTTGGAAATGTAAAATATGAGTTTTCAAAAATGGAAAAAGTAATGTTTTTCATAAATGTTAATTTATGGATACACACCTCTCTAAATCGCTATCATAAGGGAAGTCGCGCGCGTTGTGGTGAAGCCCCCTGGCTAATGATGCAGGGTGGATATAGTCCCTAGGCCATGTGAGCGTTTGTTTATATATATTTCTGCGTTGGTTAGGAGATTCCGGGTGTGGTCTTGACTATCCCGCAGGCACATGGTCGCTTCCCGACGTTTCGATAGGATCCCAGGTTGTCTTGGAGGCCCTGGAAGATGATAGCCATTTAGGGGCGCGCACAGTGGGGAAACCCGGACGGGCGGTCTTAGAATCGTTATATATATATATATATGAATATAACTATTCTAAATCAAGTTGGACTTGATGTTTGATGGGTGCCATAAAGAGCACAGTAAAATGCCATATAGAGCATGATGAAGTGCCATGAAGAGCACGATGTAAGGCCATAAAGAGACTATGATGATGATCATATTCCTGATAAGGAAGATATTTTTATAAAGCGAACAATTGTGATAAATGCCACTAGAGCATGAAAAGTATGATTATATTTCCTGATAAGGAACAAATTCATGAAATGAATTAGTGTATGATGAGATTAATTTGGTAAACACTTGATAAAGTGTTGTACCATTTATATGTATATTCCTAAAGATAGAATTAGGAATTGTGCTAATAGATGATGGAGGGGTTTTACTTTTATATTTTCTTTGTGTAGCTGTAGATGTGACCTCCCACACTTATGCACACACATGTATTTATTTATTATTTCGTGCTTAGGGTCTAATGGATCTCGACGATCAACCTTGCCTAAGTAGTAGTGTATCGGGGGGGGGTTCCTTGTTTGGATTTCGCTTTGCGAGACACCCCACGCACGAATAGGGCATAGTGTTGAGACTGGGGAGAAGTTTGCCTTCTGTTCTTTCTATAACCTGAGCATCATTTATATTGCGCTAGGTTGCTGCTAGATTGAGAGGTGAGGAATATTATTGTTGTCTGCGAGAGATTTACGCACTTACCTGCCATGCATTTTAGTCACATGGTAATCATATCAAACCCGGCCCTGACCGGTTTCTATATTTCTTTGTGCTGCATATCCCTTGCCGTTACAGGTGCTCCTCCGCACGGACACCCGTATTTACATATTCCTTTCCAGTTGTCATGGAGCTACAACATATTGCGGATGTTGTAGGATACTTGTAGTAGATGCTCCTCTCTATTGTACTCTAGCTATGTTCAGTACTTTTATTCGGGCGTGTTTTCCCAAGGTATTGCACTCATTTATAATATTGTAAATATTGATTGTAATACTTAACATATCATTTGTATTGGTCTGTGCACCGACAGCTTATTCGGTGATTATTTATTGTATTGTCATACTTTATTCATCGATTTTTGATACCCACCGTTTTTACAAATGGGATTGTCTAAGTGTTTCTCTTTTACTTTTAAAATTTTTTTGTATATGACAATCCGTTTTCTAAAATGATTGGTGGTTATCTCATACTATTATGTTAATCGACAGCGATGCTAAGAATGGACCATCTATGATTCCTGTGATTATTGGAGTATTGGGCTGGCCACCTATTATTTTAGTAGGCGGGTTGTCACATTGATCGACCAGTTTTATAAGGTCAAAGTGGAGAGGCATAAAAGAAGGATCAACTGACATGCTGATGCCTATGCCATAATTGCACAAAAGATGGATATACGAGGTGAGTCTACAACTATTGTGATCCACCACATGACAACTCCACCATCTGTGCTCCAACTATTTCCTAATTATGATGCCTCATATTGTATAGGAAGCCTAAGAAAGCATCTGGAGATAAGAGATTATTGTATGAAGCTTACTAAGTTATCACAATTCTTTCTTCTTTAAGGGATTCGTTACCATAAGAATCCAGGGAGTGGTTAACCAGATACATTGGCCTAGAATAAGCTTAAAGACGATTGGAGGAAACTTATAAGAAGCATTAGAGACCACTGAGTTTCCTCTATATATAAGAATTAAAAAAGAAGGGTATTTTTGGCCTTCGATGAACCAAGATGTAGTAGTCGTAGCACAAAGTGAATGTTTTAAGTGTCAAACCTTCTTCCAACCATCCGAGTGCAATTTTTTGAAATATCAAATATACTGTAAGAAGCCTTACATTGATTTCATCAAGGATGTAGTTACCCAACAGACAAAGAAGATGCAATATCATTTAAAAGAAGAGTCCCTAGGTTTTACTTCCTAAAATAGAAGTTTTATCGACGATGATATTTTAACAGGCCTTTGCGATGCATCACCACTAATGAAGCATAGGAGGTTCTCAAGCAAGGTCACAATTCAGCTCATATTGGTGGAGAAAAAATATGTGATCAACTTATGACAGTTGGCTATTATTGTCCAATAATGGAGAAATATTCATCCACGTTTGTTTGAAAATGTAAGGCTTACCAACTTCAGGGTAATATCATTTATGCTCCATCGGTTTATCTACATGCATTGAAGACACCACATCCTTTCCAAACATAGGCATTTGACCTTGTGGGGGCAATCAAACCTCCACCCAGGAGCAAGATATGGATTCTCGTGGCAACTAAATGCTTTACAAAATAAGTAAAAGCATTACCTTTAAAAAGGTCAATAACAAGTGTGGTGGCACAGTTCATTCGATAATATATCATTTGTCAATTTAGCATCTCTAAGGTAATTATGTCAAATAATTGAACCCCATTCAGAAAAAAGGTGACAATACTGAATGAAAAATACTCAATTATCCACTACACTTAAAGAGTGGCTTATCCTAAAGGACATGGTTAAGAAAAGGACACAAATAAAACTTTGGTTACTATTTTAGCCAAAATAGTGGAACACTTTCCTGGCCCATGAGAGGACGAGATGCTTATTATCCTTTGGGACTATCGAAAAACTAAAAGGAAGCTAACATGTTATACACCTTTTCCTTAGTTTATGGAGCTGAAACACTCCTTCGAGTGGAGTTAGAAGTATCTTCAGCTAGATATGCCTTGCAAAGAAAAATGCGTTCTCAAAGTATACATGTTCAACTAGTAGCCCTAGATAAATACAGAAATAATGCGAGGAAGAATTTTTAAATCTACATGAAAAAAAATCTCAAATGATAATGAGAACTTAATGAAACCAAGGAAAGTTATGGAGGGAAATTTAGTTTTGAAAGTTATTGTCAATCACATTAGAGGACTCCCTTTCCCAAAATTTTCAGTAAATTAGTAAGGACCATATGTTGTTAAAGAGGCACATGATTCACGTTATTGTTTAATTTCAAAGATTGAAGATGATATGACTTTCAAAGTTAATAAAATGTAGTTGAAAATTTATCATGTTTGAGAAAGACACTTGTAAATTTCATATATTATCTAGTATTTGAAGAAATGCGAAGAAGCACATCAATTGTAATATATATAAACTAAGCCTTGACGCAAAGAATAAAGTATAAACATGAGCTTCAAGAACAAATGCTCCCTTTGTATTTCACTTTGAAGATAATTACAATTCAAAATGGACTATTGTCCAGAGATACAAAGTGATGAATTTATTCTAACAAAAATCCTAAGCTAGAAGTAGTGTAGAAATCCTCTCCAACTGAGGCGGTTATATCGTGAGAAACCTCTTATTGATAAATATTGAATAAATATTCACCTCAACCTGAGCCTTACGTTTAAGCATGATTTCATGCTCTTTTTTTACAAGAACCATATATTCCTTTACGACAACCACCTTTTGTTCACATTTCTCAAGTTGAGGGATGAGCTCTCTTAGTTTTCCCCCTTCGTTGTTAAGAACCTCCATAAATTTTAGATAGCTAGTTAGGAAGGATGATGACTCATAATCCTTCGGATCCCTCATCTTGTTGTTTATCCAAGTGAAAGTAAAGCCATCCTTTCTCAAAACTTTGAAATTTCCCATATAGCAATCCACCATAGATCTCTCGAGAAAAGATGGTGAAGTATGTTCAATCTTAGTCATAACAATAATTATCCCTTTCTAAAAATAATCCATCATCATGTTGTGGGGTCTCACACACTCAGTAGTAAATGTATTAAGGTGAGAAACTAAAAGCCACTGGAATACAGAACAATAACTTAATCACCCATCGACAAAATTAAGTTGGTGCTATGTTTGGAAAACAATATTTAAAACCATACTCAATATCCTCCGTTTTCATGTTGGTTATGAAACCTTGATCATTGTGGGAGGATGAGATGGAGTAGCTAGATCAACCTTAATAGTAGGCACAATCAGACTTCGGGAGAACTGCTTTCTATCACATGCTGCAAGGACAAATGAAATATAAGAGTTAGTAAACACCTTAGAAAGATTTATTTTAAGCCACCAAGATGGTGTATCTATTAAGAAAACCATGACAATGAGCTTCTGATTTGACTTACAAAGTGCAAATTTGTGAAAACCTTAGCAGTTAGCTACTAAGTTGACTTATAAAGTGTAAAATTTAAGAAAACCTTATTAGTTAGCTGCTAAGTTGAATTACAGAGTGTAAATTTGAACAAACCTTAGCAGACAAATGTTAAGTTAACTTACAAAGTGTAAATTTGAGAAAACCTTAGTAGCCAACTGCTAAGTTAACTTACAAAGTATAAATATGAGAAAACCATACCAGACAACTGCTAAATTGATTTGCAAAGTGTATAATTGAGATAAACCTTACTAAAATTGATGTCGATTTGACTTACATAGTGTATATTATAAGTAAAACCTTAGTTAAATTTGAGCTTCGCCACAAAGAAAATTATACAAGAGATGGGAAAACTATTACATCAAAGTTAGAAGGACAATTAAAGAGGAGGAAAATACTACATCCTCCAATAGATATTGATCTACCACATTCCCAGATGACGCTTGATATCAAAGGGTAGAATGAGTCTCATGAGATAAGGAAGCTAGATATAGCATTGGAAGCTCAGTCTCTCTTATCAAAGGAGCATAAGATGCCTGCTCTCTTTCTTTACCTTAGAAAAATAGAGAATAAATTTTTTGTTTCTAAAGTCCATTAACTCAATGATGGTTTCATAGATAAGAGAAAGCTCATCCAGAGGAAGCACAGGCGATGATGTGTCATTCACATATAATTATAAAACTCAATCAATAATTGATAATTTATACTTACCAAGATGGTGTAAAATAAATCAAGACAAATCCAACATACCTCAAAAGTGGTAATGGGAGGAACCACATCAAGTGGTAACTTTGTTGAAGACGAAAGAACTGATGATATAACGGTAACACTAGAGTTTTCCATTGTTTCACTACACCAAAATGGTCAAATGGGCACCCTTTAAGCGCTTAACCTTGTCATAGTCATTGATCGTGACAAAAAAACACGCATTTTTTGTCACAGTCAATGACCGGAACAAGCCTATAAAGTTGTCACGATCAATGACCGTGACATGTCCGTGACAATTCTGTCAGTAAAAAATCCTCCCTCTTCTTTTTTCCCACCGATATTGTTCCCTCCATTTCTTTCTCTCTTTCTAGCGGTTGTTCTATCTCTCTCTCTACAACTTTGGTATGTTTTCTCTCTCTATTTCTCCTCCATTTATGTATATGTGCGTGTGTGTGTATATATATGTGTGTAAATCTGTGCATGTGTGTGTGTGTATATATGCGTGTGTTGGGGGGGGGGGGAGGCAGCAGGCCTGGGGGGAGGGGAGGGGGTGTATGTGCACGTGTGTGTGTGTATATATGCGTGTGTATATGTGTGTGTATATGTGCGTGTCTGTGTGTATATGTGTGTGTGTGCCTGTGGTGGGCAGGGGCAACGCAGGGAGAGGGGGGGGAGGGGGGGAGGGGGTATATATGTGCGTGTGTGTATTTTTTTTAATTAAATTTTTATTGGTTTATTAGATATTGCCCCTCATATTGTAGTGTCCCTTGTAAAAGAATTGATTTATTTATATTGATTGGTTGTTAATTTTTTTTTGTAAATTAATAATTGGTGCCCTTTTCATATACAAGTAGGATTGCCCCTCATTGTAAATTAGTAAATTAATAATTGTATACTTTAATTATTAGTTTAATTGATGAAAATAATTAATTGAGTAGATGAATTAGAAGGAGTACGGGATACACATTTGTTGTTGCCATTGCGGTTGGATTATAGTGGATCGATGTTGGGTTAGTTAATTTTAAAAGTGGCATGACCACTGGATTATTGTCCATATAGGGGTGGGATTTTTTAACTTTTTTTGAAAATTACTTTGTATAACGAACAATATATATATATATATATAGAGAGAGAGAGAGAGTATGAAAATTAAATGAAACATACTTGAAATTACATATAGTGCACATAGTTACTAGCCTTCTAGTTCTTATGTGTACGCATTCAATAGCCCTTAGACCCGTTCGAGAGTCATTACCCCTGTAATGAGATCTCTCGAATTGGCCTTTGTACTGATAACAACATTTTTTTTACAGCAAATGTCTCCTTCAGCTATTAAGGCAAGGATGATGATGCTAATTATGATAATGTCGTCTGGGCTCGGTGGTAGCGGAGGCGAGGAGGGCTCCTCGGCCCCTAGGCTCCCCAAATATGGCAAATTGGGGATGGCCATCGAGAACAAGACGGGGCTATTAGTGAGATCCCTAGAGCTGGTAAAGACGATCATCGGACCGGGGTACACTAGTTGGAGGGAGGTTCCAAATGAGGTCAAGTTAGATATTTGGGTGGCACTACAGGTAATGAATTTATATTTATATCTATATGAATATTTCAATTTTTATTTCGATTTCGATTTCAATTTCAATTTCAATTTCATTTTATATTTATATTTATATTTATATTTATATTTGTGCGCAACTAACATTGTATTTGTTGGGCATGAACAATTCAGCCTGGATCCCAAACTACGTGATTCCGTCTTGGAGCACTTGAGGGAGCAACACAAGACGTGGAAGAAAAATATGTGGACCCGGTACTTTGGAAAGACCTGAGAGTCCGTTATTCGAATGGGTGAATCCGTCCCGCCGAAGGAGCCGATCTCATTGGCATAATGGTAAAAATTTATTGACAATGAGATCGGGGAGCGACAATCACATCTCTCCAATCGAGGAGGGAAAATCGGGCAAAAAAGACGGACGTGCACTACTACGGCCGGATGTCTTACGCTGTAGCGGAGCATAGGATGATGGTAAGATTTAATTTTTTTATAACTACAGAAATATATTATTCTGCATTATTTTACTTTGCGGGGCCGATACTAATTTTACTTTATTTTATTTCAGGGGACTAGGAGTGGCCCTGGGGGTAGGCCACATAGGATCAATACTTATGTGACTATTCGAACGAAGAAGGGGAAGGATAAGGAGGTGTCCCCGAGCGTTGCGACGATGATTGTAATTAATCCGATAGTTTACTTTTTATTAATTACATTATAATTTTTTATTTACTTATTTTACTAATCATGTGCTTTTATCGTTTCAGGCAAAGCTTGAGGAAGTGCATGAGTCGTAGTCTGATGCCGACAAGGTGTCTTTGTCCACAGACGGACTCATCCAAGTGCTTGGCGCTGATCGCAAGGGGAGGACAAGGGGGTGAGATCGCAGGTGGCCAAATCTAGTGTCATCGGATTAGAGATGAGCGAAATTAAATTGGTTCGAACGGTGGACTCGCATGACGCGAAACTGTCCCATTTGGAGGCGACGGTCCAAGATATGTTCTCATTCATGAAGCGTTTGTTAGGCGGAAACCATAAGGGGAAAGGGAAGGAGAAGGTGGTGGAGGAGGAGGTGCAGGATGACACGGATGTGGGCATCGCTGCTTCATCGCCAACACGTACGGACTTTGATGATCCACTCCCCTATTTGTCTCCCTTCAACTGACCGATTTTAACACTTGGTTGGCCGAGCGTATTTTTACTGTACATATTTGATGGCCATCGGATAGGGCGGGGGTTGAGGGACCCGAATACCTTCCAGGGTATGTTAGTTCATGGACATTTGCTTCAAGACATCGAGTCCAAGGTGCTCATCACGCATGTGATACTCGGGAAGGAGAACTCCCTTTGTGGTCGCGCGAACAATGCGGTACGATGTATATTGTTGGGTCTGTCAATTCGTATATCGTGTGGTCTACTCACCTCCTCATAGCTAACCTTACCCCAGACATGTAGTGACATTATTTGAATTGAATTATTTTAAGTTGTTACATTTGAATTATATTTGGATTAGATCATGATGCAGATTGTTTTGAATGTATATTTGCATTATCTCTATTTTATTTGGATATATGATGTTTGAACAGGTACATCGTTGCTATAACAGGTACAAATATACTGCTGGGTAGTGGCAGTGGCCATATTGCCCAACAGTTTTTTTTTTTAATTCTGTCCAGAATTGTCATGGTCATTGACCGTGACAATTTTTTATTAAATGTCACGGGTTGGTCATGATCCTTAACCGTGACAAAACTTGTCAAGGTTAAGGACCGTGACATGACCATGACAAGTCTAACGAACTTTTCACGGTCAATGATCATGACAAGTCCGTGACAACAAAAGTTATCACCCCCAAAATTATCTCAATCATTGACGTTGACAAGTTTAACTTGTCAAGGTCAATGACCGTGACAATTCAGCAGATTTGGTGTAGTGTTTCCTCTTCCACTAGTAGTTAGTGTTCCATTTTAATAATATGTCTAAGGGAGTCCTTCAAGAATATGCAAGCCAAATCATTAAAGAATGGGAAAATGAGGAAGGAAAAGCTACATTGTCTTCAATATTTAGACTGAGTTATTCCCTCATAGGAGGATTGTCATCAATGTTTATAACATCAATTGGAGACACTAGAAGATCCTACGGATTGAAAACAAAACATGCTATAAGGGACATTTCTTTTAATAAGAAACAATTCTACACTTAGAGAAAATAATTACCATTTGCGTTTGTTGAGGTTGATCTAATAGACAATCATGTGTGAGAACATCCTCCATAGCATAACTTGGGTTGTAGGTTAAGGTTTTATCAGAGGAACCTGGAGGCAAAGGAGTTGGAGTTATGATCACATGTGTTGAGTAATTTCTTCCTCAAATGCTTTATTAGTTGAGGATACACATCAGTGGGAAACCTTTTCTCCATTTAAACTTTTGGAGAAACCTGCTTGCAAAGAGCTTGAGAAATAACAAAACCATTAGTTGAGCAACTTCTCTCTAAAGCAGCTAAAGAAACATCTACACTAATAGGAATGAGATTCATTCTAGATAAAACATCTGTTACTATTGATTTTAACTTGTCAAAGAGGTCTAGTCTGATTGGGCTAATGGATTTTAGGGATATGCTAGCCAGCTTAGAGGAACTTTGAGTCACATTGGATTTATTAGGAGCTTGGGATAAGACTTCCCTTTTGAAGGATCTATAACCGATAAAGCTTTCCATTTTATACTAATAGAAGCCAAAACAAGCCCTTCTTTTTTTTCTTTTGCCTTTGAACAATCTCACTGATTGGGGCCAAATGAGGTAACTTTGAAGGTGGTTGTATTTTGGTGGTACTCACTTCAAACTCAATGCCAATAATTGAGTTATTTTTAAGACCAAGTTCGTTTAGATCAAAATATTCCACCCTAAGGTAAACTGGTTGTGTTTTAATGAATTCTCTAAATTGATTGAGTTGAGTGGGACCAAATGACAGAACTAGCCTATCGAAACATCACCATGACTTCTTTTATCAAGAATGATCATCTTGTTATTAAGTTCGCACATAGAGAAAATACACTACATCGTGTGAAGTCAAGGCATGAAGCATAAAAATAATCATCAATCCTACTATTTTGACAAAACTAGTAGGGAAATGCCTTAGTAAAAACTAAATTGCTTATCATAATGATGAGGGTTGTAAGCTTTGCTTTCTTTATCCAATTTAGTGAACAAAGGAAGACGTCTTGGTACGAGTAGAAGAACCGTAACCAATGAAGGATATTCAATGATAAATTCCTCTAAATAATCAATTTAAGTGGGTAAACTTCAGCTTTGAAGAATGACCACATTTTGGCATGGGTTTTTTCGAAATAAGGTTTATCCATGAAATCACTTCAATAATCAATCAAAGGAATAAAGTCTTTCTTACTTTACTTTTCATTCCAGTGCAACAATGTTGGGATCTGGTTAGAAATTTACCAATGGGGAGTTCCACTGGAGCAAGATTAGGGAATCAAGTACAGAGAAACCCCATCAAGAGAACTAAGTTGACAAAGTTAGAAACGTCATATCGACCAACATAGTGATCCATGTCGAAATGAGCTCTATCTAACCAAGTGTATAAAGAGCCCAACGTTATAGCAACCAAAGAAATTTTGACTCCTTGAGCGAATCTAATTAAAAAATTCATCAAGTCTCCACGTGGTTGATAGTTAGGTTTGACAAGCAAGAAGAAGCGAGAAAGTTGGCATAAAATATAGGAATCTAGTTCTAAAGACTGACCTTTACCAACACTAAAAAGGTGTATCGGGTATAACACCATTTTCCTCCTGCTGCTTCAAAATATTCATAGGAGCCTTATAAAAATATTTGATTAATTAATTGAAAGTGGCTTAGAGGAATCTATAGTGAGTGCGCGGTAAAGTCGGTCAAGCTCCATTCGAGCTTAGGCTTCTTTATCATCAAGTGGTTCAGCGATATGTGGAACAATGCCACACGGATCTATTCCCATAAGTTCACCCACATCTTCTAGGGTGATTGTGAACTCATCCCAAAATGCAACGAAGGTATGATACATATAATTCCACCTTGAGATTAGTAGGTGGAGTGTCAAGTTATTCTTAGAGAGGGTAAAGTCTCCAAACCAATAGGCAGCAATATAAAGGCCAACTTTGACGATCATATAATCATACTTCTTGTAAATATAGATTATCGAAGAAAAAAACAATCAAGCAAACCACAGGCGCCTCAAAATCAATTTTAGAGAAGGGGAAGTCTCCATTGTCCAATTGGATTCTCAAAATACCATAAGGAGGAAGATAACCTCCCTCGATTTGGTTTTCAGGTTGATCATCCATTGATAAAGGATCATCTAATCCTTTCAAATTAACTGAGAAGGCTTTGCACTCTTCCCAAAACTTGTCCTTATCTCTAAAGAATGGATCATAAAGGTAATGACTGAAAATAACTTCTCTGTCTGCCCTTTTTGGCATCGAAGCTCCGCCCATTTTCTTACCAAAAACCTCCATATCTTTGCTTGATCACACCATTGATACACATAAATGAGTACTACCAAAGAAAATTAATGAAGACATCATAAAAATAATCAGACAAGAAGGCGATTGCTAAAGAATGAGAAAAATGTGAAGTTTTGAATAGCAAAAAACACTTTCTCTCTCTAAAAAATTTGAAGGCTTTAAAATGTCGATAAAGAATTTTTTTGGGGAAAATGAAAGAAACGAGGTTTTTGTAAGGTTTCGAGTAAAATAGCCAATTAAAATATTTTTGACGATTCACTTCACCACACGACCATTTGAAATTGGGGACAAAATGATGGTTGCATAACCCAAATGTCTTAGAAATCATCTCGGGACTACACGTGGCAAAAAGTGAGGGCAATGTCAAAAGGAATAATCTTATCATTTAATGCCAAATATACAAAAATGATCGGTTGAAGATAAGTGGACTTAAATTGACACGTTTACATACGAGGTTCTTCAATGTGAGGTTCCACTACAAAATGTTATTCAGTTCAATATTTGTCGAATAAAGGTTCTTTAACCCAAGTTTCCTCAACTAAAAGGTCTTGGTTTGTGATTCCTCGGTTCGATTTCAAAGCACTCCAAAACAAAGATTACCCGAGCAAGGTACTTTATATAGGAATTAAGTTGAGGTGCGTTAGAATTGAGAATCATCATGGCAGGGTGTATTAGGAAGAATCAAATTGAGTTTCTTCGGATAAAAGTTCTTTAAAAAAATCACTTGGTGAGCTTCGGGTGCCTTGAACTATGGTTTATCTGAATAAGGTGTTTCCTATAGAAACTTCTTGCTTACACAACAACTTACACTATGAGGGGGGAAATGTAGGAGGGATTTATTTGTAAAACTCCCTATTTAGAGATGCATTACCTTACTAAGAGGGTAATGACAACACTAAGGAAAATGGGAATTCATTCGAAGATTGAATTTTTTTTTCGATAAAGCAAGTTGAATCAAGTCATGTCTATAACTTATAAAAACATGAGTAATGTTATATGGAGAAGGTTACTCAGAACACATGAGAGATCAAGTCCAGCAGATTGAGGAAGCGCCTACGATCTATCGAGTAACCTAGCTGGGAAGGTCCTCGAGAGAACTGTGTTCGAGAATATAGGTTGCAAAACATCTCTGCACGATTGATCACGTTTTGAAATAGCTTACCTAATTGAGCATATTGCGAGCAACCATTAGCTTACTCGATTGAAATATTAATGAGCTATAAAAAGTGTTCATGTTGAGAGCACTATCTGAGGTAAAACAATATTACTTTTGCACATGATCCTAGGTGTGAAGACTCCTCATTATATATTGGGCAGTGGGCCTGAGCCACAAGCTAAAGTTGGAACACTTTCGATTAAAGTAATTTGTTTTCCATGTTTTAAGGTAGACTTTAACCCATACCTAAAGAGTTTGTTCCTTATCAATTCGTTAATAATGGTATGCTAGTAGGAATAAAACACTCAAGAATCCACGGGTTAAGGATGAAACTATATACACCGGCAAAACAACACACAGATACACAGAAGATACATATATATATATAAGGAGATATGGAGAGCATAATAAAAAAAGAAATTAGATTCTGAATTTCATGAGACAGTTAAAAAACTTTAAACACATAAGAGGATAAGTTTTCATTGTTGAGATTGAGTGTTTGTAAGTATTTATTCTCATTCTCAGAGTGAAATAGAACTCGAGTTCCTATGGACGTAGCCCAAGTTGAGTGAACCATGTTAATCATCGTGTTCTTACAACTTATTTCCTCTATTTTGAGCACTTTTCTTTCACTATTGAGTTTTCTTAATATCATTTGTGAGAGCTATCTTTATCATCGCCATCAATAAAGGTTACACCTCTAATTTAACTACAAGCACCCAAACGACAAGAGAAATTAATATTTTTTCTTACCATCCAAAGAGAAGTACTCTCTTACAGAGTTAAATATGGGAATTTTTGGAAGCTTACTCATAAAAATAGTGTAACCAATGAAATCCATGAAAATGAGGGTCTAACTCCAAGAATTGAATTACGGTTTTGACTCAGTATCTAATAAATAATGGGCAAACCCTAAATATCCTTTTTTCCTTACATATATATATAGTATTGAACTATCTCTAAAATATGAGTAATGCTCCATCCTCAAAATCTCCGGCAAAATGCATTAAGTGCTTTTACATTAGGGTAAGATTCACATATAGTACAAGCATTTAATGCACTTTGGAAAAAGTTTGAGAATGTTTTTTTGAAAATCATAGTATTATTCATAAAACATTTTAATTACAGATCTTGGTCTTACCTTGATTTTGAAAAATATTCCATCAAAATTGCCGCCATTAAAAAGTTGCCAACTCTTGCGATTATGAACTCTATTCCCAGAAGCTAAACTGTTTTCAATCACATTAGCTTTTTAAAACATAGTTCCAATTTCCTATCCAATTTAATTCGGAAAAATCGGAAATTGAAAACCTTATATATGTTCCAAAATCAAAAAATATCGGATCGGACATCGAAAGAATCGAAATGTTCGGGAAAAAAATACAGCCCTAGTTATGTTATATGGAGAAGGTTGCTCAGAACACATGAGAGATCAAGTCCAACAGAATTGAGGAAGTACCTATGATCTGTCGAGTAACCTAGCTGGGAAGGTCCTCGAGAGAACTGCGTTCGAGAATATAGGTTGCAAAACATCTCTGCACGATTGAGCACGTTTTGAAACAACTTACCTAATTGAGCATATTCCGAGCAACCATTAGCTTGCTCGATTGAAGTATTAATGAGCTAGTACACAATTTTGGGTAGTTATATAATGGTGTTTCACTATTGGGAAAAAATGTTACTCATAGCATGCTGGAAACATATTTTCTTGCCCCTTATGAAGATGTTTGCTTACCCCTTGTGATATTACTTTCTATATTATACTTTGATTCACTCTCTCACTTTCATTTTTCATTTTACTACTAAATTTACTTCCATGCTGTTAAAATAAAAAGTTTTATAGGAACAATAGCATCAAAGTATAATGTAACTGCTATATTTCTAAGCGTTATGCTTCTACTCATAACTTTTGAAATATTCTCTCAATTCAAGTTTGTTAATTATTGAAATGATAATTAAAAATATAGTTGATTTAAACCCTTATTTAATATTTAAGAAAATACATTCTTTCCTAAATTTATAAATGACTTAAATATTGTTGAGGGCACAAAAGATTTTTATGCGTGCTAATATGACTTGTTTTATAGACACAAATTAAAAATGTAAAGGAAAAAAAACTTGTAAACCTTATATACCCATGAAACAGAAGTCATCCAATATAATAGTTAAACCATATATTATATTTAAAAACAAAATCATTGTCATGTGATGTGCTATTGCTATATATGGTCATGCCTCATGATTGGAGTTGAAGCAGTAAGACATCTCCAATTATTCAAAGAAAGACAGCTTAAGAGTAAGCAACTATGAATGGTCGTAGCAGATCACTAGTGGCCTTTATATTTGTAGTTGTACTAGTCGTTTTTGCTCTAGGCCAAGTTGCCCAGGCTAGGGTTCATCAACCTTCTTTTGGTTCTACATTGTCTCCATCCTCTGAAGACAAGAAATTAAAGCACTTCACACCACAACCTTCGGTAGCAGTGAGCTTGCGAAGAATTCCTCCCAGCATCCCAAACCCAACCCAAAACAAGTAACTCTGTCTTTCTCCTTTTTGGTGATTTAAGTTGACTACCTAGATATTTGAGATACCCCATATTTTCGTATTTGTTACGTTCTACAGTATTTTAGCAATTGTAAATGTAGTAGGTTTTATCCCATGGTGTTGCTTCAAGATAACACTTCTTGTGGTAAATCTGATTGTTGGTTATTTCTAAAAATGAAACGTGAAACTATTGATTCTTCATGATAACAAAAAAAAAGTAATAACAATAATGTACACTTAATTTGTGACCAAAGGAGTAAGACATACTATTTCATTATAATGTCCCTTTTACAATAGTAAATACTAATTTCAATTTAAAATAGTAACTTTAAATATGCTTATCACGGTCAAACATGAAAGTTGCCTCATTACAAAAGTCAATATTAAGCACATAATGTTACTAGGAGAATTTTTATGACCAAATGGAGCTGTTAAATAAGAACTGACACACTCTAAAACAGAACTCCAACAGTGTCAAAAAACCAATACAAATGGTGCTAAAATTGTAATAAAGTGCCGCAAAATACCAGTTTAAAAAGTGCGAACTCATAAGGCTATCCACTACGTGACAGTGCAAGTTAGGCACTGTACAAGCTCTTACACTTCACTGCTCTTGATTTCTGCCCTAAGAATGTTGATAAGAGCTTCGTATGCAAAAGAATCGCCAGACACTTTAGCGTTCCCCGGGATTCGCTTTTATAAAGTGTTTTACCTGTTTAGCAAGATGGCTTAAACTACCTCTTTACATTGCCCATTGTGAATTGTAACACTTTTAAGTTGAGGATATAATTTTTTTCAATGTGGGAGTTGCTAGAAGTTGATAATTCATTTTGGAGATAATTCTGCAGAAAATGAAATAGAACTTTTATTCTTTCTTTTTTTTCACATCATTTTTATTTAAATGGCTTTTTTTAGTTGACTTTTGTTGGGTTTTGGTGCCAGATTTAAGCCGCGGATTAAGGGTTGAATTAAAAAGAGACCTCAAGGGCTTGCCATATCGGTTTTTCCTGTCCTACTATGTTTTTTTATCTTGCTTGTGTGATTGCGCCACTTTTGTGACTGAAATGACTGTAATAGAATTGATGATTAATTATAAACAGTGTATCATATGCAGTTTCGATAGTGTAGTTCATTTTTTTTTTCACAAACTTCCCAATAAACGATTGATACCTGTCAAGACTTCGCTGCGTCAGGATGAAATACGGCTCATTTCGTTGCAAGTAATGTTAGGTGAAATATAATTTCATTGAAACAAGATCCAAAAGTGTAAAATTATGTTTTAAGTTGAATGGCAACAATGGGGGAACAGGATTTTTGTCGATGAGTGCAGAATATTTCAACCAAAGCGGGGTTTTGGGAGTGGGAGTCCGAAGCTCGTTTTTTTAGAGTTAGTTTTAGTTTTGGATTAATTACACTTTTCTCTAAATGTTATTTTATTTTTTATTTTATCATTCGAAACTTCATTTTTTGGATAAATTCCAAACCCTAACTTTGTTAAATATATGGGTGAAAAAATGGTTATATGCATGAAACATGAGAGCATTTTGGTCCAACTAAATATGAAATATTTAAAAATACAAATTCAAAAAAAATGACAAAAGTTTTGTATAATTAAGGAAAAAAATTCAAAAATTTTGAAAATTTAAAAAATATTCATAAAATCTAGAAATTACATAAAAATAGAAATGATAAGAAAAAGGCCTAAAAACGAGAAAATAAGAAAAACCCCAAAAAATTACAAAATTACAAAAACCGAATAAAAAACCTGAAAATTATAGAAAAATTTAGAAAAACTTATTTTCATGGTGGAAATGATAAAAAAAATTCTCAAGCGCAGGAAAAATTTCAAAAATACAAAAAAAGAGTGACAACTGAGAATATAAGAAAAGTGAATAAAAACTTAAAAATTCAAGGAAAAAAATATTTCCAGCAAAAAAAAATATATTTTCATGGTGAAAATGATAAAAAAAAACTAAAAATTCAAAAAAACTTGGACAATACTAAAAAATAGGGAAAACTAAAAATTACAGGGCAAAAAAACTAATTTTTAGAGAAAAAAACTTGAGAAAAAACATGTTTTTAGAATAAAGAGGGATAAGCTCGAAAAAATTGAATGTGGAATCTTTGATTCTCAAACTTGTACCAACAATCTCAACCCAACTGAGAATGCTATGTGATATTGATTAAACCGAATTGGCAAATTTCAATTGTAAACTTATTTAATTAGAGTTAATTTTTAAACCAATTTAATTTAGCCCTAAAACATACAACTACGTGGGTAAAATCAAACCAACTTAAATAAATTGCTGACACACAGATTTCAGGAAAAAACTTAAAAGGAAAAAATCTTTTATTTCACTATGTAAAATAAATCGCAACTTACATACACAATGAAATTTGTAATGAATATCACACAGATACTCACATAAACATGCAGTCTAGAGTCAGCAATGGATCATTCGTAGCAGTCCACAATAACGGGTGGTCCGAATCAGTAAGGAACACCCACGAGTACTCCCAAATAACGCGCAGTCGTCAGTTGTAGATTTACCCTCTCTACACGAGAAACTTTACCAATGATCTAAACGATTGATTTTTTTGTGAATTGAAAAACAAAGATTTGAACCCTAAAAGAAGAAGACAAAAGTATTCTGCAGATTGCAGTTTTCGTGTACTGTAAAATGTCAGGCCTTCTTAACGAAAAAGGACTCATTTAACACACTTTATATAAAAAACTTGAGTCGGCACGTCGCTCGAACGAAACAGGGTTGTCGCTCGGACGAGGCTTCGCACAACATTGATTTGTCGTTTGAACGACTTAAATAGGTCACTCGAATGACCTAAAAAAATATTTTTATTTTTTTATTTTTTTAAATCCGCCTCAACACTTAGACAAAATATTTTGACAAAAAAAATGCCTCAAGTGTTTGAAAATAGTTTAGAAAAATTATCCCAACACTTATAATGAACCGTAAAGTAACCAAAACACAACCTTACCAAAATTCATCTCGTAGAGACTTTTCTGTTGAAGAACGTTGATATTCGGATCCGTCTCGATGCATGATAGGTCTTGAATAAATCTTCGACGGTTGTAGCAGTATATGACATACTATAATGTAAACCAGGACTAATAAAATATGTCCTTAAAAATCTCCCCCTATGTCTATGCCGGTACAAAATAAAAACATTTGAATTATCTAATAAAAATGCCTATACAAATCTAATACCCTCTCATGAATCCCAAAATCAAAGAGATTTTTATTGTGAGAAATTTGTTTCTTTGGACCATGACTTTATTGCTTTAAAATTGTCCAAAAAGGAGAGTGATGTTAGAGTCCTATTTTTAGGAAAAGAATTGGAGGACGTTAAAAATTCTAGGATTTGTGTTTGTGCCAATAAGGATAAAAATATTTGAAACGATGATTTTGTGGCACGTGAGGAGACTCTTAGGGATAAGTGTGCGTATTTTAAGGGAGAACGTGATAACCTTCTAGCAATAATTAAAAAATTATAGAAGGAGTGCCTAATATTGGAAGAGTCTAATTCTTTGCTTAAGTCAAAAATTTTGGAGTTGGAAAATAATTTGACAGACCCAAGGTAGTGTTGGTAGCAATGATAGTGGCTTGTCTTGTTCTAATTCTTTTGTGATTAAAGCCAAGACCATAGTTTGTTTTAAAGGGTCAACTAAAACCAAGGACGTTAGAAAATGTCAACCCATTAGTACCATTCAACGTGTCTATACATGTTCACAGTGTGGTAGGAAAGGTCATCTTAGGCGATTTTATTTTGATCTTCTAAGAGTTTCTATATAATTGAAGTCGAGTGTCCCGTCGGTTCCCGAAACCCCTATTCGTCGTTTCACACCTATTTGGGTTAGGAAATCACTTTTAGCGGCACTAGATAGTATATTAGTTGACTCTTTTTTGCTTACACATGATTCTTCTCTTGCTATATCATATAGATGATTGTGTTTGCATATTTATCATACGTTAGTAGTGCTTCATGATATATTTTTGCTAGTGTTATGACATGTATACTTTTTGTATTA
This sequence comes from Sambucus nigra, assembly GCA_949130495.1. Classification (NCBI taxonomy): domain Eukaryota; kingdom Viridiplantae; phylum Streptophyta; class Magnoliopsida; order Dipsacales; family Adoxaceae; genus Sambucus; species Sambucus nigra. Next base: position 95,344,572 of record OX422220.1, read on the forward strand.
TATTTTTCTTTTATTGAGTCATATTTCAAAAATACAAAAATATTTTATTTATTTTTTTAAAAATATTTTGAAAAATTCAAAAAGATTTTTGGTTCTTTGTGTATTTAAGTTTTACACATTTGGTATGTCGTATTGGTGTGTTTGAATCCAATTCACTACGCAATTTTCATGTGGCTAGGATATTTGATTATGACTTCGGATGTTTAGATTGTTCTTAACCATGTTTGTGGAGTTGTTTCGACATTGATTTGATTTATGGATTCGACTTTGTACATGCCTACTCACACACATACACGAGCTTATTGAATTTTGACTTCATGATGTACATTTGAGTTTAATGAGATGTTCTCTTATCAATCTTGTTATCTACATATTTATTTGACTATGGAGGATTTGTGCATGTAAAAATCGTTGCCCCGTGAGGAATTTGTTTTGAATTGAAAATATGATGAGTGCACGGGAAAGGGTTGCGTGAGTACAAAATTAACTCGTCGTGAAAGCTACCGTTTAAAAGAGCCCGAGAAAAAAACTAATGCAATAAAAAGAATAATATGCCAAAAGGGGCTAATTTGTTTAAGTTTGATATATTCATTCAGAAGAAAAGAAAAGAAATATTTTAATGCAGTTTGGATGGAAATATCAACAGGTTTGCACAATGACAATGTATCCTAGTTAAGCTTATTTTTTCATGACGCTATTGATTTGTAGAATCATTAAAATTCTAGGCTTGTGTGCATTGTGCTTGTTTTGTTCAATTAAGTTCAACTGTATTTGTCACATGAGGCTAAAGCTTAGTTTGATAAAGTTTTGCGGTCAATTAGAACTTCTTGAACATATTTGAGTGTTTGGGTTACAAATTCTTTTGTTTTTAGTTCACACCCATTCATTCTGTCACTCACGATTGGACACATCGATACTATGCCATTGTGTAAAGCTTATGTGTTTTTTGTTGTGGTTTGTGGTCGTTTATACCTATATATGCTTTGATATATTTTTTTTATATATTATATATGGTATGCATGTTGTATTTGTTGTATTTGTTTTTGTTTAAAAAATTGAAAATTTTGAAAAAAGGGTTGGTGTTTGTTAGCCTTTGAGATGATCATTACACATGATTGATTTAGATCTTTTATGATGATATCTTTTCTTAGTCGTAATGCTCCGTATATCATGTTTATTGCTTCTACTTCTTTGTCTATTTGTCTATTTCGATAAAAACAAAGGGGGAGAGCAAATTAATATGGAGTTTCTGATGAGTTTGAATTATGGGGGAGTATTTATTTATGATTTACTTTGTTTCAAACTAGATGCGTCACGAAGGTATATGTTTGTGGTCTCATGTGTGTAGGTAACTATTTTCGGATTTCAAGACACACGATTGAAGACAAAGTTTGGGAACAAGATGAAGTTTGAAGACAAAGAGACTTACGCCATTCCGTTCTAGGGTTGGGAAGGGTGTTAGTACTTTTTGTAATTTGTAATAGGAGATTTTGATTTTAATTTGGTGTTCGATCATTTTTTTTGTTTTGTACCGGAATAGCCAAAGGGGGATATTTGTCAGATTAATTTTTCTAACATTGTTCATAGCATAACGTTAGGCTAGTTTGGCGTATCCCATTACAAATCATCACGAAAATGAGAAGACGAACCGAACTCAAGCATCTCCAAGTTTGAAGACTTACCGACATCCCGCAAGGTGTAAAACGAATTTAGAGTTTAAATTAATTAATGGAATTATATTTGGGATGATTGGTTTTCAAATAAATGATGAACATGATTGTTCCTTTGTGAAAACAATTTTTTTCTAAGTCAAGAGGCGAACACTGTTTGACGTTTGCGTCGTTCAAATGACTTTTTATGTCGTTCAAACGACATGTGCCTGTCTCTCAAACGACATAGGCATCTCATTCGAATGAAATGACTATATCGTTCGAACGACAGTACATCTCGTTCGAACGATCTACAGCCTTAAGGTTTCTATAAATACCTATTTTCTGAATCATTTTTTTTCAAGACTTTTGCAAAAGACTTTTATCCATTCCAGCATCAAAAGTTCTTCAAGTTTTGTGTGTCAAAACATTGTTTTAATTCACAACAAAGCATCCTCAAATATTATTCTTGTGAATTAGTTTATAACCCTAGAAATTTTGTATCTATTTGCATACACCTTGTGGAGAGGCACTCCATGGTTGATTTGTGATACTTTCGGGGATTCATTGTTGATAAAGGCCGAGGCTCGGCTGACGTCTGCGTGTCAATTGGGAGTACTTGTGGGTGTTCCTATCTAAACACAGAAATACGTGTTCTTATGGGTTTGATGCGGTTAATCCATTGCAAATTTCATTTTGTACTTTGTAAGTTGCGATTTACTGTCCATGGTGAAATAAAGGTTTTACCCGAATGTTAAGGCTGCAACTATATATGCTGAATTAATCCATTGAAGATATGAATCAATACATTGTACAACAACACACAGATACACAGAAGACACACAGAGATAAGGAGATATATAGAGAAAAATAAAAAATAAAATAGATTTTAGATTTCTTAAGACAATTAAAAAACTTTATACACTTAAGTGGATAAGTTTTCATTGTTGAGATTGAGTGTTTGTAAGTATTTATTCTCATTCTCAATGTGAGTTGACAACGATAATATAAACTTTGATTGCTGAGATGAACTCCTGGATGTGGTCGGCTAGGTTCAATTCTAGGATGATCTCCTCTCTATTCTTGATGAGGACATGAGTTGTATCCTAATAGGTCCCCGAGGTGTTCCATACTTATGGTATAACCCAAGCATAAATATGCATTCATATCTTTAGTGATCCATGGACTTTGAAGATGAAACTTCATCATGAAACACAAAATGTTTTTGTAGGAACTTTAAATTTGTTGCTACAGACTTCAATAACACATCATAGGCTTGAAGGATAAACAACACAATTCCCTATGAATCAATTAAGTCTTGTTAAAATAAAATTAAGCTAATATATGTACAAACTGATTATGTTAGAAATTTTTCCTTACAGATTTACTATGTGGTAATTTAAAACATATTTGAATTAGAAAATAGATATTTCAAAAAGGTTGTGTTTTAATGTGATTAGGTAGGAGTTAAGGACAAAAAATATTATAAAGTTGATTCAGGTACCTTTGATAATGGTATATGTGAGTACAAATTAATCATAATTAAGAATGGACCCAGAAAAAAAATTAAAGAATGAAGTAAAAAGATGCCAATCCCACAACACAAGAATATACGTGGTTCGATAATTTTCTACGTCCATAGAGAGGTCACTATTTCTCTATTAAGTTCTATCAAGTATCGAAATTACATCCCCTTTGAACCTAGGGCGGGGGTTACATTTATAGCTTTCTATTGGCTCGTGTGGTATTCCTGAATATCTTCTCTGATATTGTTGGCAATTGTTTGAGCTTATCGAGGTTAAAATGATAAATATTTGTATTTATCCACCTCACAAATGTAATTACTGATTCCTTTGAACAGTTGGGTTGGACGTGTTCACATTCTGGTGAGCTTGGTCAGTCGTCTCTCAATTGGGCCTAGTTAATTATTTAGGTCCCCACAATTGCCCCTAAAATCTTTGGGCTGAGATCTATTTGGGTTAGTATATTTTATTCACTGTTTGGGACCGATCATTTTTTAAACTTGTTGGTAAACTTAAGCCGGATTGGCAGTCTCATAATTATGCTGAAGATGTCTTAAGGGTTCGCTCGTCCGAGCAGTAGGTGAAGCGCCAAAACCATTTTAGGAGACGTGTCTTATGATTATGAAGAAGGATTCAAATAGAGTGGGTACACTCCAAACCATCACTTTTCCGTTGATCTTATGCTTATCAAAATCTTCAAAGCTTCCTTTGCATTATTCCATCTCTGTAAGTCTTCATCTTTACTCCTTCCTCTCACAGTTTTCTTCTTCTTTCTAGTGATTGTCTTCAGTAGTGATAGTTTTATTCCTCCCCAATAATGATAATTATTCCTCCCAAGTGTAACAGCCATTCACAGGAAGAGCGTAGAGGAGTTTAAAAAAACTTATTCCCTTCTAACCTGGGTGGAGATCAATTGTTCCCCCATGTCCAAAGATTTCAGATACATCGAAGAGGGGACACTAGATTCCTCCCTGCTGTAAATTCTTTATTTTTAGATTTTTTGAATTCTTGGGGTGGTCCCTATTCAGTGTGCCTCTAATATTTGGTGATTAGTCAATGGGGTCAATCATATAAATGATCTCTATAGGACCAACTTGGTCATCTCAGAGATCAGGTTTTGCTACACCTGGTCTCTCATTTCTGAGGTCCACCTCTATTTAAAGGTGAGGAAAGCCGCAAAGGTGTTGGTTGTAAACCTTCCTAATTCCAATAAGGGATATTGGGATTAGGGGTTCATTGCCAGGAATTGGCAACATCCACCGCTTCCTAAGGGCGAAGAACACACAGGGTTTCTGTGCCGTGACTGGAGGGATGATCACATAGGTTAACACTTGGTTTTTCAATTTGCTTATTGATTTATTACTTGTTCTATTGCTGATGATTTTGCTTTTCTGTTGTCTTCTGAATAGTTTGCAAGAAAAACAAAGATCCCTCCCTCAAAGACATTAGAGTTGTGTATTCCCTAAAAGCTTGGAGGGACAAAGATAGTTTGGTTGATGATGAACATCCTCAGTCGATAACCTTTTTATTTGAATACACCAACACCACCACCAGCTTCGCTACTCGCCCAATGGACAATATACCTGATCTTCCTCTTCCTTCCTGGCGAGGAAAGTTCTTCTGCTTTAGAATAATTAAAAGTAAGGTCCATTAAGCTAGAGGAGGAGGAAGGTTCGATGGCTCCTACTAGTAAGAGAGTTCTTTTGGTTTCTTATGATGATGATGTGTTCCTCTCTACCAGGGTCATGTCCTAAAAGAAGGTAAAAGGTTATTCCTCAAGGTTTGGCGACCCAAACTTAGTCACTAAGGAGAAAGAATAAGAAGAACAAGAAGAAGAAGGAGGAGGAGGAGGAGGAGGAGGAGGAGGAGGAGGAGAGAAAGAGAGAGGAGGGGAAGAAGAAGGCTATTACAGCCTTTTCAAAGAATAATAATGCTCCCCTTTCTCTCCCTAACATCCTAGAGGCCCAGTCAGTGGCATATAATCTAACCCTTACCCTAGGCTTGTTGAGGGGGGCGATGTTCATGGGTGATCGTGAGAGATTGAGGATTCTGGGACCTAACCAGTTGTCCCTCCAAGCTTCCCAAACTCTATCCTTGGTAAGAGATTTTTCTTTTATCGTATTTGTTTCTCATTTTTTTTTATCTCTTTAGATATAACTTGCCAGTTTCTTTATTTGTTTTGTAGTTCATGGTAGAGTTTACTAGACTTTTAAAGGGTCGTGTGGACTAGGACAAAAAGAAAGATAAATTGGCAGAGGCTTCATATATCTCGAGAGGCTATGGATAAGGCCCAAGAGGCCTATGATAAAGAAAAGAAGATCACCATCGAGCCAATGGTCTCACTAAAATGTGAGAATGACCTGTTAAAGGTAAATAAAGAGAAGCTTACAGTGGAGATATCTAGGTGAGCATATCCCTACCTTCAAAAGGGCCAGCTTCGAGCAAGGTTGGAACGAGGCGTAAGATGATGTTAGAGTCCAGTTTGCTTATGCTTGGAAGACAAGATTAAATAAAGGCTGGGATAAATCCTTGATGGAAATCAGAGTCCCTTTTGAATCTGATTTGTATAAAAGGCACCAGCTAGATCGCCAACCTACTGTTGACGAGGGGCCTTCTGCCAGCCATCCTACCGATCAGTCGAATGAAGTGGTGCCTAAAGAGAAGGAGGTGGTGCCCAACGGGAAAGAGATTGAGGCATAACAACATATGAATAAGTTAAGACTATAGTTTTAGGGGTTTTTTTTTTTTTGCTCATGCATTATAATCTGCCTTTAGATTGTAATGGCTCACCTACCCTTTATTAAATTTAATGAAAATTGTATTCTCATTTGAGTGCGCCATTTCATGTATTTTCTAATAAACTGTTGCCTATTCTGCTTTGATATTATAGATCGATGCCTATGAAATTCCCTCTTCCAGTAACTTAGACAATGTGCTCGGGCGAGATGCTAGTGCGCAAGCTCTTCGATCATTCCCGACCACATGTAAGGCTCTAAGGAAGAGGACTAAGTCCTACAAAGACCTATCCACCCTTGTCGCCAAGCTAAAGGACGACCTCAAGGTCTTGGAAGATGTGTAGGCTTTTATGCAAAAAAAAAATAAATGACTTGAAGGCCCAGTTGGTGGATTCTAAGGATGTGGGAAAGGTCGGCGTTCTTGTTCAGTAAGAAAATGATGACTTGAAGAGGAAAATTTTTGAAGCCAAAGAGCCAGCTTGAAGGATCAATGCTATATCAATGGGTCTAAGCCGTGATAACAAAAATCTTTGATATTTGTTCAGGATGGTCCCCGAGCGACTTCGTCGATAGGCTATGATGAGGGTAAATAGGATGCCCCATCGAGGTTGTATGAGGATCAAGATATCTCCTATAAGCATGGCTGGTTGAACGCCCTCAAGGTTGTTAAGGAACCTCAGGACTCTCAGCTCTGGTATATGTACCAAGTTGATTGTCCTGCGTATAGCTAACCTCCTTTTAGGCATGATGAGACATGGATTCCTTTAGATGCCATCCCTCTTTAAGTGGTCGAGAGATACCTAGAAGGGCATGATAGTGATGATGAATACATGCCTAACCCTGACGATGGTCGAAGGAGGAAAATAGAATAATTTATGTCTTGCCGATCATAAATTGCTGTGAATATTTTGTATTTTTTGTAATTATTATGTAATTAGTACTCTTTGTAATCGGGCTTTGCCAAATGAATCAATTTAATGCTAGTTCTAATGCATTTTTCTAGTTCATTATGCCTTGCAATTGTTATTCTGTATTTCTTACCTTTTAAGTCGTGTTGTCACACTCCCTTAGTCTTAGAAAACACAACGACAAAAATTCACCTGGTGTATGGGAAATCTACTCGTTTAGGATGTTGGTCAACTAAGCCAAGTTGGTTTATTGCGTAGAAATCCTGTATAGGGATTTTGTCTTGCCTAGGAAAGCCATGAGGTTGCCTATGTTTGTCATGAAAGGGACCTGAGGGCTTTAGTTTTAATTATAGTTAGCAAAAATTATCGTAGTAATCAAGTTAAAGCCTAATCAATACTCTTTCAAAGACTAAGAGCCAATTATGAGCGTGTTACTCACAAAACAATATAAAGTAATCAAATAACTTAAAAGCTTCGAGATATGGAAAGAAGGGCTTGGGTTTAATATATAATCATAACCCATCCCTCCCCATTTATTTTTTATATTTACATAAATACCTTTATTTGATATATTATTTACACCAAAACCCTATATATATAGAAGTTAAGAAATCCTAAGAGGTTTAGTATATAGGTTTTAACCCGCCCCGAACGATTTTTTGACCCGTGTAATGTAAACGGGGAGGGGCGAGGGATGGTTTGAAAGGTTTACATTTAATATGGGTTCAAGGAGGGTTAGGGTCATGTGGAGGGGTGGGTTAACGTTTTCTAGGGGTCGGGTTTGGATTTTGGCAAACTTTCCCCATACCCGACCCGTTTCCATCCCTAGGTATTTGATCACTATTAACAAATGAGGTTTGGATTACTTCTTTGGAAAGAATTGGTGAGACATTTATGTTTTTTTTCAATTTTTTTACCTAACAATGAGTTATGACATGGACTTAAAATTTTTAGGAAGATTTATTATAGTGTATTCATTGAAAGGACCTTTATTTATTTCATAAATTCATTTTGGAAGTTTATAATGAAAAGAATTATTATTTGATCTCTTAATTATGCATAATTTTTAGTGGAAAACTTAATTATTCTATTTTTATCACCACCTTTTCATATGGCTTAATTTTTTTCTCATAAATTATATGAAGCATGGGTTCATTTTTGTTACCTTGATCATATAATAACATGTTTACTCATGCGTAATGAAAATGCTAAGTTACTTCTTGCTTTGCAAACATTTCAGCTTAGGCAATGTGGGTTTTGATGTGAATATGAGTTTAAATGTCGTTTATATTATACATCAATGTAATTTACATAAATTGAGTGAGTTTATTCTTATTATATAATTTTTTATGATATGTGCACCTGAACTTAATTTCTGGCATGTTCCTATTCCTCAACTATGTTTTTTCTTTTGTTATATGATAATTTGTTGTTGTCTTGAACATGGAGTTATGAGTATGAAATTTTTAATATGTGGTAAAGTCATACATTTTTTGTCATATGTACAGTTACTTGATCCTATGCTTCAAAATGCATGATACGATAATGCATTTATATATAATGCAATGATAATTAACGTATCAATAATAGGAAATTTTATATACACAAGTAATGCAGTATATAAGGATAGTTAATAATCCATATCCATGGATAGTCAATACGAGAAGAATTCATAATTTATGAGGGAATAGTCCAGCCCAGTGCTAAAGAAAAACATACACAAAGGTCACTAGTGCTTATGAGATTAGTATTCCTGCTTGAGTAGTCACTTGGGAATAGATTGCCAAGATTTTTTAGGAAGACTATTAGTATAATATATTAATCTGTAATGCATGATTGTATTTTATAATTTTTTGGGCTTCAAACACTTATTTTCATGTGGGAAGCCAACTGTTTGAGACTCAAAAGAAATTCAAATTTGTAACAAATGACGAAACGTAAATTTAAGGGGCAGGTTATTAAAGTTATGCAAATAATGATATTGAGTGTTTAAGGTTGAAGAGTACAAACCTAGTGACATATGAGGATGTATTTTATATTTTATATTTTTCCAATGGAGTATATTTGTTATACATAAGAACTGCCATAGGAAATGGAGGGTAAAGCCATATCCCTTACTTAATACTTTGAAAATTAGTCACTTAGCCCATCTTTTGTTATTTACGAAGAAATCATATTTTTATGTTTGTATTACTTACTCTGAAACTAATATCATTACTCGAAAGAAAGAAGTACCATGACGACCTTCCATATGACTCAGTTTTTATACATAAACTAAATCTTCAGTCTCTTGCAAGATTACAAAGAAAAGGGAAAATCATCAAAATTCAAATTTCAAAAACATTTTTCATCAAGCCACCCCGATGATGTCCTGTGAAAAACCCAACTAAAGATGTACAAAATCGAACTAGAATATTTTAAAAGATGATAAGCAAATAAGAGTAAGTGCCATAGAAAGTAAAATAATATTGATTTGGCTCTATTCATGTAATTATTTAATTACAAATACTAAAGATGTTTTGTAAGCACTACATTATACGCATGAACAAGTAATATTATATATATATATATATATATATATATATATATATATATATATATATATATATATATATATATATATATATATATATATCTCTATATATATATATATATATCTCTATATATATATATATATATATATGGAGAGAGAGAGAGAGGCAGACTCATGCAAGGATATGTTTGGTGCGAACATGGTACATATCATTTTTAAAAAATAGCAGTAAATTTTTTAAGGTATTTTTCATGAATTTTTAACATTTCAAGGAACCCATAAAAAATAACTCAAAATGATTTTTTTGCTATTTTAAAATATAGATTCTCTCCCTCTCTCTCTCTCTCTCTCTCTCTCTCTCTCTATGCATGTGTGTGTATATATATAGTGGAGGGGTGTTTGAATAGTAAAACGATCCAAGAGCTGAAATCCATCCTTCTACTTCGATCTAAGGGTGTCTCATCATGCCATGTCATAAGAAGAGACTTATGACATGGCAAAATGGGTCTCACGACACAAACCTTCCCAATATACATATTTCCTCCAATTCTCACATCCACCTCACAACACAAACCCTAACACAAATCCACCCTCAGCTCCATGTAGCTTCCGCCCTCAGATCCACATTGTCTCCCTTAGCTCCAGGTTACCTCCCTCTCCTACACCCCCTTCTCCAGTGCCCGATCTCCATATCTCTCTTCTCCTCCTTACCTCGCACCCAAATACAAATAAACACAATCGTAAGTTTAAATCTCATTTAGTATATTAAAGCCTTATTGTTGATGTCTAAAATTGGTAGTGATTTATAGGATGCCAATTTTGTAATCACATATAAAATATTGAGAAAAATAAAAGCGACACAAGAATCTTTAAGTGATTCAGCTATAAGGAAAGTCTACGTCCACGGTGATTATATTATTGTTGATGATTACTGACAACTAGACATTCTTCTTAGAAGAATGACCTTGTACTTTTTCTCTTGCCTTTTGTTAAAGGAATACATTGTATTTATAGTGACCAGAAGATCAAGGGTTGGAATGCCTTTATATATCTAAGCATTTACATCGGTACATAATGAATGTGACTGTTAATAACATTGGGCACGTGTAGAATGAATCTTGGTCTCTTTCCACGTGATGATTGTTCATCTACAATGATGGTTTATATTTTTCGAGTTGATTGGCTTGGTAGCCAATCAACAATCTTCTAATCCGACCAAGTAATTGATGACTAGGGTTGGTGCCATATTAGGGAACAGGTGTCCATTTCTAATTGGTCCATGTAGATTGATAATTTTTTGCATCAATAGAAGCCCCTAATGCTTCATTCTTAATATTTTATTGAAAGGATGAAGTACGACTCAGACAGAGTTGCTCGGTAATATTTTGTGGTCTTGGTCAGCTGCCGACTTATAGGAGTTGTAAAATAATTTTATCATTTGATCATGTGATGGTAATTTTGTGAATAATTTGAATTTTAGCGAACTGCCAAAGGGCGTATCATTAATTTCCCATCTTTGAGTTGTGCAGCCGTCAGAATGTCAATCATTCATACAGTTAATCATTACATGCACTATTTTCTATGTAAGCTATAAGAGACGAGATTTTGGCTAATTTCTGTACCATAAATTTTAAAACTTTCGAACTCTCTTTCATACTCAATATTTTCATCTTCAAGCTTTCTTTTTGCGCCCATTCTCACTCTTGCTTCTGCCATAGCTTTCTCTGTAAGATTTCTTCTTCCCTTTCCTTTGATTTCTTTCTTTATTGTAATCATGGTGTACATTGTTCATGGGGACTCTTTAGATGAATTTAGGCAGGAAAGAAACATCCCCGATTGTGTAGAATTAGATATGCATGTTCCTCCGATTGATGTTTTATCATTACCGAAGGGCCATTGGATCCCTTCATTATTTATAGCTGAGCGTGGTATTACCATTTCCCCCAATCATTTTTATCTGGAGTTTTGTCAATATTTTGATGTTGTCCCTGCTAGGGTAGCCCCCAATACATAGAGAATAGTAAATGGGATCCATAGGCATAACCAGATATACAGAACCCATATTTGTATCCCTGAGTTGATGTTTAAGTGAATCACTAATGATAACACCTATCACCTGAAAACTAGATTTGCTAATAGAGCTTTAGTAGTCAACCTCCCATATTCCAACAAGGACTACTTTGATTATGGGGTAATAGCAATGAACTGGTAACATGCTCCTCTTCAAAGAGGATAAGTGTATGATGGGCCCAGGTGTCCTCAAAAAGGACATCGCATAGGTTGTTGAACTTGATATTATTATTGTTTTCTTTCGTTCTAACCAGCTATTTGATGATATGTCAACTAACATTCTTATCTTCTTTTTATGCAGTTAACACCAAGAAAAAATGTCCTTAGGAAGGGGACATCAATCTTCAAGAGCTAAAATTTCTATGAAGCATTCATCAAAGAATTGGGGAGGAGCATCCCAGAGCAGCCCCTATTATAATATAAAAGTTATATTACTTATTTTATTATTCGGCCAACCGCTGTAGCACCTTCAATCCCTATTAATCTGAAAGAGGAACCTATTCCTACTTCATCAACTCAGGAATCTATTGGGGTTGAGAAGGACCTTGGAACATATTTGATGTTTGAATCTTTAGATATTTATGTAATCCTCACTTCCCCTCTTGCAGTCATGGGCAAGATAAAGATCCCCAACTTTATGGAGGGACCTTTGTCTCCCACTGCCAAAACGGCTAAAGCAGCTGATACTTAGAAGTCCAAAGTGACTGAAAAAGGGTCCAAAGTTGTCAAGAAAGTCCCTTGGGTTAGCAATACTGAGGAAGGTGAGGCTGGCAGGGGTCACGTGAAGAAATTAAGAGAGGACTTCCTGATAAATTGGCCAAGATAACTTCTGTCAACTAACATGAGTTGGGAAAAAAGATCCAATCTGACCTAGAAGTTATTGGGTCATCCTTGGTGGCTATTAATCCTGGTTTGGCCAAGATGTTGGTCAAATCTGGAACTCTTACTATTGATAGGGAAGATGCAATTCCCATGTCCCATTCCAGATTAATAGAGAGAGCTTACCAATCCTTGGCTTTAGTAACCATCTTTCATATGTTGCTCACATTTATTGTCTTACTTCTTTTTCACTAACTTGTTACTTTTTTCATTTTGATAGTTTTTGGTAGACTTTAATCAAATGATGGAGAAGGATGATTAGATGCGTTCTTCAATTAGATAATTAGAAGAGTCCTTTGAAAGTCTAAAAAGTCTTTGGAAGCTAACTGACATGCTTTGGAGGCTAAGAAAAAAATTTGGGAGGAAGAGCTATAGATGACCAATGAAAGGGTCACTAATACTGAAGAAACGTTGAAGACTGCTAAGACCAGTCTAACAACTGCTGAGAATAAGGCCAAGGTGGTCAAAAATAAGTTGTTGGAAAATCAAACTCTCCTCTCATCTACCAAGAAGAAGGTTAAAGGCTTGACTGCTGATCATATAGAAGAGAAGTCCAAGAATAAGAGCATCAAGGACACTGCTTTTGATAAAGTCTGGGAGAGGGCACTAGCGGCTGCTTCATCCCAGATTGAGTATGCCAAAAAGAAATCCTTTAAGGATGGTCGGTTGGAGTCACTCAAGGAAGTTGGCACAGCTAATAACTCTAAGTTGTTCCAAAGATATGACCTAGGCATTCCTCCAAATTTAGAGGAAGAATTTGATAATGAAGAAAGATCAGGGGATTCTTCTCTTTAACCTGTTGAATCTACTGTGGAACCAGATGGTGGAGTTGTTCTTCCTGCCGACCAACCTTCAGAAATTAATGCTCAGGTTAAGGAGAAGGTCTATCATCTTATTATCTATTTTACTTTTTTTTCAGTGTCTTTTTTTATCTTGTACAAGAATCATCATTTTGTAACAACCCTTCATTTATTAATGAAAAGACTTTATTTTGATCTAACTTGCGTATTTTCTTTCCTCCCTCTTGGTTGTTGTGAAATTATGTTTCTTGAAAACATTTACTCGATCATCATCTTTGTAGTCTTTGTATTCTTACCCTTGTGAATTACAGCTTGATGCAAGGAAGAAAGCAATATTTTTTGCTGAATCTGACCTACTCAGGCGTAGTAGAAGCCTTTTAGAAGCTAGCCATGTACCCATGTCTGAAGAAGAGTTAGTTGGATTTTTAGGCCCTGGTGTATCAGAGCAAGTCAAGGAATCCTATACTCATCTTCATTATTTATGGAATAGGGTTATAGCCAATAATGCCGCCTATTATGAAATAATAAAGCAACTTCAGGAGGATCATAATCAGTCCAAAGCTTTGTTGTATGTTAATTATAAAACTATGTATAAAGCTTTAAGTGAAGGATGGGGCCTTGAGAAAACGCTATAAGATATTACTTCTACTTAAAATAGAAAGAATTATCTTTAAATCAAAATATGGAGAATGCCCAAGGAATTGATACTATATTAGAGAGGGAGAACAATTCTTTAAGGAATGAGCTTTATGTTTTGAAGAAATCTTTTATCACCGGTCCTGATGTGGGTGCTACTTTCTCGAAAACTCAGAATGCCATATTGGTAAAAGAGCTTGAAGCTTTTAAGAGAACTAGACCTGGGCAAACTTATAGACAAAGGGTGGTTGTCCAACCAATAGTTGATGAAGAACGTATGAGGAAAACTCTAGCCAACCAATCTGCCCAATTAAAAGTAATCTATCCAGCTAGAAGCTAAAGATAAATATATTATCGACCAAGATGCCTAGTTGAAAGTCAAGAATGACGTTCTGAAGAAACTCCAACATCAGGTAGAGATATTGACCTTTCACTTTCACAAACATCCCAGGGAGATTTGGATGGAAGATTACAATGAGGTCTTAAGCCATGTGGCTGATCATCTTGCACAAAGTCATCATGAGGTTTATAGATGAGGGTGGACCAACTTGCTTACCTTACTTAAGTACGACCAAAATAGTGAGTTATGGTATTGGAATGATCCTGGATTATTAGATTGTGACAAGCCTCCATTCAAGCTGAACGTAACATGGATTCCTCCTGATGCCATTCCTCAATGTTTAACCACCAAATATTTAGGAGATTATGACCTTTATGATGTGAATGAAATTATCCGTCCTCCTCATTTAATCAATAGGCCGAGCAGCAGTAATAGACAAATCTTAAGATATTTTAATTACATAAATTCTCCCAATACCCTAGATGATCCTCATGCTAGGATGGAGAGAGTGAAATAGACATTTTCTGAAATGACAAAAGCATAAGGGAAACATCCAGCTGAATAATTCTCTTATTTTTTGTACTTGCTTGATCTTGAATGTAATACCTTTAGTCTTTGAATAGAAATAATTGTACTTGTTGTCAACTTATGATTAATAAATCAGTCGATTAAGTTATTTTCTTGATAATGAGTTATTAAACTGTGATTGTAGGGCCTTAGATTCTACTAATGCACTTAGATAAAACTATAAATAGTTTTATTGATCCAAGTTATAGAATTAGTCATCAGTTACGACCAAGTATATGAGGAATGTATGTATGTATTCCTGTATTTAGGAATGTATACAAGTCTTCCTTCATTTAACCCAATCGCATAAAACTTCTTGTATGTATACATGAAATTTTACAAGCTTCTTGTTCTTAACTTGTCAAGGACGAAGCCATACATGAAGCAATTATCATTGGCGACCAAGTGTGTTAGGAATATATATATATATATATATATATATATATATATATATATATATATATATATATATATATATATATATATATATATATATATATATATATATATGTGTGTGTGTGTGTGTGTGTGTGTGTGTGTGTGTGTGTGTGTGTGCGTGTGTGTGTGTGTGTGTGTGTGTGCGTGTGTTCCTATGCTCAGCTTGATCGGGGAAAGCTTCTTGTGTTGATACATGAAGTGTTATTGACTTCTTGCTCATGACTTGTTAATACGAAGTCATTCATGAAGTAATAACTTGGTCGGTTAAGATATGATTGTGTGTTAAGTTGTTGGTGCTTCTCGAATTTAATAAGTTTAACCTGATTAAGTAGTTTATTTATCTAAGTTGTTGACATATGTTGATCGGAAAGGGATAAAGACCAAGATACATTGTTTGAGTATTGTGTCTGGGGATGTATATCGCCGTACTCTGAAAAAATAAAAAAAAAATGGAAATTAAGATTTTTTATTGAACTTGAAATGAAGTTTTGTTAAACATAAAGAAAAAATAAATACAAAATTCCTTTATTCACTGATAGTATTTTTGGAGGTGTTTGGCATTCTAAGGGTTCTTGAATTCTTCCCCATCAAGTGTCTCTAGTCGAAAAGTTCCCAATCGTATGACTTCTGAAATGCAATATGGACTATGCAAGTTTACCTCAATCTTGTTGCCATTCTAAATTACCTTCTTGAGGACATAGTTTCCTTCTTTTAAGTTAGTCGGCTTTACCCTTTTGTTGTAAAAGTTAGTAGTCCTCTGTTGATACGCAGCATTTTTTAGGGCGACATCTTCTCGGACTTCTTCCACCATGTCCAAGTCTAATTGTCTTATCAGGTCACTTTTGGGAGAATCAAAGTTCAACACTCTATGAGTTGGTAGACCTATCTCAAAAGGTACCATGGCCTCTATCCCAAATGCAAGCATGTAAGTTTTTTCTCCAGTTGTTGTTCTCGGTGTGGTTCTATAGGCCCAAAGAATGAAATGCAACTCATTAATCCAACTACCCTTGGTAGTTTCAAGTCACTTATTCGGTCCGTTAATCAACGTTCTATTTGTCACTTATGTTTGACTGTTTCTTTGCGGATGACCTGGGGCAGAACTTCGGATTTTGGATTGAACACGGTATGCTTCGAATTCATCGTTATCGAATTGGGTGCCATGGTTAGTAATGAAGGCATAAGGTATTCCATACATGCATATGACATTCTTCCAGATGAATTGATATACCTTCTCATAGGGCATCTTTATTAAAGGCTCTGCTTCCACTCACTTCATGAAATAAATAATAGCTCTACCAGGTATTTGAACTTGGCTTTGGTGGTCGGCAATGGGCCGACCAAATCAATTTCCAAAATAGTGAACGGTCAGGGATAAGTGATTGGTGTTAAAGCATCACCTCATGCTCTATGAACTTTAACAAATCTCTTACATTTATCGCATTCTCTTGCGAAGGACCTACAATCTGCCCTCATAGTTGGCCAATAATACCCCTGTGTGGTAATTCTCTGTATTAGTGACTAACTAGCTGAATAAGCTCCATAAGAACCACCATGTAACTCCTTAATTAAGTTAGTAACTTCCAATGGATGGACGCGTCGTAGTAAAAAAATAGTATATCACCTTTTATATAGGACTCCTTTCTCTAACGCATATCTAGCTGCTTTATACCGAAGGTTTTTTGCTTTTTTTGATCAGTTGGTAAGGTTCCTTCTTCTATATAAGCTCTAATTAGATCCATCCAAGATGGCCCCAAATCTACAGAAATGAAATTGATCATTAGATTCTTATCTATGCTCCTAGTTGCTAAGATTTTTTCTGGAATGCTCCTCCCGAGCTCTATTCTTATGCTAAAGTCAGCCGAGTAAGTGCATCAGCTCGGGCAATTCCTATCCTTGGTACTCTTCTTATCTGCACTGTTAGAAATGTGGAAATGACTTCCATTACCTTATCCAAGTATCTTATCATCAAATATCCCTTGATTCCATATGTATGAAGTACTTGGTTGACGATCAACTAGGAATCACTAGGTGCCATTACTTGCTCGGCACCTAAAGATTAGGCTAACTCAAGTCTAACGATTAAAGACTCGTACTCGGCTTCATTATTAGAAGCTTGTAATTAAAACCTGAGATAATTTTCTACATTAATATTGTTAGAAGTGTTAGGTATGATACCAGCCCTGCTACCAGTTGTGCATGAAAATCTATCCACATATAAATTCCAAATGGAATTTATATTCTAAAGCTTTCTGAAGATAGAATTCCATGAAAAAATACCTTTTTACTTTCTTCTAGATATCTCTCAGAAATTTCTTGAGCCATTGACGATTCTGGTTGATCGGCTACGACTTTGGCTTGATTTTAAGTTGAGCTCTCTTCCAGATAAGTCTGCTCTCTAGGTAAGTTGGGTTGGTCGGTAACCTATGGATATGTCAACTCAGCAATAAAATATACCAAAGCTTTCCCTTTTAATAATGATCTCAGCTCGTAGATGATGTCGTACTCTCCCAGCTCAACTGCCTAATACATCAACCAGCCTGACTTTTTAAGTTCATGAAATGCTTGCTGAAGAGGTAAATCAGTGTATACTACTATGGTGTGAGTTTGAAAATAAGGCTTCATTCGCCTAGAGGCTTAAATGAGAGCTAAGGCCAATTTTTCCAAGCGTGGATACGTGATCTTTGCACCCCTGAATGCCTTGCTGGTGTAGTACACTAGTTTTAGGATTCCATTCTACATTCAAACTAATGTCGAGCTAACTGCGGACTCAAAAATAGCTAAATACAAATTTAATTTTTCTCCTAACATTGGTCGAGACAACAATGGCGGGGACCCCAAATACTTCTTTAACTCCTGAAATACTTCTTCACACTCCTCATTCCATTCGAAGGTCTTTTTGATCACCTTAAAGAATGGTAAACATCTATATGTTGCTCAAGAAACAAATCGATTTAGGGCAGCCACACTATTGATAAGTTTTTCAACATATTTCTTGCAGGTTGGTGGCTGTATTTCAATCAGAGCTTTGATTTTAACAGGATTAGCTTATATTCCTCTCTGATTTATTATGAAGTAAAGGAACATTCCTTCTTGCACACCTAATATGCACTTGGTCGGATTCAATTTGATCTATTACTTTTCCAGTTGATCAAAAGTTTGACTAAGGTCCTTAATATTATCTGAAGTTTTCTTATTTTTAGTCAGCATATCATCTATGTACACCTTAATATTCATCCCAATTTGTTCTTCAAATACCTTATTAACCAATCTCTAGTACGTTGCTCTAGTGTTTTTAAGCCCGAAAGGCATCACGTTATAGCAATAGGTACCTTCGTTGGTAATGAAAGGAGTTCTTTCTTTGTCCTCTGATTTCATTTTAATCTGGTTATATCCAGATTAGGCATCCATAAAACTCAATAACTCATGTCTCGTTGTGGCATCTACTAACTGATTAATTCTAGGCAAAAGAAAATGATCCTTTGGACAAGCTTTTTTAAGATCAGTAAAGTCTACACATATGTGCCACTTATTATTTTTCTTCTTGACTATTTCGACATGTACCAACCATTCTAGATATTTGGCATCTTCAATAAATTTGCCTTTTTATAGTTTTCTACTTCTTCTTGATTTCTTGGTTCTTCTCAGGACTGACCACACTACGCTTGTGTTTGATCGATTTAGCATCCTTGTTATTGTTGAGCTCACGACAGAGGAAGTTGGGATCAATCACAAGCACATCTTCATGACTCCAAGCGAATACATTCTTTCGCTATCTTAGGAATGCAACAAGTTCCTTATTGATGAGTGAGGCCAATATGGAGCCAATTTGGGTGGTTCTTTATGGTTTATCATTGTCCAAGATTATTCCTTCAGTAGCTTCTAATATCTTCCCTTTGACTAGCTCTGTTTCATCTCTAGGATCCAACGTATCAACTTCTGATTCACTATTGGGCTCCAGAGTGTCAAATTGGTAAGTGGTGGTCTTTCTCTTTACATCGACCAAGTCTTCCTTCTTGACTGAGGAGTTATAGCATTCTTCGGCCACCTTCTGATCACCTTTTATAACGCCAACCCCGAAATGGGTAGGAAACTTTAAACATTGATGGATAGTGGATGGTACAGCTTTAAATTTCTTTAATCTAACCCTACTGAGGATCACATTATAAGCAGACTGAACATTTTTATCCATGACAAAAAAACGTATCTTTTCGGTACGGCTTATTGGCCAAGTACCATACAACACTTCCAATTTGAATGTTCCTAGGGGATACACTTTTTCCCATAAAAAGCCAATCAAGGGTTTGTGGTAGGATTCCTATTAACTAAGATTTAATCCCAATCTATGGAAATAGGGATAGAACATGATATCTGTTGAACTTCCATTATCTATCACCTTGGAAACGATGGCTTCCTGGATTCTAAACTTGACGACCGGTGCATCGTCATGGGGATATAGTACTCCTGAGAGATCATTTTAGGAGAAGCCAATGAAAAGTTTATCTTTTTTTACTCTCCTGGGTAGATCATAATCATTTAAGTTGATGCGTTGTATGTAGGAGAAGACTTATGCTTCATTCAGATAAGCTTTCCTTCTAGTGGTTTGATCTCCTCCTCCTATATATCCAAATGTGATCACGTGGCAGTTAAAAGAACCAAAATTTATCATAGCTACCTCCCTTTCTGGTTCCTTAGGCTTATTTAGTAGGTCTGGATCGTCTTCGCAACCATCCCTATGGCCTCATTTCTTGTCATCTCTATATTTGCAGGGAGAATTTGACCTTCCCCTGTTTCTCGGCTCTCATACCGAATAACAAATTTGCTTAATTTTCCTCAGTAAATGAGGGAATCAATTTTATTCTTTAAATCAATACAATTATCGTTCGTGTAGCCATCATCCTCATGGAATTCACAATATTTATATTTATCCCTTCTGTTGGGGGGTGCCCTCAACTTCTTTAGCCACTTCAAATTTTTATTGTGCTTAATTTCTTCCAGGATATGGTGGATACTGACCATCAGTGAAGTGTATGCTTCATACTTTTTGGGCTTGTCCTCTTTCTTCTATTTTCGCTCCTTCTTTTCAGGCTTGGTGGTAGGGCTTTGCTTTGCAGCCATTGTTTCCTTAGCATTAATGATTTTTTTGACCTTATCCATAAGCTCTATCATGGTTTAAGGGGATCTTTCGCTAGTGCATAGTAGAGATTTTCTGGAAGTAATCCACTCATCAAGGCGGTGATAGCTATTTTTTCTTCATAATCATCCACTTTTAGTTTCTCGTTATTAAAATGAGTGATGTATTCTCTCATGGTCTCCCATGCTTGCTGCCTAACACTTAAAAGATGAGCTACTCTTTTAACTGGCCTGGCCTCAAAACATAAATTATTGATGAATATCTTAGTAAGTTGATTAAAACTAAAAATTATCCTCGGGGCAAGTTATTGTACCATATCTGGGTTGAACCGGTAATGGTGCTTAAAAAATCTCAACATCTCATTTCATCAGGAACACAGTATATATCAGCTGTTTTATGATATTGCTCAATGTGCAAAATATGATAAGTCTTACCATCGTATTTAGGGGTAACCACTGGCATCTTAAACTTAGATAGAGTAGGAAAATCGATAATCGCTTGGATGAAAGGATACCCCTTGACAAAATTATGTTATAATGGGTTCTTTGCCCTAGACATCTCCCCTAACTGATCTTTTAATCGTTGAATGGACCCTTTCATGAAGGATTTTAAACTTTTGACCTATCAAAAGTAGCTCATCCATCCCTTCCATCTGTCTGTGATAAGCTCTCTTCCTGAGAAGTCTTCTCGGCATGCATGGATCCTCTGGAACTTATTATATATCTAACTGATCTTTCATGGTGCTCACTATGTCATTCTCTTGATTAGGATGGTTCTTAATGGTGCCCTCTATTTACTCGAGGTCCTAGATGATCAATGGTTGATGCCCAACTTAATCGTTCCAAAGCACTTGGACGTTCAGGATTAAGAGAGAAACCATCATAATAATCCATTGACCTGATTGAAGAATTGTCCCCTGGGTGGTAGGACCTATTGCGTGAGGACCTGGAATAACTATTTTAATTCCTCCGAAGTGGAGGAGGGGTATTTTCCTTTTAAAAGACAAATCATTATTATGCCAAGATGAAGCTGTTGGCCTAGCTTGCATAGACTGAGCTAATTGCCTCATAGTTTCTTGCAATGCTTCTTACCCTTTGGCAAGATTAAGCAGAACTCCATTGAGGTCAGTTGTGCGGGAGGAATGTTGCCTCCTGTAGCATTACTCCTTTTAATAATCTCGTTCATCTTGTGGAATCTTTCAAGCACGTTAAATGAATGGTTTTCAATGGGGAATTATGATAGACAATACACTTCCCACAGATGGAACCATTCTGTTGATGTCTAAAATTGGTAGTGATTTATAGGATGCCAATTTTATAACCATACATAAGATCAAGGGTTGGAATGCCTTTATATATCTAAGCATTTACACCCGTTATATATATATATATATATATGTGTGTGTGTGTGTGTGTGTGTGTGTTTTATTCTTGATATGTTCCAATGTGAATACCATTAGAAGTGCGAGGACATGGTGTCAATTTTTGCTTTCTTTTGGTAGACTTTTATTTTCAGTTTAATAAAAAAATTCTTAATAAGAAAACTTATGTAAGAGCCTCAATTCTCATTTTACCATCTACGTCAGATGGTTCTGTTAGTTGAGTTGATTTGTCTATTTTGACATTGTTGTAGATCGTAACTTTGAAATAATGATACAAATCATACCCATTTACGTTTTCCATTTTTTCAATACTATTTACAATTTTTATGTTATTTTGCATTAAGTTTTTATGCTGAACACATCCATTATTTATTGGACGTTGAGTGCCATGTGGCTATGTCATCTATTTGAGTGGACTTATGCTCATAAGAGCACCTAAAAGACAACCTTATATTGTAGTATTATTACATCGAGAGGATTTAGTTTGTTTCATAATACATTATGTATATTTTGTAGTTAGATTTTTAGGTTGCAAGCATACTCTTATATCAGTATTACATGATTATGAGATAAGTTAGACATATTGCAGTGTTATCTGCTCAAATTCTTAATACAGTTACAATGTTATAGTGCTGATTTGTTCCCAGGTTTCGAAAAAGTTACAGTGTGTCTTACTTTGGTTAATGTTTGCATAGGATTGTATTATTGTTCTAACAATATTTTTTTTTTAAAAGGTAGCTCGAAACATAATTGCATTAGAGATCTAGTATTAATAAGTTGGCACTCAATATTGATTGAGGTATGACGTCTTCTCTCTATTACATTAGTATTGCACAATCCTTGAATTAACTATCGAGAATTTGGTAAATAACTTCATTTAATTCAGAATCTAAGACATTGTGCAGATTCCGAACTAGAATTGGTTCAACCACTTTTTTGTGCAGATTATGAATTAGAATTGATTCAACCACTTTTTTATGCACACCAGAGCAACCCGCATTTGTACGGTTTAGGACTTTAATAGTCTTTTTATTTAATTTATATAATTATATTTAAATTAAACAAATCTTAGAGTTATCATTGTCCTTTTCTCTTTCAACCAGTAGACGAATCAACATAACACTGGCTTGGGTGATGTTGCCATCCATGAACTTGAAGATCATTTTATATGTTTTTATTTGAGGAATTTGATAATGATTCTAGGGATAGTAAGAAGTGTTATTGAAGGTAAATTCTAGATAATGAAATAAAATTTCAGCTAAGATAGAGGTCATGCCTATAAGGTTGTTATTTTCATCACTGTCAGTTATATGTATGAATACATTTTTTTTTTGTTAATTTTCACAATTACTCTTGCTATCAGTTATCACTGTTATCTATCAGTTATATGTTATTTCCATTAATGTTATCTGTCACCTAAGATAGAGGAATGCCTAATCAAATGACTAATTGTCAAAAAACAAATGAAGAACTGAATAGCTTACGGAGGAAGAGAGTTGTATATATGGTATCATTAGTGTGGGTAACTCTTTTATCGAATAGGCCCATAAAAGTAGTCAGCCAAGCCCAACTGGAAATTAAAAGGCACCTAGTCCAAATTGTGTGTCTTGAATGACGGTTTGGATAAAATAATATGACCAAGTTCATCCCTAAAAATCTTGGATGAGATATTCAAGGGATACTCATCTAACATGTTGGTTACCAACACTCTTTCTCTCTCTCTTGGTGGAGTATATATTGTACCCCTGGCCCGAGGCATAGAGGCATATGAAAAACATTCTCAAGAGTTACTTAAATACAACAGTTGACCTCTCTATGGGTGCAGGCAACTTTTTGAAACATGTATATTATAGTGTTGTGCGATTGTGATTGTAGTTATTGTTGTTCTTATCAGCTTGGTGCGTGCTTTGCTTCATTGGTCATTTGTGTTGAGATTTTTGTCACCATAATTGGCGCCGTCTGTGGGAAGCGATTGTTTTTCCTGTGAAAACATTCACCAACAAGAACCAATAATGTCCCATTATAGCAGTAACGTTCCTCAAGTAGGAGATATTCAGCAGTAACTGAACCCTCCAAGGGTAAGGTCTGAAATGCACCATTCAAACCCAAGACTTTGCCAGGATAGGTAGGTCTTCAAAGAAATCCAGGGGACACCCAGATCCATGTAGATCTCTAGGTTGATAGACGCCTATAAGGCCAGACTCCAAGAGGAGTCTACTCACTAACAGCAAGATGAAAATGCTTGCCTCAAGAGACACCTAGAAAGGATGGAGAGAGAAATCCATCGAAGTACAAGGCGACGCTACAACCGGACTCCTAGACCTCAGGCGATCAAGTCTCACAATCGAGGAAGAATCCCAAGGCATGGATTAGAAAGAACAGAAAGGCACTCGTCCGATGATGACCATTCGGAACGAGTGCAATAAGTTCTCCATTACAGGAGTCCTGGTCGACAGAACGATGACATATGAAGTTTGGTCCGGAGGGAGATGGACCACCACCCAGCTCATCGCGGTGCCAGATCGATGAGAGAGCTATCCAGGAGAGATCTCAAAACCTAGAAGAACTCCCCTTTTTCAAGGGAAGAAGAAGAAGAGGCTCTGAAAAATTTAGCAATTCCCAGGTTTAAGATTTACGATGGGAAGACTGATCCCATTGACCATATCACACAATACCGATAAGATATGACTCTATGGAGTCACAGTGATGCGCTCATGTGTCGAATATTCCCTTAAAGCTTACACGATGTGGCCCGAAAGTGGTTTGATAAGCTACCTCATAGGTCAATCCCAAATTTCAAATCCTTGGTTGGGCAGTTTACAACTCGCTTCATAAAAAGCATCTCCCACCCGAAGAGGATGGATGCATTTCATACTATGAAGAAAAATACGCATGAGAACCTCAGAGAGTAAGCGAAGAGGTATTGGTAAGTATTCAATGAAATTTGGGATTTCTCGGAGCAGGTCGTTATAGCATCCTTCAAAATCGATTTGCCTATCTCCTCCCTCCCGCACCAGTCCTTAACTAAGAAGGAGGCTGCATCTATCGATGAATTGATGGCTCTTATAGAAAAATACACCAAAGTCGAGGATATGGCCCATCTTAATGAAAGCAAGAATGGTCGCGCAGAGGCTAGCAAAGGAGCTGAGAAAAATGAACCAAAAAATAAAGGGAACAAAAATAGGGGCAAAAAAGATTCCTCGAAGGCATTTCAGGCCGTAAACACAGTCTTCAAGGAGACGATATACTAGATCCTTGCAAAAATAAAAGAGGAGACATTTATTAAATGACCAAAGAAGAAGGGAGGAGACCCATCCAAATGGAATAACGCACTAAGGTGTGCATTCTACAAGGAAGGCGGACATAAAAAGGAACATTGTAAAGCCCTCAAGTCTCACCTCGAGGAGTTGTCCCAAGATGGGCACCTTAATGAGTTTATGGATAAGAGGATAGACAAGGTAGTAGGGAACGACGAGCAGGGGCCCAATAATATCCTCGAGGAGGATGACGGCTATGAATTCGCAATAGTACATGGGGTGTCAGACCTCAAAAAAATTAAGAAAATAGAGCTCGGATGGGAGTTAAGAAGCTTACTACAGTCATGCAGGCCTTTCAGATCGACCCAGACAAGACTCAGGCAAGGAAGCATAAACTACCAGAAGACTTCGATTGTAATAACCATATTGTGTTCATGGATGAAGACTTGGTGGGGGTGAGAACCCCTCATCACGACGCACTAGTCATTACACTCAAGATTGCCAACAGGGACGTCAATAGGTTGCTCGTCGACCAAGGTAGTTTGTTCGAGGTAATGTACTTGGAATTATTTAGAAAGATGAAGTTGAGCATGGTCGGCCTCAAGGAGGCAATTGTTCCATTAGTTAGCTTCGTAGGAAAGATCATAGTACCTTTGGGAAAGATCAACCTACCAGTCAGGGCAGGAAGTATCTCTAAAATGATTGAGTTCCTTATTGTTGATATTGAATCACTGGACCAAGCCATCCTCGACGGGGGATAGCTCCATGTAATGAAGGTCGTTCCATTTACCTATCATTAGAAACTGAAGTGTGTGACTAATCGAGGAGTGGTTGAGATCCATGGGAACTAAGATGCGGTAAGGAAGTGTTTTATCACGGCTATACGTCCCAAATAGGAAAATAAAGTAAAAAAAAACAAAAATCAAGGAGGAAGCCTGAGAGGGGTTGGCGCCCTCCAAATAGTAGCTTAGGTACGATCGATAAGGAGTGGAGGAGACCAGGATCCTTCCTTCTGAGAGGGTAGTTTATGACCTGGAAGAAGTTGCAAATGGGAGTAGCTCGACTGAAAAGAAGTTTTTAATTGGTACCTCCTTGACTAATCGCAATAAGAAAGAACTAATCACCCTTCTTTGAAGCAACTTGAATGTTTTTGCATGGAAACCCTACGAGCTGATTGGGATTGATCCCAGCATTGCTTGTCATCGATTGCATGTGGACCCATATTTTAAGCCAATCATGCAGAAAGCCCACCGAATGACCCCCGAGAAAGCCAAAGCAAGCAAGAGTCAGTAAGCTACTAGATAAAGGTTCCATACGGGAGGTTCAGTTACGTAAATGGTTATCCAACCCAGTAGTAGTTCCAAAGATCAATGGAAAGTGGAGAGTTTTTATAAACCTCATCGACCTTAATAAGGCCTATACCAAATATAGTTTCCCCCTTCCAAAGATTGATCAACTGGTTGATGCTACGGCAGAGCATGAGAGGATGAGCTTTTTAGATGCGTACTCTAGATACCACTAAATCCCCCTTCACATACCAAATCAGGATAAGACCTCCTTCATAACTACCGTTGGTTTGTATTATTATAAAGTTATGCATTTCGGCCTTAAGAATGAAAGAGCGACCTATCAGCGGCTAGTTACGAAGATGCTTAAAGATCAAATTGGGGATACTATAGAGGTTTACATCGATGACATGCTCATCAAGAGCAAGCTCAAGGACGATCACCTCTTTGACCTGACAAGGACTTTTAAAACCCTTAGGAGATATTAAATGAAAATAAATGCAAGTATGTTTTCTTTCGATGTCCAGTTAGGAAAATTCCTTGGATACTTGTTCAGCAAGAGAGGAATAGAGGAAAATCCTGACCAGATTGACGTTGTCAACAAACTTCATCCGCCTTAAACAGTGAGAGATGTATAGAATCTCATGGGAGTGCTCGCCGCGCTCAATCAGTTCATTTCTTAGTCTTCAGAGCAGTGTCAGCCTCTCTTTCAGTTGTTAAAAAAAATAAGGGCGTGACATGGAATGAGGAATGCTTGAGGGCCTTTAAAGAATTCAAGGCCTATCTTAGCAGGCCACTTCTGCTCGTGATTCCTAGAGAAAATGATACTTTATATCTTTAACTTGTGGTATCAGACCATGCTGTAAGCTCTGCCTTAGTATGAGAGAAAGACAAGAGCCATCATCCAGTCTACTACGCAAGCAAAAACCTTCTAGAATCCGAGAAGCGGTACCTGCCATTGGAGAATCTTGCTTGCGCACTAGTGATAGCCTCAAGAAAGTTGAAGAATTACTATGAGGCCCACTCCATATTCGTGGTTGCTTCACACCCCATCAAGGTTGTTCTAAGGAAAGCATACCTCTCTGGACAACTGTCGAAGTGGTCGACCGAGCTCAGAAGTTCTGATATTCTCTTTCAACCAACAACAACCATCAAGGGGAAAGTTCTAGTCGATTCCATCGCTGAGTTTACAGGGGAATAGCCCTGTGATTATCTAAAAATAAGCCGATCAAAGGAAATCTCATAGGGACCAAGTATTTGGACCTTATTGGTTGATAGAACCTCCAACTCAAAGGGGGCAGGAGTAGGCATCGTATTAGTGACACCTGAAAATATGGTACTCGAGCAGGGAATCAGACTTAGATTTTAAGCCTCCAACAACGAGGCAGAATGTGAGTCATTGATCGCTGGAATACGCAAAGCTCAACTATTGGGGGCAAGGAACCTTAAAGTCTTTAAAAATTCATAACTGGTATCCAATCAGAAAAGTGGTGATTTTGATGCAAATGATAAAAGGATGACAGCTTATCTCACCGTTGTAAAGGGATTAATAGGTAATTTAAATCAGGTGAACGTGCAGCAGTTCCCTAGAGGACAGAACACCCACATGGATGCCCTAGCAGCTCTGAGCTCAACAATAGACCCTGACTTGAGAAGAACAATCCAAATAGATTTCCTCGCGCAGCCCATCATTGATCAGACCACTGAGTCACTGAATCCCGAACAGGTTCTCCACATTAAGAAGGCTCCAAGATGGATGGAACCCATCGCAATCTACTTACGAAGTGATATACTACCAGATGACAAGAGGTCAGCTCATCATATAAGAGTAAAAGCTGCTCGTTTCACTTATCTCCTGATGGGAAATTATATAAGAGATCCTTCACTGGGCCCTACCTCCAGTGTGTTCATCCACAAGACATTGAGCAAAATCTGCACGAACTCCATGAGGGAATTTATGGAAGTCTTGTAGGAGGGAGATGTCTAGCATTTTGAGAAATGAAGGAAGGATATTGGTGGCCATGCATGCAAAAGGACGCTAGAGTCTACGTTCGAAAGTGTGAGAAATGCTGAAAGCACTCACCCATGGTCCATCAGCTCGCAAGAGACCTAAAGTCACTAACCAGCCCATGACCCTTTGCACAGTGGGTTTTGGACATCATAGGTCCTCTTCCTATGGTGACCGGCAACCGAAAGTATCGGTTGGTCACCACAGACTACTTTACTAAGTGGATAGAGGCAATTATGTGGAGAAACGTCATTACCCGCTTCGTCATACCAAGAACGATCATTACTGACAACAGGACTCGGTTTAAGAGTGGCCCCTTCCAAATATTTTACAAAGATCATGGAATCAGTCACTATTTTAGTTCTGTAGCATATCCCCAGAGCAATGGTCAGGCTGACGCTTCTAACAAGACAGTGATTGATGGAATAAAGAAACGACTGGAATGGTCCAAAGGAGCTTGGGTGAATGAGTTGCCCCACATCCTCTGGGCCTATCGCACCACCCCAATGCGTGAAACAGGAGAAACACCCTTTGCACTCACATATGGAATGGAAGCAATTATCTCGCTAGAAGTTGGTCTCCCCACCATGAAGTCTACGTTAGTTGACCAAGGCCACAATGTTGAAGCATGGCTCACTAAACTTGAATTAGCTCATGAACAGCGAGAGTTCTCCCTAGTTAAACTGGCATCCTACCAGTGACAACTAGCCAAGTTGTATAATAAGAAAGTCAACCAAAGGAAATTTCAAGTTAAGGACTATATCCTAAGGAAAGTCCTTGGCAGTGCTGTGAAGCCATCAGATGGCAAGCTGGGACCGAATTGGGAAGAAAACGGTCGTAAGAGACGACCTTCAAGGATCCTATCACTTAGAAATACTAGAGGGCAGAGAGATACCAAGAACTTGGAATACAAACAACCTGAAGAAATTATACTTCTAAATTTCTCTATCTATACACCATTACTTTAGTCAAATTTTCATTTACAAATTAATATTGATCTCTGTTTCTGACTTTGATCAATAAAACTAGATTGGCCTTGGCATCCTATATGTATTGGTTAACTCAAATATATCTTATTATATGCACCATTTCCAAGTTACAAACTTCACTCTTATAACATAAGATCATGGATTATAGTAAGTTGGTTAACTTTCTCTTGCTCTTCTGATTGCACCACAGTGGTTAGGTTTATATTATCTCGACTTCCCCAAAGCATAGTTAGTAGGGTTGACGTATAATAACCCTCCTAAGGTCATTGTTCATAACACAATTGGACTCCTAGGTTTCTCCAATAATAAATAAAGACCTACAGGGGATCTTTAGGAAGCACGGCAAACCTAGGTTGGTGGCTAACATAGTTTGGCTCTAAAATCCTTCTCGGGTGGATTTTCCATTAATCAGGTGTATCCTCGCCATCACCTCACTTAGGCCTAAGGCAGCGTGATGACGCAACCTAAAAGGTAAAGTGAGGCGAAATGGTATGGCTAAGGCATACTGGACTGGGAGAATACTCATTTGAAAATAAACTCTAAGTCATATTTAGTCGGCCAAGATGCCCAAAATAACTAAAGATTACTAATAAATTAGAAAACAGACAAAACATGTTTAATCGTCCTTGGCCCAAAGCATAATTATTTTATTGCTAAAAGTTACATAGTTACATATACAAGAGCAATAAAATTACATGTGTAATAGCGATAAAATAAATCAAAATCCTAATAAGGTCCAGGTCGCTGAGCAAGGTAGTCAGCTACTCGCACTCTTTAACCATCATCAGGATGGGGGGCAAAATCCTCCTCAACCTCTTTCGAGATTGCCTCCAACAACTGCCTCGGGATAGCATCTATTGGGATCCAGTGATCACCCCTTCTAAATGAATTTGGTTTTAAGTACGAGGGAGTGATCTCATGCCTGTACTAGAGGGCAAAATTCTTGGGCACCTTTAACTCTCTTAGGGCACTCAGCTACCCTCTAATAAAGGCTAGATCCTCGACCTCCTTTATCTTTGTGGGAGCGTCTATCTAGCCTTGGTTATACCCATATGCCCACACCTATCGAGGATCATTTTTTAACATGTGCCTCAGTCTAGTGACATCCCTCTGAAGCCCAGCAGCTATCACGTACTGTTGACAAACATCTCTTTTTAGCTCGGCAATCTCCCTTTGGGAACCAAAATCGCCAGTCCTAGCTCACTGCCTGGATGATGACAAAGAACCTTGTATAACTGCAGGAGCAATGTTCGGTGCGGTTTCCCTGAGGCGTGCAACTTCCCTCCTTAAAGCGTTATTTTCCTTCTAGAGCACGTCCCCAATCTGGTTAATTTCATACGCATCCCAGAGCTTCGCCTTCAAAGAATCCACCTCTTCTATAATAGAGGAACCAACCTCCTACATATTTATAAGATGATCTTTGAGCTTGGAAACCAGTTTGGATTGATCTTTGTAATCCTTATTCCTTGCCCTTAAAGATTTATAGATTTTGACAAAAGCTCGACGAACTTGGTCGCTTACATTGCAACCAAGAATTTATCCTAGGAGAGAAGTAGCGGGGATATAATCATAAAGATTGAAAAACTATGGAACATAAGAGAACACAGAATATATACATCAGCAACTGCGAGGAAAATAAATTTTTCATTCCATTAAAATTGGCACTGGCCAGATACAAGTACATTGAATGGGAAGAAGAAAATAAAAAGAAAAAAAATACCAAAGAATCCCTAAAAGCCTAGTTGGTGATATCAACCTGCTCACAAGCTGCCGACTCTTTCCCCTTATCAATAGAAACCTCAACACCAAGTGCACCTCCCTCGACTTGGTCAAGATTTATTCCCTGGTCACTAGTAGGAGTAGCAGGGGCAGAAGGAGTAGTGGAATCCTCCCCAGTCCGAGCAGCCGGGACTTCATCTTCAATGATGGATTTGGGGCCAGAATTGTGCTCGCCAAGCACAGGTGAATTAACAACAACTCTAGCAGCAACTAAGGCTCGATCCCATCCTTTCTTGAAGTTTTCTAGGCTGATGTAATCGATCTGCTTCTCAGCATCTTCATAGGCTACCTCCCAGACCTCATTGTATCCATTCTCTCTAACTGTGGTCGCATCTGCCTCAAGACTCTTCACCTTCTCAACGAGCCTTGTATTCCCATTTGTGATGGTAAGTTTTCTCACCAAAACTAGCTCATAGGCCTCGCAGAGTTCCTTCAGCTCCTTGGCCGCTCCATCCCTCTCCTTGGCAAAAGATGCCTTATCTAGGGGTGGCAATTTTAGAAACGATACAAAAAAATGACAATGAACAATACAAAATTAAACCAAAATTGACACGATATGTCGAGCTCGTGTTGTATTTTTTTACATGAAGTCGTGTCATGTTCGTGTCTGAATTATTAGTCATGTCTTGTAGTGTTATCGTGTTTTTTAGGCGTGATTTACGAAATTCTAGTATTCATGTCGTGTCATGCCGTGTTATTTTTTATTCGGGTCGTGTTCATGTCAAACTAAAAACATGAATTTGTGTCTTGTCGTGTTCATGTCCAAAAAAATCTTATCGTGTTGTGTCGTGTCAGCCCAAAACACGACCCATTGACTCGAATTTCCACCCCTAGTCTCAGCCTCTGTGAGAGCTTTCCCGAATAACTTTTAGGCTTCCTGTGCAATCTTCAAGCTCCCTTCGAGCTCAGCATTCCTCCTCCCCTTCCCATCTCGATTGTGGGGGAGAACAGTGTAGTCAGATAGAAACTGCAAAAAGAAATAGATGTGAGACAAAGAATATGAAGAAATAAAAGATAAAAAATAAAGAAGAAAGGAAATGGCCTTACCAAAGAAAGCCCCTAATCTGCCTTCAGGGCTATTTGATCTGGACTCATCTTTGAAGATCGTTCACAGTCTGCCATCAGTACTTCTCTCTTGAGCATCATCAGAAAAAGCTGAGGGGCTAGATCCACAGAGCCCCCTCAGCTGGGATAGCCACAGGCACAAGGTAAGCCTGTGCTTTCTTTGTTCTTTCTTCTCCTCTCCTCTTCTTTCTTCTTCTTCTTCTATTATTCTCTCTTCCTCTCTTCTACCTCTCTCTCTCTCTCTCTTTTCTTCTTCCTCTCTAGCTCTTTCTCACGAGCTGCGATTTGGGAAGCACTAGCAGTGTCCCCAAACCTTATCTTATGAATCTTTAACCTGTTGGACAATAGGACATCATCATCATCATCATCATCTCAGACCAGGTTTTTTTCTTCTAGAGGATCCATGTCCTCCTAGCTAGAGCTCTTCTACCTGGAACCTCCTGAGCTAGAGACCTCCTTGCTGGACCTCTCTCCACTAGACTCTTCCTTGTTGGATCCCTCCTCATTGGATCCCGCCTCAACACTACCACCTACAACAGAACCAGACTCTGAGTTGCTCTCCTCTTCCTCGTATATCTCGATGGGTTGGAGAGCACCTTCTTCCTCTGGGATGTCAAGATGAGGGATGGAGTCTACTAGATGAGCGATAAAATTAGAGGTAGTATTCTTGTACTCCAATAAAAAGGCAGCCGACCTAGGGTGTTCACCTTCTACAATTGAGTCATTTATCTACCATGCTTTGATTAACCCAGCAGCGCAGATCTCATAGAGTGCAGGCTCTTGATTTTTGGACTTCGCTGAAAAAGAAAAGAAAATATTAAAGGAAGAACATATTAGAGCAACAATGAAAAGGCAGTAAGATTGAACAACAACCTATGTATTCTTCCCCATGAGTAGGGATTCAAGGTCCGTTGTACCTTGCACTCCTTACCTGGGCAGGGAATTGCCAGTTCCTAGAAATAAATCCCTCAGACCAGTAGTCTTTATGGAATCAAGTAGATTCACTACCAACACCCTGTCCGTACTCCTCTCTTTCAAATAGAGAAGACCACGACTGGTACGATAAACGATTTAACAAAAGCAGATTTCAACTAAACCTAAATTAGTGCCATAGAGTTGGTTTATTCTATAGATTCCATTTACAATTTCTAAACATTTGGAGAACACTGGGTTGAGACTATATCGAAATACTGAAACACGTGTAACAAAAGGCAATTTGGGGTAAAAGTTAAACCCCATTGAGACAACAAAAGAACGTGAATCCAATGGACATCCTCAATATCGCAAATATTACGAGGGATAGGGGTACACTAAATATCCACCCAGTCAGGAATATTATAACATTTTTTAAATTCTACTAGAGATTTGTTGTTTATCCTAGCCATGAACAAACCCTAACTACAGTCGAAAGAAAAACGAAGAAAGGAAATACAGAAAAGAAGGGACTGGGAACTTACAAGGAAGAGAACAAAGCTTGAAACGATGAAAAAATACAGGTGAATGATGATGAGAAGAAGAACATATCTTTTAAACGACGAAGAAAAAGCTTGAAAGCAAGAATGAGATTGAGAGAAAATGTTGGTTTAGAAGTGAGAGAAAGTAAGAATTTGAAGTGACGAAGTGAATCGTCCAGCACCTTGGTTTAAACCCCTCAATGATAGTTCACAGGAATCGAAGAAGATCTACCGCCTAAACTTACTGTAAAATGGAGATTCATGCCC
The DNA here is from genome assembly GCA_949130495.1 of Sambucus nigra. Classification (NCBI taxonomy): domain Eukaryota; kingdom Viridiplantae; phylum Streptophyta; class Magnoliopsida; order Dipsacales; family Adoxaceae; genus Sambucus; species Sambucus nigra. The sequence continues at coordinate 95,378,267 of OX422220.1, forward strand.
CTATCTATTACGAAAATAACAACAATGCCATCAAAGCAAGACCTGAGATGGTATTTAAAATTTGTGAGCCCACTTGTGGTCCCAAAAAATTGTGGGGGAAATTGTGGGTACCTATTTTGTCGAACATGCCCATAAAAGTAACCGGCCAAGCCCAAATGGAAAATAAAAGGCACCCGGTCCAACTTGTGTGTCTTGAATGACGGTTAGGATAAAATAATATGACCAAGTCCATCCCTAAAAATCTCGGATGAGATATTCAAGGGATACTCGATTAACGTGTTGGTTACTAGCACTCTTTCTCTCTCTCTCTTAGCGAAGTATATATTGTACCCCTGGCCCGGGGCATAGAGACATATGAAAAAAATTCTCAAGAGTTACTTAAATACAACAGTAGACCTCTTCGTGGACATAGGCAATTTGCCGAATCACGTATATTATTGTGTTGTGTGATTGTGATTGTGGTTATTGTTGTTCTTATCAGCTTGGTGCGTGTTTTCCTTCATAAATTATTTGTGTTGATATTTTTGTCACCACAGTTAGTATTTCACATTTTTGTGAATTGTATAATTCTTTTGGTTTCTATATTTTTGTATGAAATTTATTTATTAGTTTCAAGAAATGAATATTTGTAGTTGTTTTTTGTTGGTTTCATTAGAAAAATTCTACTGTGAAATGTTAATTTTTTGTTTTAACTATTTTATCGAGTGTACTGAATTCCTATTCTTTATGTTATGTTAATATACTAGCTATAGATATTGGTTTGCCATTATAAAAGATGAAATGTTGACCCAAGTTACATTTTTGGTAGTTTAGAATTATATCTTCTCCAATGGAACAAATCTCTCTTAAAATCAAGGTGGGAATAAAAAATTAGTTAAAATGTGAGGTAATTGTAGCTGCAAAATCAATATTATTATATGAATTTGGTGTTGAAAATTTGATTAAGCTATTTTTTATGTACTTATCAACCTCAAGATACAATCACGATTACTTTCAATATTTTAATATCATCAGTATATGAGCCGATTTGTTTGTTTTACCAATCATTTAAGTACTTGATTTGGCAATTAAGGTTTCATCTTTAAATTACTGATAGTAATTTATTTTTCGGTGCTAATTAGCAAGTAAGGTGAGTTTTTGGTACAAATGTTGTTGGGGAAGATGTTGAAGTAATGTCTTATTTATATTAAAATGCATAACATGGCCATAATAGGGTTATAAAATGATCAAGTAAAAAGCTTGATAATTGTTTTAGTTCAGATTTGCCTTTGAGATACCATGGGAATAGGTATCATTAACACCTGATTCACACTGAGTTGATTATTTATATTGTTTGTTTATGTATATTGATAGGGATTCGGCTACAGATTCAGATAAGAGAAGGAAGGAAAGATATAAACCACTAATACTGGAGAATTCCCTCAATGTACTAATTTTCAAGTCTTAGTTTTCCTTTGAATGTTTTTGTTGTTTGTTTATAATTTCTAAACCTTCCTTTAGAAAGAAAATTTAAAAAACATGTATTGGAAAATCTACTACAAAATTTAGACATTGTTACATATCTATACATGAATGCTTTATTGTTCTTGGTTGTTATATGTTATATGACCATTGGATTTCAAGGAGAGATAGTGATGAAAAGATTAATATTTTTGCCATGAAATTTTGTACTTAATTGTGTCTAACCTTGTTTAGATTTGAAAATTTTGTATACTAAATTAGCTTTTATGGAATTAATTATGTTGCTTATACGAGATCCAGGACAGATTATTTGTTTTGTTGGATTAATTTTTTATTTCTTAAACAGGGTGGATAGTCCTATAAATAAAAGGAACTTTGTCTAAATTTTTTAAATTATTTACACATCTGTATTGTAAAAGAAACTTTATGATTTAAATTTAAACGATTCAATAATTTGAAAATTTACATTTATAATATATAAAGCATTTACTATCTATATTATACATTACTTTATACTTTTCAAACTTATATTCGTACCTTTAGGCATGGGCATGTACTAGTATATCTATATAATAAGGGAGCATGTTTTTTTACTATTCAAACCGATCTAACAGTCGTGATTTGTTCTCTTGATGCAATCTAAGGGTCTCTTAGTGTGTGATGTCATAAGATAAAACTTATGACACGACAAAAGCGATACTAACACACATGCACCCCCAAAAAACCCAACCTAGAATCTCTTGCTCTCACCGATCCTCCCCTCCCTCCCTCATCTCCTTCATTCATCCCTCTCCTCATTCTCTCCCTCTCCCACTCAAACCCTTTCCGCCCTCTTTTAACTCCTAAAAAACAGGTAATGTCTCTCTTTCTCTTACACACACACATGCCTCACACACATATAAACCCCATAATTTCTATGGGTTTATGATTTGCCATACGATTTTACAGATATAAATGTAGGATTTTGTAATTTACGTTTTCTGTACAAATTTTTTTCACACTCCCCGCGACCATGGATCCCACGGCAACTGCAGATCGGAACCAGCGACTGTCGCCCATTTCAATGTATGATTATTATATAGATTTAATTTTATTTTTAGGTTTATCATTTGACATTTACATGTTTCATGTGTGTTTAATTGTTTGAATTGAGTAGAACTAAATATATCCATTTTTTTCTTTTTGGGGGGATGTTTGGAGTTCAAATCGATTTTAGTTATTTTTTATTAAAACTTTTGGGATCATTTGTTAGTTTCTTTTGGGTTTTCTATTGGAATATTTTAATATTCTAATGTGGGCTTACATATTAAGTAGCAGTTGTATTTGGGCTTCTATTCTGATTGGGCTAATTAAGTGATATAATTTTTAGAGCCCGATAAGACATCTAAAATGAGTATGGACTTTGTAATATGTCGTTATCCAAGAGTCACCTATTGGTTACTCAAGAGCTGCCTAATTAGAATTTATAGGAATCTAATTCGATGCCTATATAAAGAAGGGTTCTGGTCCCTAAGGATAATGCACTCATATACTCACCTCCTCATTTTCCATTATTGAGAGAGAACTCATAGAGAGAGGAATAAGTCTGTGGAAGACCTCTAACCCCCAACTCTTATTCACCACTATGGATTCAGGTACACGGTTCCTATATTTTATATTATATAATCTTGATAATATAATATATTGATATTAAGAATTTTGTTCCAACAAGTGGTATCAGAGCAACTTTGTATTAGATTATTGGGATTGATATTGTGATTATGATTTAGGATTTTTTTTTTGGTCATACATACGATTTGGAAAGAACCCATATGGCTTTTAGAATTCTATATAGCATTTTATGTATGTTTTCTGATGCTTTTTCATAATCGTAATCCTAAAATTCATTAAACGATTGTTGATTTTAGATCCGTAGTTTTATTTAATTTCTCTCAAAAGGGTTTAATTCATGATGGACTTCGATGGATTAATTCAGTTTTGTTCAAGATAAATTGAAAATAATTTTGCGGGATGTTTTTAGTGACATATTTCATTTTCTTGTTCAGAATTTTATGAAACTTTGATGGTCACCTGGAAATGTCGAAATAAACAAATCCCATTTTCTACAATGGCCCCCACCATATCTCGACAATTTGACGTCATTTAGACCCCTAAAAATGAGTTTTTGCCATTTTTGGTAATAATGTCAATGCTAATAACTCTCGCTTAAAAAGTAATTTACGATTCCACGGATTGAAGAGTGATCCTGAAGTTATTGTTTAGTGATAATTCAAAATTTTCCATTTTTGAAAAAATAAAATATTTTCCTATATTTTATGGTATAAACCTCTACATATATTTTTTTATCATTTTATGTATTATTTGGTATTGACCAAAGGTTCAACATAAAATTTTGAATATTTAATATATGATTAGGTGTTCATATGGTTGATGGAAGGAAGAAGAATCCCGTCAGGGGGACATTCGATTTCTGAACTATTTGGATTAAGGATATTTTTTTTGGAACCAAAGCTATGCTCCCATTTGGTGTATTTTATTAATACACTTTTGTCTTATATCTTAAAATAAATTAATTGAAGTAATACATTGCCAAAGTAACATCTATTGTGTAGATTAATCTATTTTGAGTTATTAATATGTGTGTGCTTATTATTTATGCAATTAGTGATCGGCCCAAAGGAAGGTTTTTAATTTCCTAAATAATAAACATACATGCGGAATTAAATATGTGATGATTATGAGTTTTCTATGTGGACAATATATCGGCCCAATGGAAGGTTGTTGTTTGACCAGATTTATCACTAGCGTTCAATTTCTGCACTAAGAGTACCACTTACAAATTGATGTTTATGTTCAAAGACTAAACGTTAATGTTGTGGTAGTAAACTTAAAAAAGGGACCCACCATTACAGTTGTAAAAAAATTTATGTCTTGCATTTTTTTTCAATATATCTTGACTTGAATTTTAATATGAGCTTATGTTATTTATTTGTTCTCTGGGTTAAGTTACTTCTTTTGCTACTAATATCACTACCAACATGAACTCAATTCTTGTGCTTAACGGCATAAACTTCAAGAACTGTAAAGAGAACATTTCTGATAGTTCTCGGTTTCATGGATTTAGACTGGGTACTAAGGAAAGAACAACTTACTCCTCTTACGGAGAAAAGTTCCACTAAGGATAAATATAACTTTGAGAAGTGGAATTGTTCTAATCACGTAAGTATAAGGATGTTAAAGCACAACGTTTCAGAAGCATTCGGGGCGGTATGTCCAATGAGGTAACGTCTAAGGGTTTCATGCTAGATATTAAAAATCCTTTTTCAAACAATGAAAAGGCTAAGAACAAGTACACTTCTAGCTAAATTTATTCAAATGAGGTATAAATGTAAAGGAAATATAAGGGAGTACATTATGGAGATTTCTAATATCGCTTCAAAACTTGAGGAATTAAAATTAGAGTTGTCTCATGACTTGCTCGTACATCTGCTACTAATTTCTCTTCCTGCACACTATGACCAATTTATAGTTAGATATAATTCTCAAAAGGATAAATGGACTCTTAATGAGATCATTTCTCATTGTGTGCAAGAAGAGGACAGATTGAAGCGAGAAAAGATAAATAAAATTGCTCATATTGCATCTACCTCAAAGAATAATAAGCAAAAAAGGAATGATAATAATAATAATAATAATAATAATAATAATAATAATAATAATAATAATAATAATAATAATAATAATAAGAAGAAGAAGAAGAAGAAGAAGAAGAAGAAGAAGAAGAAGAAGAAGAAGAAGAAGAAGAAACAGGAACATCACAACCCAAAATTCCACAAAATAAACATGATTTAGAATTTACCTGTTACTTTGTCAAGAACATATGCATGTGAAGAAGGATTTTTCTATGTATACCGCATAGCGTGTAAAGAAAGGTGCACCTCTCGCTTTGGTTTGTTCTGAAGTTAATTCGGATTTTGTACCTAGTCATACTTAGTGGGTATATTCTGATGCTACTACGCATGTCAGTATGTCTTTGCAGGGTTGTCTTGTGTAGACGATGGCTAAGATATGATGAAAGATTCATCTATATGGACAATGGCAAAATAGTTCCAGTTGAAACAATTGGGACCTTTAGATTATCTTTTGAGACGGGTCATTTTATTGAATTAAGAGAAACTTATGTAGTATCGTCTTTCGGATGAAATTTGGTTTCCATTTTTGTTTCGAGCAAATATGTTTTTTCTTGTTCATTTGGAAATAATAAAGTTAGTCTTTTTCTTATTTCTACTCTTGTTGCGACGGGTTCCTTAATTGATAAATCATATATGTTGACTACCAATGTTTCATTTAATGAAACCTTTCAAACAATGACAAGAGGTACAAAACGCAAATTGACTAATGATAATTTAGTCGCCTTGTGACACAAACATTTGGGTCATATCTCCTAAAGGAGAATTGAAAAGCTTGTGTCAGATGGAATACTTGAACCCATTGATGCAACAGAATTTGATGTTTGTATTAGGTAAACAATGTCCAGGATCCTTTGTCAAATTCCTAGAAGAATGCAGTATCGTCCCGCAATACACAATGCTAAGGCAACCTAGCATGAATGCTGTTATTGAGAGACGAAACGGAATGCTTAAGGTCATGGTAATGAGTATAATTATCCATTATTCTTTGCCAGGATCACTCTGGGGAGAGTCATTTAAGACTTCAGTATATATTCTAAATAGAGTACCTACTAAGAGGTAGCTAAACACCCTTATAAACTATGGATAGGCCAAAATGTTGTAATTAAGCATTTACACATTTAGGGATGTCCTGCTGAGGCAAGGGCTTATAGGCTAAATGAAAACAAACTGGACTCAGGAACTATTAGCTACTTTTTTTTAGGGTACGCTGAACAGTCGATGAGTTACAATTTTCATGATCCCCCAACTAAGTCCTTTTTCGAGACTGGAAATGCGAGGTTTCCCGAGGATGTAGAGTTTGAAGGCAAAGATACGGTTATGAATAAGAATTTTGTCTTTGAAGAGTAATCAATTACACTTTCGAACAACAAGAGAGCAATGTGGACTTACTTACTCAAAATCAAAGAGTTTCTCCAGAAGAGCAAACTCAACAACCTTATGAGGAAGTGCCACTAAGGTGATCCACTAGAGAAAGAAGAAGGGCATATTCAAGTTATTACATTATTTTTCTTCAAGAGCATGAATTTGACATAGGGTCAACGAAAGATGATCCAATCAAATTACAATAAGTCAAACAAAGTTCCAACTATCAAAAGTGGATTGATGCCATGAACGATGATATAAATCCATGAGAGATAATGACATTTGGGATCTTATCATGTTGCCTGAAGGTGCGAAGCCCTTTTTTATAAATGGATATTCAAAACCAAATGAGATTCTAAGGGCAATATTGAGAGATATAAGGCACGTCTAGTCCCAAAGGGATTCACTCAGAAGGAAGGCATTGACTATAAGGAGACTTTATCTCGAGTTTCAATGAAAGACTCCTTCAGAACAATAATGGAGATCGTAGCGCATTTTGATTTAAAGATACATCATATGGATGCTAAGATGTCTTTTCTCAATGGTAACATTAAGGAAACCATATATACTGTGAAACCAGAAAACGTTGTCTCGGGTGGTCCAAAGTCTATGATTTGCAAACTCAAGAAACAAATCTGTGGTCTCAAACAAGCTTCTCATCAATGGTATCACAAGTTTCATCAAGCCTTTATTTCATATAGTTTTGAGGTTAATGCAATTGATGGTTGTGTATCTCATAAGTTCAGTGGGAGTAAATTTATCTTCCTTGTGCTTGTAAAGGGTAAATACCGTTGAATGCTTTGATACTAATATAAGAATGCAAAAATAAGCGTGCTCGACAACGATGGTCATAAATAACATAGTGACCCGACTCCGAAATGATAGAATATTAATAAATAATTTTCATTTATAATATTATGGACATGACGCATTTCGTAAAACCTTGAATTTAATCACATATTATTAATAAATAAATAAAATTGCAATAAAGTTTCTTTAAAAAAATAATAAATAAAATAAAATAAATATATATAATTAGTGGTGGCACATTTTGAATTAATTCAAAGTTGAATGTCATAATTGAGAATTTGTACCGAAAAATAAAGAAGAAAAGAAATAGAAAAGATAAGTACAAGTGCCTAGCTTTTAGGACAAGTCTCCAACCCATGTTAAAATCACCCGTGCAAAACAACCACAAAGCTCATCATTTTGGCTAAGTATTAAGCCTCTTTTATCAGCCAAAATAAAATAATTCCTCATATATTCTAATAAACAAAAGAAAATGGGAGAGAGAGAAGGATAATAAAGGAAGGCCAAAGATAATAGAGAGAGAATTTAACTTATAATTTTTAGCAAGTTACTTCTTTTACTCGGTGAGAATTATCTTTTACTTTTAACTCATCTTCTTTAAGTATAGTTTTAGTAATTGATAACCATGGAAGCTCCATTAAAGCTTCAATGTCTACTTAGAGAGAGAAAATCTAAAACTCACTCACTTTAAATCTAAAAAAAATTATTAAAATTTTAGCCCCATCTGAGTTGTCTAAAATTTCATAAAATTAGGAATATGATGAGTTGTATTTTGAATTTCGACCTAAGTAAATCATTTTATAATTTATTTATATTTTTACTAGATAGGGCATAAAATTATCTTTCTTTTGAAACTAAAACCATAATTTTTGGATAATAAATGAGTGGGATATAAATTTGTAAAGTTTAGTCTATAATTCAGAAAATTCCGTGTTAAAAATTCTCGCAGCATGTTATATCCGAATTTTTTAAACTTCTTAGGTTCATTATTTATGTCTGAAATTTTTTGTGCGATATATTAACTTATATAAGAACCTATTATAATTTATTTGGAGCAATTTAAGTAGATATAATAATTTTAATAAAATGTTAAAGTTAGAGTTAAATTGTTGTCCCAATACTATTAATGGCAATATGTGTTTATAAAATTTATATTGCATGTAATGACCATTTCGAAATAAGTTAAATAATTTCATGTGACGTTATTATTAAAATTTCATTTAGACGTATTACTAATTTTTAAATGAAGTATTTAAGTACACTAATAAAGATAACTTATCTCGTAAAATTGGGTTTATATTGTTGCATAAATTTCAATATTATGAAAATGGCACAACCAATCACTTATGATGTAATATTTTAGGGATTATGAAAATGGATGTTGTCATGAGTAAGTTTATTTAAAATTTACCCCTAATTTATTGTCGAAAGTTTCAAACTAAAAATAAATGAGTGAATTCTTGAATAAACCGTTAATATGAAAATATGTAGTTATGTTAACATCAAAATTTAATATAAAAGTAATATCGGAGTAACCCCGTGAGTTATAACACGTCAAAATAATTGTGGAGAATATTAGTTGATTTCTTGTGTTGAGTAAATTAATTTTATATGTGATTTTTGTTTAAAATTATATTTATTCTCGTGATAAATCATGTGTTCATCCTTATTCAAGTTGTTGAATGGGTATATTCAGGTTGGCTATACTGAGGGCCGAGGCTATTAATTAAGTTGTGACATATTATCAGCTATTATTGTTGTTCTTGAACTTGAGTTTCCTCCTCAATTGGCCGAGATTGAGATAATCCTATAGTTAGTGCACAAATATAGTATATACCACCGGAAGTTGTCTAGTGAGTATAGATATACACATATTCAAGTTGGCGTGTGTGTTGTGGCCTAAGGTCAACATAAAGTAGAAGTTACTACTGTAGATATTGTAATATGTCGTTATGAGTTCTTCCAAATAAATTTTAGATTCAATAAATTGGAAATGATGAATGATATCGTTAATCATGTTATGTTTTATCCTTGCTTAAGTTTATTGATGCAAATTATAATAATTGATATATACAATATAAATCATTGCTATTAGTATACTTGGGGATGAATTTTGAGCAGAAGTGTATTCTCATTGGGTTGCGTTACCCATGATGCTACGCATTTTTTCTTTCAGGTTTTGTGCAGAATTGAGTGTCTTTAAAGTTCATTTTTCCATAGTCCAGTGTATTTTGGGACGAACTTCTTGCTTAATTATATTTTGTATTTTCTTATATAAATTTGAAGTACTTCTCTAGACATATTATATTCCCCAATAGCTGGCTAGAAATATGTAACGTAAAAACCTCTTATGTGTTAAGTCCTCGTATGTAATATTAATATGTTTTTGTATTTATGATGTTACTAATTTATATCTGACAACTTTCTGAATGAACCATCACAGATCCAAATTATAGTATTGATTTTAAATTATTACCATTTTCTATAATTTGGGGTGTGACAAAAAAAATCTATTTTTGTATTTTTATCAATTTAATTCCCAAGCATATAAAACCAATTTAAAAAAATAATAATAAGGAAATATGTGTTAAAAATAATATGAATATGCTACGCATTCAAGAACACAAAGATTGAGGAAAATTCCCTTTTGGACAAAACCTTTTATTTGCGCTTTAGAAATCTACAAGACAGCCGACTTACAAACTACTTGATATCCGCCACAAGCTGAATGAACTAGTCTTCGTAAATTCTCTAAAGAATATCTCTTGTAACCAAGCGTTCCACATACCACAGATTCATCCTCGGTAATCATAAATCCATCCTCAGCCTTCGTCTTTAGCACTGATCCCCTCGGGTTTCATAAGTCAGCTATGGAGATGCCTTATCCACAAAAGTGTATGAAAGATGCTAAAGCAGTATAGAGTTTAAATAATTTACAAGAACATGTTTCAGGATGTATGTTGTGAATTGACAGTATTTTAGAACACTAAACAAAGAAGAACTTTTATGAACGATATTCAAAAAATGATCTGGCAAAAGTCTTAAAAATTTGAACACGAAATAGGTATTTATAAGGTGTTCACAAATTTTGAGGAAGAGACTCGTTCGAATAAATTTCAAGGATCATTCGAATGAGAAAAGTAACTAGATGAAACATAGTCTCGTTCGAACGAGAAGGCACTCTCATTTGAATAGGCTTCAAATGACCTTCTGACGAGTCAAAATAGTACGCCCTCTATCGATGCTCGTCAGAGTGCGCTATAGTTCAATGGACAAAACTTATTTAATTAAATGTCAACTCACACTAGTTTCAATTCCTTTAAAACCTAGATCATGAAACTATGTGATTGAAATCACTAAAACTTGTAAGCATTCAATCAAAAGACAAGTAATAAGGATTTCAGTAAAAATACCATTTGGGGCAAAACCTTTTCTATTTCACTATAGTTTGCAAATCATAACTTACATAGACAATAGAGAAATAGAGATAGCATTTTCAGACGAATCTCGTATAGATGAACCTTCGCATTCCTTCAGTAATGGTTCTTACGAGAACCACAAGATCAGTGGTGGAGAAACCTTCTCCACAAGAGAAACTCCAGTATGGAATTGTGTGTGAGGGTTTCAAAGTGATTCACAATATATATATATATATATATATATATATATATATATATATATATATATATATATATATATATATATATATATATATATATGGGTGGGGTGAATAAATAGGTATTTTGCCTTTATAAAAGTGAGACTTTTGTGCAACATCTCTGCAGAAATTGAAGTTTTAAAATTCTTGCAAAATACATACAGGAAGCAGGTTTTTATAGGTGAACAAAAAAATTAAGGCGATGTCAAAGTTTTTCGAACTAGAACGAAGCATCATTCGAACGAGATATACATCTCGTTAGAATCATGCTTCGAACGACACTCTAACGACCTGGCTAAAACTAAAATAGTAATCCCTCATTTGAAACATGTTTAATGTAGGCCATTAAACCACATTATTCAAATAACATTGCTAGATCATTCGAACGAGATGTCCATCTCGTTTGAAAAACAGCTGGCGAAAATATTATTTTGAATGAAGTCCAGCCTCATTTTGAAAAAAATAAAGTAAAATTCTTGCAAGTAGATTTATGAAAAGAAATAACTCCAAACATAAAATATACCATAAAGAACATGGAGTTGTGGAAAACGGTTGAAGATGTACGTGGAGGACAATGAAGATGAGTAGTGCACGTTGGAGATGAACGTTGCCAGGTATTCGAATTGTTGATGTCATGGATGATCATGGAGATGTGCTATGGCATAACTAATATAGTGGGATATGCCATATCTAATGTAAACTAGAAACCTATGGACAAGTCTTGGATTCTAGGGGCAATGATAGAAAAATGCCCCTGCAAATCTCTCTATGGCCCTATCGGTACATACATAAAAAATCTGAATTATGCAGCCAAAACAAATCTTAAGACATACAATATTCTAATATCCTCCCAAAACTCACTAATAGAATGATATCAAAATATATAAGTCTTCAAAATCTACAAATCTCCAAATTACTTTATCTTCATCAAGTGTATCAATGAATATGATCTTCAAATGAACCGGCACACATGAGACAAACAAGCAAGTACCCATAAAGTGCAAAAGTTCGAAATAAAATGATAAGCATAAGCATGAGTAAGCATAATCAAACTCCCCTTCCCCCATAATTCATTATCCCCCTTTTTATGGTGTCCAAAATGGATAAGGAAAAGAAACATAAGTAATAAATCAAACTACATCACAAAACAATAAACAATTATTTTTAAATTTTTCAAAAATTTTCTCAAGTATAAAAAATACAAAGATAATATACACCATCAACTAACACTAAGATATCCAAGTCATGAAAGCGTAAATGAATGGGAGTGAACAAATTCGATAGGAAAATCAACTCAAACAACCATAACACGTGTGCACGATGAATTTTGGATACTCCTAACGAATGAACTCAAAGTCGTCCTTAGGTGTAAAAAATGTTGAATTCATACGTTATCGTATCAATCTAATCAACAAATCAAAGTCTAAAATGATTTCCACACCAATAACGCCCAAAACTATGTAATGCTTTTACGAGACTTTTTTAGGACGTGCAAACCCATTGATCTTCAACTAAACTCCCTTAAAACTCACATTTACAATATTTCTCTCAACTCTTTTATTTTGAAGAAATCAATGCTGATATGTAGCAAATCATCAATGTTCTTTGAATTTGGCCTGGCACTTTACATTTTTTTTCTTTCATATGCCTTTAATCTTGTAGACTCTTTTCTTTTTGCAAATGGTGGCTATTCACGCAAATATTTTTTACTTTCTCAGCCCGATTCCATTGCTTTTAAATTAACACATTTATCGAAGATACAATTTTTAATTTTTCCAGTACGATAATGGTTCTTACAAGAATTACTTTCATCATCTCGTTTTATCCCATTTGGTTCGTTTTAAAGGCTGGATTGAGATGAAAACACTTTGACCAACATGTTACAGACAAGTACAAATCTCAAATAAATTCGTGCGTGTATGCATTAAAGGAGACAATGAGTCAAACATGTAGAAAGTAATTGCTAATCACGTCGCAATGCCTCGAACACATTATAAAGCACATGGATGAAATGATGTTGTGTCTCAAAACACTATCAAAAAGTCGCGTGAAAAATGCAGTGATATTATGACTTGGCAATCCTAAATGTCCATCCATATAAGGTGTAAACAAGCTACAAAAATATTTTTTTGTTTTTCAAAATTTTAATAAAAATAAAATCTTTTTGACTTTTTCATTTTTCTTACAAAAACGAAAATATTTTTGAATTTTTCTCTTTTCTTAGAAACCAAAAAACTTTTTGTATTTTCATTTTTTCTCAAAAACTGAAAAAAAAATGAATTTTCTAAAATGTAATAAAGAAAAAATTATACAAGAATAATACAAATAATACAATCTAGTAATAGGAATCAAGAATATTAATTTGAATAATCATCCTATACTAGATTATGTAACCAACCCTGAGTCAACTGTGCCGATACCAAAAGACTTCCTAAGACTCTCGAATCTAAGGGCATCTAAAGGTTTTGTAAAGATATCGGCTAACTGGCGGTCGGTGTTCACAAAGCTGAAGTACACAGCGTTCTCCTCTCCTAGGTCTCGGATAAAATGCTTGTGCACCTTATCCTGCTTCATGCGCGAATGCTGGACTAGATTTCAGGATATATGAATCGCGCTCATGTTATCATAGGAAATAGTCAGGATGCCCTATTAAATCCCATAATCCTCCAGCATTTGCATCATCCATAAGAGTTACATGCAACAACTCCTAATGGCTATGTACTCAACCTGCAGAGTGGGCAAAGAGATAGAGTTCTACTTCTTGCTCAAACAAGAGACAATAGCACTCCCAAAATAGAAACACCCACCCGAAGTGCTCTTATATCAGCCTTAGAATAGGCGAATGAATAATCGTCGGTATCAAATGAATACCAAATGCAGTATGAGAGAGTCCCACTCTCATATTTGATAATACATTTAAGAGCAAGTAAGAGTGACTCTTTCAGAGACACCTGATGATGGGCACAGACTCCAACACTAAAGACTATGTCAGGATGACTGGTAGTCAAGTAGAGAAGACTACCTATCATACTCCGATACAAGGTTTTCTCTATATCCTTGCCCGAAGTGTCCTTACTAAGCTTAGTCGAGGTACTCATAGGGGTGCGTGAGTGCTTACCGTATACCCCAAACTTCTTCACGAAGTCTCTTTCATACTTAGATCAGGAGATGAACATCCCATCCTTTAGCTGACGAACCTGGAGACCAAGGAAGAATGTAAGCTCACCAACCATGATCATCTCGAACTCACTCTTTATATCCTCCTCAAATTCCTAAGCATGGTGGGAGCACGTGGATCCAAATACTATGTCGTCCACATAGACTTGGGCAACTAAAATAGCACATTTTCTTCTCCTCACAAATAACGTCTTTTATCCATTCCCCCTCTCTTGAAGCCACCGGCTAAGAGATAGGAAGTGATCATTTCGTACCAAGCATGGCGTGCTTGCTTCAAACCATACAAGGCTTTCCTCAAATAATAGACGTGTTCAGGGTGCTTAGGGTCTTTAAACTCCTTCAGTTGTTACACGAAAACTTCCTCATGTAGAATGCCATTTAGAAAGGAACTCTTGACATCCATCTGATATAAGTTGAACTAAAGATGACATGCGATGGTGAGTAGTAAGTTGACCGACTCGAGCCTCGTAATATGAGTGAATGTCTTCTCAAAGTTTACACCCTCAATCGATGTGTAGCCTTCAGCGACCAACCTAGACTTATTACGGATAATAGTACCATTCTCATCCATCTTATTCTTTAAGATCCACTTAGTACCAATTACATTTGTCTCACTAGGTCGGGGGACAAGTTCCTAGACATCATTCTTTCTAAACTGAAGCAACTCATCCTGCATAGAGGTTATCCATTGTTCATCTTTGAGTGCTTCTTTGATGTTCTTAGGCTCGACTTTGGACATGTAATACAGATATCTAATAACGTTCTGAAGCTGAGCATGAGTCTTGACACCTAAATTAGGAACTCCAAAAATAGTGGAAGGGTCATGACTCTTTTATGAACCCCGGCAGGTGTGTCCCTTAAATCAGGAGTAAGGTCCACCCTAGGTGTGTAAGGAAAAATGGTAACATCACAAAGGGGTGCATCATCCTCACATAAAGGATTAGGATCAACAAACATTGGTGGCTCGTCATCTTTAACAGTTACGTTTATTGATTCCATAACCTTAGAACTTTTCAGGTTAAAAATCCAGTAAGCTCTAATCGTCAATGAATATCCTAATAGAATTCCCTCATCACTCTAGGAGTCAAACTTTCCTAATTTCTCACTATCCCTTAGGATGTAGCATTTACTCCTAAAGACACAGAAATACAAAAAGTTGGGTTCTTCCATGTACACAACTCAAAAAAAGTATGAAGTGTGTGTGGAAGAAGATATACCTTATTCACCGTGTGGCATGCAGTAGACAATGTCTCTACTCAAAACCGTCTAGTCACTCAACGATCGAGAAGCATAGATCTAGCCATATCTTGAATCTTCTGATTCTTCCTCTCAACAATCCCATTTTGTTGAGGGGTTTTCACGGCCAAAAAATCGTGTTTAATTCCCAAGCTATCATAGTAGCTATCTACTTTTGCCTTTGTAAATTATGTGTCGTTATCACTACACATCTTATTAATGGCGACTCCATGTTGATTTAACAGGACACGACACTTGGTCATAAGAAACTCTATAGTATCGGATTTCTCTCTCAGGAAAACAAGTATCGAATAATGAGAGTATCATCTACCATCACGAGGATATACCTCATACCACCCAAACTCTCAGTGCAATTACGACCCATAAGATCCATATGTATCAACTCAAGCACACGTGTAATGGTAACGTAATTTAACTTTCGATGGGGACTCCGTACTTGTTTTCCCTACAGGCAAGGACCCCAAATCGTGGAAGTTAGCTTTCCAAGCGATGGTAAGTCGTGTAATAGGACGTTCTTCGCTAAACGCTTTAACTCTTTAAAATTAACATGACCTAGACATAGATGCCACAAATCCATAAAAGAGATCTTGGAACAGTTGCACACAAATTAGGAGTTGGTAACAATCCCATAATAGTTATCTTACATCTTCACCCTTTATAATAAAAGTTTACCGGCTTGATCAATAACATTACACTCATTGTTAGTGACCTTTTATTGCAAGTCGGTAAACTTTTATGGATATATGATGACCTTTTGTTTACCCTTGTCGTTGTTGGTTCTAGTCGGGATATTAGAAGTATCCACTAACGGTAAAGACATCCGTTGGAACTAGACACTTCCATCAAACTATGAGAAGTGGTAACTAGACACTCAACCTGTGACTAGACACTTAACCTGCTCTCTGAGGCTAGCAAAATTGTTAAAGTGGTGTGTCGGAATATGTGTACGTCGAGTCCGACATAAACTATAGCAAAACTCCCTAAGGTGTCCTTTTTTCTTGTATTAAGTGAAAAAATAAACTTAGGCTGACCCTAGTTTGCTTTTCTTGGCCAAAGTTTTCTGTGGGGTTTGGGTTGACGGCCATAAGGATTCACACTGAATTCAGAAATCGGTTATGGCGTGACATGTGACGTGGAAGCATCGTCGAAATCTATTCCTTACCTCTCACCAAACCTAAGAATGGGGATGAGGAACAACTTTACCATCTTCTTAGATGTGTCCTCAATCTTTACCTTGACCTCTCGGGTTCTCTCGAGATATTTCTTTAGTTACACTACAAGAGCTTTAAGTTTATTCTGAGTCTCCACAGATTCAAGGAGCTCACTCATAAAACTAGCCACTTGTTTGGTCAAGTATCGTCTCTCTTTATCACAAAATCTCTTTCTCACTTCCTCAAAAAATTATCTCTCTCTCTCTAAAAGACTCTTTAACGAAAGATTTTCTCTCTCTCTCGTTTCTACTAACTCCTTCTCTAGCGCAATGATCTTAGTTATTGGCCTTTGTTTTACTTTTTCGTTTTAAAGGACCCAGCGTATAACTCGGCGTACACATAGAAGGTGACTCTCGCTCTCGCTTGCTACATTCTCACCCTCACTCACGTCGATCTCACTGTCGAGGTGTCCTTGTGAAGTAGCTTCCTCATCGTCGTGAGGTGCACTAGACGTACTCACATGACTAGCCAATAATGCAGTGAAGTTACATCCATGCGGTGATTCTTCCCCTGAATAAACATACTCAACCTCGCTATCATCACTAAGGGTGGCATTTAAGGTATCTTTGCCCTTGCCTTGACACTTTAACTTAGTGGGGCACTCATATCCTTTGTGACCTCTCCCATCACACTTATAACACCTTTCTTCCTCCCTCTTTGGGGCGTCGTTTTTATATTTTTCAAATTTCTTCCCAATTTTATTTTTCTCAAAAATCTTTTATCTTTAAGCGTGCCATTATTTTTAAGACTGAAAATTTTCTTAAAATTCTTATCAAAAAGGTTTAAATCATCTAAGTCTAAGTCTTACTAAGAATTGGAAGACACCTACTCTCTCTTTTTAGACACCTCCTATCTATTTCTAGATTGGCCCTTAAGTGCGATCCCTTTCTCTTTTGGTTTTATAGTTTTAGGAAACATGTTGATTTCGTAAGTTTGAAGGTCTCCTATTATTTCTTCTAACCTAAAGGAATCTAATATTCCTAAAGAATTAAGCACGGTGACTTTCAAGATAAAATGGGCATGGAGTGATCTTAAAATCTTTTTGACTATTCTAGTTTCAGGAATTCTTTCACCAAGATTCAAATTCGAATAAACAATATCCGACAGGTGAGCATAAAATTCATCAAAGCTCTCGGACTCAAGCATAGTTATGGTCTCAAACTGTGGAGTCAAGTTTTGCAATTTATATGCCTTAACAACATTTCTGCCCTCATGTGTAAGCTATAGGATATCCCATGCCTCTTTTGACGTGGTGCACGTCATAATACCCGAAACTCGTCGGGTGTGACAACTCCAAAAATAGCGCTAAGTCCTCATGAATTAAAATTACTCCATTTAAATTTTTTTTCAGTCCATAGAGTCACAAGTTTAGCGTTAATTTCATTACTCACAACCATAGTGGCTTGTGTCCACCAAAATCTTTCATCAATTGCCTTTATTCTGGATCTCTTTCTCTATTTCCAATGGGCATAATTGGATCCATCAAAAGTTGGCATTCGATTATATAAGTTATCCATTTGAACTCATCCTCTTCAAAAATCATTTTTTTATAAAATCGATATCAAGAAAAATCAATTACCCGAAAAATTTATGTAAAAGGCTTTGATACCAATTTGAGAGTGCGCTATAGTTCAATGACCCAAGCTTACTTAATTAAATGTCAACTCACACCAGTTTTAATTCCTTTGAACCCTAGATGATGCAACTATGTGATTGAAAGCAGTAAAACTTATAAGCATGCAATCAAATACAAGCAAGAAGGATTTCAGGAAAAATCCCCTTTGGGACAAAACCTTTTCTATTTCACTATAGCCTGCAAATCTCAACATATATATACAATAAAGAAATATAGACAGCATTTGCAGAAGAATCTTCGACGAGTGACCCTTCGTCTTCCTTCAGCAATGGTTCCCACGAGAACCACAAGATCAACAGTGGAGACACCTTCTCCACAAGAGAATCTCCAGTATGGAATTGTGTGTGAGGGTTTCAAAGTGATTCACAATATATATATATGTGGGAGGTGTGAATGAATAGGTGTTTTGCCTTTATAAAAGTGAGACTATTGTGCAGCATCTCTACAAAAATCGAGTTTTAAAAGTTTTACAAAATACCTATAGGAAGCAGGTTTTTATAGGCAAACACAAAAATCAAGGCAGTGTCAAAGTCGTTCGAATGAGAAATAAGAGTCATTCGAATGAGATATACATCTCATTAGAATCAGTCTTCGAACGACCTGACAAAACCAAAATAATAAGCCCTTATTTTAAGCATGTTCGATGTAGGCCATTAAACAACACTTCGAACGACATTTCTGGATCGTTCGAACGAGATGTCCATCTCGTTTGAATGACACCTGGCAAAAATATTATTTTAAATGAATTCCACCCTCATTTCAGAAAAAATAAAATAAAGTAAAATACTCTCAAATACATGTATGAAAAATAAAGAACTCTAAATATAAAAATATACCATAAAGAACGTGGAGTTGTGGAGAACGATTGAAGATGTACGTGGAGCACAAGGAAAATGAGTGGAGATTTTCTAAATATGTTGGAGATGCACGCTGCCAGGTATTCGGATGATTGAAATCGTGGATGATCATGGAGATTTTCTATGCCATAACTAATGTAGTGGGATATGTCATATCTAATGTAAACTAGAAACCAACGGACAAGTCCTAGATTCTAGGGGCAATGACAAAAAAATTCCCTTACAGCTCATTAGATAAAAAATTTAAACGACCCTTCTAACGAAATACCATTTTCGTTCGAACAAGATAAAGATCTTGTTTGAACGAGGTTTAAAAATTATTTTTCTTTTTAAAAATAAAAAAAACTTGTTCGTTTTTATAAAAATAAACGTCCCAAAAATAAAGACTGTGAAATAATTTAAACACTAAATTGCTTTATACCTTTATGGGATGTCGGGATGTCTCGAGTGCTGATGTCAGTTTGGTATGACGGTACGTGACGGTTTGTAACGAGATACAACAAACTAGCCTAAAATAATACATGGACTATAGTATGAGCAATATCAGAAATGTTGTTCTTACAAATCTTCCCATGTGGCTATCCTGGTACAAAAATAAATAAACCTATCCAAAATCCAAATTACATCAACAAAACTCTATAAGTGACAAAACAAATCTAACATCCTTCCTAACCATAGGACGGAATGGCATAAGTCTATTTGTCTTCAAACTTCTTCTTCTTTCCTTTCATAAAATTTGTCTTCATGTGGTGTTTCTTGAATTCTTCTTTAAATACCTACACACATGAGAGAAAACATATACCTCGTGATGCATCAAGTTCTAACAAACATAAAAAATCCCCCCTAATTAGTTCTCCCCCTTTTATCCGTAATAGACAAAGGAGTAAAACATAATCATGAAATAGGAAGCATCAATTAGAAGATACGATATCATAATGAAAAGATATAAATCAAGAATGTGTAATGATAATCTCAAAGGCTATTAAAACCAACTATTTTTGTACTTTTTAAAATTTTCAAAATAAATATAAAATGTACAAATTATATAGTACAACACAAAATATGGCCATATAATCACAAATAATCTAATAGAATCAAGCATTTATCAAACATGGACTGAATGTAACAAAAACTCAAAATACTATATATAATATATGCGAAATATATCAAAAAAAATTCGGCACACATATATAGGTATAAATGACCACAAAACATGGCACAAAATGCATAATATTTAAATACTAGCATAGTATCAATGTGTCTAAACGTGTAGGATGAAATGAATGGGCGTGAACTATATACAAATGAATTATTACCCAAACACTCAAATATATTCAAGAAGTTCTAATTGATCACAAAAAATTATCAAACTAAGATTTAGCCTTAAGTGACAAATAAATTTGAACTTAATCAACAAAACAAGCACAATGCGTAAACAATAGTGCCATGATAAAATAAGCATAACTAGGATTCCTTGTGCAAACTCGTTGATCTTCAACTAAACTCCCTCAAAAGATAAGCATATATAATTTTTTCTATTATTTTCTTTTTTATTCTTTTGAAGTGATTTCTTTTTAATGATCTATCAAACTAAACTATGTTGGCTCCCTTTTTGGTAATTTTTCTTGTGGCCTTTTAATTGGTGACTTTCATGCAAAGTCAATCTATTAGTCAAATAAATATGTAGATGACAAAATTAATAGGAGAACATATCACCAAGCTCAAATATACATACTGAAGTCAAAATCCAACAAGCTCGTGCATGTGTGTGCGGAGGCATATACAAAGTTGAATCCATAAAGCAAATCAAGCTCGAAACAACTCTAGAAACATGGTTAAGATAAATATAAGCACTTAAAGTCGTAACCAAATATCCTAGCCGCATGGAAAGTATGGAGTGAATTGGATTCAAACACACCAATATGCCACACCAAATGTGTAAAACTAAAATACAGAAAAATCGAAAATATTTTTGTATTTTTCAAAACATTTATCAAAATAAAATATTTTTGTACTTTTTTAATTATGACTCAATAAAAAAAGAAGTATATTTCAAAAGGTACACATGTCATGGCACTAGCAAACATATATCATGAAGTACATCTAGAGTATGAGACACAAAATCATCCAAGCAATCATCCGTAAGATATAGCATGTGAAGCACCATGTGCAAGCACGAGAGAATCACCTAGTCTAACATCTATCATCTCTAACAAAGATTTCCTAACCCAAATAGATGTATACTTAACGCGTAGAGTATTGGGAACCAAGGGGACACTATACTTCAACTTCCTAGGATGTCTTCCATGATCATAACTGTGACAACCCGCAATCCGAGATAAGGGGTGGCCAGCCCGATACTCAAACATAACAGGGATCATGGATGAATATCATTCTCAGATTCACAAATATAAACTGAGTATACGGGAAAACCACCCAATAAATCAGAAAACGAGTTGCCAAAAAGTGTAAAATTTTAAAAATGCGGTTATGAAAATTTAACAACCCAGTCTGACGAGCAAGTGGAATTTCCAAAAGATAACATATAATATAACTAAAGCGAAGGTACACAAATGGACCGAATAAGCTGTCGGTCCACAGCTACATAAGACAGCGTACAACAATATAAAAGGTCTTACATAGTACAACCATTAATCAAATAAAATTGTTTGGGCCACACGCCCGAGGGACAAGACCCGATCATATCTAGGATAACAAGAATGAAAGCGTCTAATACAACCTCCTGTAATAACCCGCAAAGTCTTACAGCTCGTCGAAGGTGCAAGGAACTTGGAAAAGTCAAGTCGGGCGTCCTTGCGGTGGAGCACCTGAGCGGATACAATAATATATGTACAACAAGAAAGTAAACCGGTCAGGGCCGGGTTCTATATGATTTCTAGAAGAATAAAAAGCATGATAGATATGAAAAGTTATACATGAATAATGAGGATGATCGCATGACATGCTATCTACAATTACAAGCAAGGATAGAAGGTAGAGCATTTCAATTTAAAACCCTTCCTTATTAATACAATTTCCATTTCCTTCAGACATTCCTTATTAGGAGTAAAACCATATATTTGGTTAAGTCAAGAAGTTATAATTTCTATTCATAATTAAAACTTCCCATTTTATCTTTCCATTCCTTATTAGGAATATCATTTACATCAAGTGCTCTTTATGGCACATATATTATTCCCGTGCTCTTCCTGGAACATATTTATGCTCTTTATGGCATTTAACAACCATCAAGTCCAACTTGATGAAAATATAGTTATATTCATATACATATAACGATATCTAAGACCGCCCGTCCGGGTTTCCCCACTGGGCGCGCCCCTAAATGACCATCATCTTCCAGGGCCTAACATAAGACAACCTGGGCACATATCGGAACACGTCGGGAAGCGGCCATGAGCCTGCGTGGTAGCCAAGACCACACCCGGAATCTCCCTACCCCCGCAGAAAAATATACAACCATAAGCGCTCCCATGGCCTAAGACTATATCCACCCTGCATTCATTAGCCAGGGGGCTTCACCTCACGAGCGAACTTCCCTTATGATGTCATTTAGAGAGGTGTGTAACAGTAAATTAACATTTACAATTATCATCATTATATTTCCAAAAATCCATTTCCATTAATCATGTGATTGGGTCTTTTTATTAAACCTAATATCATTAAACAACGGGGTTCATTCTAAATTGAACATATTATCTTTAAACACCTATGGGTTCATTTTATGCGAACCTACTTCCCATCGAATTCCATCATTTTATTCCTCAAATTACAATCCCCGATTAACTCTCCAAATGATCACTATGATCCTACAAATCTCCAAGGCCTATGTAACTTGACAAGCCCTTCTAGTCTCCAAGTTAGGGAACCTAACTTCCAAACTTCTAAGAGTTTGAATAAAAGAAGAAATGCCTTAGCATTACTTTAAACCTCCCCGAAACAAACCCCAGATGAACCCATTTCTAGTCCAGGGTAACGACCAAACTCCATAGCTACTCTAGGACTCTAAGCTTACTTCAATTAAGAAGGTTCCTAAGTCCTAAACTTAAAGAAAAAGGATAAAAATTATAAAAAAGGAAAATGACCCAAAACAGCAGGTACCGAATCGATTCGCCCTAAGGGCCGAATCGGTTCGCCCAAGCGAATCGATTCGCTCTGAAAGCGAATCGGTTCGGACAACAAACTTGAGTTTCTGCATAAGCCGAATCGATTCGGTCTTAATCCGAATCGATTCGGGTACTAAGACCTGGGATTCTGCATCTATGCGAATCGATTCTCCCAAAGGGACGAATCGATTCGCCCCTGCGAAAATGCCAAGAATGGCTATGGAGTCTTGAACTCCAAAATTGATCCAACGCCAAAACCAACCCCAACCGAAGTCATTTACTGCAATTTCTACATCCTAAACACATTCTAATATCCCCCTCAACATCATTTATCATCCAAATCCATTTCCAAGGGTTAATCCCCAAAAATCCAACATAAACCCTAACATTTCTAAATCATAAATATCAATGCAATTTATTCTACTTAAACCATAAATTTGCAAGTAGATTACTTGACTCAAGGTAAGAATCTGATTTGATGAAGGAGGCAACAATCCAAGCTCCAATCTCTCTTTTTCTCCCAAGTTCTCTTCCTCTCTCTACTCTCTCTAGGGCTCAATTGTATAAAATGGAAGAATGGGAATGGGGGTGGGGAAATAAAACGGGGCTTAAGTCTAAAAGCCCAACTTAAAATTCTAATACGCGATATACTAATACGCGACTACACTATTTAAGCCAAAACCAGTCAAAAGTCCCCAAAATGCCAAAATACAATATGGCACTTATTTTGACTGTCAAACACCTACCGGGACTAACTACACTAACCAAATTGTCATTTGAGAATTTTATAACTCATTTTACTTCCGGTTTCATAATAAACCAAAATGTCATTTTAAGTCTTTATGACATAATAAATTACCACATGACCATTTTATCTACACACGAGGTAATTACACAACATATTAGTAAATATTGACTTTGTCATAACAAATTAATATTTACTCAGCATCTATCAGATAATAACTAATTACTACTCGTGGTAATTAAGGATAAAATGGGCTATCGTAAGAGAGGGTTATTACATACTCCCCCCCTTAAAAGGGAATTTTGCCCCCAAAATTCGGATATACGTCGCAAGAAGAAGTGCGGATACTATTCGCGCAAGTCATCCTCGTGCCCCGATGTCGATTTCTCGACACTAAGCTGACTATAAAGAACTCATCCCCAAAGTACTACCATCGACACCAACGTAACTCTACGCTCTAAGATAGCAACCGACTACATCTAATAAGAACCGTCAAGTTGCACCTACTTCGAAAGGAATGTGCCTAATGGCACCGTCCTATCCCTCGCACTTCCCTTGAATGAGAGACAAGGAACAAATTATGAACTTGCCGCGAAATGTTTCGATAAAGCGAGTGAATAGTTTACCGAATTCACCGCGACATTTCTAGAAAAGGTACAACGTCATGCAGTGCAAGTTTTCCTTTTCTCCTCGAAACGTATAACGTCCTTCTCAGGCGATACTCACCACAACCTTTGGTCCAATGACCTCAACTCCAGATGCCTTCTTCTCGCATCGCATGAGCTCTTTTGTCGGTCTCGATTATACGAGAGACTCATCATCTCGCACTTCTAACCAACAAGCGGGAGATCTAAAAAGCCTACCATACAAGGCTTCTTCTAAAGCGTCATCCCAACCACAAATTCTATATAGGCGAATTGAACGAGTGGAAAGCATTGTTCCCAACTACTCTTAAAGTTAGGCACGCAGGTAAGGAGTATATGCCTCAGCATATGGTTTATTCTATTGGTTTGGTCCTCTGTGGAAAATGATAAGAAGTAATTAACCATAATTCGATTCCCATGGCTTCTTGGAACCTTGCCAAGAATGAGAAACGAAAGTCTTGATTCAGTACAACAACCTTTCCATGCCCAACCAATAGTACAAGCGACGTATAACTTGGCACGATTCGTCATTACCTCGATGCACCGAAACGTTAGAACCGCATGAATTCTCCAGATCTGCGAAACTTAAGTCCCTTCCATTCGGAAAAAAATTCTCTCAGGGGAACGCACCCCACCCTCAAGATGGGCTTCAATTAAAATAGGGGATAATACTCCTTACAAGTTTAAACTTGTGAGGCGCAGTTACAATAGGTCGATACTTCCGTATTATCACTCCCCATCATGGCAGAGACTTGCTAATGGAATCTACCTTCGAGCTTAACCACGTGGCTCGGGGTACGAGTCAATTCACCCTTTCATTGACTCCGTAACACTCCATTACGTGAGGCCTCATCTCCTTCGGCCTTAACCACCAACTTTTCAAAATCCTCCCACTTCACACAACATGGAACCAATCCCTAGATACGAGTTTACGCATGACTTAGTCATGGTCAACTCCCAACAACCCTCCTAAACTTACGTCCCCTACTAAAAATCTCTATGTCTTAACAATCCTAAGGTCTATCTACCTATACCCTATGTAAGTCGTATACCCCTAATGCTAAGTATATCCCTAGTGCCCAAGCCCTTTCTCAACTTCCGACATTTGCTCAGTTTCGTGCGTGGATGTCTTGCCGAAGCGAAATCCAAACAAGGAACCCTCCCGTTACACTACTACCTCGCGTTGTCAGTCATCGAGGGGTACAGGTCTAAGACACATGTTCGGGACTAAAAGATTCTACAGCTACACACTAACTATTTAACTAACAAAAGAATATCAAAATCCAAAGCTTACCCTTCGTGAAACCCTAGGGTTATATACCCTATAACATATGCATCTCAATAAAAAATAGCCTTATATTCAAAGGCATATCCCGAAGTCTCAATTCGACTTCGTACCTCGGTCTCCCTCATATCAATCAGAGGAGAGAACTATGTGCAGTGCTCCTATGTCGCACTTTAATAGCCATCAATCACCCTTCTACGTGATTATCGACTAAACTTTCCAATCCCACTTCCGACCATAATTTAATAAAATAAAATAAAATCAAAGAGAAGAATAGCATATCTTCACTCACAACATCGTTAACTGTTCATGCGGCGGAGTGTCTCGCAAAGCGAAATCCAAACAAGGAACCCCTCCGTCACATGCCTACTTAACTAGTTAATCATGGAGATAGAGCGTAATACACACAAGGTAAAAGAAAGGAAAGGTAGTATATCCCCACTCCCAACGTCGTTAAGGTTCGCGCGTGGAGCGTCCCGCAGAAGCGGAATCCAAACAAGGAACCCCTCCTATACGCTACCACTCAACTTGTTGGTCATGGAGATAAGACATAGAAACCACATACCAATATCACATCATACTCGACCATGTTAAGGACGAGTAAATCGGCCTCAAGCACAATTTAATAAGAGAACTTCCTATATACATACAAACAAAAGAAAAGAGCGAACCATTACGCGTAGAACTCGATACTAATGAAAGTACTCTCAGCAGATATTATGAAATCTGTAATCTGAGAAAAGCTCGTAAAACAAATGAGCGCGTAACACCCGCATCGGATAACATATAACTCACATATCTCTGAGAAAAACTTACCCTCAATAACGGGCGGTGCCGGCAGGGCTGGAGGAATCATAGCCTCCCGATCATGACAAACACGTCCATACTGTAGTTGCCCCTGCTGCGGAGGAACCACCATAATAGGTACCAGAGGTGGAAACAGAACATACGGCTGTTGTGGAACCCGAGGAAACTGACCCCCAATCATCTGAGGACACTCTCTCTTGATATGACCTGCCTCCCCACATTGGAAGCACCGTCCCTTCATGTCCTCCCAGACTTTGACCTCCGATATTCCTAAACTGGGAAAAGCCTCGGCCCGGACGACCTCTACCTCCGGGGCCACCCCGATCTGCCTGATGTAGAACACCTTGTTCGTGCCTATTATTGCCCCTCGCAATAAACTGTCCAAGCTTCCTTACTTGCCTCATCTCAGTAGCTTTCTTGCTACCCTGCATATATACTCGATGCTCCTGGCAATGGAGCAAGGCTGCATTCATAACCTCGCCCAAAGTCTGGAAAGCTGGGTTACCCAATAAGTGTTTTCGGATTCCCCAGTTTAGACCTCACATAAACTTAGAGATCTTCCTCTCTTCCGGAGTCACCTCATCTGGTACAAAATTTGCTAAACGGGTGAACTCCTCTTCATACTCCGCCACAGACCTCTCCCCTTGCACTACATCTTGCAACTTCCTCTTCATCTCCCTCTGAACAGCGGGAGGAAAATACTTAAGATCAAACAAAGTCCAGAACTCAGTAATTGACATGGTGTCTCTTTGCTCTGGGGTGGTCATCGTCTCCCACCAGTGTAACGCAGATCCAACAAGCTTAAAGGTGGTAAGGACTTGTTTCTTATCCTCACCGCAGTCTATCATTCGAAGGTGGCGTTGCATGTCTTTCTTCCATTGATTGGCTTTAATAACATCCACACCTCCCTCGAATTCCGAGGGATTGCCCCTTAGAAAGGACTCCCTAACCCTTTCCCACGGAGTAAGTCCCGTAGGAGCTTGAATACCTGGAGCCCATGGCAATTGTTGGATCACTATGGACATGGCGGCATGAACCGCTCCAGCCACTATGCTTGCTACATCCGCAACATTTACCGTCCCTTGTAGTGGCGGTGGAGGACCTACTTCCTTCCCTACGACCTTAACACGTCTCGCCGGGCGACCTCTCTTAGACGGCATCTGAGATGTAAGAACAATAGTATTAGAATGCTAATTAAAACAATCTATCTTGCAGAAGATCGTAAACATAAGCATCAATGAAATCCTAACATTAGGCTCTACATCAAAGAACGCTACGGTAGAACGAGACAAGTCCACACAGATCCTAGTACTCTAGAACCTGATGCTCTGATACCATCTGTGACAACCCGCAATCCGAGATAAGGGGTGGCCAGCCCGATACTCAAACGTAACAGGGATCATGGATGAATATCATGTAATACCCCGTACTTTTGACTATAATTATTTTTGGGATTAATTAATTAAATTGCGTATTAATTGGAAATTAATCCGGGTTATAAATACTAATGTGATGCGAATTGGTATTTGATTAAGTGCATATATGATTATATATGTATTTGGTATTATAAAATTTGTCGTGAGATTTATATACGGCATTTTAGAAATTTTGTTGAGACGCGTGGGACCGCCGCGTCACGGTATAATATTTTGTTAATAAAAAGTGAATTTTAAATCTATAATCCGTATGGTCGTTTTGAGTGCGCCAACGCGTCCGGAAGGGTCGAGATAGTCAGAAAACACTAGCCGGGGGTATAGTTTGGGTCCCGGGGTATTTTTAGGCCATACCGGTAAATTAAAGGGTATTTTAGTAATTTGGTATTTTTGGGTAACTAAAAGTGACGAAAATTGAGAGTTGTAATCTGATAAGGAATTAACCCAACCAACCCTTATTAAACCAACAAGCTACGGAGGTTTATTAAATTGGGTTTTCATAAGTTCCCCCAGAGCAAACCCTAGCCACCATAGCTTTTTGGAGAAGAAAGCTTGGAGAAGGAGAGAGAGAGAGGAATTCTGCAGAAATTCTACACCGAATCTACACCAAACTCAGAGACAACCAAGGCAAGTGACTTTATTCCATTTAATTTCTGAGAATGTTTCCTCCATGTTAGAAAATTCGGATTTATGGTTTGTTCTTGAAGAAAATATGAAAACCCATGTAGTTTAGATCATAGGAATTGAGAAATTGTGAAGAGAAATGCATGTAGTATGTTAGGTAGATGATTTCCCTTATAATAATTGTGATTTTAAGGAAGTAAAACGAAATAAATTCTGGGATTTGATGATGATATAAACCTAGGGTTCATGTTCTAGAGAAATTGGGAAAAGTGTAGAGATTTGTAATTTTGGTTGATGTTATGATGATTCGATCCTTGAAAACATGTTAGGAGATGATGTAAATATGTTTAGGATGAATTAGAGACCCTAATACGTTATTTGGATGCACTTTGGAAGAGATTAGAATTGATAAAAATGGTGAAAAACGATTTTTGGAAAAATCAGGGCCGAAACTGGTGGCTCGTTAGAAGCAGCCCCCAGGTCGTTCGAACGAACTCGTTCGAACGAGCTTCTAACGAGTTGACCAGTCGTTACTAACGAGTAGGGGTTTCGTTCGATATCTCGTTCGAACGAGATATCGTTAGAAGGGACAGTTCGTTCGAACGAACTGGGATCTCGTTCGAACAGCCTCGTTCGAACGAGACTTCTAACGACCTGACAGTCCAAACTCGTTCGAAGTCTCGTTCGAACGAGACTTCTAATGAGCTGGCAGTTTGGTCCTTTTTGGACTGTTTTGACTTTTGGAGTTTCGTAAACTTGTTCGAGGATATAGTTAACCTTTGTAGTGATAATATTGGGACAATTGGGTATTTATGATAAGGAATTTACATACGAGAGTGTTATTACATGGACGGTTTGGGTTGAGACGTGAGTGTCTACTATGATGTGAGGATGAATTATAGCACGTATAATTACAAACCGGAATACTACGAATTGTGATAATTATAGTTAGTACGAGAGTGCAATATATACTACGATTAAAATACGGTACTACTAAGACGTGTGTTTACTTAGTATTGGTATATGGATTGTGTGTATGACATACCTACCATACTTGCTATCACGGGAGGTTGCGTTCGCTTAGGACCCTCTATTCCTTATGTGCCTACGGGGGGGATATAGACTGGTACCTCGATGAACATAGGTCATAGAAAGACTTATTGTGATATTAATAAGTCCGCTGACCGTGGGAGCGTAGGTATGTGCGTGACCCACGTGATGGTGACTGTGTTCGCCTCCACTATTTGTGATTTGTGTTATCTGGACTATTCCTGAGAGATTCGGAATATGTGATCCTTATGTACGTGATGTACCGGGATGGATAGCAGAGTATGTGTGCACTACAGCTTAGATTGCGGGGTGCTTGTATTGTATATTTATGATATGAATAATATACATTATATTATGGGAATCCTCATGTTAATGTTGTAAAAAATATTACGGTATTGTTTCAAGATATATAATGAGTTAACTGATAGTTATATCATTGGCATATTTAGTAACTGAGTTTACGTTAAACCTCTATTTAATTACGAGCGTTGTTATGTTAAATGGAACCGAGTAATATGGGTAGAACCTTTGGCAGTCTAGCTAGTTATGTTGTCAGTTAGCTAGTAGTATGGGTCGTTATAGATGGGTATTTGCGTTAGGAGTGCACAGTTAGACGAGAGGTGAGAATATCATGTGAGTGCACGTCCTAACATGTACTTTGCATTTAATGTTTTAAATGTTTTTAAAGCACTTGCAGGTTTTTAAAATATAACTCCACATTCGGGCTCTGACCCGTTTGCTTTTCAAATCTCTTTTTCTTTGTAAAACCATTTTTAGGTGCCCAGCCACAAGGACACCAAGCATAGGATACTCATTCAGGTGACGAGCTGTAGCTGCTTGTGGAAGCTACAGGGATTTTCATATAGACGCCTCCATCTTTTGGATTCAGAGTCACCATCTATCAGTTGTAGGGCATATTGCCCATTTCTTTAGAGACATCTTTTATATTTCCGTTACCAGACTTTAGCATGTATGGTTTCAGTTTATTTATTTCAGTTATGGGATTGTAGTGAGGAGTTTTTCCTCCAGACTTTATTTACTCTATTGTGATGGTTATTCAGTTTACTTTAGTATGGTGAATGATGTTATTTATTTCTTCATTTTACTTGTTGCATGTTAATCAGACTTAAATTAAAATTTGGCAACTTGATTTTTAAATACTAGGTGGTTAGTAATAATAAAATGTTTTCGACAGTGATGCTATTAACTGAGCCAACTTGGCATTTTGAATTAATTTTATAAAGGAGTAGCTACCCGGTATTTAATTAGTCGGGGTGTCACAGGTGGTATCAGAGCATCAGGTTCTAGTGTCCTTTAGGATCTGTACGGCTATTATGTTTCCGCTACGTTTTCTTTGATATAGAGCCCTATATTTTAGGACTGTTGTACTCTTATTGTGTATGCTTCGTTCTTCAGCTATTTTAAGTTTATAAACCGTGAACTTATAAACTTTGTTCTTATTTCAGATGCCTCCATGACGTGCACGACGAGTTCCCAGGAATGCAATGTCCGAACCCCAGCCCGCTCCAGTTCAGGGCATGTTCAACGCCACTGAGGTTGCAGCTATAGTAGCTCAAGCGGTAAATGCCGCGATTGCCGTGATTCAGCAGGCACTGCCTCAGGCGCCGGTTGCCGCGCCAGTACAGGTTAATGCATTCCCGTCTGCTTGGGAGCGTGTACGAGACGCTTTTCAGAAAGCGCATCCGCCAGAGTTTGCAGGTAGCTCAGACGTGGTAGTCTCGAGCCAATGGAGGAAGGACATACAGAGGCATTTGAGGATGCATGAGTGCACAGATGTTCAGAAACAGGTGCTAGCTACTTTCAAGCTAGTGGGATCTGCATTACAGTGGTGGGAGTCCATCACCACCGCGGAGGAGAGGGATACCCTCACGATTCAGGAGTTCTGGGTGCGGTTCGACCACAAATACTTTCCGTCCGCAGTTCATACAGAGATGAGGAGGAAGCTGATGAGTTTGAAGCAGGAGGGCAAGACAGTGGCCGAGTATGAGGCCGAGTTCACTAACCTGTTGAATATCGTTCCAGACGAGATTCCAACAGAGAAGAAGAAGATAGAGAAGTTCACCGACGGGTTGAATTGGAGGATCCGTCAGCATCTACTAGGGAACCTATCGTTGGCCACGTATTCTGATGTGGTTAACGCTGCATTGTTGCACTGCCAGGACCACCGTTTTCATATGGCCGAGGGCAAGCGGTCGGGGGAGTCTAGCCATCAGGGCAGGACTGGAGGACATAGTGCCAACGGGGCACAATCGGGTCAGGGGCAGAGGAAGAATGAGCAGGGTACCCAGCAGGGGGATAATAAGAGGTTCCGGTCAGGGAACTACAGGAAGGGTCGGGAGGTTTCCGCCAGGGCCATCAGGGTCCAAACGTCCATCAGGGTCAGCAGGGGCAGAATGGGCAGCAGTTCCATCAGGGCCAGCAGGGCCAAGGGAGGAATGGTAACGGCCACCAGGGCCGGGGACAGCAGGGGCAGAGGGGAGGGAATTTCCCAGGGAAGTGCTTCACTTGTGGCAAAACTGGCCATAAGAAGCAGGATTGTCCTGATAGGGGCAGGGCCCCACAGCAGCAGCAGCAGGGTGCTCGCCAGGAGCCACAGAGACCTATGTTTCCCGCCGCTCTTCCTGCACCGCCACAGATGGCAGCATTGCCACCCATTCCAGCAGTCCCAGCTCAGCAGGGGCAGCTACAGTATGGACGTGTCTACAACGCTCACCAGGCTGCAGTTCCACAGGCACCGCCCGCGATCGAGGTTACGTTTCCTATCCATGGCACTATGGGTCGGGTGTTATTTGATACGGGTGCTACACACTGTTTTATAGCTACACACTTCGCGAAATCTTTAGGATTGTTAGCTACGGCAGAGAGCACAGTGACGTGTGTCGACTCACCATTAGGGAGTGGGTCACTTATTTTCTTTATATGCCGGGGAGTGGGGGTAGAGGTTGGTGGTTTGGTATTACCTGCGGACATGTTAGTGTTAGACATGCATGTTCATGATGTGATCATCGGTATGGATTGGCTCGTAGCATATAGGGCCATGATTGATTGCTTCAGCGGGAGCATTGTTTTTGCCATTCCGGGGCAGGAGATGTTTATAGTGGCTATGCCTCGCCCAGAGGGAGGATCGACCGTTCATCTGTATTACATAGAGGAGGATACCTCTAAGGAGGTTGTGATTCCTTTGGATTCGATCCCGGTTGTCAGGGAGTATTCAGATGTGTTTCAGGAGATACCAGGCTTACCACTCAGTCGGGAGATAGACTTCGTTATAGATTTGCTACCGGGTACGAGACCTATAGCACGTGCACCATACCGTATGGCTCCAGCTGAGATGCGAGAGCTACAGGATCAGATAGAGCAGCTGTTAGGGCAGGGCTTTATTCGCAGGAGTACCTCACCTTGGGGCGCTCCAGTTTTGTTTGTAAAGAAGAGGGATGGTTCACTGAGATTGTGCGTGGACTACCGAGAGTTGAATAAGGTCACGATACGGAATAAGTATCCGTTGCCTCGAATCGATGACTTATTCGACCAATTGAGAGGAGCTTCTTTCTTCTCGAAGATTGACTTGAGGTCAGGATACCATCAGTTGCGTATCAGGGAGGAGGATGTCTTGAAGACCGCATTCTTGTCGAGATATGGTTCTTACGAGTTTCGGGTTATGCCTTTCGGCTTGACCAACGCTCCAGCAGTGTTTATGGACTTGATGAACAGAGTGTTCAGGGATTTCCTAGACCAGTTTGTCATTGTCTTCATTGACGATATTCTGGTTTACTCTCAGACGGAGGAGGAGCACGCCGAGCATTTAAGGCAGGTTTTGCAGACACTTCGTCAGAACGAGCTGTATGCAAAATATGAGAAGTGCGGGTTTTGACTGAAGGAAGTACAGTTCTTGGGTCACATTATTTCTGATCAGGGAATATCTGTCGATCCGGGAAAAGTATCAGCGGTGAGGGAGTGGGGGAAGCCCACGACACCAACGGAGATTCGTAGTTTCTTGGGTCTAGCAGGATACTACAGGAGATTTATTCGGGGTTTCTCGGAGATAGCAGGTCCTTTGACACATCTTACTCGTAAAGGTGTGCCGTTCATTTGGAGTGATGCCTGTCAGTTGGCATTCGATGAATTGAAGGACAAGTTGACCTCAACACCTGTGTTAGCATTGTCGAGACCGGGAGTTGAGTATTTGGTTTACACCGACGCGTCTTTGCAAGGTCTTGGAGGTGTATTGCAGCAGGAGAGACAGGCCATAGCTTATGCTTCCCGTAAGCTAAAGCCTCATGAGAAGAATTACCCCACGCATGATTTGGAGTTGGCAGCAGTGGTATTTGCCTTATGAATTTGGAGGCACTATCTTTTGGGGGAGAAGTTTCAACTATTCACGGACCACAAGTCACTACAGTATCTGTTCACACAAAAGGAATTGAATATGCGGCAGCGTAGGTGGCTTGAATTTGTGAAGGACTACCAGTTCGACATCCAGTACCACCCGGGTAAGGCTAACGCGGTAGCAGACGCGTTGAGCCGCAGGCCAGCAGATGAGGTGGCAGAGGTGTGGAAAGCAAAGTGGAAGGAATTGGGACACCAAGATGCAGTGGCCCGATCTTTCATATCTGTAATGACCGTTACACCGCAGATTGTCACAAAGGTAGTACGGGCACAGGCTAATGACTCGTTCTGTCAGGAACAGATAGTTCGATTACTTGCAGAGGGAGCCGAGTCCTATATCGTTAGCTCAGACGGGGGATTGCGCTTCAATGGGAGATTGGTAGTTCCGAAAGGGGAAGAATTGCGGCACAATGTGATGGCAGATTCGCACGGCTCACGGTTCGCGGTACATCCCAGAGGGGACAAAATGTACCAAGACATGAGACGGCAATATTGGTGGAGCGGTATGAAGAGAGATATCGCTGAGTTTGTCTCAAAATGCGCCACTTGTCAGCTTGTAAAAGTGGATCATCAGAGACCAGCAGGATTGCTACAGCCGTTGGAGGTTCCGGTATGGATGTGGGAGAGCATATCCATGGACTTTATTACGGGGTTGCCTACGTCGCAGAGGGGTCACGACTCCGTTTGGGTAATTGTGGACAGGTTGTCCAAGGTCGCTCACTTCTTACCCGTAAGGACTGACTACACTACGGGACAGTATGCCCAGCTTTTCATTTCAGAGATTGTGAGACTTCACGGTGTGCACCTGAATATCGTGTCTGACAGAGACAAGATATTTGTTTCGAGGTTTTGGGAGAGTTTCCAAGAGGCCATGGGCACGGAATTGCGATTGAGTACGGCTTACCATCCGCAGACCGATGGGCAGATAGAGCGCACCAACCAGATGTTGGAAGACATGCTACGCATGTGCATTATTGACTTCGGGGGTGGATGGGAGCAGTACCTTCCACTGGTGGAGTTTGCTTACAACAACTCCTATCAGTTCACTATTGGCATGGCTCCGTTTGAGGCATTGTACGGTAGGCCTTGTCGTTCCCCAGCATGTTGGTTGGAGGTGGGGGACAACAAACTACTTGGGACGGAAGTGATTCAGGATACTTCGGCAAGGATTGAGTTGATTCGGAGTCACATTCGGGTAGCTCAAGACAGGCAGAAGAGTTATGCTGATGCGAAGAGATTTTTCAGGGAGTTCCAAGTGGGGGACCAGGTTTTGCTAGGGTTTCTCCGATGAAGGGGATTATGCGATTCGGGAAGAAAGGGAAGTTGGCACCGAGGTATGTGGGGCCGTTTCCTATTATTGAGCGGATAGGACCGGTTGCGTATAGACTTGGACTACCGGAGCACTTGCATCGGATTCACGACGTGTTCCATATTTCCTCGCTGAGGAAATACCTTAGAGATAATTTGGTTCATTCTCACATTGCTGTGGAGGACATCGATCTCCAGCCGGATAGCTCCTACGAGGAGGGGCCAATTGCTATTTTGGACCGAAGCGAGAGGAAACTGCGGTCAAAGATAGTTCCATTAGTACGTGTTCAGTGGCGACATCACAATGTCGAGGAGTCCACATGGGAGCGCGAGGATGAGATGCGCGACCGTTATCCAGAGCTGTTTTTAGCAGGTACTTTCTAGTTTCAAATTTCGGGACGAAATTCAGTTATTAGGGGGGAAGTATGTAATACCCCGTACTTTTGACTATAATTATTTTTGGGATTAATTAATTAAATTGCGTATTAATTGGAAATTAATCCGGGTTATAAATACTAATGTGATGCGAATTGGTATTTGATTAAGTGCATATATGATTATATATGTATTTGGTATTATAAAATTTGTCGTGAGATTTATATACGGCATTTTAGAAATTTTGTTGAGACGCGTGGGACCGCCGCGTCACGGTATAATATTTTGTTAATAAAAAGTGAATTTAAAATCTATAATCCGTATGGTCGTTTTTAGTGCGCCAACGCGTCCGGAAGGGTCGAGATAGTCAGAAAACACTAGCCGGGGGTATAGTTTGGGTCCCGGGGTATTTTTAGGCCATACCGGTAACTTAAAGGGTATTTTAGTAATTTGGTATTTTTGGGTAACTAAAAGTGACGAAAATTGAGAGTTGTAATCTGATAAGAAATTTACCCAACCAACCCTTATTAAACCAACAAGCTACGGAGGTTTATTAAATTAGGTTTTCATAAGTTCCCCCAGAGCAAACCCTAGCCACCATAGCTTTTTGGAGAAGAAAGCTTGGAGAAGGAGAGAGAGAGAGGAATTCTGCAGAAATTCTACACCGAATCTACACCAAACTCAGAGACAACCAAGGCAAGTGACTTTATTCCATTTAATTTCTGAGAATGTTTCCTCCATGTTAGAAAATTCGGATTTATGGTTTGTTCTTGAAGAAAATATGAAAACCCATGTAGTTTAGATCATAGGAATTGAGAAATTGTGAAGAGAAATGCCTGTAGTATGTTAGGTAGATGATTTCCCTTATAATAATTGTGATTTTAAGGAAGTAAAACGAAATAAATTCTGGGATTTGATGATGATATAAACCTAGGGTTCATGTTCTAGAGAAATTGGGAAAAGTGTAGAGATTTGTAATTTTGGTTGATGTTATGATGATTCGATCCTTGAAAACATGTTAGGAGATGATGTAAATATGTTTAGGATGAATTAGAGACCCTAATACGTTATTTGGATGCACTTTGGAAGAGATTAGAATTGATAAAAATGGTGAAAAACGATTTTTGGAAAAATCAGGGCCGAAACTGGTGGCTCGTTAGAAGCAGCCCCCAGGTCGTTCGAACGAACTCGTTCGAACGAGCTTCTAACGAGTTGACCAGTCGTTACTAACGAGTAGGGGTTTCGTTCGATATCTCGTTCGAACGAGATATCGTTAGAAGGGACAGTTCGTTCGAACGAACTGGGATCTCGTTCGAACAGCCTCGTTCGAACGAGACTTCTAACGACCTGACAGTCCAAACTCGTTCGAAGTCTCGTTCGAACGAGACTTCTAATGAGCTGGCAGTTTGGTCCTTTTTGGACTGTTTTGACTTTTGGAGTTTCGTAAACTTGTTCGAGGATATAGTTAACCTTTGTAGTGATAATATTGGGACAATTGGGTATTTATGATAAGGAATTTACATACGAGAGTGTTATTACATGGACGGTTTGGGTTGAGACGTGAGTGTCTACTATGATGTGAGGATGAATTATAGCACGTATAATTACAAACCGGAATACTACGAATTGTGATAATTATAGTTAGTACGAGAGTGCAATATATACTACGATTAAAATACGGTACTACTAAGACGTGTGTTTACTTAGTATTGGTATATGGATTGTGTGTATGACATACCTACCATACTTGCTATCACGGGAGGTTGCGTTCGCTTAGGACCCTCTATTCCTTATGTGCCTACGGGGGGGATATAGACTGGTACCTCGATGAACATAGGTCATAGAAAGACTTATTGTGATATTAATAAGTCCGCTGACCGTGGGAGCGTAGGTATGTGCGTGACCCACGTGATGGTGACTGTGTTCGCCTCCACTATTTGTGATTTGTGTTATCTGGACTATTCCTGAGAGATTCGGAATATGTGATCCTTATGTACGTGATGTACCGGGATGGATAGCAGAGTATGTGTGCACTACAGCTTAGATTGCGGGGTGCTTGTATTGTATATTTATGATATGAATAATATACATTATATTATGGGAATCCTCATGTTAATGTTGTAAAAAATATTACGGTATTGTTTCAAGATATATAATGAGTTAACTGATAGTTATATCATTGGCATATTTAGTAACTGAGTTTACGTTAAACCTCTATTTAATTATGAGCGTTGTTATGTTAAATGGAACCGAGTAATATGGGTAGAACCTTTGGCAGTCTAGCTAGTTATGTTGTCAGTTAGCTAGTAGTATGGGTCGTTATAGATGGGTATTTGCATTAGGAGTGCACAGTTAGACGAGAGGTGAGAATATCATGTGAGTGCACGTCCTAACATGTACTTTGCATTTAATGTTTTAAATGTTTTTAAAGCACTTGCAGGTTTTTAAAATATAACTCCACATTCGGGCTCTGAACCGTTTGCTTTTCAAATCTCTTTTTCTTTGTAAAACCATTTTTAGGTGCCCAGCCACAAGGATACCAAGCATAGGATACTCATTCAGGTGACGAGCTGTAGCTGCTTGTGGAAGCTACAGGGATTTGCATGTAGACGCCTCCATCTTTTGGATTCAGAGTCACCATCTATCAGTTGTAGGGCATATTGCCCACTTCTTTAGAGACATCTTTTATATTTCAGTTTCCAGACTTTAACATGTATGGTTTCAGTTTATTTATTTCAGTTATGGGATTGTAGTGAGGAGTTTTTCCTCCAGACTTTATTTACTCTATTGTGATGGTTATTCAGTTTACTTTAGTATGGTGAATGATGTTATTTATTTCTTCATTTTACTTGTTGCATGTTAATCAGACTTAAATTAAAATTTGGCAACTTGATTTTTAAATACTAGGTGGTTAGTAATAATAAAATGTTTTCGACAGTGATGCTATTAACTGAGCCAACTTGGCATTTTGAATTAATTTTATAAAGGAGTAGCTACCCGGTATTTAATTAGTCGGGGTGTCACATATCATTCTCAGCTTCACAAATATAAACTGAGTATACGGGAAAACCACCCAATAAATCAGAAAACGGGTTGCCAAAAAGTGTAAAATTTTAAAAATGCGGTTATGAAAATTTAAACTAACAACCCAGTCTGACGAGCAAGTGGAATTTCCAAAAGATAACATATAATATAACTAAAGCGAAGGTACACAAATGGACCGAATAAGCTGTCGGTCCACAGCTACATAAGACAGCGTACAACAATATAAAAGGTCTTACATAGTACAACCATTAATCAAATAAAATTGTTTGGGCCACACGCCCGAGGGACAAGACCCGATCATATCTAGGATAACAAGAATGAAAGCGTCTAATACAACCTCCTGTAATAACCCACAAAGTCTTACAGCTCGTCGAAGGTGCAAGGAACTTGGAAAAGTCAAGTCGGGCGTCCTTGCGGTGGAGCACCTGAGCGGATACAATAATATATGTACAACAAGAAAGTAAACCGGTCAGGGCCGGGTTCTATATGATTTCTAGAAGAATAAAAAGCATGATAGATATGAACAGTTATACATGAATAATGAGGATGATCACATGACATGCTATCTACAATTACAAGCAAGGATAGAAGATAGAGCATTTCAATTTAAAACCCTTCCTTATTAATACAATTTCCATTTCCTTCAGACATTCCTTATTAGGAGTAAAACCATATATTTGGTTAAGTCAAGAAGTTATAATTTCTATTCATAATTAAAACTTCCCATTTTATCTTTCCATTCCTTATTAGGAATATCATTTACATCAAGTGCTCTTTATGGCACATATATTATTCCCGTGCTCTTCCTGGCACATATTTATGCTCTTTATGGCATTTAACAACCATCAAGTCCAACTTGATGAAAATATAGTTATATTCATATACATATAACAATATCTAAGACCGCCCGTCCAGGTTTCCCCACTGGGCGCGCCCCTAAATGACCATCATCTTCCAGGGCCTAACATAAGACAACCTGGTCACCTATCGGAACACGTCGGGAAGCGGCCATGAGCCTGCGTGGTAGCCAAGACCACACCCAGAATCTCCCTACCCCCGCAGAAAAATATACAACCATAAGCGCTCCCATGGCCTAGGACTATATCCACCCTGCATTCATTAGCCAGGGGGCTTCACCTCACGAGCGAACTTCCCTTATGATGTCATTTAGAGAGGTGTGTAATAGTAAATTAACATTTACAATTATCATCATTATATTTCCAAAAATCCATTTCCATTAATCATGTGATTGGGTCTTTTTATTAAACCTAATATCATTAAACAACGGGGTTCATTCTAAATTGAACATATTATCTTTAAACACCTATGGGTTCATTTTATGCGAACCTACTTCCCATCGAATTCCATCATTTTATTCCTCAAATTACAATCCCCGATTAACTCTCCAAATGATCATTATGATCCTACAAATCTCCAAGGCCTATGTAACTTGACAAGCCCTTCTAGTCTCCAAGTTAGGGAACCTAACTTCCAAACTTCTAAGAGCTTGAATAAAAGAAGAAATGCCTTAGCATTACTTTAAACCTCCCCGAAACAAACCCCAGATGAACCCATTTCTAGTCCAGGGTAACGACCAAACTCCATAGCTACTCTAGGACTCTAAGCTTACTTCAATTAAGAAGGTTCCTAAGTCCTAAACTTAAAGAAAAAGGATAAAAATTATAAAAAAGGAAAAAGACCCAAAACAGCAGGTACTGAATCGATTCGCCCTAAGGGCCGAATCGGTTCGCCCAAGCGAATCGATTCGCTCTGAAAGCGAATCGGTTCGGACAACAAACTTGAGTTTCTGCATAAGCCGAATCGATTCGGTCTTAATCCGAATCGATTCGGGTACTAAGACCTGGGATTCTGCATCTATGCGAATCGATTCGCCCCTGCGAAAATGCCAAGAATGGCTATGGAGTCTTGAACTCCAAAATTTATCCAACACCAAAACCAACCCCAACCGAAGTCATTTACTGCAATTTCTACATCCTAAACACATTCTAATATCCCCCTCAACATCATTTATCATCCAAATCCATTTCCAAGGGTTAATACCCAAAAATCCAACAAAAACCCTAACATTTCTAAATCATAAATATCAATGCAATTTATTCTACTTAAACCATAAATTTGCAAGTAGATTACTTGTCTCAAGGTAAGAATCTGATTTGATGAAGAAGGAGGCAACAATCCAAGCTCCAATCTCTTTTTTTCTCCCAAGTTCTCTTCCTCTCTCTACTCTCTCTAGGGCTCAATTGTATAAAATGGAAGAATGGGAATGGGGGTGGGGAAATAAAACGGGGCTTAAGTCTAAAAGCCCAACTTAAAATGCTAATACGCGATATACTAATACGCGACTACACTATTTAAGCCAAAACCAGTCAAAAGTCCCCAAAATGCCAAAATACAATATGGCACTTATTTTGACTGTCAAACACCTACCGGGACTAACTACACTAATCAAATTGTCATTTGAGAATTTTATAACTCATTTTACTTCCGATTTCATAATAAACCAAAATGTCATTTTAAGTCTTTATGACATAATAAATTACCACATGACCATTTTATCTACACACGAGGTAATTACACAACATATTAGTAAATATTGACTTTGTCATAACAAATTAATATTTACTCAGCATCTATCAGATAATAACTAATTACTACTCGTGGTAATTAAGGATAAAATGGGATATCGGAAGAGAGGGTTATTACAATAACAAAAACACCTAAGGTGACCCTTCCTACCACAATGTGTGCACGTGTAAACACGAGGAATCTTACCTAAGGTTTGACCTTTTCTAATGTTCTTAGATGCGGTTGACCCTATAAATCAAACAAAGGTCTTGTCTTTGACACTATAAGCATTAGAAACATGGGAGTCATTATCATAACTACCAACACTGCTCAAGTCTCTTAAATCATATTTTAACTTCAAAATTTTAGACTTAAGCAAAGAATTTAACTCTTCCAATTTTAGGTACAATCATTCCTCTAAGGTTATCTCGCTCCTCAATGCATGTAAACTTATCCCTAAGAGTCTTCTCCCGTGCCTCTAAATCTAAAATCAATTTTTCACTATCCTCATTGGCAAAAATACAAACCCTAGAAATTTTAAAGTCCTCTAATTCTTTTTCAAAAATTTGGACTCTATCATCACTCTCTTTCTTAAACAAACCAAAATTTTCAAAATCATGATCTATG
The DNA here is from genome assembly GCA_949130495.1 of Sambucus nigra. Classification (NCBI taxonomy): domain Eukaryota; kingdom Viridiplantae; phylum Streptophyta; class Magnoliopsida; order Dipsacales; family Adoxaceae; genus Sambucus; species Sambucus nigra. The sequence goes on from OX422220.1 coordinate 95,420,448, forward strand.
TCCATGAGCTTCTCAGGAAAGAAATCTCTTTCAGTTTAAATAGTTTTCAAAAGTTCCATAGAAGGTTTAAAACGAAAATTTTCTTTTTCAAAAATTTCAATTCTTTTGGAAAACTTCAAATTCAAACGATTTAAATCATCAAAACTGTGTCTATCCTTCGAGAGAAAAAAAATCAAGATAGATGAATAAGAACCACCCTAAAAATCACTAAACATGGATTTACCCGGTAAATTAGTGCAACCCGCTCTGATACCACTTTGTAAGAAATGGTATCAGCGGGAAAAAAAATCTTTGAAAAATTAAGATCACATGATAACTTGGTGCAACCTGCTATAATACCACTTGTAAAGCGTAAATTCAGTTGAATGCTCTGATACCAATATGAGAATGTCGAAATGAATATGCTAGGCAAGAATGGTAACAAACAAAATTTTATTTTTGTATTCTTATCAATTTAATTCCCAAGTATATAAAACCAATTTTAAAAAAAACATATCTTTAATTAAATTAGTTATGAAGGGAAATATGTGTTCAAAATAATATAAATATGCTACGCATTCAAGAACACAAAGATTGAGGAAAAACTCCTTTCGGGCAAAACCTTTAATTCAACACTTTAAAATTCTACAAGACAATCGATTTACAAACTACTTGATATCCTCTATAAGCATAACGTGCTAGTCTTCGTAAATTCTCTAAAGAATACCACTTGTCACCAAGTGATCCATAGATGATAGATTTGTCCTCGGTATCCACGGATACATCCTCAACCTTTATCTTTAGTAGTGATCCCCTCGGGTTTCATAAGTCGTCCATGGAGATTTCTTCTCCAAAAAGGTGTATGCAAGATACTAAAATAGTGTAAGATTTAAACGAATTCACAATAACAATTTCAGTATGCATGTTGTGAATTAAAAGTGTTTTAGGACACTAAACAAAGAAGAAATTTTGCAAAAGATATTCAAAAAATGATTTGACAATGTCTTAAAAAATCTGAACAGGAAAGAGGTATTTATAGGGTGTTTACAAATTTCGAAGCAGTGACTCATTTAAAAGAATTCTGAGGCTCATTGAACGAAAAAATAAAATCGTTAGAACAAAACATAGTCTCGTTCGAATGATAAGGCGTTCTTGTTTGAACATGCTTCAAATGACCTTCTAACGAGTCAAAACAGTGCGCCCTCGATCGATGCTCGTTAGATAAAAACTTAAAATGACCCTTCTAATGAAATACCCTTTCCGTTCGAACAAGATAAAGATCTCGTTTGAACGAGGTTTAAAAAATAGTTTTCCTTTTAAAAATAAAGAGAAAATTGTTCGTTTTTAGTAAAAATAAACATCACAAAAATAAAGTTTGCGAATTAATTTAAACACTAAATCACTTTATAACTTTATAGAATGCCGGGAAGTTTTGAGTATTGATATCGGTTTGCCGTGACGGTATGTGATGGTTTATAACGGGATACGCTAAACTAACTTAAAATAATACAAGACCTATACTATGAGCAATATCAGAATTTTTTCTTTTACGGTGCTCTATGTCGATGATATAGTACTGGCTAGCAGTGACATAGGCTTTTTACATGAAACCAAGAGATTTCTATCTAAGAATTTTAAAATAAAAGATCTTGGAAATGCCACTTTTGTATTGGGAATTAATATATATCGAGATCGCTCTCTGGTTGTCCTTGGGTTATCATAAAAGAGTTGTATCGAGAAAGTGCTCGCTAGATTTAGCATGAAAGATTGTGCATAAGAAGATACTTCCATTGCTAAGGGAGAAAATTTTAGTCTCTATCAATTCCCAAAGAATGAGACTCGAAGTAAAGAAAGGAAAAAGATTCCTTATGCTTCAGCTGTATGGACTCTTATGTATGCTCAAGTACGTACTCATCCAGATTTAGCGTACATAAGGCATATTGGGAAGATATTTGAGTAATCCTAGGATGGATCATTAGAAAGCATCCAAACGGGTTATGAGGTATTTATAGAGAATAAAATGATAACATGCTCATCTATCGAAATTATGATAATTTGGAAATCATTGGGTATTCTGACACCGATTTTGTGGGTTGCCAAGATACTAAGAGATCCACTTTTGGCTATGTTTACATATTATCTGGAGGTGTTATTCCTGGAAGAGTACTAAGCAGTCACTCATTGCATTTTTCACTATGGCAGCAGAGTTCGTTACTTGTTGTAAGGCAATAAATCATGTGATATGGCTATAAAATTTTATCACTAGGCTGCGAATTGTGGATAGTATTGAAAGGCCACTAAAGATATATTGTGATAATAATGCAGCAGTTCTATATTCGAGTAATAACATAAGCTCATCGAAGTCTAATCACATAGACATTAAGTTTCTTGTTGTTAAGGAGAGAGTTCAGAGTAAGATAGTGTTTATCGAACATATAGGAACAAACTCCATGCACGCAGATCCCCTTACTAGAGGCTTACCTCCCAAGATCTTTCATGAGCACACTGCTCATATGGATGTTGTTTTATTTAATGATATACAGTTTTAGTGGGAGTTTGTCCTTGTTTTAATGTTCTTTTCTTTTACACTATTGGGATACTTTATGTATGTTTTAGTTTTCTGCTGAATAAAGTTGATGGCATTTTCATTTTGTTGTTTACTCTGAATGTATTATCTTTTAATTTTGGTATAACATGTGGTTTAAAAGTTTAAGGTTTAATCTCACTTCGAAATAAAGTAAGGACCAATTGGAAATAGGCTTGTCTGAGATCAGATGTATGTAATTTCCATCGATACATCCATTCTTGATCTCTATCACTAAATATATTTGGTATGGTGATCATTGATGGATCGAGTTACGAAATAAATGTAACAAAGGTCGATTGGTATCATACTGGTAGAAGAGATGGACCAGATTGATTTGGGAGATATTTTAAGAATAGATAGCAAATATGGTGCGCACCTGAGGTTATCGAATATAATTACCTTCGAAATTAATATGTAGCCCAAGTTGGAGATTGTTAAAATATTTTAATACTTTAATGTGGGCTTACATATTAAATAGAAATTGTATTTGGGCTTCTATTCTAATCGGGCTAATTAAGTGATCTAATTTATAGAGCCCGATAAGACATCTAAAATGAGTATGGGATTTGTAACGTGTGGCTACCCAAAGATCACATATTGGTTACTCAAGAGTCACCTAATTAGAATTTATGGGGTTTTAATTAGATGCCTGTATAAAGAAGGGTTCCGATCCCCAATGCTAATGCATTCATATGCTCTCCTCCTCATTTCCCATCATTGAGAAAGAACTCGTAGAGAGAGAGATTAGTTTGTGGAAGATCTCTAACCCCAAATTCTTATTCACCACTATGGATTTAGGTACCCATTTCCTAAATTTTATATTATGCGATCTTGATAATCTAATATGTTCATATTAAGAATTTATCCCAATATTTTCAGGTACAAATGTGGTATGACCTCTAAAATTTATATATCAATTTTTAGTGATTATTTTACCTTTTGAGATGTTTTTGTATGTATCTCTCATTTTGGAGATCAAGACCATTTCCATGCTTTGGTATTTATCTCTCATTTCGGGTGTGATTTTTTCATTATAAGAAGTATCGATCGTCGCATGCAAGGATGGGACTTCCGACTTCGTTTATGCATTATTAACCCCCTTTGTATTGCAAACGTATACATCTCTTCCAACTTTTTTATACATTCTTACATTAGCAAATGATTTTGTTCATTAGCTAAGCATTGGAGTAAATGGGCTATGAGGACTCAAAATACGAATTCTATTGATATATGCATATTATGAATATTGTTTGGTTAATTTTTATTTGTGCAATACTCTTTTATAATGGTGGAGATTGTGTTAGTATGAAACTATTGGTATGTTTCGAGTTCGAGTACATATCTACTATTTTTATGTTTAGGTAATTATGATGGTGGAGTTTGTACAATACCCTTAAATAGTTAAGCTTTTGGAAAGGAGAAAACCTATTGATTCCAATTAAGAGATGTTAGAAATCTACTTAGCAGTAATTTTACTGTTGCTTTTGAATTGTTTCTGAAATACTTTATTTTGCAGATCGACCCCTAACTCTTAGTCAAATTTGAAAATCAGGTTTACTCTTGGAAAAATAGAAAATCATGTATATGCTAATTCAAAAGAAATATAAAAACTCTGATGATTAGAAAATCATTGTTTATATATGAGTTCTTATATAAAAACTCTGATAGTGGGAGTAACAGTTTTTCTTCACTCCTAACTCTGATTAACAATTTTACTCCCACTAAATAATTGGAGTTTTTATATGTAAATATTATTTATAGATGAGTTATTTTAATGTTTGTTAAATAAATTTATTGCCGACAGCTATCCCAATAAGAGTTATCAATGGACATCATCATTTGGGAAAAACTTATCCAAATACAGAAACCAAAATGAATGACCAAGATTTATTCAAAGCTCTTGAGTCTAGCAATGTAATTGTCTTCAAATATCCATCCCAACAACTGCTTCTCAAATCTCACTCTTTAAGGAATGAAGGCACGTGATCTCTCTTTCACGTCGCTGCCTCTTCAAGTCACACCAAGGTGGTGAAGATACTCTCAGTAGCTGACCCGTTGGTTAGTGGTATAAATAGTGGCGATGAGGAAGGTCGGATCCCATTGCATTCAATCACTAGCAGTGGCCATACTGAATTGTTAAGTAACTATTAACCAGAGGAGCTGATGTTAATTTGAAAAATAGTGGTGGTCATACTTCTCTTTATTATATTGCTAGCGTGGTTGGTTTCACTCCATTGCATCATGCAGCAAGTATAGGAACTCAGTAATATGAAACTCTTAATTGAAGAAGGAGCAAAGGTTGATGTAGTTGATAAGGCAGTACAAACTCCTCTTATGAGTACAGTGGTCTGCTGTAACAAACAGGTGGATTTGCTTCTCATAAGACATGGAGAAGATGTGGATATAGTGAAAAATGAGGGATACAACGTGCTTGGTCGAGTTTCAACTGATTTACGACCTATATTAGTCGATGCTGTGAAGAATGATTTATCTTTCCTACAAAAAAGGGTGAATTTATAGGAGTGATTAATAGATTATAAAAAATTTACATTTAGATCTCAAAAAACACTGGAATAAGTAATTTTCTAAGGTTTAATAATGAGTATAGATAACAATACCCCTGTGAACTAGAAATAAGTATTATTATGTTGTGATGCCTCATCCAATTAAGAAATTAGTGTTATTATTCTTGTTATGAAAAAATGGACTAGATCCAATTTTCTAATGACATGTTAAATATATGATTGTAATGAAATAAGAAATAAAAGACAAAGAGTTTTAAAGTGGACCGGTTGTGTAAGGAAGCCTACGTCCACTGTTATTGTATTGATTTCACTGATTATAGAAAGCTAGATACTCTTGTTAATAAGAATATCCTAGAATTCGTTCTATCTTGATTTTGATGAAAGGAATACAATGTATTTATAGTGGCCCGGAGATCAAGGGTTGGAATGCTTTTATACATTTAAGCATTTACACCCGTACACAATGAATGTGATGGTTGGTTATATGAACCACGTGCGATAAGACCTTTGGTTACACTTCCCGTGTGGTGGGTTTTCATTTATATTGATGGTATGCATTCTTTATGTTGGTCGGTATGCCCGCCGAGCAACTATATGCTAACTAGGATTTATGACATGTTGGAGACACTTGTCCACTTCTGATTGGTCCACATGGGTGGATAATTTATGGTATCAATAGAAGCCCCCATATTTCATTCTTAATGCATTTGTTAAAAGGATGGGGTATATTTTCTTCAGAGGTAGTCGGCTTCTGCTGACGTATGGGACTAGTGAAAAATTTTCATATGTTTATTTCGTAATGGATTTTTTGTAAATAATTTGAAAATTAGCGAACCGCCAAAGGGTATGTTGGTATTTTTGCACCTTTCGTACTGTGAAGCCGTCAGAATGTCAATCGTTGATAGAAAATAATCATTTATCGCATGATTTCCCAAGTAAGCTATAAAATGCAAGATTTTGCCATATTTTCTTTACCAAACTTTCCCCAAGCTTTCGAACTCTTCTTCTTCTCCAAGTTATCTGTTTCTGAGCTTTTTTTTGCATTCTTCCTTCGCTTCAGTCATCATTTTAGCTGTAGGCTTTCTTTTTCCCTTTCTTTTCTCTTTCTTTATTTCTTTACTGTAGCCATGGTTTATATCGTACATGAGGATTCCTCAAATGATTTTAAGCGGGAAAGTAATATTCCTAATTGGGTAGACTTAGATATTCCCATACCACCTGTTGAGTTATTATCCTAACCCCCTATCTATTCATTATTAAGTGTGGATTCACATTTCCCCCAATCGCTTTTGTTTAGAGTTTTGCCAGTATTTTGATGTTGTCCCAGCTAGGGTATCCCCCAACACTTCGAGAGTGGTAAATGGGATTCATAGGCTAAACTAAATTTATTGTACACACATTGGCATTCTTGAGATAATGTTCTATTATAAGTGGGTTACGAGGGATAGTACGTATTACATGAAGACTAAGTTTGTCAATAGGGCCTTAGTTATTAATTTGCCAGACTCAAATAAGGATTATTTTGATTATGGGGTCATTGCAAAAAATTAACAACACGCTCCTTTACCAACAGTAAAAGTGTATGATGGGCCCAGGTGTCCCTAAGTTAGTCATGGAATAGGTAGTTAGATTACTCTATTTTTTGCACATCAATTATTTGATAATACGCTTACTTGATATTGTCTTGTCTTGTTTCTAGTTTGTTTAGTTGAAAGAAAAAATAATTGTCCAAAGGAAGAAGACGTGAATATCCGAAGCTAAAATTCCTTCGGAACATTCACCAGAGGATTGGCGAGGAACATCCTAGAGTTGCCTCTTACCTTCTTTGCTCAGTAATCACACTTATTTATTTACATTGACAATTTTCAGTTTGATGATAGGAAGCAGGCAATAGTTTCCACTAAATCTGACTTACTCAAAAGGAGTAGAAGTCTTTTGGAAGTTGTCCATGTTCCTTTAAATGAATAAGACTTGGTCGGTTTGCTTAAACCAGAAGCATCCGCTCAAGTGAAAGAGTCATACATTCATCTTCAGTGTTTATTAGACAGTGTTGTAGCAAATAATGCAGCTTACTATGAAATAATTGAAGATTTGCAGGAACACCACAAATTTTCACTAGCTTCACTTCACTTTGACATGAGGCCAAATACAAATCCTTGAGTAAAGGATGGGGCATTGAGAAGAAGTTGGAAGAATATGCTTTTATGTACAGAAGAAAAGAATTTTTGTTGAGTCGAGAAATAAATAAATCCAGCGAAATTTCCAAGCTCCTTGAGGAGGAAAATAATAAACTCATAAATGAGTTGGATATTTTGAAACTGTCCTCTTCTGGTGGTTTCGATGAAGGGGCATCTTTCTTGGAGACTGAGAATGCCAGGATGGTGGAGGAATATGAAGCTCTAAAGAAAAACAAGTCTGGGCAATCTTTCAGATAGTAAAGGATGAGTCGAGCAACTGTTTATAAGGCCAGAACCAATAAAACACTAGCTGACCAAGCTGCCCAGCTAAAATCAAAGATTTAAGCTATTCCTGACTTATCTAAGAAGATGGATACTAAAGATAAATCCATCGTCGACTAATTTATTCAGCTGAAGGTGAAGAGTGATGTTTTTAAGAAACTTCAACATCAAGTTGAAAGGTTAACCTTTCAATTTCACAAGCAACCCAGAGAGGTGTGGATGGAAGGCTACAATGAAACTATTGGCCATGTTGATGATCACCTTGCCCAAAGCCAATGTGAAGGTTATAAGTGGCAATAGACTAACTGCTTGACTTTGCTGAAGCATGATAGTAACAGCGATATATGGTACTGGAATGAGCCTGGACTGCTAGATTGTGATAATCCTCCTTTTAAGTTGGGCATATCATGGATCCCTGCTGATGCTATTCATCAGTGCTTGATCACTAAATATTTGGGAGATTATGGTTTGCATGATATTCGTGAGATAGTTCGTCCTCCTCATCTGATCAATGCGCTCAGAAGCAGCAACAGGAGAATGCTAAGAGATAACTTTATTAATTCTCCTTATACTTTGGATGATCCTCCTGCTGGAATGGATAGAGTGTAGCCTACTCAGCCAATTTCCAAAGATCAAGGAAAACGTCCGATTGAATAGCTCTTATGTATTTTGTTATTCATTTGAATGTAATAAAGTTAATATTTTGAATAATTTTTTTTTTGTTTGTTTACTCTTGATTATTTAATCAATCAGTCAACTTATGATTGTAGTGGCATAGATTCTACTAATGCACTTAGATGAAACTTATTAATCCAAGTTTAGCATTAGTTATTAGTGGTGACCAAGTGTATGAGGAATATATGTGTATTCCAGTGGTTAGAAATGTTTACATGTCTTCATGCATTTAACTTAGTCGGGTAAAACTTGTTTGTAACTATTTTAGTTGTATAGGAAGTTTTATAGACTTCGTGTTCTTGACTTGTCAATGACAAAGTCATACATAAAGTAAATTATTCTTGTCGACCAAGTATGTTAGGATTGAATTTTTGTATAACTTGGTCGGGAAATACTTCTTGTTCGTGACTTGTTAATATAGAGTCATACACGAAGTAATGATTACTTCTTGTTCGTGACTTGTACATATTAAGTCATACATGAAGTTTAATCTTAATCTTGGGTGAAAACGATTGCGCCTTAAGCTATTGGTCCATCTGGAATTTGACAAATTCAACCTGATAAAGTATGTTCTGCTAATCGATAGATAAATTGATGAAGTATACTCTGTTGATCGAAAGATAAGTTCAACCTGATTAAGTAAGTATGTGGGAGAGAGCTGAAGACCAAGAGAGATCTTGTTTGGGGGGGGGGGGGGGGTGTATATCGTCGTACTCCGAAAAAAATAAAAAAAATGAAGGGATTGAAATCAAAATTTTATTGAAACTTGAACAATAGTTACTTTTAACATAAATCAAAAGAAATACAATTATGTCAATCCCTTGAATCATTGATAATACTTTCGAAGTGCTCGGCGTTCCACGGGTTTTTGAACTCTTCCCCTTCCAAGGTCTCAAAACGATAGGTCCCTAGTTGGATGACTGCTGAAATGCGATATGGGCCATGCCAATTAGCCTCAAGCTTATTGTTCTTCTGGATGACCATTTTAAGGACATAATCACCTTATTTTAAGCTGGTCGTCTTGACCCTTTTGTTGTAAAAATGAGTTTTTTTGTGTTAGTATGTAGCATTTCTCAGAGCAGCATCTTCTCGAACTTCCTCCAACATATCTAGATCCAATTGTCTCATCAAATCACTAGTCGGAGAATCAAAATTCAGAACTCTATAAGTTGGTAAGCCTATCTCGACTGGCACCACGGCTTTAGTCCCAAATGCAAGCATGTAAGGTATCTCACCAGTTGCATTGTGCGGTAGGCCCATGGAACAGAATGTAATTCGTTGATCCAATTTCCCTTGGCAGCAACAAGCCTTTTCTTCAATCCATTGAGCAAGGTTCTATTAGTTACTTCCATTTGACCATTGCTTTGAGGATGGCCTGGTGCATAATGAAGTTTTTGGATCTTGGACTGGACACGATATTCTTCAAACTCATCGTTGTCAAATGAGTTCTATGGTCTGTAATAAAGGCGTAGGGCATCCCATACCTACATATTATATTCTTCTAAATGAACTGATACACCTTCTCATACGGAATTTCAATTAACGGTTCTGGTTCCACCCATTTAGTAAAGTAATTAATAGTAATTATCAAGTATTTGAACCTTCCTTTGGTGGTCGGCAGTGGTCCGACCATGTCAATTCCCCCAATAGAAAAGGGTCAAGGCGAATTTATTGGTGCTAGAGCAGCGTTGGTTGCTTTATGAATGGGAAAGAAATTCTTGCATTTGTCTCACTTTCTTACAAAGGCTTTACAATCTGCCCTCATAGTCGGCCAGTAATATCCCTGTTTGTTAATTCTTTAGAGCAACAATTGACCTGCTGAATGAGCTCCATAAGAACCTTTATGCACCTATTAAATCAAATCTTCCACTTCTAATGGATGAATACAGCGTGATTAGGAGACAGTTAACCCCCTTCTACATAAAACTCCTTTATCCAATACATATCTTGATGCTTTATACCAGAGCTTTTTGGCTTCTTTAGGATCAGGTGGTAGGATTACATCTTTAATATAGGCCTTGATTGGGTTCATCCAAAAAGGTCCCAAATCTATAGTCATAAAATTGACCATAGATTCCTCATCAATGATCTGGTTGGCTAAGATCTCTATTGGAATGATTCTCCTCTGTTCAATTCTTTTTGTTGATACAAGCCAAGCAAGTGCATCTGCTCAAGCGTTAGCTATTCTTGGGATCTTGTTCATTTGTATGGCTGGAAACTTGAAAATAACTTCTATGTCTTTGGTACAGTACTTGGTCATCAATTATCCCTTGACTCCATATAAATGAAGCACTTAGTTGACAATTGGTTTTGAATCACTGTGCACCACTACCTGCTCGGTGCCTAATGAGTGGGCCAAATCTAGTCTTACTATCAAAGATTCAAATTCTACTTCATTATTTGACGCCTTGAATTGGAACCTGAGTGCATATTCAATATCAATATCATCATGAGTATTGAGTATTATACCTGCTCCACTTCCAGTCGCGTATGAAGATCCATCCATGTATAAATTCCACATCGGGATATCATTGTTGAAGCTTTCTTCAGACAAAACTCCATGGTGGAATGTTTTTTTACTATCCTCTACATAATTTTAAGCCATTTACTGAGTTTTGGACGATTCAGGTTAATCGACTGCAACTTCAGCTTGCTTTTGAGCTGAGCTCTCTTCCTTGCAAATCTGTTTGGCTAGCAAGTGTTGTTGGTCGGGAACCTCTAGATAGATGAACTCAGTGATGAAATTCGTTAAATCTTGGCCTTTTAATGAAGACCTTAGTTCATAGATATTATCATACACTCCCAATTCCACTGCCCTATACATCAATCTTCCTGACTTCTCAGATTTGTGGAGTGCTTGCCGAAGAGGTAGATCAGTATACACAATTATCATATGTGCTTGGATATAGGGCTTCATGCGCCTGGAAGCCTCAATGAGTGCTAGGCATAATTTTTCCAAGCGTGGATACCTGATGTCAACTCCCCTAAAGTCCTTGCTGGTTTAGTAAACTAGTTTTTGAATCCCATTATCCAATCGGACCAAGGTCGAGCTAACTGACGACTCGAAAATAGCTGAGTATAAGTACATTTTTTATCCCAAAATACGTGGGGATAGTAAAGGTGGTGAACCCAGATACTTCTTTAACTCTTGGAATGCTTCTTAACATTCTCCATCTAATTCAAAAGTCTTTCTCAATACCTTAAATATAACAAACATCTATCTGTTGCTCGAGAAACAAATTTGTTTAAAGCTGCCACTCTAAAAGTGAGCTTTTGTACATCTTTCTTGCAAATCGGCGACTGCATATCTATCAAAGCTTTGATCTTTGCTGGATTAGCTTCAATTCCCCTCTGATTAACTATGAAGCCGAGGAACATTCCTTCTTATACCCCGAACACACACTTGGTCAGATTCAACTTCATCTGATGCTTTTCTAGCTGGTCAAAAGTCTGACTGAGGTCGCTGATATGATATGTGGCCTTATTATTTTTTATTAGCATATCATCCACATAAACCTCCATATTTTTGCCTATATGCTCTTCAAATGCCTTGTTCACCAACCTCTAGTACGTTGCTCCATCATTTTTTTAGCCTAGAGGGCATTACATTGTAGCAATAGGTTCCTTGGTTGGTGATGAAGGTTGTGCTTTCACTACACCAAAATGGATAAATTGGCACCCTTCTAGCACTTAGCCTTGTCACGGTCAATGACCGTGACAACAAACACACATTTTTTATCACGATCATTGACCGTGATAAGGCCGTGATAAAGTATTGTCACGGTCAATGACCTTGACAAGTTCGTGACAATTATATTTGTCACGGACTTGTCACGATCATTGACCGTGACAATACTTATAATTTTGTCACGGTCAATGACCGTGACACGACCGTGACAAATGTCACAGAAAAAAATCCCTTTCCCTTCTTTTTTTCCCCGCCGTTTCTTCCCTCCTTTTCTCTCTCTCTCTCTCTCTCTCTCTCTCTCTCTCTCTCTCTCTCTCTCATTTATATATATATATATATGATTGTGTGTGTATATATATATATATATATATATATATATATGTGTGTGTGTGTGTGTGTGCGCGCGCGTGTTTGGTGGGTGGGGGTGGGGAGGGGGGAAAGGGGGCAGGGGGTTGTGCGTGTGTGTGTGTGTGTGCGTGTATGGTGGGTGGGGGTGGGTAGGGGGTGGGGCAGGGTGGGGGTGGGGCATGGGGCATGGGGGTATTTATACATATATATTATTTTTTGTGTTTGGTGTGTGTGTTTTTGTACATATATATTATTTTGATAATGAGTTGTGATATTTTAATTCCCATCTAACTCTCGAGTGTGTTTTACCATTGAGTCATGATGAGATAGTTGATCGATTACTTGGCATAAAATTGAGGCATACTAGAGTTCGTGAGGAACCAAAGACAACTATATAAAACACACATATAACACACATTAAATAACATTTGTGTAATGTATAATTCTTGTCCAAAACAATAATTTCATATTAGAGGAATGAGTTTTACAATTGAAATCAACTTAGTCCAACTCCGTACTTCTTTTCCCACCCCATGTTATTGTTAAAAATAGACATGAGTCTTATCCATTTTAAGGAAGGAGGAAGTTTATCTCTATATGGAAAATCTTATAAAATTATATTATTGTTATGTTAAACCATGGGTATTCTAAGTCATTTATGTCCTTTAAATTAATCCAGTAGTAACATCCTCAAATGTATAATAGTGAATGATGATGGGAAGAAGTTCGCGGAAGTCCGGTAGATACATAATTATGTGAAGCTTTGTCGGAATGTGTAACGTCCCGACTTGGATTTGGCCTACCGTTGGGTAAAACCGGAGTCTAGGTGTTAAGGGTGGAGGGGGAATATTAAATTTTATTATATAGGAAAAGCCTCTAATTTGAAGCATTTTACAAGAAATATAAGATAATTAACAAATTTTCATTTATGGAAAAGACTTTCACTTTAAGGAAATTAATAATAAGGAAATATACCACGCAACTCCTGTGTTATTAGAATAAATGGGCCACGGCCCAAATAATTTTTTTTTTCAAAATGCCATAAATTTAAATGTCCTCAAACACAATTTTTAAAATGTCATGGTAGAACTCTAATAATAATTCTAACCCTCGTAAGCCTTACCAACATCCTTGTTTCTGCCCTACTGTATATCTATAACGTTTATTTTAGCGATGTCTAAAGAGTCATCATTTTATGATCATAAATACAACTATCATGCAGTGCAACTTGATCTACCATGCAGGGTGGGGGGGGGGGGGTAGGGTAGGGGGTGGGGAGGGGGGTTGTGCATGTGTGTGTATGTGTGTGTGTGGTGGGTGGGGGGTGGGGATGTTTCACTCTTGTACATTTTAACAGTAACAATTCATTTTTATTTGTAGTAATTGTGCATATTTGCATGTCTTCTTTTAATTCATTTTGATATGTACTAATAACATTTTTTTACAGCAAATGTCTCCTTCAGGTATTAAGGCGAGGATGATGATGATGTCATCTTGGCTCAATGGTAGCGGAGGCGACGAGGGCTTCTCGGCCCCTAGTCTCCCCAAATATGGCAAATTGGGGATGCCCATTGAGAATAAGTCGGGGCTATTAGCGAGATCCGTCGAGCTGGTAAAGACGATCATCGGCCCGGGGTGCATTAGTTGTAAGGAGGTGTCGTATGAGCTCAAGTTAGCTGTTTGGGTGGCACTACAGGTAATATATTTATATTTTTATTTTTATTTATATTAATATTTGAATTTGAATTTCATTTTATATTTATATTTATTTGTAACTAACATTGTATTTGTTGGACATAAATAATTCAACCTGGATCCAAAGCTACGCGATTCCGTCTTGGAGCAGTTGAGGGAGCAACACAAGACGTGGAAGAAAAATATGCGGACTCGGTACTTTGGGAAGACACGAGAGTCCATTATCCAATGGCGTGAATCCGTCTCGTTGAAGGAGCCGATCTCATTGGCACAATGGCAAAGGTTCATTGACAATGAGATCGGGGAGCGACAATTGGCATCTCACCAATCGGGAAGGGAAAACCGGGCAAAAAAGACAGACATGCACTACTCCGGCCGGACGTCTTACGCCGAGGTGGAGCATAGGATGATGGTAAGATTTAATTTTTCTATAACTACATAAAATATATTATTCTGAATTATTTTACTTTGTGGGGCCGATACTAATTTTACTTCACTTTATTTCAGGGGACAGGGAGTGGCCCTGGGGGTAGGCCACATAGGCTCGATACTTATGTGGCTCTTCAGACGAAGAAGGGGAAGGATAAGGAGGTGTCCCTAAGAGTCGCGGCCACGATTGTAAGTAATCTGACAGTTTACTTTTTGTTAATTACGTTATAATTTTTTAATTTACTTATTTTACTAATCATGTGCTTTTTGTCGTTTCAGGCAAAGCTTAAGGAAGTGCATGAGTCGCAGTCTGATGCCGACAAGGCATCTTTATCCATAGACGCACTCAGCCAAGTGCTTGGCTCTGATCGCAAGGGGAGTAAAAGGGGGGTGAGCTCGCGGGTGGCCAAATCTAGGATCATCGGATTAGAGACGAGCGATATCGGGTTGGCTCGAACGGTGGATTCACATGACGCGAAGCTGTCCCGTTTGGAGGGGACGGTCCAAGATATGTACTCATTCGTAAAGCGTTCGTTGGGTGGAAACCGTAAGGGTAAAGGGAAGGAGAAGGCGGTGTGGGAGGAGATACGGGAGGACGAGGTGTGGGAGGACGAGGATGAGGATGTGGACCTCGCTGCTTCATTGCCGAGACGTGCAGACTTTGATGATCCACTTCCCTATTTGGCTCCCTTCAACAGACTGATGTCAACACTTGGTTGGCCGAGCATGTTTATACTGGACATATTTGATGGACAGCGGATAGGGCGGGGCTTGAGGGACCTGAATATCATCCAGGGTGCACTAGTTCATGGATGTGAGCTTCAAGACATCGAGTCTAGGGTGCTCGTCACGCATAGATGCCCGGGAAGGAGAAATCCCAATTGTGGTTGCACAAACAATGCGGCACGGCGTATATTAGTGGATGTGTTAATTCGTATATCATGTGGCCTACTCACCTCCTCAGCGTTAACCATACCCCAGACATTTAGTGACATTGATTTAAGTTTGAATTGAATTGTTTTAAATTATTACATTTGAATTATATTTGGATTATATGGTGATGCATATTCTCTCTATTTTAAATGCATATTTGCATTATCTCTATTTTATTTGGATATATGATATTTGAATAGGCACAATATTGCTATAACAGGTACAAATATACTGATGGCCAGTGGCAGTGGCCATACTGCCCAGCAAATTATTTTTCAATTATGTCCAGAATTGTCACGGTCATTGATCGTGACAAGTCCTTGACAAAGAAACTTGTCACGATCATTGACCGTGATAATTTTTTAAAGAATATCTCGAGCTTGTCACGATCCTTGACCATGAAAAATATTATCACGGTCAGGGACCGTGACAAGATCGTGACAATTCTAATAAACTTGTCACGAGACATGACTGTGATAAAAAAAGTTGTCTTGCCCAGAATTGTCACTGTCATTGACCTTGACAAGCTGAAGTTGTCAAGGTCAATGACCGTGACAATTCGGCAGATTTGGTGTAGTGTTTCCCTGTCTTCTGGTTTCATATTTATCTGGTTATACCCATAATAAGCATCCATAAAGCTCAAAAGCTCATGTCCTAACGTAGCATCCAACATTTAATCAATTATAGGTAGGGGAAAGTGGTCTTTTCAGCAGGCTTTATTCAAGTCAGTAAAATCCAGGCACATTCTCCACTAATCATTTTTCTTTTTAACGATTATTACATTGGCCAACCAGTCTGGATACTTAACATCCTCAATAGATTGGGGTTTTTGAATTTTCTCCACTTCTTCTTAAATGGCTTGATTTTTCTTCGGACTGAAAATCCTACGTCTCTGCTTTATTGGCTTAGCATCCTTATTGACGTTGATATCATGATAGAGTAAGTTGGGGTCAATCCCAGGCATATCCTCATGGATTCAAGAAAATACATTTTTCGTTGCCTCAGGAACATAATCAATTCATTTTTGAGGATTAGATCCAGTGTTGAGCCCATCTGCGTAGTCCTCTCTGGCTTGTCGTCGTCTAGGATAATTCTTTCGATCGCTTCCATAATCTTCCCTTTGACTAACTATGTCTCATCTCCGAGTTCTAGGGTTTTAACTTTAAATTGACTGTTGGGCTCAGTGGTGTCTACCTGATAAGCGGTGGTCTTCTTCTTCAAATCAATCAAGACCTATTGCTCGGCTAAGGAGTAATAACACTCTCTGGCTACCTTTTAGTCATGTTTTACAACACCAACCCTAAAATGAGTTTGGAACTTCAAACATTGATGGACTGTGGATGGTACAGCTTTAAACTTCTTCAATCCTACCTTGATGAGGATCACATTATAGACAGATTGAACATTTTTATCCATCATAAAAAAGTGTATTTTCTCCATACGACTTGTTGTCCAGGTGCCGAATGACACTTCTAACTTGATTGTTCCTAGTGGGTAAACTTTTTAACCTAAAAATCCTATTAATGGTCTATGGTAAGGTTCCAGTTGAATGAGTTTCAAATCTAGACACTCTGAAAGCATGAGTAAAATGTGATATCAGTTGAGCTCCCATTATCAATCAAAACCCTACCGATGACAGCGTCCTGGATTCTAAACTTGACAACCAATAGATCATCATGGGGATACAGTACCCCAAAGAGGTCGTTCTTGGAAAAAGCTAAATATCGGTTTGTCTTTGTTGACCTTCATGGGCCGATCATCTTCGTTTAGATTGATTCTATGGATATAAGAACAAGTATGTGCCTCATTCAAGTAGGCCCTTATCTCGTCAGTGTGATCTCCTCCACCTGCATCGCCACCTGTAATTACATAACAATCAAAGGAACCAAAACTGATCATAGCTACCACACATTCTGGTTGCTTAGGTTTCTTCGACGGGTCGGGACCATCTTCATGGTTCCTCTTCCTATCATCTCTGGGATTGCATAAAGAATTTGACCTTCCCCTTGCTTCTCTGCCTTCTCATCGATCAACAAACTTGTGCATTTTTCCTCGATGAATGAGGGATTCCACTTTGTTCTTCAAAGCAATACAGTTATCTATTGTATGGTCATAATCCTTATGGAATTCATAATATTTGGGATTGTCCCACCTATTAAGAGGTGCCCTCAATCTCTCAAGCCATCATAAATCTTTATTATGTTTGATTTCCTCTAGGATATGGTGAATGCTAACTGTCAATGGAGTGTAATTTCCATACTTTTTGATCTTATCATACTTCTTTGGCTTCTGCACCTTCTTCTCCTTTTGGTGCTTCTTATCAGGCTTAGTGGTCGGAATTTGTTTTGCGACCATTGCCTCCTCGACATTCATGATTTTCTTGCTTTCACTATTAGTTCAGTCATGGTTTTAAAAGGATCTTTGTCAAGAGCATAATAAAGTTTTTTTGGAAGCAATCCATTCATCAGAGCAGTGATGGTTGTCTTCTCCTCGTAATCAACCACTTCCAATTTCTCGTTGTTAAAATGAGTGATGTACTCCCTGGTAGTTTCCCCTACTCACTGCCTTACACTCAAGAGATGGGCTACTATCTTCACTGTCTTGGCCCCCAAATAGAAATTGATGATAAATAGCTCGGCAAGCTGGTTGAAGTTGGTAATTTTTCCTCAAGGTAGGTTATTGTAACATATTTGGGTTGACCCCGTAATGGTACTTGAAAATACCTTACATCTCATTTCATCAGGGACTGAATAAATGTCAGTTACAAGTTGATATTGTTCAGTGTGCAAAATTAGATCGATTTTGCCATCATATTTAGGGGTAACCATGGGAGTTTTAAACTTAGATGGAGTTGGAAAATCCATAATTGCTTGGATAAAAGGGGATCCTTTGAGAAAATTCCTCTGCAAGGGATTCTTTGCATTTGACATTTCTCCCAGTTGATCTTCTAATCACTGTATCGATCATTTTCATAATGGATTACCTGCGTAAGATTTATACGAAGCAGCTCGGCTATCCCCAAACATGTGTCTGAACTAAGCTCTCTCCTTGAGAAGTCTGTTCGGCATGTACAGATCATTAGATGCTTGATCTTGACCTGACTGGGGCTTCACGATGGTCGGCTAGATGTTGAGCTTTCTAGATAACGCTTTAGGAGGGTATCTATTTTCTCGGGGTCTTAAACGATCAAAAAGCAAAGCTCTACTCAATATTTCCAGGATTATTGGTCTTTCAGGAGAAAAAGAATGTCCATCATAGAACTCTATGGCTTTAACCAATGAACTGACTCCTGGGTGATGAGTCCTATCATGAGATGATCTGGAATATCTATATCAGATAGGCCTAGGAGGGGGATGCGGCATTGCTCTCATTGGTGAAGGAATTGCATGTTGCATTGATAAGGTTAAAGATATGGCTTGTATTGATTATGCCAATTGTCTCATTATTTCCTTCATACCATCTTGACCCCTAGTAATACTGGCAAGAATCCCATTTAGGTCGTCTGCTATAGGCGAACCAGATGGAATGGTTGGATTGTCATCGTTTCTGGCACTGGGCTCTGGATCATTCATTTTTCCTTCAATAAGGATGTACGATATTGAGAACAACAATTAGAAACATGTTCCCATATACTGCGTCAATCTATTGATGTCAAAAAATGGACAAGATCCAATTTTCTAATCACGGATAAAATATATGATTGTAATGAAATAAGTAAATAAAAGACAAAGAGTTTTAAAGTGGTTTCGCTGTGTAAGGAAGCCTACATCCAGTGTTACTGTATTGATTTCAGTGATTATAGAAAGATAGATACTCTTGTTAATAATAATATCCTAGAATCCGTTATATTTTGCCTTTGATGAAAGGACTACAATGTATTTATAGTGACCCGTAGATCAAGGGTTGGAATGCTTTTATACATTTAAGCACTTACACCCGTACATAATGAATGTGATGGTTGGTTGTATGAACCACGTGCGATAAGACCTTTGGTTGTACTTACCGTGTGGTGACTTTTCATTTATATTGATGGTATGCATTCTTCATGTTGGTCGGCATGCTCGCCGAGCAACTATCTGCTGACTAGGATTTATGCCACGTTGGAGACACTTGTCCACTTCTTATTGGTCCACGTGGGTGGATAATTTTGGTATCAACAATTTTATTGTTCCTTATATTGAAATAAATACTATTGTTTTGTAGTTAAAACTTTCACTTCTTCTCAACCTTTATAGTGTTAATAATCATTGATTATGATGTGGTGATAAACACAATTAATCGATGAAGAAAATGCTCAATTTACTGATATTAACTCATCTAAACCACCATCATGTTCTTTTGTTTTCATTTTTCCTCAATAATTTTTTGGGGTTTTCCTAGATTAATGAGTAAATTACTTGTATTTTGTATTGTATTTCATGGTATATTAAATTTTTGATATCATTATGATGTTTTGTATGAGTATTCACATCAGTTTGATTATTTCCTTTTCCCTATTTTCAAATGGATTTTTTAATTCACCTTGACTTTTCAATCGATATGGAATTCTACAGGTAGTGGCTAATTCTTTAATGTGTGGTTTGGACACCACTTTTGAGTAAGTGATAAGTTAAGGACTCAACCACCAAGTTATTTTTCATATATAGTTTTATTATGCTTATACTCATGTTGTTAATAATTTCTTACAGTGTTGCATTTACATCTCTATTAACATTCCTACAGTGTTGGATCAAAATATTATATCTCTACAAAATGGCAATGGGTATTCTTGAAACTATTTTCAATTAATCCCTATGATTTACTATACATTTCTTTATTATAAATTTCAAGATTGATATTTTTTTCCTGCAGATTAGCAGTTCTCCTTCATACTTTGGCCGTGAATTGAATTGGACACAATGATTTCAAGATTGATATTACTATACAATATTGTACATAATGATTGAATTGGCTGCCTCCTTCATACTTCGGTCATGATGACCTCGAGACACTAATAGCCTCTGATTCTACTTTCGACTAGGTTAGGAGTTCTGAAATGTTACTTAGCAAGGTTCCAGGTGGATTTACCAAAACATAAAGCTCACGACAAAGAAGAAAATTGAAGAATTTAAGCACAATTGATGTCGTCACAGGTATATCATTGATTGCCTCCTATGTCCTCAGTATTACAGGTACTATTACATAGGCTCTAATGTCGGGCCTGCATTGTGGCAGCTGCATAATCTCAAAGAAACTTTATGCTCGCGCGGCAGCATCTTATTAATATCTATATTAGTTTAACTAATGGACCCAATGACGAACGGAACATTTATTTTTCATAACAATAGTATCTTTTGTTCTTTTTTCCCCTCTGCGACACCCCGCGCATTTTGGCATTGGAGGTGCCAGCCTTCGTCGCCAATCCACGTTGGACGACAAACATAAATACCATTCTCAGCATGTGAAAGAAATATGAGACAATAAAAACACTGTTTCCATAAGATATAATCCAATTGAATCCAATAAATAAAAACATCCATATGATAAAATCCATCACCAAGCTAACTCCAAAGTAAAATCCAATTCCAAATGATAGATTAAAACTCAAGATAAATAAACCAACTAAAATCTCTTACTGAAAACCACAAACAACTGTGGAACCGGATGGCTCACCAAAATCCATAAATAACTGTCTCATGAATAAACGACGGAATGAAAAAAATCTAAACTAATAAAGCAATAAAGATAAATCTCCAGTTGCACTCCATAAATCTCCAATCCATCCTATGCAGCTACTCTATAAACTACACTTGAAATGTTAGTAAAAGCAATGGGTCAGAGCCCACCGCATGAATACCAGTTACTCCTCCTCCCAATTAGGATCCGTAAACCCAGGCATAAGCATTACACATGATAAATATCACAACAAAATATTTTAAATTACACGATATAAACATGCGAGTAAAGTTACATAACACTAGCTACCCACATAATTAAGTCATCCCACTATTCAAGTCCAAATATGGTATTACAATATTTTATTATAAATTCATAATTATTAATTGAATTAATGTAGACAATTTTATTAATGCAAAACCAGTATAGTCATTTCACCTTATTACAAGTCCTGCACATAAACCTGGCACACCACCAATTTTACACCACACACATTCCCCTCACTATAGCCAGTTGGCCCAATTTCGTTAGCACTTCACATACTATGAGGTTTCACGTACAATACGTCACTATAGTTAGTTTGTCCAATTTTATTAGCCTTGCACATAATCATGACGCCAACACACACCCACATCGTTGTAGCCAGTTTGCCAAAGTTCTTAGCCCTACACATACTCGTGACGCAAATTCATTCTAATACCCATTCTTTATCTTAGGCATTAATTATAAATTTAATATCAAGTTCTCATAGTTCTCGATTAGCCCCACCCTTTATTCGGGTAACCCAACCTAAAACCATCCCAAGTCCCATGCATAGAGATCACCAAAACCACAAGTATTTCATAGCCTATCGCTTGGGAGGAAAGCCTACCAGTAATTACTACTTAGTCTCGCACCTAGGCTAACGGAATAAAGGAACGGCGTACTACCTTAGCCCCCACCCAAAACATACCCAACCGTATGAACCTACACTCACTAGTCCCATACCTAGAATGTTTTAACAACAACGACGCCTACCTATTAGTCCCATTCTACGTCGGGCGACTAACATAAAATATCATTCTCAGCATGTAACAGAAATATGAGATAATAAAAATATTGTTTTCACAAGATATAATCCAATTTAATGTGACGAATAAATATATTCATACAACAAAATCCATCACCAAGCTAACTCCAAAGTAAAATCCAATTTCAAATGATAGATTAAAACTCAAGATAAATAATCTAACTAAAATCTCTGACTGTAAACCATAAATAACTTTGGGCCCAGATGGCCCACCAAAATACATAAATAACTGTCTCATGAATAAATGATGGAATGAAAAAAAATCTAAAGTAATAAAGAAATATAGATAAATCTCCAACTGCACTCTACAAATCTTCAATCCATATTATGCAGCTACTCCATAAACTATACCTGAAATGTTAGTCAACGCAATGGGTCAAAGCCCAGTGCATGAATACCAGCTACTCTTCCCAATTAGGAAACGTAAGTACAGACATAAGTATTACACATGATAAATATCACAATAGAATCTTTTAAATTACGCGATATAAGACATGTGAGTAAAGTAACACAACACTAACTACCCAGATAACTAATCCACCCCACTATTCTTTTTTATTTTTAAATAATAGGGATAGACACTAGAATTTTATTATATGATGGTAGTATAGCCCTACTAAAGTGGCATTTACAAAGAACGGGGGAAATCCAAAGCTAAACAAAATTTGAAAATACATGAAAACATAAGGCTAGGAAAATCTAATTGAAGGAAGGCTTTGTTTATCCAAATTAAATCATCCTCTAGTTAAGAAAGGCAGCTCCTTAACTTGATTTAAAAAGGTAGTAGATTGAGATGAAATCCCATAATTGGCAAGCATGTTCGCAACTGAATTAGCTTCTCTAAAGCAATGAATGATAGTGACTTCCATAGTTAGGCTTTGAATCTCCTTGATAATCTCAATAAGATGTTAGAGGGGTTTAAGATTATTACCAGATAGGATATCTATAACAAATTCATAATCAGATTCTAAGATTATGTTATTGATATTAAGATCAACACACAACTTTAATCCTCTATGAATGGCAAGACATTCTGCTTTATTATTGGTATTAACACTTTCAAAAGCACGAAAGCATGGATTAGGCAGCCTTGATGATCTCTGATTATACCTTCTGAGCCTGAAATACCTGGATTATTCCGTACAGCCCCATCAGTGTTAAGCTTAAAGAGACCTAACTTAAGCTTCAATTACTTAATCACCGTAATGGATTGAGAGTTTGAGCTTAAAGAGACATGACTTAGGATTCAACCACCCCACTATTCAAGTCCAATTATGTTATTACAACATTTTCATTATAATTTCACAATTAGTAATTGAATTAGTGTAACCAATTCTATTAATGCGACGTCAGTATAGCCAATTCACCCTATTACGAATCCTGCACATACTCTTAATGAGCCCATAATTTTACACAACACATAATTCCCCTGACTATAGGCAGTTCGTCCAATTTTGTTAGCACCATACATACTGTGAGGTTCCACGCACGAAATGTCACTATAGCCAGTTTGTCTAATTTCGTTAGCCCTACACATACTAGTGATGCCAACACACGCCCACGTCGCTATAACCAGTTTGCCCAAATAATTAGCCCTGCACATATTCGCAACACAAATTCATTATAATACTTGTTATTTATCTTAGGCATTAATTATCAATTTAATATCAAGTTCTCATAGTTTTCTATTAGCTCCACCCTTTATTTACCTAAAACCATCCCAAGTCCCATGCATAGAGATCACCAAAACCATAATTATTTCATAGACTATCACTTAGGAGGAAAGCCTACCAATAATTACTACTTAGTCTCGCACTTAGGCTAACGGAATAACGGAACGGCGTACTATCTTAGCCCCCACCCAAGAAATACCCAACCATATGAACCTACACTCACTAGTCCCATACATAAAAAAAATTAGCAACGACGACGCCTACCTACTAGTCCCATACCTAGCAAGCAGGTGTCGAAATATTAAGACAAACAACATTCACATAAAGCATACTTTCAATGTATAGCTACAATTCTTTCAATTAATTCTCCGATTACAATATTATATAAATTCCGTCCGTTTAATTATATAATTAAACAAGTTCTACCAAAAGCCACACAGTTGTCAATTTCCATAATTTCCATACAAGTGATAGTTTAAAAATTCTCTTTTAATATAGGAAAAGAGAATAGGTTGATTCCTATTAAAATTCTAAAAGAAAAGAGTCCCTCTGCCTCATATTGTTGGCGCGAACCGGTTCTCGCCCCCCAGGACCGAACCAGTTCAGTCAGCCTGCCAGACCTAGATCCCCCAAGATTTTACATATATTAATTTTAATTAAAAATAGCTTTGTAATTACTTTCACTTTCCCTAATTAATCTTCCTAATAAATTTTAAGAAAAATGTGATTAATTAAGGTTGAGGCAATATAAAAAAAACACTTATTCATGAATGTAAAGAAGTCATCTTGAAAATCTGATCATACGATTGTGATCCTCTCGCAAAAATAGTAAAAACTCATTGTTGGCTGTTATTGAAAAAACTTGATTTGGATCTTCAAAACTTGGGTTGAAACTTGTTTTTAATGAAGCTTAGGTTTTGTAGAAGAGATGAGATAATAATTTCGCAGGCTACTTCTTTTTTAGAAGGATTAAATGTATT
Organism: Sambucus nigra; assembly: GCA_949130495.1. NCBI lineage: Eukaryota > Viridiplantae > Streptophyta > Magnoliopsida > Dipsacales > Adoxaceae > Sambucus > Sambucus nigra. The sequence continues at coordinate 95,445,143 of OX422220.1, forward strand.
TTAAAAGGTCTAAACTCATGCCTTTTTACCATAGGAAAAGAGAAGAGGTTGGTTCTTATTCAAATTCTAAAAGAAAATAGCCCCTCTCCTGCACACTGTCGGCGCGAATCGGTTCTCCCCCGGGGCTAAATCGGTTCGATCGGCCTGCCAAACCGAGATCCCCTAAGGTTTTGTATATAAAAAATCTGAAATTCTAAATTTTATTCCCTATTTAAATTCCACATAAAACCTTATTTTAAATATATAGAAACTAACATTTTTAAATGCTAAAATTAAATGAATTCCAAAAAATATTTTTTCGAAATTTAATTTTACAAAGATTTTTATGACTACAAACCACTTGGTGTTATACCTTCTTGGGTGGGGGGGGGGGGGGGGGGAACGATATTCATCACAACTATATTATTTATATATCACTCTGACAAAATACTCAATGCCCGTTATATTTTTCTCTTATCAATTTTTTTAACCGCATTTTGGCCAACAGTGTAATACTCTTTCCTTCCGTTATTTTTTTCTCTTACCAATATTTTAAATGTTTACTTGAGTTTTCATTTAAATAGTTCTCATTATGGTATAAGCATACCCATTTCGATAGAGTAACATAGAATTTACTTTGACTTTTAATTGTTGCTTTATCAATTTTGCTATTATATTCTGAACTAACATATATAAACTATACCCGTGTCATTTTTCTTTTAGGATCTGTTGGAGGTCATTTTATTTATGATAGCTCTTTTTTATTTTAACTCGGTATTTTAATTCAAGAGAAAATGGATCAAGGGTAGTTTATTTGGACTCTATCAAGTCTTGAAAAGCTCGAGGATCTGATCTCAGGGCATTCAAGAGACAACCCGTGTTATTCGTAAGTTGCCTCTGACCAAGGTTATACCATATAGATTTTATATATGCAATTTGTTTCAAAACCATCCCCCTCCAAATGGGGTTTTTAAAATTACTTAGAATCAAACCAATTTTGTATGCAAGTGGAATGGCTCATATTTCTATTCACTCTTAACTTCTTTCTTTATTCTAAACATCACTCCCCACCACTACTCCACACATGGTCCAACATTAGCGGCCGTAAGTTTTTATCCCTCTCTTTACATGCAGTAACATCTCAAATTATCTTTTTCAATTGCATATTTCAGATCTGTTGTCAATTTTTTTTTCTTTTATTGTCTTTTATTTTGAAGGGATCGTTTGTGAAGATTAAAGTGGGTTTGTCAACATTCAATCTCCGTTTCAAAATACAGCAGTACAATGTCACTCTTTAATGTTTGAAAGCAAAGATGTTTGAAAATGTTAATAATAACCCATTTAGGTAATGGTATTCCACATTATCAGAATGTTCCTATTTGTGATTTTTATGTACAAATGTACTGATATTGGTTGTTTATAGTTGATGTCAGATTTAGTTGACGACTGTGAATTGAGTCAACTATTTTTAGTCATTTTATAGCCGATTGTTTCTTTAATTTTCATATTGTTAAGGAAGCTTATGGTACAAAGTAAGTTATGTCTGATAAAGTTCTGTGTTTTAAGTGGTTGAAAACTTGAAATGTAGTATTGAATATAGGAGTTAGTTTTATTTGTATTATTTTAACAGCTTCTTAGTTATCTTTGAAATGGAGTATTGTATGTAGGGCCGATGTGCGTGGGTGCAATTAAAGACCAATGCGTTGTGATCGAAGCCGATTAATGTACAATAAAACATACCACATAAACTGTAGAGGTTAAACTTGGAGCTCTAATATTTTAATCTCTGTCTTGGGACTTCAAAATAGGTAATGCAATGTATCCTCATGAGGTTTCTTGGCTTGCCCGATTCAATTTGCAAATTTTCCCACAAAAGAACTAAATTTGTTTGTTTGTTCTTATTATTTAGTGCATGACTGTTGTATTGAAAAATAGAATCATAAGGTAGTTTCTTTTGTATACCTCTATTTCCCTGTGTTATGGGTTCCTTTTCAAATATACATTTGGCCACTCTGTTTGATCTATTTTTTTAAGTCTGTTGTTGGATGTTAGAAAATAAATTTGGCTATTTGTATTTCTACAACCTACTTTTATACTTTAGGCTCATTATCTGTCCTCTCTTTATTTACTATTAAATTACTATTATGCCAATCTTGCTCAATTTCAATACAATATTATATTCATAGCATGTTATGTGTTGTTTTGGCTCTGCTTCATCATCATCAGTTATAGGAGCAAAATTTTGTTGTGCATGTCATGAATAGCAGTGGTGTGTGCACTTGAGAATGTTGATGTGTAGGTCAAATAGAGAAATGATGGGAGTAAAATTTTGTTAGGTGTTGTTAGGCATCATCTCGCGAGGAAAATGAGATGAAGTTCTTTGTAAGTGTTTGTTATAAATGATAGGAAGAAACAAATGGCTCTAAATGATAGGACATATTTTACATTGGACAAAAACTGGTGATGTTTTATCTTATAATATTTTACTTTTTTGTGCAGGGTTTAATAAGGTGAGAAGGTTTAAAAGAGCGACGGTGATGAAGAGATAAAAAAAATTAATAGCAAAACTTTGTACTTGATTTTTTCTAACAATGTTTCAATTTCAAAATTTTGTACACTAAATAGGCTTTTGTGAAATATTTTGACATGTCCTTTATATAATATAAATTTATGTCCTTTTTGCACTACATACAAATGGATTATATTCTTTATACTTGTTTCGTGATAATTTTTTTTAATTGTTTATATGGTATCTATTGTGAAATAACAGTATAGTTGTTGTTTGTCTCCCTTTAAATAGGACGAATTGTTCTATAAACAAAAAAAATTGTGCTCAAATTTTTTAATATGTTAGGTTCTATATTAATAATAGTATAGTTGGTATTTTTGTTCTCAAGCAAGGTGGATTGTTTCATAAATATAGAAAAGTTTGCCCATTTTTTTTAAACTAGTAAGTTAGTACAATAGACTATTTCAAAAATTGTTTACATGTTATAAACTAAATATGACATATGGTCCTATCAACGACGTAAACTTTCGAACATTGCATCGTGCCTTCAAACACGAGCATACCTTAGTGTGTGTGTGTGTGTGTTATTGTCACGTAGTTTTTGTAATTTTGACTAAAAATCGCTCGCGCAAAAAATCTAGCATATGCATAAAAACCGGTCAACCAGGGATCTTTTCATGATGCTTTTTTTTTTGCATATATGATATTTTTGGAGGCTAAAGTCCATTTATGAAATGAAATATAAAAATAAAAGACTTTGGAGGACTAAAAGTCAGTGATACATTATGATGTCCCTTTATTTTACCATTAAAAAATATAGGCGGGCCAATCCATGAACTCCACCTCCTAATTCTTCAGCATCAAACCCAAAAAACTGTGAACATTAGAATTATGCTAAAGGAACACATATAAAACTGAATAGGAGGGAGAATGCTATCGATGGAGGTTCCAACTATCGTAATTCTATTTTTTCTTGTTGAGAAGTTCCAACCATCAAAAGCCATGGGAATTAAGCAAGTAAACATAAGAATCTTCTTACTCAAAAACACCACCTACTGTGTTTTTTCCCAACAAAAACCAAGGAAAAAGAAAAGAGAATAAGATATCAAAAGAAGGATCCTTCGATTTTCCTTCTGTTGCTTTCTCAAACTGTTTAATACGCCCAGATACGTACCCAATTACAACATCTATCCTACCAGTAAAAAAATGGTAATATTAGAACCTTAAATTTGTCAAAGTAATTATGAAGGAAAAGTTGAAAGTGGTTGAAACAAAAAGCATTTTGTCGTATGTTCAAACACGCATGCCAGCGTGGGACAATGCATAGAATACAATCTATTTGAAGTGCACTTACATATTACACCAGCCCCCGTGACCTAGTCAAACACACATAAAACACCTTTACTAGGTTACACTTTGTTCAAACTTACATTACGTAGCAATACAAAATCAGGCTCAGAACAAAGATTTTAACTAAAATTAAAAGAATCATTTGCCACTATATAACTTCGCTATTTCATTTTCTATTTGTATCAAGACGTACAGTAATTGACTTATAATAATTTATTTCCCCAAAAACTTCTAAAATTCCATATTAATTACTAAACAATAAATTTTTATTCCTCAAAATATCTCTTAGTCAAGTTGAGTGATTGGAGAACTTCCAATTTGGACCTGGACAAAGCTCACGAGTTAATTCCTAAATCCAGACAAGTTCTTTACCATCCCCTAATCACGGAAGTGGTGAAATGAATTTAAGAAATGCATGCCGATGAAAAAATTTCACATAATAGTGCACAATACCAACTGGAACACAAGTTACCTTACTTGAACTTACACACCCTTAAACCTTTAGCTAGAGTAACAAAAATCTAGAAACATGCAAAACTGAACACTTTTGTTAAGGAGTGGAACAATGAGTCAAATTTTCGATTTTTCTAGTTACTTTCCCTGCTTTTGATGCTCTCTCTCATGTTGGTGGGAGATGCAATTCTCTAAGCTAATTGGCTACATTTTTTATTCCATCAAATCTAAATATATATAGAGGTAGGACAATGCACCAAAATGACCTCCTAAAGCTTCGAAACCTAAAACATTATATTTCTGCAAACGCAATACTTTCCTCCTTTTTATCTCAATTCATATGCACGTGTTTTATTCTTAGACGAACAGTTCTTGAAGATTTGATTTCATCTCTAGTTTTTCCCACAAGTTTTAAGTTTTTGTTTAGCTACAAGTATCATGAATCCATTATTTTAATTTACGCTTTGTTTTACATTTTGCAGATTTAATTACATTTTTTAAGGTTTTAACCAGCCAAAAACCATTTTCAGTTCCAACAATATCACGCAGAGGGTGGTTCTTGCTAAAGCTACTTGTTTTAAGGGGAAAGATGCTCAACAGCAATGTTTTTAACCTTTTTTACGTAAGAGCTTAAATGATCTAATACATGTTTGAATATAGTATGCATGTATTTTCTCTGTTTATAATGTCGAACATAAGTTTACTGCTTTAAAAATTCTCATGCTCTCAACTAGACTCTGTGTGCGTGCGCACATGTCAGTTAACTACTGTAGGCTATGGTATCTGGGTATTTGTATGATTGTATCCTTTATAAGTGGACAAGGTGGTGTTAACAATAATAGTGTCTTGATTTCAAAGAGCCAAATGAAAGATAGATGTCGTTAGATTAGATATTATTCCAACTTTTAATATCATCTTCATAATTCAATGACAGTTATATAAGCAAGAGATATAACTTCAATTATTTTAGATATTATTGAAACTTTTAATATTATCTTCATAACTAAATGACAGTCATATAAACAAGAGATATAACTTCAATGATTTTAGAACCTGAAACATTTAATTTATGAACACAAAAATTGGACAAGATTATATAGATGATACAATAGGGACACTGACGGGTAGAGGACTGTCACCAACTGAAGTGTAGGAAACAGATGACAGTGCTTTTAATAGGAAAAAACTTATGTTTTTATAACATTCCTTTAAATGATTTGCTCACTTCAAAAAGTACCTAAGCTACCCCAGATCCGTGGTATGCAATTTTGTTTGCATTGATCAGCTTGTTCAGTTAGCATTTGCTCTTAAAAGCTTAATGCTGATAGGGAATGGACCTAACAAAATTACAATGTATACCAGGCTACGAGACAACCGGAGACATTTCGCAAACACAACATAATACAAACCGACAAAGAGAGAAAGAAAGAGAGAGAGATTGCAATCAACACTAGGTAGATGTACGCAGCCTTAGCAGAGAGGCTGTTTTCGCGACTCGAATCTGTGACCTCAAAGTCACAATGGGACAACTTTATCGTTGCTCCAAGTTCACCCCTACTTGATTTAGTCTTATTTTAGTCTTTATCTTTAATAAATTATTAGACCCCCAATTAGATTAGGTATAGTTCCTAATATTATCTTAATTATTTTTATTCCTTACACTTATTACCAAATAAAGATTGCTCCATTGATTAGCCCCCTCACTATAATCAATGAATTATTAAGGAGAACTTAAACTAAATAGTTTATATTACCCATGTGTTAACATCGGTCTTTCCAAAAATGTGTTGTCTCCAAAAATGAAGGATTCGTGTGCACTGAGTTTGACATTTTTTACGGAACATTAAACTATACGTCAAAAGGCTCCTAAAAATATCTAAACACACTTTTAGAGAAATACTCTTGTCTAATTTCAAAATTCAAGTCTATCTCAAATGGAACTTACAAGTGGGTATTTAAAGGGAATGGGTAGTTTAGGCTCCAAGCTAAGGCACTAATTACAAAAAATGTCATTACTACACCTTACCTCTAAATAATAAAGCAAAAGAAAGAACATTATGATAACAAAATAAAAGAAAATACAAAAGAAAATAAAATGACTAAAAATCTCTAAAATATGAACCCATCTCTATCACTCTCCCCAGCTTCGAAAAGTTCGTCCTCGAGCGTAGGAGATGAACGGTAAGAAAGCAACGCAACCATCAAAGAGCTCCTCACTAGGAAGAAGAGCCGTCCTTGAAAACGCCCCTTGTACCGGCGTACAATAAATCCCATGAGGATAGGAACACAATACATATGTGGCCGACCAATATAATCGCAACCCAAGATTCCATGATGAACCTCCTTAATGTTACGTCGCGAAAAATTTCCTCCGAGTGCATATCAAATGCTATCATAAATGGGTCCACATACCCACCACCTATCACATCACCCAAGATCGCCACCTCATCCCCGGGAGAAAGAAACACCGATCCAACCTCATCAAGATCATCATCCCCATGCCCGAATATTGGGAAGAAGTCGCTCAAATCAAATGTTTCTGACTCGCAAAAGTGCGTGCGAGTCACCCAAACATCCTCGACAAAAATATCAAAAAAATACCCAATACACAACCCAATTTTGTCATTTCTTTTTTCTTGCAATCAATCAGCTTGGGAAGGGACTTTTTATCGGTAATTTGACCCAACTGAGTATATGAGTGAGGAATAATGATTGGGTGAAGCAACCAATCTTGGACTAGACGTCGGTAATCTTGAATTGAGCCTCGGGAGTTAATTGGGGCGAAAACGTAATTTTTTTTTTGGGGGTTTGAAAAATGGGTGGTGGGTTGAGAGATTCGGGTTGGTGGTGGAAGAATTTTGTAGGGTTGGAGGCTAGGGTTTGTAAATTGTAGATTGGATTGTAAAATATTAGGTGAAACCTTAGAAGTGGGTTGTCTTGGATCTTGAATGAGGGTTTTATGGAATGGATTTAGGTTTGGGGGGAACTTAGGGTTTAAGATTTGGGTTTTGGGGGTGGTAGATTTTATGGTGGTGGGTTTGGTGTAGAGGGTAGGGTAGGGCAGGGGTTGTGGGTAGGGATTTCTAGGGTTAGGGCTAGGGTTTTGAAAATGGGTATAGATTTGTTGTTGTGAATGTACCCACTCTCCCGTTCGTTTTTTAATCTCCTCGTATAGTTGTTCGGATCTTATTAGAGCCATTGAAGAGTAGTCTACGATTTGATAAAAATAAACACCGATACACTAACACCAACACCGATACCAACACCAATGATGTGAGCAAGCGCTTGCCGCTATACCAAAAGCTATAACTATTAGTAATAGTACAACTTAATTCACATATACAAAGGGTGAGTCTGCCCCATCAGTCCAAGCCTTAAGAGCCTCAGCCAGCATCGGCCCATTTAATAGGAGGGAGAAGGCTAGGTTGATTGTTAGCACCTCTCATCAAATTCTCCCTCTTGGGTTGCCACTAGTTGCCACACTTTGTGACTCGAACCCATGACCTCGCCCTGTACCAAATGATGTGAACAAGCGCTTACCGTTGTACCAAATGTTATATCTGTTAGTAATGGCGCAACTTAATTCACATACAAAAGGTGAGTCTGCCATGATTCAAAGCCTTAAGAGCCTCAGCCAGCATCGGCCCATTTAGTAGGAGGGAGCATGCTAGGTTGGTTGTTAGCACCTTGCATCATTTTAGATTCACTTGCATCAATTTAGATTCACTTGCATCAAATTCTCCCCCATGGGTTGCCACTGGTTGCCACTCTTTGTGACTCGAACACATGACCTCGCTCTGATACCAATTTGACGTAAACTACATGCCAAAAGGCACCTAAAAATATCTAAACACACTTTTAGAGAAATACTCTTGTCTATTTAAAATTCAAGTTTACCTCAAATGAGGTTTACAAGTGGGTATTTAAAGGGACGGAGTAACTTAGGCTCCAAGCTAAGGTACTAATTACAAAAATGTCATTACTACTTTTTACCTCTAAATAACAAAGCAAAAGAAAGAAAATTACTATAACAAAACAAAAGAAAATAAAATGACCAAAAATCTCTAAAATATGGATCATTTTCCATCAATTAGCAATCCTCGTTAATAGACTTTCAAATTTAAATATAACATACCCCTATAATTAGATCATGTCAGCACCAAACAAGAGTCTTTGCCATGTCTATTAATAACCTAAAGGTATTTGGGTGATTAAGTATATAAGAAAAAAGAAGCCACTCATAGAACCAAAAACAGTCTCAAACCAATCTAGTGTAAACATGAATAACTTAGTCCATTATATACATAGGTAAATAAGATAACATCGTCATTACAATATCAGGCTAACTAGACAAAGTCAAACACACAGAGCCACAATCTTTACCAAGAACTAATTCAATAGTGCAGAAAGATTTTATGAACTTACCATTTTACCTTCAGGATCCTATGCATCTCCTCCAGTTGCTTAAAGCAAGCTTAAAACACTTTGATAGGATATCATCTCTAACAGAAACCAAGTCCAACATGCAATGTCATTCAGTGTATATAAGAATATAGCCACATCAATTGTCAACTCTTGCAGTATGAACTGCAGAAGCGCTAAAATTCTAGAATTGCAACAACGTGCATCAAATCAAATACACCAGTGCTTGATGCAAACAAAAAAAAGGAATGACTGATATCAATAAGCTCAAGAATCAAAATTGTGTCTATGCTAACGAATGGAAAAAATAATCAACCTAGGTAAACGTAAAGATATTAGATAAAACATAAGGGGGTTAATATAGTAATTATACCTCTTCTTGGGGAGTTGCTTGTTCTTTTTCTCATCCTTCTTCCTCTTTTCATCTGCTTGACCATTCTTCCCATTAGTTCCACCACCACCATTGGGCAACTTAACAAGGCTTTCTACACAAACATTTGACATGAACAAATTCAGCAAGCCACCAACCCTAACAGTGTTGACTTTTTTCCTCTTAAGGTCATACCAAACAAGCCTTTTGTTGTCCTTCTCCAAAAGCACTTGATCACCGCTCTTTGAATATGCTATAGGCAATACAACCTGAAAACGCCTAATATAATTTGGTTGTGCAACTGATATCAACTTAGTCCATGATTCCTTTAGGCCATAATCCTTCATCACCCATATATCAACGTAGCGCATGTAGAAATTACCAATCACACAAAGGCATCCTCCCAATTCGTTCGCATCCATATGAAAGTCTGTATCTGAATAATCAGGCTGCGGCACCAACTGATATTCCCCGGTTCCAAGGTCAAAATCAGCAATCAAGTTACATTTATCTGATTCAGGTTTTCCAGTCACAACCCAGTGCAAAGCACCATTAGCAAACTTCCCATAAGCTCGCTTGTAGCGAAGGCCATAGGGGAAATCCCCAATCCTTCGCCAGGAATTCGATTTCAAAAAGTAAACTTTAACTTCAGAATCAAAAGAATGATCATGAAAATTATAAAACTGTGTCATCCTCACAACCTTGTAGTCGTCATTAACATGATCATAACCAAAGCCATAGATGATCATAGACTGGTAATAATGGTATGGAAACTGAATATCAGTAAGATGTAATTTGTGGTGGGTTTGAGTGGATGGGTTCCACAAGATAATGTCTTTCTCAGAGTTATACAAACAGAGCAAGCCATTGCAAGAACCCAATATTTGAGTGCCGATCTCATCGCATTTGAGAGGATGGTTAAGTTCTATGAGATTGTGGAGTGAATACAAGTCTAAATAGTAGAGGTAATAGCCTCTGAGAATTAAAGTGTGATTGGAGTTGGTATGGTTGAGATGTAACTTAATGAAATGAGAGCTGTCAATTAAAGCACGCCATGGTTTCGATACGCACTTGAATCGGAGAAGAGGCTTAACGGGTAAGCGTGAGAGTATTTTGGCGACTACTTTAGGCGGAAAGTAAGACATGGTTTGTTGCTCAGAAGAGGTATATTGGGAGAGAAAACGACGGTGGAAATGGTATGTTAGGTTTCGGCAATATAGAGATAGAAGGTTTGGCTATATAGAGAGAGAAAGGGAAAAGCTCAGAAGAGGAAAAGGTTGCGATTGGGAAGAGGAAAAGGTTGGGATTGGGAAGAGTTCACGTCATTGAAGAAACACACGAAACATGTAAAAAAAAATGTAATTCTACTCTTATCGGATTCAAGTATCGATTTAATACCAAATGCGTTTTATATGATTTGTACACTGATGGACCGCACAACATAAAATAATCAAATCACACCATTGTACAAGCAAATAAAACAGTACCGATACTTGCACCCGATGTGCCTATCATTTTTCTAAATAATATGCGTAGAGCCACATGGATATCCTAATTGATGTTACCAGTTTACCTCCTTGTAAAATATTTTAGAGTATTATAGAGATTCGAAAGTGACGTATTTGCGTGCAAGAATCAAAAATAATAAAATTTGGTAATTACTAATTGAATTAAAAAAATTACTCATAAAAAAATTGCTTAAAAGTGAGTTATACATAATGTTTCCAATCAAACATTCTAGTCAAACAACTTTGAATATATCAAATGCGCTTTATATGACTTGAAAAAATTACTCATAAAAAAATTGCTTAAAAGTGAGTTCACGTGATTGAAGAAACAGACGAAAAAAAAGTAATTATACTCTTATCGGATTCAAGTATCGATTTAATATCAAATGCGCTTTATATGATTTGTACACTGGTGGACCCCACAACATAAAATAATCAAATCACATCATTGTACAAGCAAATAAAACAGTACCGATACTTGCACCCGATGTGCCTATCATTTTTCTAAAAAATATGCGTAGAGCCACGTGGATATCCTAATTAATGTTACCAGATGACATAGATAAGCTCTCTCCTCAGGAGTCTTTAACTCCTTATAAAACATTTTAGAGTATTATAGAGATTCGAAAGTGATGTATTTGCGTGCAAGAATAAAAAATAATAAAATTAGGTAATTACTAATTGAATTGAAAAAATTACTCATAAATAAATTGCTTAAAAGTGGATTATACATAATGTTTCCAATCAAACATTCTAGTCAAACAACTTTGAATATATTTAACTACACAATAAAAAAAAAGAGGAAAAATCCATTAATGATCAATAAAGAAAAATAAATGAAAAAATAAAGAAGGAAAATCCCTTAATGATCAATAAATTATTTTTTTAAAAATAAAAATAGCGCACCTTAGTTATTTGACTATTACAGATGCCCATTTGTTCTTTTTGCTATAGTTACAATCAACAACATTTCTATATGTTGTTTCTAAAATAGGAAAAATCAGTATTGTGAGTACAAAACCATCACAATAAATAATCATAGAAAGATTTGGAATGCAGAAGATAAATAATCACAAACACAGCACCCAATCTACGTGGTTCGGCAACGTGCCTATGTCCACGGAGAGGTTATTGTTTCTTATTAGTGTCTCTCAGATAATCGGAGTTACATCCCCTTTGCCCCGGGATCAGATTTTATATTTATAATGGTAAATGAGTGGTTGAATTGTATAAGTAACCCATACATCTTGTAGATAGCTTGTAGGTGTCCCTGAATATCGGCCCAAGATTATTGGTAATCGATTTGAGCCTATTGTAATGTATTAAAGCACATGTTAAATGCACGATAAAAAGTTAATATTCTAATTAGGTTCGGCAGTCCACTCCATGTGTTGGATTGGTCGGCTGCATGATTGGGCTTGATCCATAAAATAGCTCCCACAATTCTTCCTAAAATCTTTGGGCTAATATGATGGGCCAATAGATTTTAAATTCTAAGATATAATGGAACTGTTGAAAAATCGACATAGCATTTGTGTAAAACCCCTAAATTCTTAAGGGTGCGCTCATCTGAGCTAATTTGAAGGTTAACTTGTAATATCCTTATAACGATGGGGGTGCGCTAGTCCGAGTAGAGATCTGAAGCGCCGAAATCCATATTGGGAGTTGTTTCTGATCGTTTGCACGAGGTTCAAACATAGTTCAAGATAAATCAACCGTCACTTTGTGTTCCAAGCATTTCTTCTGTATGAACTTTCCTCTGAGTATCCCTTATTGTTATCTATATTTTTAGAGTTTCCTTGTTCCATATTTCCTTGTAAGTTTCTCTACCTTGCTTCCTTTCTTCCTTATTTTCATTCGTACTCTTTACTGTTTGCAATTCTTTATTCAATGGCTACTCTCGATGGTAGAACTTAGGGATGTAAATGGATATTCAAAAATCCGCATCCGTCCGATATCCGAATCCGAATTTACGGATATTTATCCGAAAAAATGGAAACGGATACGAATATGGAAACTCTATAAAAATTTCTTAGAAAATGGATACGGATACAGATAGTACTAGTATCCGACACGGATAATCCGTATCCGGTGAGGAATATCCATTTTACCGGATATCCGTATCCGTCAAACATATGTTTAAAATATTACTAATAATATTCATATTAGTATTACTAATAAAATAATATTTAAAAGCCTTAATCGTTTATTCCCTAAAGGCTAAAAGAAAACAAACACATACTCCACTCAAAACAAAAAAACCCCTTAAAGTTATTATTTTATTGGGTATATTATAAAATGTCATGCATTATTATTTTATTGGGTATATTATTATGTAGTTACACTAAAGTTACATTACACCCTATCACACACAACATACACCCAAGAACATATACTCCACTCAAAACCAAAAAGTATGAATTTCATTTCATTTCTCCTTCGTACAAAACAAGAGAAAATAAACCCTCATTTCATTGCACAAAAACTCTCATTCCACCACCTCCCCCTCCAACGCATCTGCTCGCCGCTGCTCATCAACCCCGCCACCGTTTCTCATCAACCTTTCCATTGCGCATCAACTCCGCCGCTGCGCATCCTCTCCTCATGCAACAGAAAGTTAGGAACAATATGTACATACAAAATAAAAATAAAAATATATAACTGTATTTATATATTGTTCATGTGGTTGTTCATTAGTTTCCTTAATTATAAATAAATGTAGGAGAAAAACAAAGAAGTTAAGAAATGGTTTTGATTGTGATGAGAACTGAAGTTAACAACATGTATATTATATACAAAATAAAAATGTATACTTATTAAAATAAAAATATCAGTATGTTTTGAAGACTAAAGGTCCATGAGGTTATCATTCTCATTAAATTTAATTTAATCTAAAAGGTGCATATTTATTTTAACTATTATGGAATGCTACTGTTATTTTTTTGGATGGATTTAAGCTTATATGGTTGTAAAGTATGGAGCTTTAATACATATTATCATTATGAAATGCCGCTATTATTATGGAAGCCATAATTGTTGATGTTAGGAGGTAATAATTTTGTTATATATTTATTTGGATTGGATTGGATTTCATTGGATTGAATATTTTAATAGTTATTTTTTACGATGGCTAAACAATGTAAACGGATACGGATATTTTCCGAATCCGAGGTATCCGAGCGGGTACGGATATGGATAATTGTTTTAACTATCCGGGCGGATACGGATACAGATAGTGCATTAAGATAGAGGATATGGATATGGAAAACATGGTATCCGATCCGTATCCATCCGTTTACCACCCCTAGTAGAACTATAGAAGAGTTTAGAAAAAAATACTTTGTACTGGACTCGATGGAGATCGAATATACCCCCATCCCCAAACATATCAACGACAAGAATGAGGGGCACTAGATACACACCCTAGCTATGGTCCAATGGCGTTTATCCTTTCTCCCAAATCGCCTATTCTTGTAGTTTTTTTATTATTTTGACGTTGTTCCTACCCAATGTGCCCCTCACACTTGGAGGCTAGTCAATAGTGTTCATAGGATCAATAAACTATATGGGACCAACCTGGGGGTTCAGGACATCAGATTCTGCTAGCTAATAGAATTTTGATTGTGAACCTGCCTGATTTCAATAAAGGATATTGGGATTAGGGTTTCATTATCAAAAACTTGTTGCATCCTCCCCTACCTGAGGGTGAGAAGCGCAGAGGTCCCTCTTTCCTTGGCTTGGGGGAGGATCACATAGGTTCTTAATTGCTCTCTTCTTCAAATTATTGAATTTTTTATTCTCGCCACTTACTCTACTTGCTAATGTATATGTGCTTTATCTTTGTGCAGGTCAAGATACGAGTAAGGAGCCTTCTCTCCGCCATATAAGGGTTATTGACCTTGTGAAGGCCTGGAAGACCAATAATAGACTACTCGATGGTGAACATCCCCGTCCGGCTGCCTATCTCCTTGAATACACCAGCACTACCTCCAGTTTCATTGCTCGATCGGTAGACGAGATCCCTGAGATCACTCTTTTGGATGAGGAGAATTTCAACTCGTTAGGGCCAGTGGATGTAGATTCCTACTCCCAAGGAGAAGCGAAAGAAGAAGAAGAATAAGAAGAAGAAGAAGAAGAAAAAATGGCTTCCCCAAATAGGATATTGTTACTAGGAAATGACAACAATGATGATTGGGTCCTGCTATCCCAGAACGTCAAGGCCTTGAAAAAAATTTGAGGGGACTCCCCCAAAACCAGTGGTTCTAGCTCGAAAACTAAGGAGAATGGAGGAGATAAAAAGAAAAAGGAAAAGAGAGGAAGAGAAGAGAACAGAAGGAGAAAGAAAAAAAGAATAAGAAGCCTGTTAAGGCCTCTGTAAAGTCTTCCCTCTCTCTCTCTTTATATTATTGCTCAAGGCGATAGCGTGACTAATAACCCAACCTTTACCCCTAATCTCCTAAAGGGGGAAGTGCTCGTCGTCAATTACGAGCGTTCATCGAGGTTAGGTTCTGACCTTCTGGCCCTCAAATTTTCTCAAGCCCTCGCTTTGGTAAGTGGTCTCTTTTCTCGATTTGTTATATTTAAACGTTTTGCTTTCCCATACTGACTCATCAATCTATATTTGTAATTTGTAGTAGGCTTTACTACTCTTTTGGATGGTCGTTTCGACCAATCTCGAGAGAATTAAGAGCTGGCCAAGCCCTAAAGAAATCCTATGAGGACTTGTCTATTGCTCGAAACACCTTTGATCTGGAGTGGGAATCCTCTATGAAAGGTTTACCTGAGATAAAGACGATCAATAGCCTTATAATTGTGGAAAATAAGAAGGTGGTCAGGGATAAGGAGAGGCTGGTCGATAGGGTCCAGGAGCTAGAGGGTGAGGTCCCTAATATCAAAGATAACAGCTACAATGAAGGTTAGAATGGGGCCTACGATGATGCTGAGATCCAGATCGCCTACGCTCGAAAGTTATCTTTTAATAAGGGCTAAGACCACGCCCTGAAGGTAGTAGGAGTCCCTCGAGAGTCAGAAATGTTCCCAAAACATTTGTCGGTCCCCTCACTAATTACTGAGGAGGATCCTTATATTGGCCAGCCAATAGACCAAACTAAGAGGATGTTAGGCAAGGTTGAGATGATTATCGACCAGACGGGCAAAGTTGCTGAAAAGGGGGAAAAACCGGAGTTCTCTGAGCAGGTGAAGGAGTGAAGCCCTTTAGATTAGGCTTTTCTTCTTTAATTTGTTCAAGTGTTGTGATGCGACCACAAATGTGTCTAGTGTGCGTGCTATGTAAGCTCAAGTGCAAGCCTATCGCTCAAGTAATAATTTGATAAGTCGGGTATCGATCATCAGGGAAGCGGGATGAACGAAGTCGTGATGACGTCAAAAAGATAAGGGTAACCTAGCTTTGACTCGAAAAAGAAAAAAAGGTGATTTGGAATACGAAACAACTACAACTAGAAGAAAATTTGAAAATGATTAACTAATGAAACGAAGAATGAACAAAATGCAACTACGTTAATTAAACGAAAAGCTGATGACAATTGGACTAAAAGCTTAACTATGAGATAAGAACAATAGGTCGGGTTACACTCCCTCACACCCTAGTAATTCACTTTGTAGGATATTAGATTCAGAATTAGAATTTTAAATGAACCCGATCTTTAGTACTCTCAAGCATTACACATATGAGGGATCGTATCCCGTACAATAAGTAATCAAAGGACGAGTAAAGCGGTGTCACATTAATCAATACGCACATCGCATTCTTAAACATCGCATTCTTAAACATCCCGGTTACCTAGGGCAAACGAGATCAAAAGTCCTACGACAGTTGCACCAGTTATGCAACACGATTCATCTAAGATTTTAATTCAAAAGTCTATTTCCATTATCGTGAATTACATCGGGTGGAGTTCATGCACCCCAACCCTTAGAAAATTTGCTAGATATGATCAACTTAGAGAAAAATAGGGTTTTTAAGAAATAAAACATTACTCTAAAGAAACTAATTGAAAAGAGAATTTTAGATTCAAAGCCAACAATTATAACTAATAAGCAATCGAAAATTAAAGGAAAGGTGTTACTTGAATTGCAGAAATTAAACTCAAATCCTTACAGCAAAATCTTCTTATGGAAAATTAGGGTTTTTTACTACAAAAACCCTTTACTCCTACTTAGCTAACCTAAAAATCGAACTCCTAATATTATGTAACAAACTAGAATAAATAGCTCCGAAATTACAAGAGTTTGACCCCATAAAAACTATGAGAAAAAAGAATATAAATTAAAAGAAAATCCAAAGCGGTCCAGACCCATCCGGCAGGCGGTCCGAACCTCCCCTTGTTTCGAGACAGTGTTCCTTAGCTTAAGGAGTTCCGGATCCTTTTTGGGAAAAACGTTTGGATCGCACCCCTTTTCCTGGCAGAGAATTTTTCAAGGCGGTCGGGATCCTTTTTTTCCATAAAAGGTCCGGATCACCCCTATTTTGAGATAGAGGATTTCTTTTGAGGCGGTCTGGATCCTTTTCCAATAAAAGGTCTGGACCGGGTATATTTTTCATCCAGGGGTCTTTTCCTTATTTCCTTCTCAACTTCAAATCCTCATAACTTGATCATCGGAGCTCGGATTGACTTTTCATTTCTTCAAAAGTTCTTGAAATTGAATTCTCTTTAACTTTCCAGTTGTCTTCAACTACGAACGACGGCTACAGATTTACAAAATTACCCTTTGACTTTCCTTCTTTGACTTTGCTCATCATTTATCTAGTTTCTTTCTTCCCTAATGCTTCAAATACCTGCAAAACTTAGGAGCAATACACAAAACTAGGTGTACTTATTAGAAGGATTTAGTGTCAAGGAAATGTGATGGTTACACTCATTTTACGTTATTCGAGATGGTAAAAGCCCCTAAATTAAGGGGCTAAATTGGGAAGGATTTGATCCTAATCATGTTGTACTTTTCTTTTCTTCTTTGTTGTCCTGTCTCCTGCCTCCTTATTATTATTAGTGAAAGAATACTTTTCTACTGATATTCTCCACTCTTATTTTTTGCCTTTTTATGCGTAGCTTATTATTCTCGAGGACACTTATTCTTCCTCAAATCGTAAAAAGATATTAGGCCCAGACGCGAGCAAGCAAGCTCATCGGGCCTTTATAAAGGTTTATAAAGCTTCAAAAGTGAGAACAACAATGTATAAGGACCAATTTGAATTGGTCTCCAAACTGAAGGATGACCTCTAAGACATGGAGTATATTGACTCCTCTGTATAGGATGAGATAACCGACCTGAAGGCCCAGCTTATTCAGAGCAAAGATATAGGTAAGGTCGGTGAACTAATTTAGGCCGAGAACGATGCCTTCAAGAATAAGATCTATGGGCTGGAAGAGGATCTTCAAAGGGAAAATGTCATTATATCTGGCCAGCAGAGAGACATCAAGAGGCTCAAGCTTTTATTCATAAAGGGTCTACGGGCTGCGTGGGCAGCGAGTTATGACGAGGGATGGTATTGTTTTATTTTATTTTATTAGTTTTATTTTTGAGTTGTGTTTAGTTTTTAGAGATTGTATTGTGTGTCGTGTTATTTTTATTTAGTGAGTTTTATTTTTAGTTTATTTTTATTGTTAGTTTAGTTTTTTTTTAGTTTACTTGTTTTAATTTTATTAGGTTTATTTTTATTATTTTCTTATTTTATTTTATAGGGGTACAAATCAAACACACACACCTTAATCCCATACAAAATCCTACACCTAAAATAAACCCCTTACCCACATCTAACTACCATACACTCTCCCACACTAAACCAACTCACATACCCACACCTCTACCATTCATACACCTTACCACACACCAACCCTCCTCACCATCTTCAACCTCACACCCACTTTCTCTCTCCCAAACTCCATTAACCCAACCACCAAACAACCCACCATCTAAACCCATAATCCAACGCCATTTCCAAACCCACATTTTCCCCGAAAACTATCGCGACTCTTGCCTATTGAAACCGAATCGTCGCGGCCCAATAGCGTCAAAGTCGCCCAACCCCAACGACTTTGTACCTAAAACCATTCCGGCGAAACACCAAACCCGCCGGCGACCCACTCCAAACCCACCGGCGTTCCCCTCCAAAACTGTACCCAACACCGACCCGCACGCCATTGGAAGATTCCAACCCGAGTTCATCACTACCCATTTCTCCATACATGCAAAAAAAAAAATAGGAGCCACAAAATCAGTTTCCAAATCCAAAAATAAACCCACGTGAGTATAATTCAAATCCATCCAAAATGTCTTTGACTTGGCCAAAGGAAATCCCAAAAATCTCTCAAAAAGAAAACAACATCGTGGGTTATGTTATAAAGAGGAATTAACTCATTTTTAAAGGGATCACTCTCATATCAGACGCACAGAGAGAGACTGCATATATAGAGAGAAACAGTGTATATTATGTACGTAAAAAAATTTCAAAAAATTAGTTTAGTGTTAGAATAAATTTTAGGTTTAGTTTTTGTTTATATTTTTGTAATCAAGTGCTAAAAATTGTGAAGAAGTTGGACGCATGTCAAAGCGCATTTCAAGACATATTTGTGGAAAAAAATTGCGTATCGTATTTCTTACTTCTTTTTCAATTTATATCCTTCTTGACATATTATTGATTGTTGTTTCTGCACACATGAGAATGTTTGGCTAAACACCTTGTTCAAGGGGTGGGATGCACCGCGTAGGATATTAATGTAATTAATTGGTTTCATTAATTTTATATTTCTAGGGTCATTAATTTAGACTTGTCACAAATTAATTTATGTATCGAGAGATAGAAAATTAATCTTACAAATTATTGTTTGATTTTAGGAATCGAACTAGGGATAGGTTTTTTCTAAATCTAAATATTAATTTGGTGTTGAAATTTGAGGATTGATACTATTTTTATTAAATTGATCCTAGCGGGTAATTTTCTTGAAAATGATTTAATTTTTAATTTTTCATCGCGTGACATTTTTAAATTAGTTTTCTAAAAAAGATATTATTTAATTTATAATTATAACGAGAGTTAGATTATCGATTTAATATTATCTCGAAATATTTCAATTAATAAATTGAGAAATTAAAATAATTGATAATGCGGTGTAATCCCATCTCTTGACATTCTCACATTTTCACACTCGATTGCACATTATTTTTTATTATTTAGTCATTTCATAATTTTTAGCATTTATTAGTTAATTTTTCCTTGAAGTTTTTTTAAATAAAAAAAATAAAAAATATTTTCAGAATAAAAATTTGAGTTGCAAGTTTTCACAATAATTGTGTCACCTTGGAAGTTGGATTGATACCCGTACTTACCGCAATATGAGTTGTTTTAAACAAATTTTGTAGGTACTTAAGGAAATTTTGAGATGGGATTTTGAAGACAACGACCACACGCAAAAAGCTACTTATCAATTGGCATCGTTGTCGCTTTGTTGACGTGAAGACAAAGTTAAAGACTTGTAATTTTTTTATTTTTCTATATTTTTTTTTAGTTGTAGTTATTCCTTCTCCCTCCTCATTAGGTTGGTTGTATAAGATTATTGAGGCATTGTCATTATTTGTGGTGCATTTTGACACCATATTATTTTTATAATAATTATTCCATAAAAAAATAAAAATAAAATAAAAAAGCGAAAAGGTAAACCGGACAAGGTAGAGAGAAGGCGTCTAACGGCGAGGGTTTTGAAGCCTCTCTACTTTTGGTCGGTAAGACTCCTGGGGACGGCTGAGATAGGCGCGATCTCCCCCTGGTAGACTCAACTCGGTCTTCACCCCACATGTGTAAAAATCGTGAGAGGTACATTTCTTTATCCCTCGCGAATCTCTTATCAACGAGTCAATTTTTGTGTGTTTACTTGATCCTGTGTGCTTTTAATTTCTGCAGCACAATTAAATTGAATGGTTTGATGAATTAATTTACCTCAGACCTAGACTCGATCATTGAAACGAGAAGGGATTTTATCACCCGACTCAATTGCTTATCCATTGTGTGCTACCCTAGCTATCATTAAATTTAAAATCAATCAATTAGCTAGCCCCGTAGGACCACATTTTTACAAGAGGCGATCACAAAGATAATTCCGTGATTTTTGTCGCCCGCGGACTTAATTAAAATTTGACAACCCCTTTCACTAATTTTGCAGATAATAATTGGCTACATGCTCGTTCGGATTTTTCCTTTGAAATTTCCCTCACGGATGAGAGGAAACATTTCTTGAGATGCGCCCATGAAACAATCTCCATACGCACACATAAACATACTCTGATTTCATGCAAGTTTTTCTAATAACATATATATAATCAAATCAAGAAAAAACTTTATTATCTAACTAATCAGATTTTAATACATGCGGAAATTAAAATCAATTATATCTGATTTAATTAAAAGTCAAATTAATAACAATCTAATTTATTACATTACAATCCAATATATCTCATGTGAAGAATTATTCCAATTCAAGTAATTAATTCATGTAACAATTTTAATTCTAAATCATACATAGAATAAGATGAGGATAAGAAGATAACAAGTATGATTTTTTAACGTGGTAAAAACCCAAACTAGGGAAAACATCCACGACTCCCTCTATAGAGTAAACCAAAAATTTCACTAAAAAGAATTATCGGTTACAAGCTATATAACAAACTAAACACACAAACAAACCTATACAAGTTTCGGAATGTACCCTCTGTGACACCCCGCTTAATAAAATACCGGGTGATCAGTCCTATACCAAATTAAAACAGGAATCCCGGTTGGATCATCCTTAGCATCACTGTCGAAAACTTTTTAAAACTTACTAATCACCTAGTATTCCAAAAACTGGTGCCAATTTTAACTTTTTAATAAAACAAAACAATACATGCGGAATTAAATATAAACCATTCACACAACTGAATGAAAATAAACTGAATCGTAATTACACAACTTGCCGAATAAATCACCGGCCACCAAATAAATAATCAAATACAATTAATCAACACCTGAATGAATTACACCTGAAACTGTACCGAGAAGTCTGGGCGACAAGCCCTAAATATAACTGAAACTGATACAAGATTCCTACTTTAGGAATGAATGAATGATGCGTCTAATCCAAACTCCTGCTAGCATCCACATATGCCGCAGCTCCGTGTCCCTGGAATAGAATATCAATCCTGGCGTCCCTGTGGCTGGACACCTAAAATATTTTGAAAATATTTTTATAGCAAGGGTTAGAACCCAAAACATTTTGAAAATATTTAGCAAGTGAATTAACTGCAGTAATTTAAAATGCATGAATGCGCTTCATATTTAAGTTAGTGTCGCACTCCCTTGTGGACATTCTCACCCCTCCACTATTGTGCACACCTACCGGTTACCTTAACCCCACCTAGTTGTACTACCCCGTCCAACTAGTCCTGGTATAACCTTCCCTTGCCATACTACTCTAACCCGAGTATAATGATTCTTGAATTATAAGTTATTTCATAATTAACTTAATTTATTCCTCTTAAATAGCAGCATATAACCGTGTCACAAGTTATATAAAATACATACATCACACACTGTATTATTCCCACAAATAATTAACTTAATTAATTTCCCATTAATTAACTGCATATAACTATAACTCGAGTTATATAAAGTAAATACATCACGCACTGTATTATTACCTACATATAATATTTACTACCATATTATACGTACCTTTACTAACATCCACAAATAAATAATACGTATATCCATCCTTCCGAGTATACCCTCACCGGATGATTCCCTCTAAAATGCTATCTCACTAGGTGTGCTCACAAAACCTAGTTTCCCCAAGTTAGAATCGCTCACCAACTTGGACCAAAATATAAACGAAGTGGAGGCGGTCATATTCCTTCCCTGAAAGTGAGATAAATCCCTCACCCATATATACCGGACGCTATGACCTGGGGATATACTCGCCCTACTCCTCAAGCTAGGGGATTCACCCACATCGCGCAACCTCCCTTGATAGCATTAGAGTATATAAATTTAATAAATATCTAATCACTGATATTTAGTATCACGCACAATAAATACACATATATATATATACTATCACGACACCATATATATATATAATATAAACCCGGCTTTACCATGTACTCAAAATCCCATACACTGCCTGTAATTTCCTGAGTCTGTGGCCCGACTCAATGTAATTAATTTTCTCACTTAATAAGTTATCCTCTTCCCGAGTCTATGGTCCGACTCTAATATAATTAATTCACAGATTAATTAATATAATACTTTCCCCGAGTCTATCGCCCGACTCTAATTAATTTAATTAACACACATATTAATTTAATCCTACCCGAGTCTACAAAACGACTCTAATTAAATTAATTAACACACATATTAATTTAATCCTACCCGAGTCTATAAACCGACTCTAATTAAACTAATTAACACACATATTAATTTAATTGTATCCGAGTCTATAAACCGACTCTAATTAAATTAATTAACACACATATTAATTTAATCCTACCCGAGTCTATAAACCGACTCTAATTAAACTAATTAACACACATATTAATTTAATTCTACCCGAGTCTATAAACCGACTCTAATTAAATTAATTAACACACATATTAATTTAATCCTACCCGAGTCTACAAAACGACTCTAATTAAATTAATTAACACACATATTAATTTAATTCTACCCGAGTCTACAAAACGACTCTAATTAAATTAATTAACACACATATTAATTTAATAACTTGGTGTCACCCAACCATTATCCCCGGACTCTCTCACTTGGCCCTTACCTCCACATTTTCGAGTCAAAGTTCCGACTCCAAACTAATTACTTTCTCTCTATAATTAATTTGACACCTTGATATCACTTAACCAACATACCCGGACTCACTCACTTGGTCCAATTTACATCTCATAATATAATACCCACATCTTTGCCTACCATGTGTCACACCTTTATTTCTAGAATTTTCCCAATTATATTTTCTTATAATTAATAACATACCCGGACTCGATTCACTTGGCCCGAAATTAAATATTTCCCGAGTCTATACCCCGACTCTAAATTACTTAGTTTATCTCCAAACTTAATTCACTACCATGGGGCACTTTACCAATATACCCGGATTCACTCACTCGATCCGTACCTCACTATTTTGGAATAAAGTCTCTCAAATTTATCCATTAAATGCCCCACATAAATTCATCCTAGTCCCAATTACTTTCTCTCATAATTGCTAGGAATATTTGTTTCACCATTATTTATCACTAAATAAATGTTTGGGAGTTAAATTTAATTAATTTTTCCCCTTATATACAAACTGGGCGAACTGCCCAGAATTTCCTACCATCGATCGATCGATGCCCCCGATCGATCGATCGACCCCTTCGTTACAGCTCTGCCTCCCCCCTGTTTTCCACCATTAACGAACCTCAAGGTTTCTAAACCAGAATTTAAACCTCTAATTACATCCTCCCATCATCTACACATGGTTAATCCACATCCCATTCATCATAGGGACCTTAAGATAATTAACCTCTCTACTTATCTCATAATTTTCGAAATGGGTCTTTCTCCATAAAATTCAACTATCTGTTTTAAATCCCAAATTCCAGATTCAATTTCTACTCTTTTATGTTCTGAAATTTTCGTTCAAATCATATATACATATTCAGATATCAATCACCTATCTAAATCTTACTTTGAATCTCATTCAAGTATTTCAAAAATAAAAATCCCATTTTGTACCCATTTACACCCAAAAACGGATTTTCATACCCACACCACTATAATATAAATTGATTATCATGCTTTAAGAATCACAACAGTTAACCACTTGCCTGGAATCATTCGTAGGGTCTGATTCCGTTGTTGTAGAGTTTGGTTGACGAAGAACACCCCAAATTAACCCTTTAATTTGGCTCCAAAAGCTCCCAATTGCTCATGCTAATCTTTCCCCCAATTTCCCTCTCAAGCCCTAGGATTAGATTTGTGATGGCTGCTGATTTCCTAACCCCTCACTTAGGTTAAAACTCTCCATCCCGTTTTTCACCTAATGGGCTTAATTAAAGTGGCCCAACTCACCCCGTGTGGGCCCGGCTAAGCCCAAAAATACCCCGAGACCCAATTACTACCCCCGGGTACTCTTTTCTGACTATCTCGACCCATCCGGACTCAACCACGCACTCAGAATTGGCATCCGAAAAAAATTTATAAAAATCTTCATCTCACACCCCATTTAGTCTATACCGACTCCCGGCTGGGATAAGTCTATACCTCGTCATTAATACTCGAAATGACGTAATTAAATTATTACTATTCACTTAGTAAATAAATTTCCCTAAACATTAACCATTCACTTCCCGATTAATATTTAAATATATATATATTGCCATAATCAATTCAATTAAAATTACAACACACCAGTAAATTAAAAAAAAATCCCGAATTAATTAAATATCAAATGCACAAAAATACGGGGTGTTACATACTTCCCCCCTTACAAAGGAATTTCGTCCTCGAAATTAAGATAAACCTAATGTTCCAGTATTAACATATTACTCACTAGTCATGTGCCTCCAAGTCCGCTATATCTATCCCATCCGATTCTAACCATACGTTACCCAAGTATGCATTTAACTTAACCAGGGCACCCATACACCCTATACCCGTGCTTAACCGCACAAAATTTTTCCTTAATTAACCCGGGTGCCCATACACCCTATCCCTGCGCTCTACCGCACGAAAGTTACCCGGCTGTGCTAGTCGTAACCCGTAATATAACTTCGAACCCGTAGTCATATCACATATACATATATTTACTTATATAATTACTGCCCGGGTACTCAACCCGTGCTACGTCCAACTATCTCCCCATAAATACTTATCTCTCAACACAAAAGAATATACGCTTACCCTTATGCTACCAAAGACAACATAATACCGCGCCCTTACTACCACTAGTCCTTGCGCAAAATAAACCCCAAGCTATCTCTCTTTGCTCGAAAATCAATTCAACTACCCTGATTCACTTCAGTAAACATCCCCATTTACCGGAATAAAATGTGAGAACACAAAACCTCACTATGTGCTATTGCACCACGTAATACAACATATATACCCACATATATATAGGCTATAAGCCCTCTCCGCTGATACCTAGTACCAACCATACCCTGGTGTCGCGGTGACCAAAATTCTAACTCCACTATCCACAATAGTTAAATTCCATCACTATCCAGCTGACGTTTAAAAAGTATTATCAACCCTACTCCCATAATTCTCGAAATTAGTAATTACTCGCATAATTCAACAAATCACTCAGTGTACGCCTCCACTCTCCCATGAAGAACACTAAGGAACTCCGCTACCCTACGGAAGGTTTACCTACATGCTATGGCTGCTCCCGCCAACGCACGCACTAAGTTCGACTCACCTGCGAACTCTAGTGAAAAATAAGTCTTATACTGTGACATCCTCTTTGTCACTCAGCAATATACCCCACGCCCCTAGGGTAAAATAATTACTTCTATACTCCAGCTGCATCGGCTGGTTCTTGATTTTCGGAGCAGCTTCTCCCTGCCCGAATGCACCCGTGATTTGCTTTAGTGGCTGTACATCCAGGACCTCGTCATGTAGTTGACCCCTGCCTCGCTTAAGGTAATATCTCTTCATGAGTCTCGCTTTTCCCACAAACGAAACACTTTCTAATATGTTCACCCTGCCACTGATCCCTTCCATGCCAACCTTGTTGGAATTCCTGGCCATCCCGCCAATAGCCTCCAGTTCTAGATCGTTTGGCATGATTTCCTTGCCGGAAATCCTGCCCCTGATCTCCCCCAGTCTTCTGCTGGGATACCCCACTGGTATTGTTCCCTTCTGCCTCATCCGACTGGCTAATCTCCACTCCCTTCCCGGTTCCTTTCGTGTGGAAGCGATATTCCCAACAGTGCCGGAGTGTTGCGTTAATAACATCAGTATAACTTATTAATGCGGAATTATCAATTAAATGTTGTCTGATTCTCCAGACTAACCCATCCATAAACTTTGCTTTCTTTCTCTTATCCTCGCCTACCTCATCCGGTACAAAATTTTGCCAACGAGTGAATTCTTCCTCGCAATCGGCCACTTAACGGTCTCCCTTTGAGTCTCCTCACAAAATTTTCTCTTCATTTCGATCTCGACCGTTGAAGGAAAAATACTTGCGGTCGAACCGCACCCAAAACTCTGCAGTAGCTAGTGTGTCCCTTTCCTCAACTTGTGGTGATCGACTCCCACCACTGTAGCACCGCTCCCACTAACTAAAAGTGGTTAGCATTTACTTTCGTACCCCATCGCAATCTCCCATGCGTAGGTGACGCTGGATACCTCCCTTCCTTGACACGCTAGTACTACACCTGAACCCCCTCGCAACTCTGGTGGATTCCCGCTAAAATAACCTCTCTTTCTTGCTTCCACCTTGACGACTCTGCGTGAGTCTGAACACCCGGCGCCACTAACACTTGTGGATGATCCTGTGGAAAGTACCCTGCCGTTGTGACCACCGTTGCTCCAACTTCCTGTGCCACTACTTCAGTTACCTAAGCTGCCGAAATCATCCCTGACCGTTGTTGTGGTAACTCTTGCTCCTGACGAGCCTCCCTCGCCTCATCTCCCCCTGTTGCCCTAGCTGCTCTCTCCCGGGCGTCATCTGGAATGAGAATCGAATTCTATGAGTTCACTCTCAAATATAAATTTCGCAGAAGAACGTATATGCGCATACGTATGAGAATACAACAATCCTATGATAGGGCTCTATATCAAAGACTGCTTAGCTGAAACGTGAAAAGCCGCACAGATCCTAAGGACACTAGAACCTGATGCTTTGATACCATCTGTGACACCCAGCTTAATAAAATACCGGGTGATCAGTCCTATACCAAATTAAAACAGGAATCCTAGTTGGATCATCCTTAGCATCACTGTCGAAAACTTTTTAAAACTTACTAATCACCTAGTATTCCAAAAACTGGTGCCAATTTTAACTTTTTAATAAAACAAAACAATACATGCGGAATTAAATATAAACCATTCACACAACTAAATGAAAATAAAATGTATCGTAATTACACAACTTGCCGAATAAATCACCGGCCACCAAATAAATAATCAAATACAATTAATCAACACCTGAATCAATTACACCTGAAACTGTACCGAGAAGTCTGGGCGACAAGCCCTAAATATAACTGAAACTGATACAAGATTCCTACTCTAGGAATGAATGAATGATGCGTCTAATCCAAACTCCTGCTAGCATCCACATATACCGCAGCTCCGTGTCCCTGGAATAGAATATCAATCATGGTGTCCCTGTGGCTGGACACCTAAAAGGTTTTGAAAATATTTTTATAGCAAGGGTTAGAACCCAAAACATTTTGAAAATATTTAGCAAGTGAATTAACTGCAGTAATTTAAAATGCATGAATGCGCTTCATATTTAAGTTAGTGTCGCACTCCCTTGTGGACATTCTCACCCCTCCACTATTGTGCACACCTACCGGTTACCTTAACCCCACCTAGTTGTACTACCCCGTCCAACTAGTCTTGGTATAACATTCCCTTGCCATACTACTCTAACCCGAGTATAATGATTCTTGAATTATAAGTTATTTCATAATTAACTTAATTTATTCCTCTTAAATAGCAGCATATAACCGTGTCACAAGTTATATAAAATACATACATCACACACTGTATTATTCCCACAAATAATTAACTTAATTAATTTCCCAATAATTTACTGCATATAACTATAACTCGAGTTATCTAAAGTAAATACATCACGCACTGTATTATTACCTACATATAATATTTACTACCATATTATACGTACCTTTACTAACATCCACACATAAATAATACGTATATCCATCCTTCCGAGTATACCTTCCCCGAATGATTCCCTCTAAAATGCTATCTCACTAGGTGTGCTCACAAAACCTAGTTTCCCCAAGTTAGAATCGCTCACCAACTTGGACCAAAATATAAATGAAGTGGAGGCGGTCATATTCCTTCCCTGAAAGTGAGATAAATCCCTCACCCATATATACCGGACGCTATGACCTGGGGATATACTCGCCATACTCCTCAAGCTAGGGGATTCACCCACATCACGCAACCTCCCTTGATAGCATTAGAGTATATAAATTTAATAAATATCTAATCACTGATATTTAGTATCACGCACAATAAAAACACGTATATATATATACTATCACGACACCGTATATATATATATATATATATATATATATAATATAAACCCGGCTTTACCATGTACTCAAAATCCCATACACTGCCTGTAATTTCCTGAGTCTGTGGCCCGACTCAATGTAATTAATTTTCTCACTTAATAACTTATCCTCTTCCCGAGTCTATGGTCCGACTCTAATATAATTAATTCACAGCTTAATTAATATAATACTTTCCCCGAGTCTATCGCCCGACTCTAATTAAATTAATTAACACACATATTAATTTAATCCTACCCGAGTCTACAAAATGACTCTAATTAAATTAATTAACACACATATTAATTTAATCCTACCCAAGTCTATAAACCGACTCTAATTAAACTAATTAACACACATATTAATTTAATTCTACCCGAGTCTATAAACCGACTCTAATTAAATTAATTAACACACATATTAATTTAATCCCTCCCGAGTCTATAAACCGACTCTAATTAAACTAATTAACACACATATTAATTTAATTCTACCCGAGTCTATAAACCGACTCTAATTAAATTAATTAACACACATATTAATTTAATCCTACCCGAGTCTACAAAACGACTCTAATTAAATTAATTAACACACATATTAATTTAATTCTACCCGAGTCTACAAAACGACTCTAATTAAATTAATTAACACACATATTAATTTAATAACTTGGTGTCACCCAACCATTATCCCCGGACTCTCTCACTTGGCCCTTACCTCCACATTTCCGAGTCAAAGTTCCGACTCCAAACTAATTACTTTCTCTCTATAATTAATTTGACACCTTGATATCACTTAACCAACATACCCGGACTCACTCACTTGGTCCAATTTACATCTCATAATATAATACCCACATCTTTGCCTACCATGTGTCACACCTTTATTTCTAGAATTTTCCCAATTATATTTGCTTATAATTAATAACATACCCGGACTCAATTCACTTGGCCCGAAATTAAATATTTCCCGAGTCTATACCCCGACTCTAAATTACTTAGTTTATCTCCAAACTTAATTCACTACCATGGGGCACTTTAACAATATACCCTGATTCACTCACTCGATCCGTACCTCACTATTTTGGAATAAAGTCTCTCAAATTTATCCATTAAATGCCCCACATAAATTCATCCTAGTCCCAATTACTTTCTCCCATAATTGCTAGGAATATTTGTTTCACCATTATTTATCACTAAATAAATGTTTGGGAGTTAAATTTAATTAATTTTTCCCCTTATATACAAACTGGGCGAACTGCCCAGAATTTCCTACCATCGATCGATCGATGCCCCCGATCGATCGATCGACCCCTTCGTTACAGCTCTGCCTCCCCCCTGTTTTCCACCATTAACGAACCTCAAGGTTTCTAAACCAGAATTTAAACCTCTAATTACATCCTCCCATCATCTACACATGGTTAATCCACATCCCATTCATCATAGGGACCTTAAGATAATTAACCTCTCTACTTATCTCATAATTTTCGAAATGGGTCTTTCTCCATAAAATTCAGCTATCTGTTTTAAATCCCAAATTCCAGATTCAGTTTCTACTCTTTTATGTTCTGAAATTTTCGTTCAAATCATATATACATATTCAGATATCAATCACCTATCTAAATCTTACTTTGAATCTCATTCAAGTATTTCAAAAATAAAAACCCCATTTTGTACCCATTTACACCCAAAAACGGATTTTCATACCCACACCACTATAATATAAATTGATTATCATGCTTTAAGAATCACAACAGTTAACCACTTGCCTGGAATCATTCGTAGGGTCTGATTCCGTTGTTGTAGAGTTTGGTTGACGAAGAACACCCCAAATTAACCCTTTAATTTGGCTCCAAAAGCTCTCAATTGCTCCTGCTAATCTTTCCCCCAATTTCCCTCTCAAGCCCTAGGATTAGATTTGTGATGGCTGCTGATTTCCTAACCCCTCACTTAGGTTAAAACTATCCATCCCGTTTTTCACCTAATGGGCTTAATTAAAGTGACCCAACTCACCCCGTGTGGGCCCGGCTAAGCCCAAAAATACCCCGAGACCCAATTACTACCCCCGAGTACTCTTTTCTGACTATCTCGACCCATCCGGACTCAACCGCGCACTCAGAATTGGCATCCAAATTTTTTTTTTATAAAAATCCTTATCTCACACCCCATTTAGTCTATACCGACTCCCGGCTGGGATAAGTGTATACCTCGTCATTAATACTCGAAATGACGTAATTAAATTATTACTATTCACTTAGCAAATAAATTTCCCTAAACATTAACCATTCACTTCCCGATTAATATTTAAATATATATATTGCCATAATCAATTCAATTAAAATTACAACACACCAGTAAATTAAAAAAAAAATCCCGAATTAATTAAATATAAAATGCACAAAAATACGGGGTGTTACACCCTCTGGTATCCTTATAACTTCCCTGCAGTTCGGATTGTTGTAGTTGTTCTCTCAACTTCGTAACTCCGTTCTTCTTTTTTAGCAAATTCCAACTCAGTCAAAAACTAATCTCTCAACAACATACTAGTTGTGCAAAACGTGTAAGTGAATATGTTCTAAATGCAAACCATGCAAGAACTTAATTCTTAACACAAGCATATAAGTTTTCTTCAAAAACTTAAAAATACATTTGTAATCAAGAAAATAAGTTTTCTATAAAAACTTAAGAAAAATTCATTTTCAATTAACAACCAATTAAGTTTTCTATAAAAACTTACAAAATATATTTTCAATCAAAATCTTATAAGCATTCTTTATAATCAATATGTAACAACACTCATATGGACATAATCATGTAGACATAAAATAATTACTCTAACATGTGTTCTCAATCTCTCAAAAATTTAACATTCAATTTTATGAGGAAAGTGTTTTTCAAATTATTTCACAAATATGAGAAAACAGATCTTTAAAAAGATTTTCAATAAACATGCAAGATCCAGAGAAATTCTGATTTAAACATCATATAGCATCTAACACAAAATCAGAATATTTAGATCATAAAAATATTCAATAAAATTCGGATCTTAAAATCTAAGGTATTGTAGTTTTTGTAAAAAATCATTTCAGCATGAAAGCACATAAATTCTCTCTACAATAACACAATATTTTAGTCTCTAAAGTTATGAGATGATGTGCAAGATCATTGAGAATCCAAAACAAAAACAGAATAAAGATGAAGTAGAATGAACACAATGTGTGTAAAATAATATTCAATCTCTCTCTTAGATATTCTCTCTAATTCTCTATATTTTTCACTCTAAAAATATTAAACCCTCTTGTGTTTCTCACTCTAGGAAATATAATCTGAATAGCTCTCAAAAAATCTAACTCCAATAAACTCTACAATGAGGTTTATATAGGTGAGAAAACAATATTCTAGAAACACTTAAATCAAGGGTTCAGATTAAAAGATATTAATCAAAGGTCGAGATTAATTCGAGTTAAAACTAATTAACAAATTAACAACTTAAACTGATGCCACAAACTCAGTCGGTTATAAAAGATTCAAGAACCTAAAACCACTAAAGAAACAAACAAGGCAGTATAGGGTTTTAGTGTAACAAACTCTCTCCAACGGATCTATTCATTACAGCTGGCAAAGTCTAAAACCACTCTCTCTGATACACACCGGTTAAAACAATAAATGATACAGCTGGCATATAATCAGAAGTTCAGAACACTTAATCTCAGATCAAGTGAGATTTTTAAAAAATAAATTGACCGTTAAAAGAATAATTGTACAACTAAGGTTTAAAAGCTTCTAACTGATACACTCGCCGAAAGCTAACACTAGCGTGAACAGGAAAGGGAAGGGTCAAATCGGTAGGAGCATATATATCCCATATGCTAAAATATACGTTTTAAAACAAATAAACCTAAGGTCAATTCGCTGGTACAATTGGTAGCAGGTCTAGTCGCCGAAACCTATTCGGATAAGACTGAATCCTAAGGTAATAGCAGGTCATGGGAAAATCTAAAAGAAAAAGAATAAGGACGAAAACTAGTAAGGAATCAAGGGGTATTCATCATATATCTCGGATACTACAACTCACGAAAACAACTAAGGCTTCTCCTAAGGACGAAGCAGGTACAAGGGGTATCACCTAAACATTAAACATCAAATCTAATATAGCAACAGTACACTAGCAGGTGATTCAGACGAAAGTTAATTAACCCAAGGTCAAATCATAAAGGACCAAAAACACTAACATGGGTACATGTCACACAAAGTGACGAAACCAACTAGATATCCTAATAGGTCTAGTCGCCAAAACTAGTAGCAGGTAAAGTACATGGGTATGGCCAAATCGTGAGGAATAATGAACAGGTACACTAAGTACACCTAGGGCCGAAATCTACTTAAGGCTAAAAGGATATAGCCACCACCAATTGCTAACACGTAACATCTAAAGCCTCCTATATGGTCTAAATTTAAGGCTTCGGTCAAGTCACTTAAAAGTGACGAAAAGTTGGATTTAACTAACAACAAAAGGACTCCAAATATTAAGTCTCCATTCTAATGACAAGTCACCATTTGACCACAAAAGGACAAATCCTATACAAATCCAAGTGAGTCTTTAAAGTAAAAGACTACCAAACTTTTAACAGTTATGAACTAACTTTACCAAGGTAAAAGCCAAAAAAAATATTATTTCGAAAATTCATTTTAGTTTAAGAAAAATAATTCCGAAAATTATTTCAAAATAAGAAATTTATTTTAAATCAAAATTGCACCAATTTTATTTTTAAAAATTATTTTCAGAAAAATAATATAATTTCATTTTTAGAAAAATATTTATGCGCACAATTAATTAGACACACAATTAAAATCATAGATCAAGAAATATGCATGTGTGCCTAATGTGTCAAGTGCAAATGTGCAACATACGTGAATACCTTTACTCGGATATGTCGTTGAGTAGAGTCGAGGCATGTTGAGTCGTCGAGTAACATCGTAAGGTGTACCAAGAAGAAGGATCTAACTAAAAAATAAGTTTTGACACAATATCCAAATTAGTTGAAACGCCTAAATAATATAGACTTAAGTAAGTCAAAGATTTAGGGTGTTTCAATCTCCCCCTTTGGATATTTGTGACAAAACCCTTCGAGTACATTATGATACTCTTAGGAAAAAATAAAATAACCTAAGTCCTATACAACAATTACTATTCTACCCAATCCCAAAGTAATCCTAGAAAATAAAAATTATAATACTCAACTATACATCAATTTACCCTAACACCTTCTTGTGATTTCCTGCATTTAAAACATTAAAACCAAACTCACAAGAACAAGTGTAAGTTATCATAGAAATTGATAAATCATTTTAAAAACAAGATATCATGAATATAATTCAAGAATCAAGACTAATAAAATGATGTACTCTTCTCCCCCATTTTGTCTCAAATAGACAAAGGATAAAAACAATGATAACATGAGGAGGATTTAAAAAAAAAATAACTACCACAATATACATATTAACGGTTCTAATCAAGTGCCATTCCTACATTATCATGATTTTAAGAGGTGTTTTTTGCATTGACAAACATCCATACCCTAAAATCTCAGAGGACATATAATTACCATGATTATGACAGGAAAATATGTAAATATGGTAGAAAATGAATAAAGCACATTCATCTAGTCTTCAGGGACTTCTCAAATAAAAAGCAAGGGTAAATGACATATTAGACATAATTCAAACATATTCAGCATATTCTAGAGTAATCAACAAATAAGATCTCTCCCCCACAACCAATGTTATGGTTATAAAAAATATAATACTAAGCATACAAACCAAATAGGGGTTCTTGAAATTCAAGAAATAGAATGAGAACAATTAGAGTAGATTAAATAACATGTAGTTTACCATGAGGTCATAGATATAAAAATCATCATCATATATGGATATAGAAAGTAATCAGATTTGTAACATGAAATCATATGATCCAGAAATAAGGATCAACACTCCAGACGGTTAAATCTTTTTCGGAGCGACCCGCTCTGATACCAATTGAAATTTCCCTCACGGATGAGAGGAAACATTTCTTGAGATGCACCCATGAAACAATCTCCATACGCACACATAAACATACTCTGATTTCATGCAAGTTTTTCTAATAACATATATATAATCAAATCAAGAAAAAACTTTATTATCTAACTAATCAGATTTTAATACATGCGGAAATTAAAATCAATTAAATCTAATTTAATTAAAAGTCAAATTAATAAAAATCTGATTTATTACATTACAAGCCAATATATCTCATATGAAGAATTATTCCAATTCAAGTAATTAATTCATGTAACAATTTTAATTATAAATCATACATAGAATAAGATGAGGATAAGAAGATAACAAGTATGATTTTTTAACGTGGTAAAAACCCAAACTAGGGAAAACATCCACGACTCTCTCTACGGAGTAAACCAAAAATTTCACTAAAAAGAATTATCGGTTACAAGCTATATAACAAACTAAACACACAAACAGACCTATACAAGTTTAGGAATGTACCCTCTGGTATCCTTATAACTTCTCTGCAGTTCTGATTGTTGTAATTGTTCTCTCAACTTCGTAACTCCGTTTTTCTTTTTTAGCAAATTCCAAATCACTCAAAAACTTGTCTCTTAACAACATACTAGTTGTGCAAAACATGTAAGTGAATATGTTCTAAATGCAAACCATGCAAGAACTTAATTCTTAACACAAGCATATAAGTTTTCTTCAAAAACTTAAAAATACATTTGTAATCAAGAAAATAAGTTTTCTATAAAAACTTAAGAAAAATTCATTTTCAATTAACAACCAATTAAGTTTTCTATAAAAACTTACAAAATATATTTTCAATCAAAATCTTATAAGAATTCTTTATAATCAATATGTAACAACACTCATATGAACATAATAATGTAGACATAAAATAATAACTCTAACATGTGTTCTCAATCTCTCAAAAATATAACATTCAATTTTATGAGGAAAGTGTTTTTCAAATTATTTCACAAATATGAGAAAACAGATCTTTAAAAAGATTTTCAATAAACATGCAAGATCCAAAGAAATTCTGATTTAAACATCATATAGCATCTAACACAAAATCAGAATATTTAGATCATAAAAATATTCAATAAAATTCGGATCTAAAAATCTAAGGAATTCTAGTTTTTGTAAAAAATTATTTCAGCATGAAAGAACATAAATTCTCTCTACAATAACACGATATTTTAGTCTCTAAAGTTATGAGATGATGTGCAAGATCATTGAGAATCCAAAACAAAAACAGTATAAAGATGAAGTAGAATGAACACAATGTGTGTAAAATAATATTCAATCTCTCTCTTAGATATTCTCTCTAATTCTCTATATTTTTCACTCAAAAAATATTAAACCCTCTTGTGTTTCTCACTCTAGGAAATATAATCTGAATAGCTCTCAAAAAATCTAACTCCAATAAACTCTACAATGAGGTTTATATAGGTGAGAAAACAATATTCTAGAAACATTTAAATCAAGGGTTCAGATTAAAAGATATTAATCAAAGGTCGAGATTAATTCGAGTTAAAACTAATTAACAAATTAACAACTTAAACTGATGCCACAAACTCAGTCGGTTGTAAAAGATTCAAGAACCTAAAACCATTAAAGAAACAAACAAGGCAGTATAGGGTTTTAGTGTAACAAACTCTCTCCAACGGATCTATTCATTACATCTGGCAAAGTCTAAAACCACTCTCTCTGATACACACCGGTTAAAACCATAAATGATACAGCTGGCAATTAATCAGAAGTTCTGAACACTTAATCTCAGATCCAGTGAGATTTTTAAAAAATAAACTGACCGTTAAAAGAATAATTGTACAACTAAGGTTTAAAAGCTTCTAACTGATACACTCGTCGAAATCTAAAACTAGCGTGAACAGGAAAGGGAAGGGTCAAATCGGTAGGAGCATATATATCCCATATGCTAAAATATACGATTTAAAACAAATAAACCTAAGGTCAATTCACTGGTACAATTTGTAGAAGGTCTAGTCGCCGAAACCTATTCGGATAAGACTGAATCCTAAGGTAATAGCAGGTCATGGGAAAATCTAATAGAAAAAGAATAAGGACGAAAACTAGTAAGGAATCAAGGGGTATTCATCATATATCTCGGATACAACAACTCACGAAAACAACTAAGGCTTCTCCTAAGGACGAAGCAGGTACAAGGGGTATCACCTAAGCATTAAACATCAAATCTAATATAGCAACAGTACACTATCAGGTGATTAGGACGAAAGTTAATTAACCCAAGGTCAAATCATAAAGGACCAAAAACACTAACATGGGTACATGTCACACAAAGTGACGAAACCAACTAGATATCCTAATAGGTCTAGTCGCCAAAACTAGTAGCAGGTAAAGTACATGGGTATGGCCAAATCGTGAGGAATAGTGAACAGGTACACTAAGTACACCTAGGGCCGAAATCTACTTAAGGCTAAAAGGATATAGCGACCACCAATTGCTAACACGTAACATCTAAAGCCTCCTATATGGTCTAAACTTAAGGCTTTGGTCGAGTCACTTAAAAGTGATGAAAAGTTGGATTTAACCAACAGCAAAAGGACTCCAAAGATTAAGTCTCCATTCTAATGACAAGTCACCATATGACCACAAAAGGACAAATCCTATACAAATCCAAGTGAGTCTTTAAAGTAAAAGACTACCAAACTTTTAACAGTTATGAACTAACTTTACCAAGGTAAAAGCCAAAAAAAATATTTTTTGGAAAATTCATTTTAGTTTAAGAAAAATAATTCCGAAAATTATTTCAAAATAAGAAATTTATTTTAAATCAAAATTGCACCAATTTTATTTTTAAAAATTATTTTAAGAAAAATAATATAATTTCATTTTTAGAAAAATATTTATGCGCACAATTAATTAGACACGCAATTAAAATCATAGATCAAGAAATATGCATGTGTGCCTAATGTGTCAAGTGCAAATGTTCAACATACGTGAATACCTTTACTCGGATATGTCGTTGAGTAGAGTCGAGGCATGTTGAGTCGTCGAGTAACATCGTAAGGTGTACCAAGAAGAAGGATCTAACTAAAAAAATAAGTTTTGACACAATATCCAAATTAGTTGAAACGCCTAAATAATATAGACTTAAGTAAGTCAAAGATTTAGGGTGTTTCAATCTCCCCCTTTGGATATTTGTGACAAAACCCTTCGAGTACATTATGATACTCTTAGGAAAAAATAAAATAACCTAAGTCCTATACAACAATTACTATTCTACCCAATCCCAAAATAATCCTAGAAAATAAAAATTATAATACTCAACTATACATCAATTTACCCTAACACCTTCTTGTGATTTCCTGCATTTAAAACATTAAAACCAAACTCACAAGAACAAGTGTAAGTTATCATAGAAATTGATAAATCATTTTAACAACAAGATATCATGAATATAATTCAAGAATCAAGACTAATAAAATGATGTACTCTTCTCCCCCATTTTGTCTCAAATAGACAAAGGATAAAAACAATGATAACATGAGGAGGATTTTAAAAAAAATAACTACCACAATAAACATATTAACGGTTCTAATCAAGTGCCATTCCTACATTATCATGATTTTAAGAGGTGTTTTTTGCATTGACAAACATCCATACCCTAAAATCTCAGAGGACATATAATTACCATGATTATGACAGGAAAATATGTAAATATGGTAGAAAATGAATAAAGCACATTCATCTAGTCTTCAGGGACTTCTCAAATAAAAAGCAAGGGTAAATGACATATTAGACATAATTCAAACATATTCAGCATATTCTAGAGTAATCAACAAATAAGATCTCTCCCCCACAACCAATGCTATGGGTATAAAAAATATAATACTAAGCATACAAACCAAATAGGGGTTCTTGAAATTCAAGAAATAGAATGAGAACAATTAGAGTAGATTAAATAACATATAGTTTATCATGAGGTCATAGATATAAAAATCATCATCATATATGGATATAGAAAGTAATCAGATTTGTAACATGAAATCATATGATCCAGAAATAAGGATCAACACTCCAGACGGTTAAATCTTTTTCAGAGCGACCCGCTCTGATACCAATTGAAATTTCCCTCACGGATGAGAGGAAACATTTCTTGAGATGCGCCCATGAAACAATCTCCATACGCACACATAAACATACTCTGATTTCATGCAAGTTTTTCTAATAACATATATATAATCAAATCAAGAAAAACTTTATTATCTAACTAATCAGATTTTAATACATGCGGAAATTAAAATCAATTAAATCTAATTTAATTAAAAGTCAAATTAATAAAAATCTGATTTATTACATTACAATCCAATATATCTCATATGAAGAATTATTCCAATTAAAGTAATTAATTCATGTAACAATTTTAATTATAAATCATACATAGAATAAGATGAGGATAAGAAGATAACAAGTATGATTTTTTAACGTGTTAAAAACCCAAACTAGGGAAAACATCCACGACTCTCTCTACGGAGTAAACCAAAAATTTCACTAAAAAGAATTATCGGTTATAAGCTATATAACAAACTAAACACACAAACAGACCTATACAAGTTTAGGAATGTACCCTCTGGTATCCTTATAACTTCTCTGCAGTTCTGATTGTTGTAATTGTTCTCTCAACTTCGTAACTCCGTTTTTCTTTTTTAGCAAATTCCAAATCACTCAAAAACTTGTCTCTCAACAACATACTAGTTGTGCAAAACATGTAAGTGAATATGTTCTAAATGCAAACCATGCAAGAACTTAATTCTTAACACAAGCATATAAGTTTTCTTCAAAAACTTAAAAATACATTTGCAATCAAGAAAATAAGTTTTCTATAAAAACTTAAGAAAAATTCATTTTCAATTAACAACCAATTAAGTTTTCTATAAAAACTTACAAAATATATTTTCAATCAAAATCTTATAAGCATTCTTTATAATCAACATGTAACAACACTCATATGAACATAATCATGTAGACATAAAATAATAACTCTAACATGTGTTCTCAATCTCTCAAAAATATAACATTCAATTTTATGAGGAAAGTGTTTTTCAAATTATTTCACAAATATGAGAAAACAGATCTTTAAAAAGATTTTCAATAAACATGCAAGATCCAGAGAAATTCTGATTTAAACATCATATAGCATCTAACACAAAATCAGAATATTTAGATCATAAAAATATTCAATAAAATTCGGATCCAAAAATCTAAGGAATTCTAGTTTTTGTAAAAAATTATTTCAGCATGAAAGCACATAAATTCTCTCTACAATAACGCAATATTTTAGTCTCTAAAGTTATGAGATGATGTGCAAGATCATTGAGAATCCAAAACAAAAACAGTATAAAGATGAAGTAGAATGAACACAATGTGTGTAAAATAATATTCAATCTCTCTCTTAGATATTCTCTCTAATTCTCTATATTTTTCACTCAAAAAATATTAAACCCTCTTGTGTTTCTCACTCTAGGAAATATAATCTGAATAGCTCTCAAAAAATCTAACTCCAATAAACTCTACAATGAGGTTTATATAGGTGAGAAAACAATATTCTAGAAACACTTAAATCAAGGGTTCAGATTAAAAGAAATTAATCAAAGGTCGAGATTAATTCGAGTTAAAACTAATTAACAACTTAAACTGATGCCACAAACTCAGTCGGTTATAAAAGATTCAAGAACCTAAAACCACTGAAGAAACAAACAAGGCGGTATAGGGTTTTAGTGTAACAAACTCTCTCCAACGGATCTATTCATTACAGCTGGC
Organism: Sambucus nigra; assembly: GCA_949130495.1. Taxonomy (NCBI): domain Eukaryota; kingdom Viridiplantae; phylum Streptophyta; class Magnoliopsida; order Dipsacales; family Adoxaceae; genus Sambucus; species Sambucus nigra. The sequence continues at coordinate 95,485,892 of OX422220.1, forward strand.
AAAGTCTAAAACCACTCTCTCTGATACACACCGGTTAAAACCATAAATGATACAACTGGCATATAATCAGAAGTTCAGAACACTTAATCTCAGATCCAGTGAGATTTTAAAAAAATAAACTGACCGTTAAAAGAATAATTGTACAACTAAGGTTTAAAAGCTTCTAACTGATACACTCGCCGAAAGCTAACACTAGCGTGAACAGGAAAGGGAAGGGTCAAATCGGTAGGAGCATATATATCCCATATGCTAAAATATACGATTTAAAATAAATAAACCTAAGGTCAATTCGCTGGTACAATTGGTAGCAGGTCTAGTCGCCGAAACCTATTCGGATAAGACTGAATCCTAAGGTAATAGCAGGTCATGGGAAAATCTAATAGAAAAAGAATAAGGACGAAAACTAGTAAGGAATCAAGGGCTATTCATCATATATCTCGGATACAACAACTCACGAAAACAACTAAGTCTTCTCCTAAGGACGAAGCAGGTACAAGGGGTATCACCTAAACATTAAACATCAAATCTAATATAGCAACAGTACACTAGCAGGTGATTAGGACGACAGTTAATTAACCCAAGGTCAAATCATAAAGGACCAAAAACACTAACATGGGTACATGTCACACAAAGTGACGAAACCAACTAGATATCCTAATAGGTCTAGTCGCCAAAACTAGTAGCAGGTAAAGTACATGGGTATGGCCAAATCGTGAGGAATAGTGAACAGGTACACTAAGTACACCTAGGGCCGAAATCTACTTAAGGCTAAAAGGATATAGCCACCACCAATTGCTAACACGTAACATCTAAAGCCTCCTATATGGTCTAAACTTAAGGCTTTGGTCAAGTCACTTAAAAGTGATGAAAAGTTGGATTTAGCCAAGAGCAAAAGGACTCCAAAGATTAAGTCTCCATTCTAATGACAAGTCACCATATGACCACAAAAGGACAAATCCTATACAAATCCAAGTGAGTCTTTAAAGTAAAAGACTACCAAACTTTTAACAGTTATGAACTAACTTTACCAAGGTAAAAGCCAAAAAAAATATTATTTCGAAAATTCATTTTTGTTTAAGAAAAATAATTCCGAAAATTATTTCAAAATAAGAAATTTATTTTAAATCAAAATTGCACCAATTTTATTTTTAAAAATTATTCTCAGAAAAATAATATAATTTCATTTTTAGAAAAATATTTATGCGCACAATTAATTAGACACACAATTAAAATCATAGATCAAGAAATATGCATGTGTGCCTAATGTGTCAAGTGAAAATGTGAAACATACGTGAATACCTTTACTCGGATATGTCGTTGAGTAGAGTCGAGGCATGTTGAGTCGTCGAGTAACATCGTAAGGTGTACCAAGAAGAAGGATCTAACTAAAAAATAAGTTTTGACACAATATCCAAATTAGTTGAAACGCCTAAATAATATAGACTTAAGTAAGTAAAAGATTTAGGGTGTTTTAATCTCCCCCTTTGGATATTTGTGACAAAACCCTTCGAGTACATTATGATACTCCTAGGAAAAAATAAAATAACCTAAGTCCTATACAACAATTACTATTCTACCCAATCCCAAAATAATCCTAGAAAATAAAAATTATAATACTCAACTATACATCAATTTACCCTAACACCTTCTTGTGATTTCCTGCATTTAAAACATTAAAACCAAACTCACAAGAACAAGTGTAAGTTATCATAGAAATTGATAAATCATTTTAAAAACAAGATATCATGAATATAATTCAAGAATCAAGACTAATAAAATGATGTACTCTTCTCCCCCATTTTGTCTCAAATAGACAAAGGATAAAAACAATGATAACATGAGGAGGATTTTAAAAAAAATAACTACCACAATAAACATATTAACGGTTCTAATCAAGTGCCATTCCTACATTATCATGATTTTAAGAGGTGTTTTTTGAATTGACAAACATCCATACCCTAAAATCTCAGAGGACATATAATTACCATGATTATGACAGGAAAATATGTAAATATGGTAGAAAATGAATAAAGCACATTCATCTAGTCTTCAAGGACTTCTCAAATAAAAAGCAAGGGTAAATGACATATTAGACATAATTCAAACATATTCAGCATATTCTAGAGTAATCAACAAATAAGATCTCTCCCCCACAACCAATGCTATGGTTATAAAAAATATAATACTAAGCATACAAACCAAATAGGGGTTCTTGAAATTAAAGAAATAGAATGAGAACAATTAGAGTAGATTAAATAACATGTAGTTTATCATGAGTTCATAGATATAAAAATCATCATCATATATGGATATAGAAAGTAATCAGATTTGTAACATGAAATCATATGATCCAGAAATAAGGATCAACACTCCAGACGGTTAAATCTTTTTCGGAGCTACCCGCTCTGATACCAATTGAAATTTCCCTCACGGATGAGAGGAAACATTTCTTGAGATGCGCCCATGAAACAATCTCCATACGCACACATAAACATACTCTGATTTCATGCAAGTTTTTCTAATAACATATATATAAACAAATCAAGAAAAAACTTTATTATCTAACTAATCAGATTTTAATACATGCGGAAATTAAAATCAATTAAATCTAATTTAATTAAAAGTCAAATTAATAACAATCTGATTTATTACATTACAATCCAATATATCTCATATGAAGAATTATTCCAATTCAAGTTATTAATTCATGTAACAATTTTAATTATAAATCATACATAGAATAAGATGAGGATAAGAAGATAACAAGTATGATTTTTTAACGTGGTTGTAACACCCCGCTTAAAATAATAACGGGTGGCCAGCCCTATACTATATTAAATCAGGAATTCCAGATGGTCCAGTCTCAACATCAACTGTCGGTACTATATAATATAGGACTAACTACCCGATATCATATAAGCGAGATGTTAAATAAATTAAAACATGCAACATAACACAACCCAACACTACAAAATTTCTAATAAATAAGAGAGATGCAAGAAAGAACTATAAGAAATGAAAGAAATCACTATACATGAATATGCCATAAATAAATAAACCCGAATAAGCTGTCGGGTCACAGCAAATACAATAACTGAAATGGAATAAATATAAACATGTATATAAATATCCCTATGATACAACCCGATATACAACATGAATCCTACCTAGAATTTTAAAGAAGTAGGAAGCGGCTACATGAAACATCCCGCAACAGTCCGCACCTGTCACGGCTCCCAAGACTCTGGATAGAAATTCATCCGGCATCCATGCGGTAGGATACCTGTGGAAATATATATGTATATACAAGAAGGAGGGAGAAGTAAACGGGTCAGAGCCCCGAATGTGTAAAATATTTAGCAAGTGTGTTAACCGTGCATAATAAATACCGGTGTACTTAATTTCATAAATAAGTGAGACTGCACTCTCGTGGAACCCCAACTCACCTCTCTTCTAAAGGCGCGCACCTATTCGCGTCCTCAAATTTTAGTTAAATTACCCCCATTGATTTTAGGACAACCTAACTTATCAGGCCTAGCCTATATCCACGAGAGCTACCTTCCCGTCATAATCTAAGGATCCACCTATTTCTAATCCTATTAGATTATGATTAAAACAATTATGCCATAAAAGGCTTAATGAATTCCGATTAATAATCTCATGAATTATAATTATCATAATTCCTAAAACATTACCCCTATACATATATATATATATATATATATATATATATATATATATATATATATATATATATACCTATATAGGCTCAAAACGTAAGAATTAATATACTTAATAATATGCACATGGAATATTGGCAAGACTTCTCTCTAATCCCAAAATTGTACTACGTTTCGTGCGTGGGGAGTCTCGCAAAGCGAAATCCAAACAAGGAACCGCCCCGTTACACTACTCCTGACAAGGTCAAGACCAGAGATCCGTGATGCAACCTATGGAATTACTTCTCTCAAATATCGACATGGCACTGCGTTTCGTGCGTGAGGTGTCTCGCAAAGTGAAATCCAAACAAGGAACCACCTCGTTACACTACTCCTGGGCAATGTCGATCCTAGAGATCCATAATCCTCAACATACAGGTTAATACTACCATTACTACTAACTATAACTCCTAAGGAAAGAAAGAAAGAAAAGAAAAGAAAGAAAACAAATAAGACAAAATAAAAGAACCTCCAATAATATCCTTGGGATGATGTAACCGAAATAATACCTTATGTGCGATACATCAACCCCCATCAATCTAGTACACCATAATCATCTAAGATGTACTTCATAAAAGTCCATATCCTTTCATCTATAGGATATATATACAAATATATATATATATATATATATATAGGTATTTATTTCTAACCGTATATATATATCATCATCAATCCAATAGCCAAGTGTACATACTACATATGATGTACAAGGCCATGCACATAATATACCCGGCTATATATATCGCCGATAATCTGCATCAATGCTATCATCTTCCCAGTGCCCGGCTCACGTAGCAATACTGGGGCCACCATGGTGGGACTAAACGACACTCATCTCGTGCTAAACTCACGCACACGACGTCCCGGGAAGCGGTCATAGCTCCAAACCGGCAATGAGACGAAACATACCCATCACGTCTCATCCCAAAATAAATATATATATCATATAATAACACACGGGACGACTATGACCTGGGGAATATCCACACCCTGCTTTTCTAGCCAGGATGCTCACCCTCAACGCGCGCAACTTCCCAATGATAGCATGAGCGGGGTATGCTTAACCAATTAAATATATATATCATTTACATGCATAATATATATAATCCATATGATCCAATCATATGATCAAATAATAAACCATCGTATACGGTTTAAATATCCATACCATGTATATCCATAACATAAATATATCCATATATTCATATACATACAGATATATATCAACACATGTTCACATATCCTTATCTATATATATAAACTAATTCTCGTTCATATGAATAAGATATATATATATACCTGGCTATAAGTATACATAGTCATCAATATACAAGCCGTCACCACAATTCCTTTAATTTACCTCGATACGTGAATATAATCCCATACTTGAAACATATTCGATCATTTTCCTATGATGAATAGTCTCCCAAAACCATATGTATATATCTATACCTATATACATTCAACATTAGGACTATCACCCAAGAGTTTGTGTAGGAATCCATCACTACACATATCATCTATATCTCCGAGTACATTAAAGAATCTAGTAATCATTTGACTATCGGTATACATATAACTAATAGTCTATCAGCCTCAAGCTCATTCTTTCAATCATCTAAAAATCTCATTTCCCTCGATTTCGACTATGGTTCCATCACTTTTGTGAATACCCTAATCTAAGATCTCTCTAAGAGTTCTTAGCCTCACATCACATCTACACTTACTTTTAATCCACAATTAGGATTCCAATCCCAAAGGGTTTTCCCCCAAAATCTCTATACATACTCCAAATACATACATGGATACATTTCTCCCAAATTACCCTAAGGAGTCCCCAAAACTCTAAAGTGTGAGAAACTCCTTATGTGTCTCCAAGAACATATCTCTTACATCATAAGAGAAGGCCCCAAATCAATAAACCCAACCAGAAAGGGTTTGAATTCACTATGGAGAAAATACCTCAAAATGCCCTGTTTCCGAATCGATTCGGCCCTGTAGCGAATCGATTCGGACTAGCGAATCGATTCGGCCTCCAAGGCGAATCGATTCGGGTCCAAAGACCTGGGCTTCTACAATAGGCCGAATCGATTCGGCTTGGGGTCCGAATCGATTCGGTCAATGCAGACCTGCCAATTTTACCAAACCGAATCGATTCGCTAGAGGGGGCGAATCGATTCGGACCTGCAATTTTTGAAGGTTTCATCTGTTTCTTCAAAACCAACGAATTCTAAACCCTAAATTTCTCATTCCAACCCCCATTCCTTCATCAAATCATGATTTTAAGCCCATTAACCAACCCAAAGTTGATCCCAATCATTTCTATGTCATTAATTCCATATTTAATCATTGATTTCAAGATTTAAACCTAAAATCTAGGTTTTGACATTAATACCCAAAAACCATTCCTTTACCCCACAATTTATGAAATAAAATATACAAATAGCTATTTAGCAAGATTAAACACTTGCCTCAGATTTGTAGAGGTTGGATCGTCCTTGTTGACGCGGTTGGGCCGAAAATCTCCAAGCTTTTCTTCCTCTCTCTCTTCCTTTCTTCCTCTTCCTCTTCTTCTTCTCTCTCTAGGGCTCTTCTCTCTTTCTCTCAAATGAGAAATGGCTTCATCCGTAAGCCTCCAACCTTTTAAAACAAAATCCCAGTTTTAAATGTTAATACACACTTTAAATGACTCGTTGACTCCAATTCAAGTCAAAACAACTTAAAAACATTCCGGAGCCGAAATAAGACCCAATGACAGTCATTTTGACTATCTCGACCCTTTCGGGATCGATGGTACCCTCAAAAATATCATCCGGAATACTTTGAAACGTTCTCTATTTTTGGACTTAAATTCCCAAATTTCAAAATTCTCCAATTTAATTAAATTTAATTTTTCCAAAATTAAATTTCTTAGTCTCAAAAGTCTTGGGGTGTTACAATCTTCCCCCCTTACAAAAATTTCGTCCGCGAAATTTAAGATATACCTAGGACCTCAATATCATCTAGTCCTTATGTCAATCCTCAAGATCACTATGTCGATCCTTTCTAGTTCTCACGTCAAACTATATAGATCCTTACCGATCCCTAAAATCAACTAGCTACCCAAGGCGCCCATACACCCTGTACCCGAGTTTCTACTCGTGAAATCTTAATCAGGCTCCATTAGCCTCAAATTGTAAGATAACCCTCGGTAACATAATCTATAACAATATACTAAATATATAAAAGTTTGAAAAATTCCACTGGTTGAACTCTCCTCAATTCCTGACGCTAGCCACCTTCGTGCGGAGGAGGTCTCGCAAGCGAAATCCAAACAAGGAACCCTCCCAATACACTACTGTGTAGCTAGGTCGGGGATTGAGATTTGTTGAACCAGGGTTAAGGTTTTATAAAAAAAAAGATTTCCATTATTTAGATATTGGCCGAGGGCCTATACAATAATACAATATAAATATATTCCGCGTCTTTCGACACGCCAAACAAACACCTTATGTTTAAGACACAAGGTCTCAACAAATACAATACTCTAGTCAATATCTAGTTCTCAAAACTAGCACAACTATGAGCTAAATTATCCGCTCCTCATAAATCTACCAAACTCTGAACCTCTCAGTTATGAAAAGGTGTATCTTCTCCAAAGATGCCATACCAAGGCCACACTTGCTCACTTCCTCCTCTAGGAAAATTCCATACACCCTAGCGGTGTAGCGGTTAACTACCCATCATGCCTTAAGCGCGATGTTCCCAATTATTACCCAAAACGTAACTCAAACCCAAAGAAAGGTATTCTACCTTACAATTCCATAACCTAATGGTTTCCCCTCACCCTAGAATCTCAACTCAGGGTCCTCAACTCCTTCCAGGGAAATCATTATCCCTAAGCCTATTTCTTCACAAGAGAAACATCTTCCTCAAAATCCTTCCTAACCATTTTGAAGGGCAAGGCATGATTGCGACTGTCGGAAACTCCTTCAGTTCTACACAACGAAACTTAGTCTCCAAAGGCATTCTCCCTCATCTTAGAAGGCGATACTCCTAATATTGGGACAACTCCACCTACCTCACATCGGTAAGAGTCACCAAAACCAGGTTTCCTAACTAAGGTTAACAGATTCTCAATCTAAACCTCCCAAGGACTACACTACATGCCTTTCCTCGGACTTTCCTTACTAAGACCAAGATTCGCCATTCGAGAAAATTTTCTTTATTACTCAACTGCAGATAAATCACCTCACACCAATGCTAGAAATCTCCTCAATATCTCCTCCAGAATCGGGGAAAACAACTACCCCCGATCAAAGTGTACCCAAAATATGTTATGGGTTCCGTACTTCTAAACCTATTCTTTCCTAGACGATAAAATCTAGGTGACGTCTGAAACGAAACAAGAGCAACTGTTATCAGAACGCCAATGAAGTGAATATACTTCACAGAAGAAAACAACGCAGTGAACACAACAGTCCTATTTTTAGGGATTTATGTCAAGAACGTTAACGAAAGAATGCAGAAACTCGCACAGATCCTAAGGACTCTAGAACCTGATGCTCTGATACCATCTGTAACACCCCGCTTAAAATAATAACGGGTGGCCAGCCCTATACTATATTAAATCAGGAATTCCAGATGGTCCAGTCTCAACATCAACTGTCGGTACTATATAATATAGGACTAACTACCCGATATCATATAAGCGAGATGTTAAATAAATTAAAACATGCAATATAACACAACCCAACACTACAAAATTTCTAATAAATAAGAGAGATGCAAGAAAGAACTATAAGAAATGAAAGAAATCACTATACATGAATATGCCATAAATAAATAAACCCGAATAAGCTGTCGGGTCACAGCAAATACAATAACTGAAATGGAATAAATATAAACATGTATATAAATATCCCTATGATACAACCCGATATACAACATGAATCCTACCTAGAATTTTAAAGAAGTAGGAAGCGGCTACATGAAACATCCCGCAACTGTCTACACCTGTCACGGCTCCCAAGACTCTGGATAGAAATTCATCCGGCATCCATGCGGTAGGATACCTGTGGAAATATATATGTATATACAAGAAGGAGGGAGAAGTAAACGGGTCAGAGCCCCGAATGTGTAAAATATTTAGCAAGTGTGTTAACCGTGCATAATAAATACCGGTGTACTTAATTTCATAAATAAGTGAGACCACACTCTCGTGGAACCCCAACTCACCTCTCTTCTAAAGGCGCGCACCTATTCGCGTCCTCAAATTTTAGTTAAATTACCCCCATTGATTTTAGGACAACCTAACTTATCAGGCCTAGCCTATATCCACGAGAGCTACCTTCCCGTCATAATCTAAGGATCCACCCATTTCTAATCCTATTAGATTATGATTACAACAATTATGCCATAAAAGGCTTAATGAATTCCGATTAATAATCTCATGAATTATAATTATCATAATTCCTAAAACATTACCCCTATACATATACATATATATATATATATATATATACCTATATAGGCTCAAAACGTAAGAATTAATATACTTAATAATATGCACATGGAATATTGGCAAGACTTCTCTCTAATCCCAAAATTGTACTACGTTTCGTGCGTGGGGAGTCTCGCAAAGCGAAATCCAAACAAGGAACCGCCCCGTTACACTACTCCTGACAAGGTCAAGACCAGAGATCCGTGATGCCACCTATGGAATTACTTCTCTCAAATCTCGACATGGCACTGCGTTTCGTGCGTGAGGTGTCTCGCAAAGCGAAATCCAAACAAGGAACCACCTCGTTACACTACTCCTGGGCAATGTCGATCCTAGAGATCCATAATCCTCAACATACAGGTTAATATTACCATTACTACTAACTATAACTCCTAAGGAAAGAAAGAAAAGAAAAAAAAGAAAACAAATAAGACAAAATAAAAGAACCTCCAATAATATCCTTGGGATGATGTAACCGAAATAATACCTTATGTGCGATACATCAACCCCCATCAATCTAGTACACCATAATCATCTAAGATGTACTTCATAAAAGTCCATATCCTTTCATCTATAGGATATATATACAAATATATATATATATATATATATATATATATATATATAGGTATTTATTTCTAACCGTATATATATATCATCATCAATCCAATAGCCAAGTGTACATACTACATATGATGTACAAGGCCATGCACATAATATACCCGGCTATATATATCGTCGATAATCTGCATCAATGCTATCATCTTCCCAGTGCCCGGCTCACGTAGCAATACTGGGGCCACCATGGTGGGACTAAACGACACCCATCTCGTGCTAAACTCACGCACACGACGTCCCGGGAAGCGGTCATAGCTCCAAACCGGCAATGAGACGAAACATACCCATCACGTCTCATCCCAAAATAAATATATATATCATATAATAACACACGGGACGACTATGACCTGGGGAATATCCACACCCTGCTTTTCTAGCCAGGATGCTCACCCTCAACGCGCGCAACTTCCCAATGATAGCATGAGCGGGGTATGCTTAACCAATTAAATATATATATCATTTACATCCATAATATATATAATCCATATGATCCAATCATATGATCAAATAATAAACCATCGTATACAGTTTAAATATCCATACCATGTATATCCATAACATAAATATATCCATATATTCATATACATACAGATATATATCAACACATGTTCACATATCCTTATCTATATTTATAAACTAATTCTCGTTCATATGAATAAGATATATATATATACCTGGATATAAGTATACATAGTCATAAATATACAACCCGTCACCACAATTCCTTTAATTTACCTCGATACGTGAATATAATCCCATACTTGAAACATATTCGATCATTTTCCTATGATGAATAGTCTCCCAAAACCATATGTATATATCTATACCTATATACATTCAACATTAGGGCTATCACCCAAGAGTTTGTGTAGGAATCCATCACTACACATATCATCTATATCTCCGAGTACATTAAAGAATCTAGTAATCATTTGACTATCGGTATACATATAACTAATAGTCTATCAGCCTCAAGCTCATTCTTTCAATCATCTAAAAATCTCATTTCCCTCGATTTCGACTATGGTTCCATCACTTTTGTGAATACCCTAATCTAAGATCTCTCTAAGAGTTCTTAGCCTCACATCACATCTACACTTACTTTTAATCTACAATTAGGATTCCCAATCCCAAAGGGTTTTCCCCCAAAATCTCTATACATACTCAAAATACATACATGGATACATTTCTCCCAAATTACCCTAAGGAGTCCCCAAAACTCTAAAGTGTGAGAAACTCCTTATGTGTCTCCAAGAACATATCTCTTACATCATAAGAGAAGGCCCCAAATCAATAAACCTAACCAGAAAGGGTTTGAATTCACTATGGAGAAAATACCTCAAAATGCCCTGTTTCCGAATCGATTCGGCCCTGTAGCGAATCGATTCGGACTAGCGAATCGATTCGGCCTCCAAGGCGAATCGATTCGGGTCCAAAGACCTGGGCTTCTGCAATAGGCCGAATCGATTCAGCTTGGGGTCCGAATCGATTCGGTCAATGCAGACCTGCCAATTTTACCAAACCGAATCGATTCGCTAGAGGGGGCGAATCGATTCGGACCTGCAATTTTTGAAGGTTTCATCTGTTTCTTCAAAACCCACGAATTCTAAACCCTAAATTTCTCATTCCAACCCCCATTCCTTCATCAAATCATGATTTTAAGCCCATTAACCAACCCAAAGTTGATCCCAATCATTTCTATGTCATTAATTCCATATTTAATCATTGATTTCAAGATTTAAACCTAAAATCTAGGTTTTGACATTAATACCCAAAAACCATTCCTTTACCCCACAATTTATGAAATAAAATAGACAAATAGCTATTTAGCAAGATTAAACACTTGCCTCAGATTTGTAGAGGTTGGATCGTCCTTGTTGACGCGGTTGGGCCGAAAATCTCCAAGCTTTTCTTCCTCTCTCTCTTCCTTTCTTCCTCTTCCTCTTCTTCTTCTCTCTCTAGGGCTCTTCTCTCTTTCTCTCAAATGAGAAATGGCTTCATCCGTAAGCCTCCAACCTTTTAAAACAAAATCCCAGTTTTAAATGTTAATACACACTTTAAATGACTCGTTGACTCCAATTTAAGTCAAAACAACTTAAAAACATTCCGGAGCCGAAATATGACCCAATGACAGTCATTTTGACTATCTCGACCCTTCCGGGATCGATGGTACCCTCAAAAATATCATCTGGAATACTTTGAAACGTTCTCTATTTTTGGACTTAAATTCCCAAATTTCAAAATTCTCCAATTTAATTAAATTTAATTTTTCCAAAATTAAATTTCTCAGTCTCAAAAGTCTTCGGGTGTTATAGTGGTAAAAACCCAAACTAGGGAAAACATCCACGACTCTCTCTACGGAGTAAACCAAAAATTTCACTAAAAAGAATTATCGGTTACAAGCTATATAACAAACTAAACACAAAAAACATACCTATACAAGTTTAGGAATGTACCCTCTAGTATCCTTATAACTTCTCTGCAGTTCTGATTGTTGTAATTGTTCTCTGAACTTCGTAACTCCGTTTTTCTTTTTTAGCAAATTCCAAATCACTCAAAAACTTGTCTCTCAACAACATACTAGTTGTGCAAAACATGTAAGTGAATATGTTCTAAATGCAAACCATGCAAGAACTTAATTCTTGACACAAGCATATAAGTTTTCTTCAAAAACTTAAAAATACATTTGTAATCAAGAAAATAAGTTTTCTATAAAAACTTAAGAAAAATTCATTTTCAATTAACAACCAATTAAGTTTTCTATAAAAACTTACAAAATATATTTTCAATCAAAATCTTATAAGCATTCTTTATAATCAATATGTAACAACACTCATATGAACACAATCATGTAGACATAAAATAATAACTCTAACATGTGTTCTCAATCTCTCAAAAATATAACATTCAATTTTATGAGGAAAGTGTTTTTCAAATTATTTCACAAATATGAGAAAACAGATCTTTAAAAAGATTTTCAATAAACATGCAAGATCCAGAGAAATTCTGATTTAAACATCATATAGCATCTAACACAAAATCAGAATATTTAGATCATAAAAATATTCAATAAAATTCGGATCTAAAAATCTAAGGAATTCTAGTTTTTGTAAAAAATTATTTCAGCATGAAAGCACATAAATTCTCTCTACAATAACACAATATTTTAGTCTCTAAAGTTATGAGATGATGTGCAAGATCATTGAGAATCCAAAACAAAAACAGTATAAAGATGAAGTAGAATGAACACAATGTGTGTAAAATAATATTCAATCTCTCTCTTAGATATTCTCTCTAATTCTCTATATTTTTCACTCAAAAAATATTAAACCCTCTTGTGTTTCTCACTCTAGAAAATATAATCTGAATAGCTCTCAAAAAATCTAACTCCAATAAACTCTACAATGAGGTTTAAGAGGGGGGAAAACAATATTCTAGAAACACTTAAATCAAGGGTTCAGATTAAAAGAAATTAATCAAAGGTCGAGATTAATTCGAGTTAAAACTAATTAACAAATTAACAACTTAATATGATGCCACAAACTCAGTCGGTTATAAAAGATTCAAGAACCTAAAACCACTAAAGAAACAAACAAGGCAGTATAGGGTTTTAGTGTAACAAACTCTCTCCAACGGATCTATTCATTACAGCTGGCAAAGTCTAAAACCACTCTCTCTGATACACACCGGTTAAAACCATAAATGATACAGCTGGCATACAATCAGAAGTTCAGAACACTTAATCTCAGATCCAATGAGATTTTTTAAAAATAAACTGACAGTTAAAAGAATAACTATACAACTAAGGTTTAAAAGCTTCTAAATGATACACTCGCCGAAAGCTAACACTAGCGTGAATAGGTAAGGGAGTGGTCAAAACGGTAGGAGCATATACATCCCATATGCTAAAATATATGATTTAAAACAAATAAACCTAAGGTCAATTCGCTGGTACAATTGGTAGCAGGTCTAGTCGCCGAAACCTATTCGGATAAGACTGAATCCTAAGGTAATAGCAGGTCATGGGAAAATCTAATAGAAAAAGAATAAGGACGAAAACTAGTAAGGAAGCAATGGGTATTCATCATGTATCTCGAATACAACAACAGACGAAAACAACTAAGGCTTCTCCTAAGGACGAAGCAGGTACAAGGAGTATCACCTAAACATTAAACATTAAATCTAATATAGAAACAGTACACTAGCAGGTGATTAGGACGAAAGTTAATTGACCCAAGGTCAAATCATAAAGTACCAAAAACACTAACATGGGTACATGTCACACAAAGTGACAAAACTAACTAGATATCCTAATAGGTCTAGTCGCCAAAACTAGTAGCAGGTAAAGTACATGGGTATGGCCAAATCGTGAGGAATAATGAACAGGTACACTAAGTACACCTAGGGCCGAAATCTACTTAAGGCTAAAAGGATATAGCCACCACCAATTGCTAACACGTAACATCTAAAGCCTCCTATATGGTTTAAACTTAAGGCTTTGGTCAAGTCACTTAAAAGTGACGAAAAGTTGGATTTAACCAACAGCAAAAGGACTCTAAAGGTTAAGTCTCCATTCTAATGACAAGTCACCATATGACCACAAAAGGACAAATCCTATACAAATCCAAGTGAGTCTTTAAAGTAAAAGACTACCAAACTTTTAACAGTTATGAACTAACTTTACCAAGGTAAAAGACAAAAAAAATATTATTTCAAAAATTCATTTTAGTTGAAGAAAAATAATTCCGAAAATTATTTCCAAATAAGAAATTTATTTTAAATCAAAATTGCACAAATTTTATTTTTAAAAATTATTTTCAGAAAAATAATATAATTTCATTTTTAGAAAAATATTTATGCGCACAATTAATTAGACACACAATTAAAATCATAGATCTAGAAATATGCACGTGTGCCTAATGTGTCAATTGCAAATGTGCAACATACGTGAATACCTTTACTCGGATATGTCGTTGAGTAGAGTTGAGGCATGTTGAATCGTCGAGTAACGTCTTAAGGTGTACCAAGAAGAAGGCTCGAACTAAAAAATATGTTTTGACACAATATCCAAATTAGTTTAAACGCCTAAATAATATAGACTCAAGTAAGTCAAAGATTTAGGGTGTTTCAATCTCCCCCTTTGGATATTTGTGACAAAACCCTTTGAGTACATTATGATACTCTTCGGAAAAAATAAAATAACCTAAGTCCTATACAACAATTACTATTCTACCCAATCCACAAATAATCGTAGAAAATAAAAACTACAATACTCAACTATACATCAATTTACCCTAAAACCTTCTTTTGATTTCCTACATTTAAAACCTTAAAACCAAACTCACAAGAACAAGTGTAAGATATCATAGAAATTGATAAATCATTTTAAAAACAAGATATCATGAATATAATTCAAGAATCAAGACTAATAAAATGATGTACTCATCTCCCCCATTTTGTCTCAAATAGACAAAGGATAAAAACAATGATAACATGAGGAAGATTTAAAAAAAAATAGCTACCACAATAAACATATTAACGGTTCTAATCAAGTGCCACTCCTACATTATGATGATTTTAAGAGGTGTTTTTTGCATTGACAAACATCCATACCCTAAAATCTCAGAGGACATATAATTACCATGATTATGACAGGAAAATATGTAAATATGGTAGAAAATGAATAAAGCACATTCACCTAGTCTTCAGGGACTTCTCAAATAAAAAGCAAGGGTAAATGACATATTAGACATAATTTTAACATATTCAGCATATTCTACAGTAATCAACAAATAAGATCTCTCCCCCACAGCCAATGCTATGGTTATAAAAAATATTATACTAAGCATAAAAAATTAATAGGGGTTCTTGAAATTCAAGAAATAGAATGAGAACAATTAGAGTAGATTAAATAACATGTAGTATATCATGAGGTCATAGATATAAAAATCATCATCATATATGGATATAGAAAGTAATCAAATTTGTAACATGAAATCATATGATCCAGAAATAAGGATCAACACTCCAGACGGTTAAATCTTTTTCAGAGCGAACCGCTCTGATACCAATTGAAATTTCCCTCACGGATGAGAGGAAACATTTCTTGAGATGCGCCCATGAAACAATCTCCATACGCGCACATAAACATACAATGATTTCATGCAAGTTTTTCTAATAACATATATATAATCAAATCAAGAAAAAACTTTATTATCCAACTAATCAGATTTTAATACATGCGGAAATTAAAATCAATTAAATCTGATTTAATTAAAAGTCAAATTAATAACAATCTGATTCATTACATTACAATCAAATATATCTCATGTGAAGAATTATTCCAATTTAAGTAATTAATTCATGTAACAATTTTAATTCTAAATCATACATAGAATAAGATGAGGATAAGAAGATAACAAGTATGATTTTTTAACGTGGTGAAAACCCAAACTAGGGAAAACATCCACGACTCCCTCTACGGAGTAAACCAAAAATTTCACTAAAAAGAATTATCAGGTACAAGCTATATAACAAACTAAACACACAAACAGACCTATACAAGTTTAGGAATGTACCCTCTGGTATCCTTATAACTTCTCTGCAGTCCTGATTGTTGTAGTTGTTCTCTCAACTTCGTAACTCCGTTCTTCTTTTTTAGCAAATTCCAACTCACTCAAAAACTTATCTCTCAACAACATACTAGTTGTGCAAAACGTGTAAGTGAATATGTTCTAAATGCAAACCATGCAAGAACTTAATTCTTAACACAAGCATATAAGTTTTCTTCAAAAATTTAAAAATACATTTGTAATCAAGCAAATAAGTTTTCTATAAAAACTTAAGAAAAATTCGTTTTCAATTAACAGCCAATTAAGTTTTCTATAAAAACTTACAAAATATATTTTCAATCAAAAATCTTATAAGCATTCTTTATAATCAATATGTAACAACACTCATATAAACGTAATCATATAGACATAAAATAATAACTCTAACATGTGTTCTCAATCTCTCAAAAATATAACATTCAATTTTATGAGGAAAGTGTTTTTCAAATTATTTCACAAATATGAGAAAACAAATCTTTAAAAAGATTTTCAATAAACATGCAAGATCCAGAGAAATTCTGATTTAAACATCATATAGCATCTAACACAAAATCAGAATATTTAGATCATAAAAATATTCAATAAAATTCGGATCTAAAAATCTAAGGAATTCTAGTTTTTGTAAAAAATTATTTCAGCATGAAAGTATATAAATTCTCTCTACAATAACACAATATTTTAGTCTCTAAAGTTATGAGATGATGTGCAAGATCATTGAGAATCCAAAACAAAAAACAGTATAAAGATGAAGTATAATGAACACAATGTGTGTAAAATAATATTCAATCTCTCTCTTAGATATTCTCTCTAATTCTCTATATTTTTCACTATAAAAATATTAAAACTTCTTGTGTTTCTCACTCTAGAAAATATAATCTGAATAGCTCTCAAAAAATCTAACTCCAATAAACTCTACAATGAGGTTTATATAGGTGAGAAAACAATATTCTAGAAACACTTAAATCAAGGGTTCAGATTAAAAGAAATTAATCAAAGGTCGAGATTAATTCGAGTTAAAACTAATTAACAAATTAACAACTTAAACTGATGCCACAAACTCAGTCGGTTATAAAAGATTCAAGAACCTAAAACCACTAAAGAAACAAACAAGGCAGTATAGGGTTTTAGTGTAACAAACTCTCTCCAACGGATCTATTCATTACAGCTGGCAAAGTCTAAAACCACTCTCTCTGATACACACCGGTTAAAACCATAAATGATACAGCTGGCATACAATCAGAAGTTCAGAACACTTAATCTCAGATCCAATGAGATTTTTTAAAAATAAACTGACAGTTAAAAGAATAACTGTACAACTAAGGTTTAAAAGCTTCTAAATGATACACTCGCCGAAAGCTAACACTAGCGTGAACAGGTAAGGGAGTGTTCAAAATGGTAGGAGCATATACATCCCATATGCTAAAATATATGATTTAAAACAAATAAACCTAAGGTCAATTCGCTGGTACAATTGGTAGCTGGTCTAGTCGCCGAAACCTATTCGGATAAGACTGAATCCTAAGGTAATAGCAGGTCATGGGAAAATCTAATAGAAAAAGAATAAGGACAAAAACTAGTGAGGAAGTAAGGGGTATTCATCATATATCTCGGATATAACAACTGACGAAAACAACTAAGGCTTCTCCTAAGGACGAAGCAGGTACAAGGGGTATCACCTAAACATTAAACATAAAATCTAATATAGCAACAGTACACTAGCAGGTGATTAGGACGAAAGTTAATTGACCCAAGGTCAAATCCTAAAGGACCAAAAACACTAACATGGGGACATGTCACACAAAGTGACGAAACCAACTAGATATCCTAATAGGTCTAGTCGCCAAAACTAGTAGCAGGTAAAGTACATGGGTATGGCCAAATTGTGAGGAATAATGAACAGGTACACTAAGTACACCTAGGGCCGAAATCTACTTAAGGCTAAAAGGATATAGCCACCACCAATTGCTTACTCGTAACATCTAAAGCCTCCTATATGGTCTAAACTTAAGGCTTTGGTCAAGTCACTTAAAAGTGACGAAAAGTTGGATTTAACCAACAGCAAAAGGACTTCAAAGGTTAAGTCTCCATTCTAATGACAAGTCACCATATGACCACAAAAGGACAAATCCTATACAAATCCAAGTGAGTCTTTAAAGTAAAAGACTACCAAACTTTTAACAGTTATGAACTAACTTTACCAAGGTAAAAGCAAAAAAAAATATTATTTCAAAAATTCATTTTAGTTTAAGAAAAATAATTCCGAAAATTATTTCAAAATAAGAAATTTATTTTAAATCGAAATTGCACCAATTTTATTTTTAAAAATTATTTTAAGAAAAATAATATAATTTCATTTTTAGAAAAATATTTATGCGCACAATTAATTAGACACACAATAAAAATCATAGATCAAGAAATATGCATGTGTGCCTAATGTGTCAAGTGCAAATGTGCAACATACGTGAATACCTTTACTCGGATATGTCGTTGAGTAGAGTCGAGGCATGTTGATGTCACAACCCGCCTAAAATAATAATGGGTGGCCAGCCCTATACTATATTAAATCAGGAGTTTCAGATGGTCCAGTCTTCACATCAACTGTCGTTACTATATAATATAGGACTAACTACCCGATATCATATAAGCGGGATGTGAAAATTTAAATAAAATGTGCAACAACCAACCAACACTACTACTAAAGAAAAGAAAGATGCATGAAAAAACTAAGATAAATGAAATGCTAGAAATAAAATGAAATAATTAACTACAACCGAATGTACTACAAAAGAAAGGCCCGAATAAGCTGTCGGGTCACAGCCAATACAATACCTGAAATGGAATAAATATAAACATGTATATAAATATCCCTTGGGTACAAACCCGATGTACAACGTGAATCCTACCTAGAATTTTAAAGAAGTAGGAAGTGGCTACATGAAACATCCCGCAACAGTCCGCACCTGTCACGGCTCCCAAGACTCTGGACAGAAAGTCATCCGGCATCCATGTGGTAGGATACCTGAGGTAATATATATATATACAAGGAGGAGAGAAAAGTAAACGGGTCAGAGCCCCGAATGTGAAAAATATTTAGCAAGTGTGTTAACCGTGCATAATAATTACCGGTGCACTTTATTTCATAATTAAAGTGAGACCGCACTCTCGTGGAACCCCAACTCACCTCTCATCTAAAGGCGCGCACCTATTCACATCCTCAAGTTTTAGTTAAATTACCCCCATATAATAAGGACAACCTAACTTATCATAGGCCTAGCCTATACCCACGAGAGCTACTTTCCCGTCATAATCTAAGGATCCTCCCTTTCTAATCCTACTAGATTATGATTACAACAATTATGCCATAATAGGCTTAATCGATTCCGATTTATAATTTAATTAATTATAATTCTTAATACGTTACCCCTATATATATATATATATATATATATATATATATATATATATATATATATACACATATATAGGCTAAAATATAAGAATTAATATTCTTAATATCATGCACATGGAATATTGGCAAAACCTCTCTCTGATCTCAAAATTGTACTACGTTTCGTGCGTGGGGAGTCTCGCAAAGCGAAATCCAAACAAGGAACCGCCCCGTTACACTACTCCTGACAAGGTCAAGACCAGAGATCCGAGATGCCACAATTAGAATTGCTTCTCTCAAATCTCGACATGGCACTCCGTTTCGTGCGTGAGGTGTCTCGCAAAGCGAAATCCAAACAAGGAACCACCTCGTTACACTACTCCTGGGCAATGTCGATCCTAGAGATCCATAATCCTTAACATACAATTTAATACTACCATTACTACCAAAACTTTAAACTACAGTACGAAAACAACTAAAAACCTCCAATAATATCCTTGGGATGATGTAACCGAAGTACTCCTTAAATACGATACATCAACCCCCAAATAATCTGGTACACCATAATCATGCAAGATGCACCCCAAAGAAATACCATATCCTTTCATCTAGGATATATAAATATATATATAGGTATTTTATTCTCACCATATATATATACATGCCATCATCCATAACCATGACCAAGTGTACATACCATATATGATGTACAGTGGCCATGCACATATAATACCCGGCTATATATAGCGCCGATAAAACTGCATCAATGCTATCATCTTCCCAAATTCCGACTCACGTAACAACTGGGGACCACCTGGTGGGGATCAACGACACCCACCTCGTGGTAACTCACACACACGACGTCCCGGGAAGCGGCCATAGTTCCAACCGGCAATGAGACGAAACATACCCACCACGTCTCACCCCAAAAATATATATCTATATCGTATAAAAACACAAGGGATGACTATGACCTGGGGAATATCCACACCCTGCTCTATATGTCAGGATGCTCACCCTCTGCGCGGAAACTTCCCAATGATAGCATGAGCGGGGTATGCTTAACCAAATAAGTATATATATATATATATATCGCTCACATACGCAATATACATACATCCATATGATACCATGTAATAAACCATCATATACGGTTTAAATATCCATACCATGTATGTCCACAACATAAATATATCCATATATTCATTTCCATACATAGATATATGTACATAGATTCACACATCGCTATATCAATATATATACAAACTAATTCTCGTTCATATGTATAAGATATATATAAACCCGTCTGTAAGTATACATAATCCTCAATATACAAGCCGTCACCACAATTTCCATTAAATATACCTCGATATGTGAATCCAATCCCTCACTTGTAACATATTCAATCATTTTTTCCTATGATAAATAGTCTCCCGAAACCATATGTATATATCTATACATATATATTCATCATTAGGGTTATCACCCAAGAGTTTGTGTAGGAATCCATCACTACACATTTCATCCATGTCCAACAGTACATAATTACCTTTAGTACTATATAACCGTAGGCACACACATGACTTAATAGTCTAAAACCTCTATTTATTCCAACCTCATTTCAAGTATTGGAATCTCAATGGTCATATCCCCATAATTACGTTGTAAACTATCCTAACTAGAATTTACGCTACCGCTTTCTAGTCGATAGTACGATCCCAGGCCGTTCCCAAAGTCACCTATGATTCGAATAAATCTCGGTAACCCTTACTCCTATTGAGTTATCAATTGTTCCTTACACTAAACATTTCTAAGGATATGAGACCCCTCACTCTTAAAGAGTATGCAACCACTCTCTTCCATTTGGCCCCAAATTATAACTTAATCATATCCTATCCTTATAAGGATTTGACATAAATGGCGGCCTAAAAATTCACAACATACATGGATATTTCTTATCCAATTATTCCAAGAAGTTCCCACTATCAGATACTAAGTGAGAAATCCCCCTATAAGTCACCAAAAGATATCTCTTACTTTATAAGAGAGAACCCCAAATCAGCAAACCCAACCTAAAAGGGTCAGAAGTCCGCCTAGATAAGCCTCTTAAAACAACCATTAAGGAGGCCTCTAAGAATAAACTCCAAAAGAAAGAGGGGGAGAACAACTCCAAACTTTGGGCTAAAAATAGGGGACCGGTCCACCGGTCCCAGACCCCCGGTCGACCGCGGATCCAAATTTTGCCTACGAAGAAAGGCAGTAGGCTTTTCCCTTAAGGCGCGGTCGACCGGTCCCCAGACCGCGGTCGACCGACCATACCAGTTGCCTTGGCCGATTTTCCATTTTCAGCAAAACCCACGAAAATAATACCCAAATATCATCACCAAGTCCCCAAATCTTTAACCCAATAATGTTATTAACAAGAAAACCCATCCTACATCTCATCCCAACCATTTATAGGTGATTAAACCATAGAATAACATTGATTTCAAGATTTAAACCCAAAAATCTAGGTTTTGGTATTTATACCCAAAAATCAATTTCTTTACCCCACAAATTATGAAATGAAATACACAAATAGCTATTTAGCAAGATTAAACACTTGCCTCAGATTTGTAGAGGTTGAATCATCCTCGATGTCGCGGTTGGGCCGGAAATCTCAAAACTTTTCTTCCTCTCTCTCTTCCTTTCTTCTTCTTTCCTTCTCTTCTTTCTCCCTCTAGGGCTTTTTCTCTCTTTCTCAAAATGAGAATGGCTTGATCCGTAAGTCTTAAATCCCTTAAAACAATAAACCCAATTTTAAATGTTAATACACACTTTAAATGACTCGTTTACTCCAATTCGAGCCAAAATAGCTTAAAAACATTCCGGAGCCGAAATAAGACCCAATGGCAGTCATTTTGACTATCTCGACCCTTCCGGGATCGATGGTACCCTCAAAAATATCATCCGGAATACTTTAAAATATTCTCTATTTTTGGGCCTCAATTCCCAAATTTTAAAATTCTCCAATGTAATTAAATTTTGTGTTCCCAAAATTTAATTTCTCAGTCTCCAAAAATAGAGGGTTGTTACAGTTGAGTCATCGAGTAACGTCGTAAGGTGTACCAAGAAGAAGGCTCGAACTAAAAAATATGTTTTGACACAATATCCAAATTAGTTGAAATGCCTAAATAATATAGACTCAAGTAAGTCAAAGATTTAGGGTGTTTCATCCTTTAATCATATGTGTCCAATTCAATTCTTTTGATAGTCGATTTTTGTAAGTTCGACCACATCCAGAGTCCATTTTCTCTCCTTTTTCGAAAAATCTCAAAAAAAATTCCTCTATTTTTTTTAAATATTTCCAAAAATCCCAAAAGATGTTTTTTCCATATTCTAAATGCCAAATATATTTTCCTTTTCTTATTTTCAAAAATTACAAAATATTTTCTTTTCTTTTGAAAAATATTTAAAAACTCAAAAATATTTCTCTCGTCATGGCTGAAGAACGTCCTTTACAGGAGTACTTTGGCCATTTCCAATTGTTTGATGTTAAACCCAAATCGAACCTCCATTCATTAATTCATGGCTTTAACTCTCAAACTCCCACCGTTGATACTCGTGTGTCATCCACGCCCACATATCCTACTCCACCGCCTCCGATGCATAGTGTCGACACATCCCATGCATCGCCGTGAACACACTTCTTTCTTGTCGATTACTTGTCCCATGAGTGTCCATTTATTTTGTCTCCATCTGAACCCACCATTGAACATGTGTATCCATATGACACTATTTTGGAACCACTCTCGACGTATTCTCACGACATATCCAATGCCGAAGGGTATGGGTACCCAAGCTATTCATGGAGGCCTGAACACCCTTCCATGCAATATGAATCCCAACACTATATTGTGGATCCTTACGATTTCCAACAATCGTCATCGCCACCTCGTGCACCTCATACCTATCAGTCCCCTTACTATGCTCCTCGTGCTGATCAACCTTTTGTCTCTCACGGAGCTGCTTTTTCCGTGTATGACCAACTTGACCCCATTACCCACACTTCATATGAGTATTCTCCACATCCTAGTGTTTCTAGCGGGTTGTTTCCACCTTTACCACCACCACCTCCATCCACTACCACTTCCTCACCACCTTGCACATCCGCTCTCGAGAGCCTCTTGCAAAAGTTCGCGCACACTCTTCAATCTCAAAATGAATCCATTCAAAGGCTTGAACACCGATTAAATGAATTTGAGTGTGCGAACGAGTCGGATTTTACCCCAAGTCAACCCATTGTTGCACCCGTGTTGGATGATGATGTGTCATCTTATGCCACTGATTTTGAGTGTGACCAACCCTATCATCCTGAGAATCTTGAAGTTGAAACCACCCTATGGTCTGGGCCCCAAGTTGACAATTGCGTTGACATATCCATTGATTGTGAGACTGATTCCACACCGCCCTACCCTATCAAACCCACCATTGAGGTTCTCCTTTACCATTCCATAGAATCCTTATTTATGCCCGATCCTACACCTTTTGATACTTTCCTGTGTGTTCCCGAGGAATAAATTCCTTATAGGTTAGCTCCGACTACGAGTGCTTCCCACTGTCCTAAGATTGAATCTGAGATGGTTTCTATCTCTCTAGATATGGATTATGTACCACCATGCTTGTCTCCCATTGAGTCATATATTAATGTTGATTCTTTTATCTCGAATTTGGATGCCTCGTTCGCTTTTTCCACCACTTCGAATGGTGCCTTTCGGGTGGATAAGTTGATCACTCCATCATTTACTTTCCCACCTCCTCCTTCGCGTGCCCTTGAGGATCACTCTGAGACTCATGAGGAGTGTGTATTCCCCACTCTCGAGTTTGATCATCTACCCCTACCCTTAATCCCACCCAACCCTCCTATTGTCCATACCACACCACCACTTGGTTTGGACATTGTTATTGCGCCTCATATGTTCACATCTACACATTTAGGTCCTCACATACACCCACCCTCCACCCTTGTGATCCACGACCCCATTTGTGCACTTTTCATCAACCCCACCATCCGTGTGAGTATTCATGCTACTCTCCCCATATGTGACACTGAGCTTGTTACTTTATGCACACCACTTCCTTATGGTGTTGTTTTTTTCCAGCTATCCCTCCCTGGTGAGTCACGGCGTGACCATTATCATCATCCATTTATAGAATGGTTGTGCACTTTCTATGAGGCCCACCCATTCACTATTTCCATCCATATGTCGCTCCCCATTCAATTGGAGCATTATTCTTATAGGGCCCTTATTACCCTCACCTTTCGGCTCAATAAGGCCCGTGATCGTTGCTTATTCTCCCCTACCTTTCTCATCCTCACCCTAATACCCACCCACCCATGGTCCACCGATGCTTTGCATCGTGTGATGAACTTTTCCATACAAGTGCATTAAATTCTTTTAGCCTTTATCTAACAAGACTGATGCTTTAGTCTTGTTTGGGGGTGATTATCATCACCCGATTTTTCTGCCACCTCGTGCTTTCATAGTTCTTATCTTTAGGGTGAGATTGGTTTGGTCTGGTCTGGCTGAAGACATTAACTTAGCGCTATCGGGAGGCAACCTATCGTTCATTGTTTCTACATATGAGTCTTATCCTGTTAGGGGTGGTGTTTCACATCACCCAATGATTTTCACATGATTTCTAGACTTGTACATATTTTTATATCGCATATGTTCTTCAGGTTTCATGGTACATTATGGTAATATATTTCCTCCCTTGTGCTTCTCAATTTTTTATATGTAGGTTTAAACATCGAGGACGATGTTTGTTTGGGGGTGGAAAACTTATCAAAATCGTGCCTCTTTTGAAAAAAACCCAGAAACAAGTGATTTTAAAATTTTTGTGCAGTTAAAAATAATTTTTTATGACATGAATTGTCTATCATCCCTCTTTAAGAAATCTCGAAATACGTGTGTTTGACCCAAAAATTACGCTTTTAATCTTAAATTAATTAATGCATCTTAAACCGTACTTGCATTATGAATTCTTAAACTCAAAAATTTTAAACTATCACGTTTACAATCAAAAGTTGAAGAGTAACTAAATTCTCAAGAGAGACTTAAAAGATCACTAGTGGCGACTTAAACCCGTGAGATTTGAGCTTTTCACATTTTTAAGGGTTTTTACGTATCTTCGAGTCACAAGTTGACTCAACTTTCTTTGGATACCACACTTAGTTGTTGCATGATCTCATTATTTTTAAAATTTGGCTCAATCACTAAGAATGGCATTGCTTTCGAGTTGTAAGAAATATTTGTCTTGTAGTTTTTCCCGAGCATTAAATCGATTGTATAATACACTTGCCATTTTCCCTTATCACATCATCATTCACTCATTTTCCATATTCCCTTATCCATATATGTCCCATATACCGTTGACTTATCAATTTCCCATCACTACCATCATTTTTTAGAAAAAGAATGTTTGAAATTTTCCATGTAAATTGTCTTCATTTGTGTTATGAAAAGAAAAATGCATCGCAATAAAAAAAGAGAAAAAGAAAAAAAATAGAAAAATGAGAAAAGATAGAAAGAAGAAAAAAATAAATATGACGAAAAGAAAGCATGCGATCATAAATAACAAAAAATGAAGACATTAGTTATTCTTGTGTCACACTCTTCTCAAAACACTTCCGTCATATCATTCATCTTCTTCATTTTCCCTCATACCTTACATAAATCAGATTTTTCACCCCTTGGTGACGTGTTCGAGCAAACGAGAAGTTTATATGGTGAATAACTCGACATTCTCGACATAGTGGTTATCGTTCCTTCACGAGATCAGTTTTTTTTCATGTACCAGAAATTTCTTATAAAGTGTATGAGACATTTGAACTTTTTTACATTTACTCACATACTCACACACTAGAGAGATACACTTACCCAATTCTCAGAGAGTTCGATTCAGAGAGACATATCCCAAGAGAATTGAAGTCAAAGTTTTGATTCTATAAAGGCGATCTAAGAATTACTCAAATGATATTTAAGATTGTTTTACACTAACACACGCTGAGTTTTAGGAAGGATTACGCTTTTGGTATTAAGTAATTTTATATCTCATTTTGATAGTTGAATACGGTGTCCCTTGACGTCCTTTTAAGTTGGGTTGTATAGCGTTTCATTATCAAAATAAAAAACTGTATTTTAACAAACTTTCGAATTTTGTGGGTATATTCACTACAAACCCTCACGAGACACCACTTGTCCTCTAGGGCAACCTATAAGTTTAATGACTTGTTGCACATGCAAAGTGCAATCTCCAGTGCCTGTGAAAGTGGCACACTTTGGTTACTTATCTGTGTTTTCTCTCTATTTTTGCTCGAGAACTAGCAATGTTCTATTTGGGGGTGGTGTGATAAGCACCCAAAAGTGTATAATTTATGCCCCGAATAGATGCATTTTAGTCGCTCATTTTTAATAAAGTTGACCTTATATTCATATTTTATCAATTTTGCAGGTCGATGTGCTGTCGCAATACAAATAGTGCTAAATCGGCGTAATTACGACAAAACAACAGTCAAATGCGTTAAACGAAGAAATCAAAGCGTCCGTGAAGTCAGAAATCTTATTTGAGCTTGCCGAGATCATTTTTGATGCCCCAAACCAAGCCTAAACCCACACTGAACCCCGTGTGTGTTGTGTTTGTACTTTTACATTTTTAGATTTTTATTTGAGTCGCTTTTATTTTTAAATTTATTTAGAATTTGGTAGAATTTATTTTCAATTTATTTTTATTTTTATTAGTTTTTAATTATAGTCATTATTTTTAGTTTTGCTAGATTTTATATTTTTACGACTTTAGGTTTTATTTTTACGTTTTTGTAGTTTTTATTATTATTATTTGAGTTTTATTTTTAATAGATTTTATTTATTTTTAGAGGTTTAATTTTTTATTTTAGTGCGTCGAGAATTTGTTTTACTTTATTTATGTTTGTTTTTAGTTTTTAGTAAGTTTATTATTATTTTTGTTTTATTTTATTTTATTTTATTTTATTAGTTTTATTTTTTAGTCGTGTTTATTTTTTAGAGATTGTATTGTGTGTCGTGTTATTTTTATATAGGGAGTTTTATTTTTAGTTTAGTTTATTTTTTTAATTTTTAGTTTACTTGTTTTTATTTTATTAGGTTTATTTTTATTATTTTTTTATTTTATTATTTTATTTTATTGGGGTACAAATCAAACACACACCCCCAAATCTCATACAAACTCCTACACCTAAAACAAATCCCCCCCCCCCACCCACATCTAACTACCATACACTCTCCCACACTGGACCAACTCACATACCCACACCTCTACCATTCCTACACCTTACCACACACCAACCCTCCTCACCATCTTCAACCTCACACCCACTTTCTCTCTCCCAAACTCCATTAACCCAACTACCAAACAACTTACTATCTAAACACATAATCCAACGCCATTTCCAAACCCACATCTTCCCCGAAACCCGTAGCGACTCTTGCCTACTGAAACCGAACCCGTCGCGACCCAATACCGTCAAAGTCGCCCAACCCCAACGGCCTTGTACCCAAAACCATTCCGGCGAAACACCAAACCCGCCGGTGACCCCTCCAAACCCGCCGGCGTTACCCTCCAAAAACGTGCCCAACACCGACCCGCACGCCATTGGAAGATTCCGACCCGAGTTCATCACTACCCATTTCTCCATACATGCCAACAACAAAAAAAAGGAGCCCCAAAATTAGTTGCCAAATCTAAAAATAAACCCACGTGAGTATAATTCAAATCCATCCAAAATGTCTTTGACTTGGCCAAAGAAAATCCCAAAAATCTCTCAAGAAGAAAACAACATCGTGGGTTATATTATAAAGAGGCATCAACTCATTTTTAAAGGGACCACTCTCATATCAAACACATAGAGAGAGACTGCATATAGAGAGAGAAACAATGTATATTATGTACATAAAAAAATTCCAAAAAAATAAAAAAAATTAATTTAGTGTTAGAATAAATTTTATGTTTAGTTTTTATTTTTATTTTGTAATCAAGTGTTGAAAATTGTAAAGAAGTTGGACGCATGTGAAAGAGCATTTCAAGACCTATTTGTGAAAAAAAAAACGTTAAAGTAGTTGATAATCTCACCATTCTTTCTTTAATGGTTCACTAATTGAGTTCATTTTGAAATATTCTACATGAGCATGATTTTCAACGTTGTTTTGACTCGAGAAATGATCATAGGACCTCTTTGTTAATACACCCATATTAACCTTTACCTCGCCCTTTATTTTCCCTAGTCACCCCCCTTGAGCCTAAATGTTAACCTTTCATTTCAAAATTCAAAATTTCATAACCAACTCTATATTGAAGTTTTTAAATCATACAAACACCTTCCATACCTTTGTTTGGAATGGAACTTGGGATTTAATGATGACTTTTTCTCGTAGTTGCAATTAAGCACGTGAGTTGACTTTTATTCTCGATAAATATATAAAAAATTGAGTGAGAAAAGGAAGTGGAAAAAAAATAAAAAAATTAAACAAAAGAAATAGATTGAAAAAAGTAAGAATCATGTATTGTTTAGAGAATAATAATGAAAGCTATACTCCGATGTGATATCCAATGCTTTATATGAAAATTATATTCCAATTTTGTAATTGCACGCGATTTTTCATTTGTCTCGAGTATTCTCCCTGGACACTTTAATATGTAAATCTCCCAAAATACTCATATTCTCGGGCTTGTGGTTATCGGTTCGTCATGCGTGCATTGCGTTATCTTTATTTTTTTACGTATTAAGTGAATGAAAGAATAAGTTTTAGTGAATTCCAAGGACGAAATTCCTTTTGCAGGGGGGAGATTGTAATACCGCATATTTTTGTATATATATAATTCAAAATATTATTAGATAAATTGTCGTACTTATTTATAAATTTTATTTGTGAATTAAAAACTAATTGTGCGAGATTTTATAGATTTTAATGCAATTATTTAAATAATATATGGATTCAGTAAACCAAGTGTGAAACATATTTATATGAACTTATTTTAATTAAAGAAAAATGATGTAAAATTTATTATTTTTTTATTTGATTAATTTTTGCAAACTAGTTAACATGCGACAAGTTAAAACAGGTGGACATCATTATTTATTTTTACTTTTTGGTATTGGAAATACTACACAATATAATTTAGATATATTTTAAGTTATCTTTAATAATAAAATGAGAAAAAATAAATTAAATGGATATCAGTTATTTTGTCGCTAATAAGGATTAGTGTGCTAGTTTAATGACATTAAAGTATATGACTAAAATTGACAGCGGAACCTAGTGAGGAAATTTTTCATATTTTCGAAGTGCCACGCGGACAATTTCAATTAGCGTTATTATTTAACAAATGAAGTTTACCCTCTATAAACTTTGTTTCCCAAATATTAAAAGTAAGTTAATGGAATAAGGCTGTTTATATTCCAAACTAGGTATATTTGTAAAAAAAACATTCAACTTTTATAATTGAAGCCGAATCAATTTCTTAAATGGAGGAATGACACCCCAAATATGGGATAACAATCGCCCAACTACACAAAAAAAAAAGATAAAAGGAGAGGGCGAAGATTTCGTAAAGGAGGCCGAAGATACTCTATCTCTCCGAGCTAAGACGTAACCTTTTCCCCACTTTTACCCAATTCCACCTACAGTTCATCAAATTCTCCTCACCCCTTTCTTTTATCTTTTGAAAATCTCTACAACACAAAAACATCATCATTCCTTTTTTAACCCTCCTTAAGCCATATCTTTAACAAAGTTAGAGAATTCCTCTAATAGTTCTCTCAGGTGACATTTCTTACTCATGCAAGTTTTTTCTTCATTTTGTTGTATATGAGCTATAAACAATTGTTTGATTTATATTAGTAACGAATGTTAGTATTATTAATTTTTATGGTGAATGTTATTTAATTAGCTTATATTAATTTATGTTAATTATAAAATTCCAGTATTTGTTGTTTAATATTGCATTATTATACCTTATTATACCTTTAAAATGACATTATTAGATGTTAATGAGGATGTTTTAATGTTAGTTATTATTATCATTTGGCTCTACAATTTTCAAGATTTTTATTAAATTTCTTAAATCGTCCCATCTTTTCAATCTCCATTACCCAGACAGAAACCTAAAGATTCTCACTCCTCAATTTCTTGACCACCGAAATTGATTATTTGTTATCCCTAATGCATAACGAGGACAAATTCAAAGAATATTAGAGTTTTTATGGGGGAATTTATAATGGGATAAATAAATTGGAAATAATTATTTCACTAACATTTTAAAGTTGGTAATAGAATTTTTAGAGTTATTAATATAAAATTACAAAATTATTTTAAATAATAATTATTTTTTCTCAGGAGTTCATATATCACAAACACTCAAAGATCATTACCATATTAATATTATTTATAAGTAATATTTTTTTATACATGTGTGTGTCATTTGAATGGGTGTTTTTTCTTTTCTTTTTAATAAATTGTACAAGATCAACCTTAATATTGCTTTGGGGATTGATGGAAACTATACCTTTAATATACCTCGTAATTTCACTGATTTTATTTAATAAGATTAATTAAATTAAATGAGAATTAATTAGAAATTAATTCGGATTTAAATACTAGCGAGACGTGAGTTGGTATTTGATTATGATGATAATATTGGGTATTACTGAGTATATACGGTAATATATGATTATGGAAATTATTAAAATTGTCGCGAGTCATAAATATGACAATTTGGGAAATTAAGTTAGGACGCACTTGTTAGTCGCATCAGGAAGTAATTTAATTAGATTAAAAAGTAAATTATAATTCTATCGACCGTATGGTCATTTTAAATGCGCCAACGTGTCCGGATGGGTCGAGATAGTCAGAAAATACTAGCCGGGAGTTTAGTTTGGGTCCCGGAGCACTTTTAGGCCAAACCGGCAACCCGGGAGGGTATTTTGCTCATTTTAAAATTTAAGGAAATAAGACCCACGAATTTGAGGGTTTATTTAATTGTTATTGGAAATGCCATTAGGGCCATTATCAGCCAAAAACGGAATAGTGGGCTACGTGAGTTAGAGGAGAAGTTGCAGGAGGTTTCCAAACCATAGCCACCACCTACCACCACCAAATCTTGACGGAATTGAGATTGAAAAGAAGTAAAGAACCAACCCTCGGACACCATCAATGATTCTGAACATCAAACTTAAGGCAAGTGATTTAATTCCATTAGTTTTCAGCGAATATATCTTCCATGTTAGTGTAGAAATTGATTTTAGTCTTGAAATATGATAAAAACCCATGAAATTTGAGGTAGAACTATAAATCTTGGATAGGAATTGCATGTAGATTAGTTCTGGATGAAATTCAGTAACCAAAATATAACCCTTGATGAATTAAGAACGGATTTAAGAAGAGAAATATCATGATTCTTGAAGAAAATAAAAAACTAGTGTTTTTATGAAGATTTGATCCATGTAAGGTTAATTGTTGATGATGTAATGGTTTTGGGACGTTAAAAATATTGTATTTAGGTAGTATAATGATTCTACATCCTTAGTTGAGAATTTCATACCTTGTAATGGAGTTTTGGGACAAATCTGGGACTGAAAAATGTAGCAGTCCGTAGCCTTATCTGGTGCGATCGATCGATTGACATTCATAGGTCGATCGATCGACCACCATCGATCGATCGACATCCCAGGGTCGATCGATCGACCTTCCCATAAATTGTGATATTTTTCCCCTTATTGAATTTTAGCAATTTCGACCCTAGAGAATTATAGGTGGGGACCTTGTGAATAGTTTTAGATTTAAGGAAGACCAGTAGGCAAGTATATGAGACCCTAATTATTATTAGAATTAAAATGGGAGTTATGTTAGACCTAATAAGGTTCGACGAGTGAGGTACTATTAAAGACTGCGATTAAATGAGTTAAATCTATATAGTTGATAATATAAGGTTAGTGGCAGAAATATGGACCATAAGAGTATTGGATTAAAGTGTGGGATTAATAGGAGACTTAGTAACCTTTATGAGATAGGTTTTAAGTACTTGAAACTACGACGTGAGATGTGTCGGTGGACTATATTATATAACTATCCGGAAGTATAAAAATGTACTAATTGGATTAATGGTATAGGGATTGAGAACATACCTTTAATAATAATATAAATTATCTAAGTTGTGAGAATGCTTAGTATATGGATTTAAATGTGTATGACATACCTACCATACTTGATATCACGGGAGGTCGGTTTTCGAAACAGGGCCATCTAATCTTTGTGTGCCTACGAAGGTATTTAGATTGGTACCTTAAGGACATATGGATGTGAATGACTTATTTGTGAGTTGATAAGTCAGTTGACCATGGGAGCGTAGGTATGTGCATGACCCATGGGTTTGTGAACTATGTTCGTCTCCAATATGTGAAATTTTGCTTATTAAAACGGTTCCTAATAGATTCAGAATACGTAGTCCTTATGTACGTGATGTACTAGGATTCGATAGCAGAGTATGTGTGCACCGCAACTTAGCCTAGGGGTGCCCTAATTATATAATTATGTTGAAATTTATATATTGGTAATGATAACAGACTCCTTGTTGATGTGGGTGGATATCCTTATTAATGTGTGTGAATAATTGCAACACTTTGAGTAAAGTAGAATTGAGAATTTCCTATATGAGTTAATATAAATTAATCTGTGAGATAAAAAGGTGGATTCACATAAGTTAGATTGGAATGTCTTGAACAAACCCCTATATTATCATGTGAGGACGGGTTGCAGTATAGACTAGTTAGTTAGCGGCATGACAAGGATGGGTTATGGATATACGTTAAGCATGCACATTAGTTGAGAGGTGAGAAACTCATGTGAGAGCATGAAACTAACATGTACTTAATATTCATTGTTTAATCTAATTAAACACTTGCTATATTTGCAACTGTTTTCACATCGGGCTCTGACCCGTTTGCTTTCAAATCTATTTTCTTGAAAAACCTTTTAGGTGCCCAGCCACAGGGACGCAAAGCTTAGGAGTTCCATTTCAGTGACGTGCTGTAGCTGCTGTAGAAGTTACAGGATTTTGGATGATAGATGCCTCCACATTCTATATTGATTCCATTTCAGAATTATCCAGTTATTAGGGCATGTCGCCCCATTTCTTTTAGAGACAGTTTTATCATACTCAGTTTCATTGCAGTTTTGGAGTTAATTCATTTATTATTTAGACATTGTATTTGGTTTGATTCAGTATTTGGGATTATTTAGAGGAGTGTTACTCCAGACTCATTTATTATTCCATTATTATTTTTCATGATTGTGATGTGATGGTGGTATCATTTAGCTAAGAATTTTAATTGGTTGCATGTTAATTTAATTTAATAAATTTTGACAATTCACTTTTTAAATATTAGGTGGCTAGTAATTGTTTAAATAAATGTTTTCGACAGTGATGCTATGAACTGAACCAACTTGACATTTTGTATTAATTTGAATAAAGGAGTAGCTACCCAGTATTTAATTAGTCGGGGTGTCACAGCAGTCTCAATTTGTTTTGGGGTTTTATAGCGTTAGCATCTAAACGGTTGACTTTCTTGTATGTTTATCACATCAGTTCTTAAAAATTTATAATGAACATTCAATTTGTGTTTTACTCCGCCTTTATATAAAAAAAACATCGGTTATCCTTTTGATTTTATATTAATTTTAAATTTATAGTTGAAAAGTATAAGAAGTTATTAAAAAATTATTTTATAAGTCGCAAGCGCATCGCGCGGGTTGCATGCTAGTATATTATAAAGTTAAGAAAAATTAAGCGAGGAAGATGATGGGACTCATATCGGTCCGACTTTACATGTATTTTAAAAGTTGAATTTTATCAAAAATTTAAAAATTTAAGTTGGGTAGAATATTAGTTGGTAGATGAGTTGTTAGCCCACTTAATGAGAATATTTATGTGGGGATTTGAAAGGTTTTATGAAAATTGAAGGGAGGAAGAGTGGGGTACAAGTCTTAATATTTTTAAAGGGATTAGGTTTACTTTAAACCTATGTACAAATATATAAAAATGCGTTAGATTTTGTGTAATTTAGACACCTTTCAGTGAGAGAAATATAGAGAATTGAGAGAGAAAATGAGAGAAAATAAAAAAGAACTCGGGAGATAGTTTTATAGGAGAAATGAAATGATTTATTTTTAGATTAAAAGGAATAAAATGATGATAATTATTTATAAGTTAATATTTGGAAGCATTTTAGCAGTTTGATTTGGCATTTTTAACTTCTACGGTTTAAGATAGTTTCGTACTCTCGTGGTTTATTTGTGTACTTATCATATTCTCCTACGTTTGTATATGTGATACATGCTTGTTGTGTATTTTATATTTTATAACTTTGTGTATGAATATTCATTTGGTTGCACACATGCTATGTGATTTGTTTTCATGCCGTGTAGTTTGGGGTAACATAATTAGAATAATTTACTTGTGTGTTGGGATTAAAATTCTGGGTGGAGAATTTGTACTCATATTTTGAAAAACAAATTATTTATATTCTTGATTAAATAAGTAGAGTGATTTAATTAAATTAAAATTTTATAGGAGGATGCATAGGCATCCCTTAGCCAAGCCACCCGTGATACAATTGTAATAACCCTTGACTTTGGAGACTCAGAAATTAAATTTTTGGGAAAATAAAATTTAATTAAATTGGAGAATTCTAAAATTGGGAATTTAAGTCAAAAAATAGAGGGCATTTTAAAGTATTCTGGATGATGATTTTGAGGGTACCATCGATCCCGGAAGGGTCGAGATAGTCAAAATGATTGTCATTGGGTTTTATTTCGGCTCCGGAATGTTTTTAAGTATGTTTGGCTCGAATTGGAGTAAACGAGTCATTTAAATTGTGTATTAACATTTAAAATTGGGTTTATTGTTTTAAGGGATTTTAAGTCTTATGGATGAAGCCATTTCTCATTTGAGAGAAAGAAAGAAAAAGCCCTAGAGGGAGAAAGAAGAGAGAAAGAAGAAAAGAAGAGAGAGAGGAAGAAAAGCTTGGAGATTTTTGGCCCAACCGCGACATCGAGGACGATCCAACCTCTACAAATTTGAGGCAAGTGTTTAATCTTGCTAAATAGCTATTTTTGTATTTCATTTCATAATTTGTGGGTTAAAGAAATGGATTTTGGGTATAAATATCAAAACCTAGATTTTTGGGTTTAAATCTTGAAATCAATGTTTATGTATGGTTTGATGACATATAAATAGTTGGGATGAGATGTAGGATGGATTTTCTTGTTACAAATATTATTGGGTTAAAGATTTGGGGGCTTGAGGATTATATGTGAGTGTTTGAGGATTGTGGGTTTGCTGAAATTGGAAATTCGGCCAAGGCAACTGGTATGGCCGGTCGATCGCGGTCTGGGGACCGGTCGACCGCGCCTTAAGGGAAAAGCCTACTGCATTTCTTCGTAGGCAAAATTCGGACCCATGGTCGACCGGGGGTCTGGGACCGATCGACCGGTCCCCTGTTTTTAGCCCAAATTTTGGAGTTCTCTTTCTTCCCCTTTTTCTTTTGGATTTTATTCTTAGGGGCTTCCTTAATGGTTGTTTTATGGGGTTTATCTAGGAGGACTTCTATCCCTTTTTGGTTGGGTTTATTGATTTGGGGCTTTCTCTTATAAAGTAATAGATATATTTTGGAGACTTATAGGGGGTCTCTCACCTAGTATGATAGTGGGGACTTCTCGGAATTTTTGGAGAAGAATATATCCATGTATGTATTTGGAGTTGTGTATAGAGATTTTAGGGAAACCTCATTGGGATTGAGAATCCTACTTATAGACCGAAAGTAAGTATAGATGCGATGTGAGGATAAGAACTCTTAGAGAGAGTTGCGAGGGTATGTTGTGAAATTCTAGGCCAACCTTTATGTCGAATCCTCATAAGGATAGGATATTATTAAGATACGATTTGGGGCCAAATGGAAGAGTATAGTTGCATACCCTTAGAAATGATAAAACTTTAAGAAATAAATCTGATAGGTCTTAGACTAGGGGATTCACAAAAGTGATTGAACCATAGTCGAAATCGAGAGAAATGGGATTATTTGATGAAGGTAAGATTGAGCTTGAGGCTTATAGACTATTAGTGATGTGTATACCGATAGTCAAAATGATTGCTAGATTCTTTAATTTACTCTCGGATATAGATGGTATGTGTAGTAATGGTTTACTACACTAAACTTTGGGTGATACCCCTAATGTTGGGTATATATATATATATATATATATATATATATATATATATATAT
This sequence comes from Sambucus nigra, assembly GCA_949130495.1. Lineage (NCBI taxonomy): Eukaryota > Viridiplantae > Streptophyta > Magnoliopsida > Dipsacales > Adoxaceae > Sambucus > Sambucus nigra. The sequence continues at coordinate 95,523,069 of OX422220.1, forward strand.
ATATATATATATATATATATATATATATATATATATATATATATATATATATATATATATATATGTCCGTATGTTGTTTGGGAGACTATTCATCATAGGAAAAATGATGGAATATGTTTCAAGTGAAGGATTGTATTCACATATCGAGGTAAATTAAATGAGTTTGTGGTGACGGCTTGTATATTGAGGATTAGGTATACTTATAGCCAAGTGTATATAGATATCTTATACACATGAATGAGAATTAACTTGCATATATAGAAATATGGATATGTGGATATATTTGTGTATATATCTGTATAAATATGAATATATGGATATATTGATGTTGTGGTCATACGTGGTATGGATATTTAAACCGTATATGATGGTTTAATGTTTAATTATATGATTGGATCATATGAATGTATATATATTATGTATGTGAATGATATATATACTTATTTGGTTACGCATACCCCGCTCATGCTATCATTGGGAAGTTGCGCACGTAGAGGGTGAGCATCCTGGTTAGAAAAGCAGGGTGTGGATATTCCCCAAGTCATAGTCGTCCCGTGTGTTATTATGTGATTTACATTTTTATATTTTTGGGATGAGACGTGGTGGTATGTTTCGTCTCATAGCCGGTTTGGAGCTATGACCGCTTCCCGGGACGTTGTGTGCGTGAGTTTACCACGAGATGGGTGTCGTTTAGTCCCACCATGGTGGCCCCAGTATTTCTACGTGAGCTGGGCACTGGGAAGATGATAGCATTGATGCAGTTTATCGGCCCTATATATAGCCGGGTATTTATTTGTGCATGGCCTTTGTACATCATATATGGTATGTATACATGGTCATGGGATTGGATGATGGTGTTTATATATATATGGTTAGAATGAAATGCCTATATATATATTTATATATCCTATAGATGAAAGGATATAGAATCTTTGTGGAGTACATCTTGGATGATTATGGTGTACTAGATGGATGGGGGTTGATGTATCGCATTTAAGGAATATTTCTGTTACATCATCCTAAGGATATCATTGGTGATGTTAGTTGTAGTAGTAGTATAATATTGTATACATGGCATTATGGATCTCTAGGATCTACATTGTCCAGGAGTAGTGTAACGGGGTGGTTCCTTATTTGGATTTCGCTTTGCGAGACACCCCACACATGAAACGCAGTGCAATGTTGAGATTGGAGAAAAGTTCTGCCAATTATGGTATGTACGGCATTATAGATCTCTATGATCGACATTGTCAAAGAGTAGTGTAATGGGGTGGTTCCTTGTTTGGATTTCTCTTTGCGAGACGCCCCACGTACGAAATGTAGTACATTGTTGAGAGTAGAGAGAAGTTCTGTCGATATTTATGTGTGGGATAATGGATCTCCAGGATCGACGTTGACAAGGAGTAGTGTAACGGGGTGGTTCCTTGTTTGGATTTTGCTTTGCGAGACACCCCACGCACGAAACGCAGCGCAACGTTGAAATGGGAGGGAAGTTGTGTCAATAATAATTTTGCCTGCTTGTTAATTCGAAATGAAATCATATGTTTCTACCCAAATACATATGGGTAATTTATTAAGATTTATAATTGGTTAAATTATAAACCGGAATCCATTAAGCCTAATATGGCATCTATGTTTGTAAAAATAATTAAGTGTATTTAGAAAGAGTGGGTTCTGGAGTTAGGGTAGTAAGGCAAATCTCGTGGGTGTAGGCTAGGCCTCTGACAAGTTAGGTTGTCCTTATAATTGGGGTAATTTAACTGATAAAATTGAGGACGCGAATAGGTGCACGCCTTTAGATGAGAGGTGAGTTGGGGTTCCACGAGAGTGCGATTCCACTTTAATTATGAAATATGTGCATCGATATTTATTATGCACGGTTTACACACTTGCTAAATAGTTTTCATAACTCGGGATCTGACCCGTTTACTTTTCTCTCCTACCTGTATATATATATATATACTATTACAGGTGTCCTACCGCATGGAAAAACAAGCCGTTAGAGGGTGAAAACCCAAACTAGCCCCCAAACGACCCCGTAAGAGGAGCGAACACCTCGCACGGGACCAATGTAACTTTTACGAACTAACCGCATAGTCCCGGGTCTCCCGATTTGAGAATATGACGATAATTTGCAAAAATCAACACTTAAACCTAGAAACAAGCCTTCAAAGGGTGAAAACCCAAACCAGTCCCCAAACGACCTCATAGGAGGCATGAACACCTCCCGCGGGACAAATATAACTTAGAGGAACTGACCGGGTAGTCTCGGGTCATTCTGTTTAAGAATATGATGAAAATTTGTAAAAATAAACCCTTAAACCTAAAAACAAGCCGTTAATGGGAGAAAACTCAAACTAGCCCCCAAACGACCCCGTAGGAGGCACGAATACCTCGTGCGGGACAAATTTAACTTGTAGGAACTGACCGCGTAGCTCGGGTCTCTCAATTTGAGAATATGACGCTAATTTCCAAAAATACAATTAGACTTAAAAGCATGCCGTTAAAGGGTGAAAACCTAAACCACCCACCAAACGCCCCCGTAGGAGGCACGAACACCTCACACGGGATCAATGTAACTTGTAGGAACTGAACGCGTAGTCTCGGGTCTCCCCGTTTGAGAATATGATGATAATTTTCAAAAATCAACACTTAAACTTAAAAACATGTCGTTAATGGGTGAAAACCTAAACCAACCCCCAAACGGACTCGTAAGAGGCACGAACACCTCGCACGGGACCAATGTAACTTGTAAAAACTGACCGTGTAGTCCCGGGTCTCCAGATTTTTCCATAAAAATCAACACTTAAACTTAAAAACAAGCTGTTAGAGGGTGAAAACTAAAACCATCCCCAAAACGACCCCATAGGAGGCACGAACACCTCGTATGGGACCAATGTAACTTGTCGGAACTGGCCGCGTAGTCCCGGGTCTCCTGATTTGAGAATATGATGATACTTTGCAAAAATCACACTTAGACTTAAAAACAAGCTGTTAAAGGGTGAAAACCCAAACCAGCCCCCAAACGACCCCGTAAGAGACACGAACACCTCCCATGGTGCCAATGTAACTTGTTGGAACTGACCGCGTAGTCCCAAGTCTCCCGATTTGAGAATATGGCAATAATTTGCAAAAATCAACACTTAAACTTAAAAACAAGTCGTTAAAAGGTGAAAACCCAAACAAGCCCCCAAACGACCCCGTAGAAGGCACGAACACCACGCACGGGATATACATAACTTAGAAGAACTGATCGCGTAGTCTCGGGTCTTCCGATTTGCGAATATGATGATAATTTGCAAAAATAACACAGAGACTTAAAAATAGGCCGTTAAAGGGTGAAAACCTAAACCAGCCACCAAACGCCCCCGTAGGAGGCACAAACACCACATATGGGACCAATGTAACTTGTAGGAACTGACCGCGTAGTCCCGGGTCTTCCCATTTGAGAATATGATAATAATTTCTAAAAATCAACACTTAAACTTAAAAACAGGCTGTTAAAGGGTGCACACCTAAACCAACCCCCAAACGGACTCGTAAGAGGCACGAGCACCTCGCATGGGACCAATGTAACTTATAGGAACTGATTGCATAGTCCCGAGTCTCCGAGTTTGAGAATACGATGATAATTTGCAAAAATAACACTTAAACTTAAAAATAAGCCGTTAGAGGGTGAAAACCCAAACCAGCCCCCAAACGACCCCGTAAGAGGCACGAACACCTCGCACGAGACCAATGTAACTTATAGGAACTGACCGCGTGGTCCCTGGTCTCCCTGTTTGAGAATATGATGATAATTTGCAAAAATCAATACTTAAACCTAAAAACAAGCCGTTAAAGGGTGAAAACCCAAACCAGCCCCCAAACGATCTCGTAGGAGGCACGAACACCTCGCGCGGGACAAATATAACTTGTAGGAACTGACCGCGTAGTCTCGGGTCATCCGATTTACAAATAAAAATCAACACATAAACTTAAAAATAAGCCGTTAGAGGGTGAAAATCCAAACCAGCCCCCAAATGACCCCATAAGAGGCATGAACACCTCGCACGAAACCAATGTAACTTGTAGGAACTGACCGTGTAGTCTCGGGTCTTTTGGTTTAAGAATATGACGATAATTTGCAAAAATAAACCCTTAAACCTGAAAACAAGCTGTTAATGGGAGAAAACTCAAACCAGTCGCCAAATGACCCCGTAAGAGGCACGAATACCTCGCGCGGGAAAAATTTAACTTGTAGGAACTGACCGCGTAGCTCGGGTCTCCCGGTTTGAGAATATGACGATAATTTCCAAAATCACACTTAGACTTAAAAACAAGACTTTAGAGGGTGAAAACCAAAACTAGCCCCTAAACGACCCCGTAGGAGGCACGAACACCTCGCACGGGACCAATGTAACTTGTAGGAACTGACAGCGTAGTCCTGGTTCTCCAAGTTCACGAACACCTCACGCGGGACAAATATAACTTGTAGGAACTGACCGCATAGTCTCGGGTCTTTCAGTTGGCGAATACGACGATAATTTGCAAAAATAACACTTAGACATAAAAACAGGCTGTTATTGGGTGAAAATCTAAACTAGCAACCAAACGCCCCTGTAGGAGGCACGAACACCTCACACGGGACCAAAGTAAGTTGTAGGAACTGACCGCGTAGTCCCGGGTCTCCCCGTTTGAGAATATGATGATAATTTGCAAAAATCAACACTTAAAATTAAAAATAGGATGTTAAAGAGTTAAAACCTAAACCAGCCCCCAAATGGACACGTAAGAGGTACGAACACCTCACACGGGACCAATGTAACTTGTAGGAACTGATCGCGTAGTCCTGGGTCACTCAGTTTGAGAATACGACGATAATTTGTAAAACACACTTAGATTAAAAACAGGTCGTTAAAGGGTGAAAACCTAAACCCGCCACCAAACGCCCCCGTAGGAGGCACGAACACCTCACATGGGACCAATGCAACTTGCAGGAACTGATCGCGTAGTCCCCGATCTCCCCATTCGAGAATATGACGATAATTTGCAAAAACCAACACTTAAACTTAAAAATAGGCCGTTAAAGGGTGAAAACCTAAACCAGCCCCCAAACGGACTCGTAAGTGGCACGAACACCTCGCCCGGTACCAATGTAACTTCTAGGAACTTACCGCGTAGTCCTGGGTCTCTCGGTTTGAGAATATGACGATAATTTGCAAAAATCACACTTAGACTTAAAAACAAGCCGTTAAAGGGTGAAAACCCAGACCAGCTCCCAAACGACCTCGTAAGAGGCACGAACACCTCCCACGGGACCAATATAACATGTACGAACTGACCGCATAGTCCCGGGTCTTCTTATTTGTGAATATGACGATAATTTTCAAAAATTAACACTTGAACTTAAAAATACGCCGTTAAAGGGTGAAAAACTAAGCCATCCCCCAAACGGACTCGTAAGAGGCGCGAACACCACACACGAGACCAATATAACTTGTAGGAACTGACAGCGTAGTCCCGGGTCTCCCGATTTTAGAATACGATAATAATTTGTAAAAATCATACTTAGACTTAAAAATAGGCCGTTAAAGGGTGAAAACCTAAACTATCCACCAAACGCCCCTGTAAGAGGCGCGAACACCTCACACGGGACCAATGTAACTTGTAGGAACTAACCGCGTAGTCCCGAGTCTCCCCATTTTAGAATATGATGATAATTTGAAAAAATCAACACTTAAAAACCTAAACCAGCCCCGAAACGGACTCGTAGGAGGCACGAACACCTCGCACGGGACCAATGTAACTTGTAAGAACTGATCGTGTACTCTCGGGTCTCCCGATTTGAGAATACGACGTAGTTTGTAAAAATAACACCTAGACTTAAAAACAAGCCTTTAGAGGGTGAAAAACCAAACTAGCCCCCAAACGACCCCGTAAGAGGCACGAACACCTCCCACGGGACCAATGTAACTTGTAGAAACTGACCGCGCAGTCCTGGGTCTCCCGATTTTAGAATATGATGATAATTTGCAAAAATCAACTCTTAAACCTAAAAAAATGCCGTAAAAGGGTGAAAACACAAACCAGCCCCCACATGAACCCGTAGGAGGCAAGAACACCTCGCGCGGGACAAATATAACTTGTAAGAACTGACCGCGTAGTCTCGAGTCTTCCGATTTGCCAATAAAAATCAACACTTAAACTTAGAAACAAGCCATTAGAGGGTGAAAACCCAAACCAGCCCCCAAATGACCCCGTAGGAGGCAAGAACACCTCGCACGGGACCAATGTAACTTCTAAGAACTAACTGCGTAGTCCCGGGTCTACCGGTTTGAGCATATGACGATAATTTACAAAAATCACACTTAGACTTAAAAACAAGCCGTTAAAGGGTGAAAACCCAAACGAGCCCCCAAACGACCTCGTAAGAGGCACGAACACCTCGTACGGGACCAATGTAACTTGTAGGAACTGACTGTGTAGTCTCGGGTCTCCCGGTTTGAGAATATGATTATAATTTGCAAAAATCAACACTTAAAGTTAAAAATAAACCGTTAGAGGGTGAAAACCCAAAAGAACCCCCAAACGACCCCGTAGGAGGCACGAACACCTCGCACGGGACCAATGTAACTTGTAGGAACTGACCGTGTAGTCCCGGGTCTCCTGGTTCACGAACACCTACAGCAGGACAAATATAACTTGTAGGAACTGACGCGTAGTCTCGCGTCTTTCTGTTTACAAATACTACGATAATTTGCAAAAATAACACTTAGACTTAAAAAGAGGTCGTTAAAGGGTGAAAACCTAAACTAGTCTCCAAACGTACCCATAGGAGGCACGAACACCTCATACGGGACCAATGTAACTTGTAGGAATTGACCGCGTAGTCCCGGGTATCCCCATTTGAGAATATGACGATAATTTGAAAAAACCAACACTTAAACCTAAAAACAACACGTTAAAGGATGAAAACCCAAACCAGCCCCCAAACGACCCTGTAGGATGCCCGAACACCTCGCACGGGACAAATATAACTTTTAGGAACAGACCGCGTAGTCTCGGGACTTTCAGTGTGCGAATAAAAATCAACACTTAAACTTAAAAATAAGTCGTTAGAGGGTGAAAACCAAAACCAACCCCGAAATGACCCCGTAAGAGGCACGAACATCTTACAAGGGACCAATGTAACTTGTAGGAACTGATCGCGTAGTCCCGGGTCTCCCGGTTTGAGAATATGATAATTTACAAAAATCACACTTAGACTTAAAAATAAGTCGTTAAAGGGTGAAAACCCAAACCAGCCCCCAAACGACCACGTAAGAGGCACAAACACCTCGCACGGAACTAATGTAACTTGTAGGAACTGGCCGCGTAGTCTCGGGTCTCCCCATTTGAGAATATGATGATAATTTGCAAAAATCAACACTTAAACTTAAAAACAAGCCGTTAGAGGGTAAAAACCCAAACCAATCCCCAAACGACCCCGTAGGAGGCACAAACACCTTGCACGGGACCAATGTAACTTGTAGTAACTAATCGCGTAGTCTCGAGTCTCCCGATTCACGAACACCTCGCGGGGGACAAATATAACTTGTAGGAACTGACCGCGTAGTCTCGGGTCTTTCAGTTTTCAAATACGACTATAATTTGCAAAAATAACACTTAGGCATAAAAACAGGCCGTTAAAGGGTGAAAACCTAAACAAGTCTCCAAATGCACCTGTAGGAGGCACGAACACCTCATATGGGACCAATGTAACTTGTAGGAATTGACCGCGTAGTCCCGAGTCTCCCCATTTGAGAATAAGATGATAATTTGAAAAAACCAACACTTAAACTTTAAAACAGGCCATTAAAGGGTGAAATCCTAAACCAGCCCCAAAACGGACTCGTAAGAGGTATGAACACCTCGCACGGGACCAATGTAACTTGTAGGAACTGATCGCATAGTCTAGGGTCTCCCAGTTTTAGAATACGATGATAATTTGAAAAAATAACACTTAGACATAAAAACAAGCCGTTAGATGGTGAAAACCCAAACCAGCCCCTAACGACCCCGTAAGAGGCACGAACACCTCGCACGGGAGCAATGTAGTAGGTAGGAACTTACCGCATAGTCCCGGGTCTCCCAGTTTGAGAATATGACGATAATTTACAAAAATAAGCCCTTAAACCTAAAAACAAGCCGTTAATGGGTGAAAATCCAAACCAGCCCCCAAACGACCCCGTAGGAGGCACGATCACCTCGCGCGGGAAAAATTTAACTTGTAGGAACTGATCGCGTAGCCCGGGTCTCCCAATTTGAGAATATGACGATAATTTACAAAAATCACACTTAGACTTAAAAACATACCGTTAAAGAGTGAAAACCAAAACCAGCCACCAAACGCCCCCGAAGGAGGCACGAACACCTCACACGGGACCAATGTAACTAGTAGTAACTGACCGCGTAGTCCCGGGTCTCCCCGTTTGAGAATATGATGATAATTTGCAAAAATTAACACTTGAGCTTAAAATATAGGTTGTTAATGGGTGAAAACCTAAACCAGCCCCCCAAACGGACTCGTAAGAGGCACGGACACCTCGCACGGGATCAATGTAACTTGTAAATACTGACCACGTAGTCTCGGGTCTCCCAATTTTCCAATTAAAATCAACACTTATACTTAAAAATAAGCCGTTAAAGGGTGAAAACCGAAACTAGCCCCTAAACGACCCCGTAGGAGGAACGAACACTTCGTACGGGACCAAAGTAACTTGTAGGAACTGATCGAGTAGTCCCGGGTCTCCTGATTTGACAATATGACGATAATTTGCAAAAATCATACTTAGACTTAAAAACAAGCCGTTAAAGGGTGAAAACCCAAACCAGCCCCCAAACGATCCTGTAAGAGGCCCGAACACCTCCCACGGTGCCAATGTTACTTTTAGGAACTGACCACGTAGTCCCAAGTCTCCCGGTTTGAGAATATGGAAATAATTTGTAAAAATCAACACTTAAACTTAAAAACAAGTCGTTAAAGGGTGAAAACCCAAACAAGCCCCCAAACGACCCCATAGAAGGCACGAACACCACGCGCGGGACATATGTAACTAGTAGGAACTGACCGCATAGTCTCGGGTATTCTGATTTGCGAATACGACGATAATTTGCAAAAATAACACAGAGACTTAAAAACAGATCGTTAAAGGGTGAAAACCTAAACCAGAAACCAAACGCTCCCGTAGGATGCACAAACACCTCACACGAGACCAATATAACTTGAAGCAACTGACCGCGTAGTCTCGGGTCTCCCCGTTTGAGAATATGATGATAATTTATAAAAATCAACATTTAAACTTAAAAACTGGCCGTTAAAGGGTGAAAACCTAAACCAGCCCCCAAACGGACTCGTAAGAGGCACGAACACCTCGCACGGGTCCAATGTAACTTGTAAGAACTGACCACGTAGTCCCGGGTCTCTCGACTTGAGAATATGATGATAATTTGCAAAAATCACACTTAGACTTAAAAATAAGCTGTTAAAGTGTGAAAAACCAAACCATCCCCGAAATAACCCCGTAAGAGGCACGAACACCTCGCACGGGACCAATGTAACTTGTAAAAACTGACCGCGTAGTCCGGGGTCTCCTGGTTTCAGAATATGAAGATAATTTGCAAAAATCAGCACTTAAACCTAAAAAAAGATGCTAAAGGGTGAAAACTCAAACCATCCCCCAAACGATGCCATAAGAGGCACGAACACCTCGCGCGGGATAGATATAACTTGTAGGAACTGACCGCGTAGTCTCGGATCTTTCGGTGTGTGAATAAAAATCAATTCTTAAACTTAAAAACAAGCCGTTAGAGGGTGAAAACCCAAATCAGCCCGAAACGACCCCGTAGGAGGCACGAACACCTCGCAAGGAACCAATGTAACTTGTAAGAACTGAACGCGTAGTCCCGGGTCTCTCGGTTTGAGAATATGATGATAATTTGCAAAAATCACACTTAGACTTAAAAACAAGACGTTAAACGGTGAAAACCCAAATCAGCCTCCAAATGACCCCGTAAGAGGCACGAACACCTCGTACGGGACCAATGTAACTTGTAGGAACTGACCGCATAGTCTCGGGTCTCCCGATGTGATAATATGATGATAGTTTGTAAAAATCAACACTTATACTTAAAAACAAGCCGTTAGTGGGTGAAAATTCAAACTAGCCCCCAAACGACCCCGTAGGAGGCACGAACACCTCGCACGGGACCAATGTAACTTATAGGAACTGACCGTGTAGTCCCGGGTCTCCCCGTTAGAGAATATGATGATAATTTGTAAAAATTAACACTTAAACTTAAAAATAGGTCGTTAAAGGGTGAAAACCTAAACTAGTCCCCAAACGGATTCGTATGAGGCACGAACAACTCGCACGGGACCAATGTAACTCATAGGAACTGACCGCGTAGTCCCGGGTCTCTCAGTTTTAGAATACGACCCCGTAGGAGGGTGAAAACCCAAACTAGTCCTCAAACGACCCCGTAGGAGGCACGAACAACTCACACGGGACCAATGTAACTTGTAACAACTGACCGCATAGTCCTGGGTCTTACGGTTTGAGAATATGATGATAATTTGCAAAAATCACACTTTGACTTAAAAATAAGACGTTAAAGGGTGAAAACCCAAACCAGCCCCCAAACGACCTCGTAAGAGGCACAAATACCTCCCACGGGACCAATGTAACTTATAGGAACTGACCGCGTCATTCCGGGTCTCCCCAATTGAGAATATGACGATAATTTGCAAAAATCAACACTTAAACTTAAAAATAGGCCGTTAAAGGGTGAAAAACTAAACCAGCCCCCAAACGGACTCGTAAGAGGCACGAACACCTCGCACGGGATCAATGTAACTTGTAGGAACTGACCGTGTAGTCCCGGGTCTTCCGATTTGAAAATACGATAATAATTTGCAAAAATCACACTTAGACTTGAAAACAGGACGTTAAGGGTGAAAACCTAAACTATCCACCAAACGCCCCCATAGGAGGCACGAACACCTCACACGGGACAAATGTAACTTGTAGGAACTGACCGCGTAGTCCCCGGTCTCCCCATTTGAGAATATGACGATAATTTCCAAAAACCAACACTTAAATTTAAAAATAGGTCGTTAAAGGGCGAAAACCTAAACCAGCCCCCAAACGGACTCGTGAGTGGCACGAACACCTCTCACGGGACCAATGTATGTAGTAGGAACTGATCGTGTAGTCATGGGTCTCCTTATTTGAGAATACTACGGTAATTTATAAAAATAACACTTAGACTTAAAAACAAATCGTTAGTGGGTGAAACCCAAACTATCCCCCAAACGACCCCGTAAGAGGCACGAACACCTCGCACGGGACCAATGTAACTTGTAGGAAGTGACCGTGTAGTCCCGGGTCTCCCAGTTCTTGAACATCTCATGTGGGACAAATATAATTTGTAGGAACTGACCGCGTAGTCTCGAGTCTTTCGGTTTGCGAATATGCCGATAATTTGCAAAAATAACACTTAGACTTAAAATCAGGTCGTTAATGGGTGGAAATCTAAACCAGCCACCAAACGCCCCCATAGGAGGCACAAACACCTCACACGGGACCAATGTAACTTGTAGGAACTGATCACGTAGTCCCGGGTCTCCCGGTTTTAGAATATGATGATAATTTTCAAAAAACAACACTTAAACCTAAAAACAAGCCGTTAAAGGGTGAAAACCCAAACCAGCCCCCAAATAACCCCGTAGGAGGCACGAACACCTCGCGCGGGATAATATTACTTGTAAGAAATGACCGCATAGTATTGAGTCTTCCGGTTTGCTAATAAAAATGAACACTTAAACTTAAAAACAAGTCGTTAGAGGGTGAAAACCGAAACCAACCCCCAAACGACCCCGTAGGAGGCATGAACACCTCGCACAGGACCAATGTAACTTGTAGGAACTGACCGTGTAGTCCCGGGTCTCTCGACTTGAGAATATGATGATAATTTGCAAAAATCACACTTATACTTAAAAACAATTCGTTAAACGGTGAAAACCCAAATCATCCCCCAAACGACCCCGTAACAGGCACGAACACCTCGCACGGGACGAATGTAACTTGTAGGAACTGACCGTGTAGCCCCGGGTCTATCGACGTGAGAATATGATGATAATTTGCAAAAATCAACACTTATACTTAAAAACAAGTCGTTAGAGGGTGAAAACCTGAACTAGCCCCCAAACGACCCCGTAGGAGACACGAACACCTCGCATGGGACCAATGTAACTTGTAGGAACTGACCGTGTAGTTTCGGGTCTCCCAGGTCATGAACACCTCGTGCGGGACAAATATAACTTGTAGGAACTGACCGCATAGTCTCGGGTCTTTCGATTTGCGAATACGACGATAATTTGCAAAAATAACACTTGGACTTAAAAACAGGCCGTTAATGGGGGGAAATCTAAACCACCCACCAAACGCTCCTGTAGGAGGCACGAACACCTCACACGGGACCAAAGTAACTTGTAGGAACTGACCGCGTAGTTCCGGGTCTCCCCGTTTAAGAATATGACGATAATTTGCGAAAATCAACTCTTAAACTTAAAAATAGGTCGTTAAAGGGTGAAAACCTAAACTAGCCCCCAAACAGACTCGTAACAGGCACAAACTCCTCGCACGGGACCAATGTAACTTGTAGGAACTGACCGCGTAGTCCCTGGTCTCTCAGTTTGAGAATACGATAATAATTTGCAAAAATCACACTTAGACCTAAAAATAAGCCGTTAAAGGGTGAAAACCTAAACTAGCCACCAAACGCCCCCGTAGGAGGCACGAACACTCCCACGGGACCAATGTAACTTGTAAGATCTTACCGCGTTGTCCCGGGTCTCCCCATTTGAGAATATGATGATAATTTGCAAAAATCAACACTTAAACATAAAAATAGGCCGTTAAAAGGTGAAAACCTAAACCAGCCCCCAAACGGACTCGTAAGAGGCACGAACACCTCGCACGGGACCAATGTAACTAGTAGGAACTGATCGTGTAGTCCCGGGTCTCCCAATTTGAGAATACGATGATAATTTGTAAAAATAACACTTAGACTTAGAAACAAGCCGTTAGAGGGTGAAAACCCAAACTAGCCCCCAAACGACCCCGTAAGAGGCACGAACACCTCGCACGAGACCAATGTAACTTGTAGGAACTGACCCTGTAGTCTCGGGTCTCTCAGTTCATGAACACCTCGCACGGGACAAATATACCTTATAGGAACTGACCTCATAGTCTATAATCTTTCGGATTGCGAATACGCCGATAATTTTCAAAAATAACACTTAGACTTAAAAACAGGCCGTTAATGGGTGAAAATCTAAACTAGCCACCGAACGCCCCCGTAGGAGTCACGAACACCTCGTACGGGACCAAAGTAATTTTTAGGAACTGATCGCGTAGTCCTGGGTCTTCTGATTTGAGAATATGACGATAATTTGAAAAAATCATACTTATACTTAAAAACAAGCCGTTAAAGGATGAAAACCCAAACCAGCCCCCAAACGACCCCGTAAGAGGCCCGAACACCTCCCACGGTGCCAATGTAACTTGTAGGAACTGATCGCGTATTCCCAAGTCTCTCGGTTTGAGAATATGGCAATAATTTGCAAAAATCAACACTTAAACTTAAAAACAAGCCGTTAAAGGGTGAAAACCCAAACCAGCCCCCAAATGACTCCGTAGAAGGCACGAACACCACGCGCGGGACATATATAACTTGTAGGAACAGACCGCGTAGTCTCGGGAATTCTGATTTGCGAATATGACGATAATTTGCAAAAATAACACAGAGACTTAAAAATAGGCCGTTAAAGGGTGAAAACCTAAACCAACCACCAAACGCTCCCGTAGGAGGCACAAACACCTCACACGGGACCAATATAACTTGAAGGAACTGGCTGCGTAGTCTCGGGTCACCCCGTTTGAGAATATGATGATAACTTATAAAATTCAACACTTAAACTTAAAAATAGGCCATTAAAGGGTGAAAACCTAAACCACCCTCCAAACGGACTCGTAAGAGGCACGAACACCTCGTACGGGTCCAATGTAACTTGTAGGAACTGACCGCATAGTCCCGGGTCACTCGACTTGAGAATATGATGATAATTTGCAAAAATCACACTTAGACTTAAAAAGAAGTCGTTAAAGTGTGAAAACCCAAACCAACCCCAAAACGACCCCGCAAGAGGCACGAACCCCTCGCACGTGACCAATGTAACTTGTAAGAACTGACCGCGTAGTCCCGGGTATCCTGGTTTGAGAATATGAAGATAATTTGCAAAAATCAGTACTTAAACCTAAAAAAAGACGCTAAAGGGTGAAAACCCAAACCAGCCCCCAAACGACCCCATAACAGGCACGAACACCTCGCGCGGGACAAATATAACTTGTAGGAACTGACCGCGTAGTCTCGGATCTTTCAGTGTGCGAATAAAAATCAACTCTTAAACTTAGAACAAGCCGTTTGAGGGTGAAAACCCAAATCAGCCCCGAAACGACCCCGTATGAGGCACGAACACCTCGCAAGGAACCAATGTAACTTATAGGAACTGAACGCGTAGCCCCGGGTCTCTCAGTTTGAGAATATGATGATAATTTGCAAAAATAACACTTAGACTTAAAAACAAGCCGTTAAACGGTGAAAACCCAAATCAGCCCCCAAACGACCCCATAAGAGGCACGAACACCTCGCACGGGACCAATGTAACTTATAGGAACTGACCGCGTAGTCTCGGGTCTCCCGATGTGAGAATATGATGATAATTGGCAAAAATCAACACTTATACTTAAAAACAAGCCGTTAGTGGGTGAAAACCATAACTAGACCCCAAACGACCCCGTCGGAGGCACGAACACCTCGCACGGGACCAATGTAACTTGTAGGAACTGACCGTGTAGTCTCGGGTCTCCCAGTTCACGAACACCTCACGCAGGACAAATATAACTTATGGGAACTGACCACATAGTCTCGGGTCTTTCGCTTTGATAATACGACGATAATTTACAAAAATAACACTTAGACTTAAAAGCAGGCCGTTAATGGGGGGAAATGTAAACCATCCAACAAACGCCCCCGTAGGAGGCATGAACACCTCACACGGGACCAAAGTAACTGGTAGGAACTGACCGCGTAGTCCCGGGTCTCCCCGTTAGAGAATATGACGATAATTTGCAAAAATCAACACTTAAACTTAAAACTAGGCCGTTAAAGGGTGAAAACCTAAACTAGCCACCAAACGCCACCATAGGAGGCACGAACACCTCACACGGGACCAATGTAACTTGTAGGAACTGATCGCGTAGTCCCCGGTCTCCCCTTTTGAGAATATGACAATAATTTGCAAAAACCAACACTTAAACTTAAAAATAGGCCGTTAAAGGTTGAAAACCTAAACCAGCCCCCAAACGGACTCATAAGAGGCACGAACACCTCGCACGGGACCAATGTAACTAGCAGGAACTGATCGTGTAGTCCTGGGTCTCCCGGTTTGAGAATACCACGATAATTTATAAAAATAACACTTAGACTTAAAAACAAACCGTTAGAGGGTGAAAACCCAAACTAGCCCCCAAACGACCCCGTAAGAGGCACGAACACCTCGCACGGGACCAATGTAACTTGTAGGAACTGACCGTGTAGTCCTGGGTCTCCCAGTTCATGAATAACTCATGCGGGACAAATATAATTTATAGGAACTGACCGCGTAGTCTCGAGTCTTTCGATTTGCGAATATGCCGATAATTTGCAAAAATAACACTTAGACTTAAAATCAGGCCGTTAATGGGTGAAAATCTAAAGCAGCCACCAAACGCCCCCATAGGAGGCACAAACACCTCACACGGGACCAATGTAAATTGTAGGAACTGATCGCGTAGTCCCAGGTCTCCCGGTTTTAGAATATGACGATAATTTTCAAAAATCAACACTTAAACCTAAAAACAAGCCGTTAAAGGGTGAAAACCCAAACCAGCCCCCAAATGACCCCGTAGAAGGAACGAATACCTCGTGCGGAACAATATAACTTTTAGGAACTGACCGCGTAGTCTCGAGTCGTCCGATTTGCCAATAAAAATCAACACTTACACTTAAAAACAAGCCGTTAGAGGGTGAAAACCCAAACCAACCCCCAAACGACCCCGTAGGAGGCATGAACACCTCGCACGGGACCAATGTAACTTGTAGGAACTGACCATGTTGTCCCGGGTCTCTCGACTTGAGAATATGATTATAATTTGCAAAAATCACACTTAGACTTAAAAACAAGCCGTTAAAGGGTGAAAACCCAAACCAGCCCCGAAACAATCCCGTAAGAGGCACGAACACCTCGCACGGGACCAATGTAACTTGTAAGAACTGACCGCGTAGTCCCGGGTCTCCTGGTTTGAGAATATGAAGATAATTTTAAAAAATCAACACTTAAACCTAAAAAACACGCTAAAGGGTGAAAACCTAAACCAGCCCCCAAACGACCCCATAGGAGGCACGAACACCTCGCGCGGGACAAATATAACTTGTAGGAACTGACCGCATAGTCTCAAGTCTTCGGTGTGCAAATAAAAATCAAAACTTGAACTTAAAAACAAGCCGTTAGAGTGTGAAAACCCGAAGTAGCCCCGAAACGACCCCGTAGGAGGCACGAACACCTCGCAAGGGACCAATGTAACTTGTAGGAACTGATCGCGTAGTCCTCGGTCTCTCGATTTGAGAATATGACGATAATTTGCAAAAATCACACTTACACTTAAAAACAAGCCGTTAAACGGTGAAAACCCAAATCAACCCCCAAACGACCCCGTAAGAGGCACGAACACCTCGCACGGGACAAATGTAACTTGTAGGAACTGACAATGTAGTCCCGGGTCTCCTGACATGAGAATATGATGATTATTTGCAAAAATCAACACTTATACTTAAAAACAAGCCGTTAGAGGGTGAAAACCCTAACTAGCCCCCAAACAACCCCGTAGGAGGCACGAACACCTCGCACGGGACCAATGTAACTTGTAGGAACTGACCGTGTAGTCCCTGGTCTCCCAGTTCACAAACATTACACCAAAGTGACAAAATTGTCACCTTTCAGCCGGTCACCCTTGTCAAGGTCATTGACCGTGACAAAAAACACGCGTTTTGTGTCACGGTCATTGACCTTGACACGACCGTAACAAAGAATTGTCACGGTCAATGACGTTGACATGACCGTGACAATGTTTGCAGCAAAAACCCTTTCCCCCTTCTTTTTTCCCTCCCGCCGTTCCCTCCCTCTCTCTCTCTCGACGCTGCTCTCTCTCTCTCTCTCTACTTTCAGGTTTAATTCTCTCTCTATCTCTCTCTCTCTCTCTCTCTCCCATTTATATATATGTTTGTGTGTATATATATGTGTGTATGTGTGTATATATGTGCGTATGTGTGTGCGGGGGTAGGGGTGGGGCAGGGTGGGGGTAGAGTGGGGGTAGGGGGTGGGGTAGGGTGGGGGTAGGGGGTTAAAAATGTAATATTATTTTGATAAAACATTAATTTGTGTATGAGTTTCATAATTATAAATAATATCCAAAAATACTGGATAACAATTTATTTTCATTCAAAATAAATAAGTAATTTTCTACAAATTTCATAAAAAAATGAAGGCCGGCTTAATATGTGATTTAAGTGTGAAATAATCGCTATATACTTATACTAATGGAGAAAAAAACCATATGTGGCGTTTTTTGTTTTTATTAGATGTAAAATAACACATATAGGTATCACATGACTTTATATCCATCAAATAAAATTTTACCATAAAATATCATTTTGTGGAAGGCAAGATCTAGTACAATATATTTACATACCTAAATGATTTTTTTTAAATGACGTTACAACAAAAAACTACAATAAGGGTTAAAATGGCATCCGAAATTGCTAAAAGCATGAAAAATAAAATATCATTTAGTCTATGTTGTTGAAAAATTTGATCAAATTGGTGAGCCCTTCATATTTTAAAAATGTTGTTTTTATTCCTATTTAACTTTTCTTTCTATACACCCTTAATTATATTTAAAGTTTAATAAAATAGGAGTTATAGAAAGAAAAGTGGGGTTTAAATAAAAACACTTTTTTTAAATTTTAGGTTCTGGTGCATAATCTTACTTTGTCAAAATTAATTTATATGCCTCAAAGTTATTTTATGACTCTTAGTTTATATTTGTGATAATACTTTATGAACCACAACTTTAGGTTGATTATTTTAGAACTTAAACTTCAAGATACAAAAAATAATTCTATAGAACAGCTTAGATATCTTAACAAAACACATATCTAACATTGAATATGATTTATAAAAATCACAAAACAATAGTAGAAATTCAATACATGAAATTAACATTGAGATTATTTTAAATAGACAGTCACTACAAGAAATTAACATTGAGATTATTTTAAATAGTGAGTGGGGGTGGTGGTGTGTGTGTATGTGGTGAGTGGGGGGTATGGAGGTAAGTGGGGGTGTGTGTGCATGTGGTGAGTGGGGGGTGTGGAGGGAGGTGTGTGTGTGTGTGTGTGTGTATTTGAATTAACCCATGAATTTGTATTTTTGTATTTGAATTAACCCATGAATTTATTTTTGTATTTGAATTAACCCATGAATTTATTTTTGTATTTGAATTAACCCATTATATGAAACATAATTGAAATTAAATATAGTGTGCATAGATACTAGCCTTCTAGTTCTTATGCCTACGCATTCAATAGCCCTTAGACCCGTTCGAGAGTCATTACCCCTGTAATGAGATCTCTCGAATTGTCCCGTTTGGACAGTTTGAGACTGTATAATTTCTGTATAATATTCTTATTGGCTTAAAGTTGTTACTTTTGGAGGAAGTTCTGCAGTCGTATCTTAATGTTCTATGGGTACATACTAGATTGACAAGTGTGACTGTTATTTCAATTGAAATAACACTCACACCTGCCAATCTACGTCGTGTACTTGGAGAACTAAGGGGATATGCTGTCAAATTTTTTTCAAATCGTAACAATGTTCATGAGCTGTTAAGTATATTATAGAAAAATGCAGTCTTGAATGGGATAGGACCACTTACCCTTTAATAGGATAATTAAATGATGGGATAATTAAATAAAACATACTATAAATCTAAGTTTTGTTTACCTTTAATAGGTGTTTAGCTGTGGTAGCTGTGATGGGATATCCGAAATACAAAGAGTGGATGGGTGAGACTAATAGAATGGGGGATGTGTTTCGCAGAGGTGCTAACGAATTTGTGAAATATGCAAAGAGATGTCGTAATGATGAAGAGTTTCCGTGTCCGTGTGCTAGGTGTAAGAATGGAAAGGTGTTTGAGTGGAAAATAGTTGAACTACATTTGTTAAGATCGGGTATGCAAGATAGTTATCGATTTTGGAGTTTTCACGGTGAATTGAAAGTTCCTTTTGTCCCCGACCAACCTTCACAACAACCTTCAACAAGTAGAATAGAAGTAGACGGGGATGACGTAGATCATAATATGTTAGAGGATTTTATACATGATTAATTTTGTAATATGTAGTAAATATGAAGCCTGTGAGAACAATAAAAGACGAAAAACAATGGTACAATCAGACAGCGAATTTAGGCTATGGTTGACACAAGAGGTAATTATAATGAAAACAGTCGTTATATAACATTACATTACACTCAAATTTTACCACTAATATAATTAACTTATCTATATTCTCAGCTCCTAAAGATGGGTGATGCGACATCAAGGCTTGCTCGTCTAGCCAGTGGACCCTTGTTCGTGGCACAAGAGTACAAAAAGTATCGATTGAATGGTTACATTTTCGGCGCTAAAGTGTACGAGGAAAGTACAAATGTACAGAACTCAGGAATTTCATACAAGGCTCTTACTTTCTTTCAAGCGAGCGCAAAAGATAAAAACCTCGTTGAAGCTGAAATGACTTACTATGGTGTAATCCAAAATATATTTGAGTGACACTACAGGTAATGTATTTATATTTATATGTCAATTTCGATTTCGATTTCAATTACAATTTATATTTATCTATATATGAGGGGAGGATACTAATTTTACTTTATTTCAATTCAGGGGACAGGGAGTGGCCCTAAGGGTAGGCCACATATGCTCTATACTTATGTGGCTATTAGGACAAGAAGGGAAGGATAAGGAGGTGTCCCCGAGCATCGCGGTACACAATCTCTTTTCCATTCAAATAGTTTGTAGATTTGAGATAATTGATGGTGATGTTGTTTCTTCTTAAATAGTTTCTATTTTGAATATATATTTGCATTATCTTTAGTTTGTTTGGATATATGATGTTTGGAACAGGTACAACGTTGCTATAACAGGTACAAATATACTGTTGGGCAGTGGCAGTGGCCATACTGCCCAACGGATATTTTTTAAATTCTGCCCAGAATTGTCACGGTCATTGACCGTGACACATCCGTGACAAAAAGTTATCACGGATGTGTCACGGTCAATGGTCGTGACAATATTTTTAAAAAGCGTCACGGCTTTGTGACGGTTTATAACCGTGACAAACGTGTCACGGTCATTGACCGCGACACGACCGTGACACAAAATGCGAGTTTTGTGTCAAGGTCAATGACCGTGACACGACCGTGACAGAAAAAGTTGTCTCGCCTCGAAATGTCACGATCATTGACATTGACAAGTTGGATTTGTCAAGGTCAATGATCTTGAAAATTCGACAGATTTGGTGTAGTGAAACACCTCGTGTGGGACAAATATAACTTATAGGAACAGACCGCGTAGTCTCGGGTCTTTCGATTTGCGAATGCGACGATAATTTGCAAAAATAACACTTAGACTTAAAAACAGGCCGTTAATGGGGGAAAATATAAACCAGCCACCAAACGCCCCTTAGGAGGCACGAACATCTCACACGGGACCAATGTAACTCGAAGGAATTTACCGCGTAGTCCGGGGTCTCCCCGTTTGAGAATATGATGATAATTTGCAAAAATCAACACTTAAACTTAAAAATAGGCCGTTAATGGATGAAAACCTAAACCAACCCCCAAACGGACTTGTAAGAGGCATGAACACCTCACACAGGACCAATGTAACTTGTAGGAACTGACCGCGTAGTCCCGGGTCTCTCGATTTGTGAATAAATATCAAGACTTAAACTAAAAAACAAGCCTTAGAGGGTGAAAACTAAACCAGCCCCCAAACGGACTCGTAAGAGGCACGAACACCTCTCACGGGACCAATGTAACTTGTAGGAACTGAGCGCGTAGTCCCGGGTCTTCCGATATGAAAATAAAATAATAATTTGTAAAAATCACACTTAGACCTAAAAATAGGCTATTAAAGTGTGAAAACCTAAACTAGTCACCAAACGCCCCCGTAGGAGGCACGAACACTCCCACGGGACCAATGTAACTTGTAGGAACTGATCGCATAGTCCCGGGTCTCCCCATTTGAGAATATGATGATAATTTGCAAAAATCAACACTTAAATATAAGAATAAGCCGTTAAAGCGTGAAAACCTAAACCAGCTCCCAAACGGACTCGTAAGAGGCACGAACACCTCACACAGGACCAATGTAACTAGTAGGAACTCATCGTGTAGTCCCGGGTCTCCCATTTTGAGAATACGACGATAATTTGTAAAAATAACACTTAGACTTAAAAATAAACCGTTAGAGGGTGAAAACCCAAACTAGCCCCCAAACGACCCCGTAAGAGGCACGAACACCTCGTGCGGGACCAATGTAACTGTAGGAACTGACCGTGTAGTCCCGAGTCTCCCAGTCCATGAACAACTCGCGCGGGACAAATATACCTTATAGGAACTGACCTCGTAGTCTCTAGTCTTTCGGATTGCGAATACGCCGATAATTTTCAAAAATAAGACTTAGACTTAAAAACAGGCCGTTAATGGGTGAAAATCTAAACCAGCCACCAAACGCCCCCGTAGGAGGCACAAACACCTCACACGGGACCAATGTAACTTGTAGGAACTGACCGCGTAGTCCCGGGTCTCCTGGTTTTAGAATATGACCATAATTTGTAAAAATCAACACTTAAACCTAAAAACAAGCCGTTAAAGGGTGAAAACCCAAACCAGCCCCCAAATGACCCCATAGGAGGCACGAACATCTCGCGCGAGACAATATAACTTGTAGGAACTGACCGCGTGGTCTTGAGTCTTCCAGTTTGCCAATAAAAATCAACACTTAAACTTAAAAACAAGCCGTTAGAGGGTGAAAACCCAAACCAGCCCCACAACGACCCCGTAGGTGGAGTGAACACCTCGCACGGGACCAATGTAACTTGTAGGAACCGACCACGTAGTCCTGGGTCTCTCAACTTGAGAATATGATGATAATTTTCAAAAATCACACTTAGACTTAAAAAGAAGCCGTTAAAGGGTGAAAACCCAAACCAGCCTCGAAACGACCCCGTAAGAGGCACGAACACCTCACACGGGACCAATGTAACTTGTAAGAACTGACCACGTAGTCCCGGCTATCCTGGTTTGAGAATATGATGATAATTTGAAAGAATCAAAACTTAAACCTAAAAAAAGACACTAAAGGGTGAAAACCCAAACCAGCCTCCAAACGACCCCATAGGAGGCACGAACACCTCACGCGGGACAAATATAACTTGTAGGAACTGACCGCGTAGTCTTGAGTCTTTCGGTGTACGAATAAAAATCAACACTTAAACTTAAATACAGGCCGTTGGAGGGTGAAAACCCAAACCAGCCCTGAAACGACCCCGTAGGATGTACGAACACCTCGCAAGGGACCAATGTAACTTGTAGGAACTGACCGCATAGTCCCGGGTCTCTCAGTTTGAGAATATGACGATAATTTACAAAAATCACAGTTAGACTTAAAAACAAACCGTTAAATGGTGAAAACCCAAATTTGCCCCTAAACGACCCCGTAAGAGGCACGAACACCTCGTACGGGACCAATGTAACTTGTAGGAACTGACCGCGTAGTCTCGGGTCTCCTGATGTGAGAATATGATGATAATTTGTAGAAATCAACACTTAAACTTAAAAATAAGCCTTTGGGGGTGAAAACCCAAAGCAGTCCCCAAACGACCCCGTACGAGGCACGAACACACGCGCGGGACAAATATAACTTGTAGAATCTGACCCCGTAGTCTCGGGTCAGTCGGTTTGCGAATACGACAATAATTTGCAAAAATAACACTTAGACTTAAAAACAGGTCGTTAAAGGGTGAAAACAAAAACCGGCCACCAAACGCGCCCGTAAGAGGCACAAACACCTCACACGGGACCAATGTAACTTGTAGAAACTGACCTCGTAGTGCCGGGTCTTCCCATTTATGAATATGACGATAATTTGCAAAATCAATAGTTGAACTTAAAAATAGGCCGTTAAAGGGTGAAAACCTAAACTAGCCCCCAAACGGACTCGTAAGAGTCACGAACACCTCGCACGGGACCAATGTAACTTGTACGAACTCACCACGTAGTCCCGGGTCTCACGATTTGAGAATATGACGATAATTATCAAAAAACAACACTTAAACTTAAAAACTACCTGTTAAAGGGTGAAAACCCAAACCAGCCCCCAAACGACCCCGAAGGAGGCACAAACACCTCTCACGGGACCAATGTAACTTGTAGAAACTGACCGTGTAGTCTCGAGTCTCCCCATTCATGAACATCTCGCGCGGGACAAATATAATTTGTAGGAACTGACTGCGTAGTCTCGAGTCTTTCGGTATGTGAATACGCCGATAATTTGCAAAAATAACACTTAGACTTAAAAACAGACCGTTAATGGTTAAAAATCTAAACCAGCCACCAAACGCCCCCGTAGGAGGCACGAACACCTCACACAGGAACAATGTAACTTGTAGGAACTGACCGCATAGTCCTGGGTCTCCCCGTTTGATAATATAACGATAATTTGCGAAAATCAACACTTAAACTTAAAAATAAGTCGTTAAAGGGTGAAAACCTAAACCAGCCCCCAAACGGACTCGTAAGAGGCATGAACATCTCGCAGGGGACTAATGTAGATTATTAGAACTGACCACATAGTCCCGGGTCTCCCGGTTTGAGAATACGACAATAATTTGCAAAAATAAGACTTAGACTTAAAAATAAGCCGTTAGAGGGTGAAAACCCAAACCAACCCCCAAACGACCCCGTAAGAGGCACGAACACCTCACAGGCGACCAATGTAACTTGAAGGAACTGACCGCGTAGTCCCGGGTCTCCCCGTTTGAGAATATGAAGATAATTTACAAAAATCAACACTTAAACCTAAAAATAAGCCGTTAAAGGGTGAAAACCAAAGGAGCCCCCAAACGAGCCCGTAGGAGGCACGGACACCTCGTACGGGACAAATATAACTTGTAGGAACTGACCGCGTAGTCTCAAGTCTTCCTGTTTGTGAATAAACATTAATACGTAAACTTGAAAACAAGCCATTAGAGGGTGAAAACCAAAACCAGCCCCCAAATGACCCCGTAAGAGGCAAGAACACCTCGCACGGGACCAATGTAACTTGTAAGAACTGACCGCGTATTCCCGAGTCTATCGGCTTGAGAGTATGGCAATAATTTTCAAAAATCAACACTTAAACCTAAAAATAAGCCGTTAAAGTGTGAAAACCCAAACTAGCCTCAAACGATCCCGTAGGAGGCACAAACACGTCGCGCGGGACAAATATCACTTGTAGGAATTGACTGCGTAGTCTTGAGCCTTCCTGTCTGCGAATAAAAATCAACACGTAAACTTAAAAATAAGCCATTAGAAGGTGAAAACCAAACCAGCCCCCAAACGACCCCATAGGAGGCATGAACACCTCGCACGGGACCAATGTAACTTGTAGGAACTGACTGCGTAGTCCCGGGTCTCCAGGCTTGAGAATATGAT
Organism: Sambucus nigra; assembly: GCA_949130495.1. Taxonomy (NCBI): domain Eukaryota; kingdom Viridiplantae; phylum Streptophyta; class Magnoliopsida; order Dipsacales; family Adoxaceae; genus Sambucus; species Sambucus nigra. Next base: position 95,548,006 of record OX422220.1, read on the forward strand.
GATAATTTGCAAAAATCACACTTAGAGTAAAAAATAAGCCGTTTAAGAGTAAAAACCCAAACCAGCCCCCAAACGATCCCGTAAGAGGCACGAACACTTCGTACTGGACCAATGTAACTTGTAGAACTCACCGCGTAGTCCCGGGTCTCCCGGTTTGAGAATATGACGATAATTTGCAAAAATCAACACTTAAACTTAAAAACAAGCCGTTAGAGGTTGAAAACCCAAACCAACCCCCAAATGACCCCGTAGGAGGCACGAGCAGCTCGCACGGTACCAATGTAACTTGTAGGAACTGACCGTGTAGTCCCGGGTCTCTCGATTCACGATCACCTCGTGCTGGACAAATATAAATTATAGGAACTTATCGCGTAGTCTCGGGTCTTTCGATTTGAAAATACGACGATTATTTGCAAAAATAACACTTAGACTTAAAAATAGGCCGCTAAAGGGTGAAAACCTAAACCAGTGACCAAACGCCCCCGTAGGAGGCACGAACACTCACACGGGACCAATGTAACTTGTAGGAACTTACCGCGTAGTCCCGGGTCTCCTCGTTTGAGACTATGATGATAATTTGCAAAAATCAACCGTTAAAGGGTGAAAACCTAAACCAGCCCCCAAACGGACTCGTAAGAGGTATGAACACCTCACACGGGACCAATATACCTTATAGGAACTGACCGCATAGTCTCGAGTCTTTTGGATTGCGAATACGCCGATAATTTGCAAAAATAACACTTAGACTTAAAAACAAGCCGTTAATGGGAGAAAATCTAAACCTGACACCAAACGCCCCCGTAGGAGGCACGAACACCTCACACGGGACTAATGTAACTTGTAGGAACTGACCGCGTAGTCCCGGGTCTCCCAGTTTTAGAATATGACCATAATTTGCAAAAATCAACACTTAAACCTAAAAACAAGCCTTTAAAGGGTGAAAACCCAAACCATCCCCCAAATGACCCCGTAGGAGGCACGAACACCTCGCACGGGTACAATGTAATTTATTGGAACTGACCGCGTAGTCCGAGGTCTCCCGGTTTGAGAACACGATGATAATTTGCAAAAATAACACTTAGACTTAAAAACAAGTTGTTAGAGGGTGAAAACCCAAACCGGCCCTTAAACGACCCTGTAAGAGGCACAAACACCTCGCACGGGACCAATATAACTTGTAGAAACTGACCGCGAGGTCCCTGGCCTCCTGGTTTGAGAATATGATGATAATTTGCAAAAATCAACCTTTAAACCTAAAAACAAGACGTTAAAGGGTAAAAACCCAAACCAGCCCCCAACTGACCCCGTAGGAGGCACGAACACCTAGCGCGGGACAAATATAACTTGTTAGAACTGACCGCGTAGTCTCGGGTCTTCTGGTTTGCGAATAAAAAATCAACACTTAAACTTAAAAACAAGCTGTTAGACGGTGAAGACCCAAACCTGCCCCGAAACGACCCCGTAGAAGGCACGAACACCTCGCACGGGACCAATGTAACTTGTAGAAACTGATCGCGTAGTCCCGGGTCTCCCGATTTGAGAATATGATGATAATTTGCAAAAAACACACTTAGACTTAAAAGCAAGCCGTTAAAGGGTGAAAACCCAAATCAGCCCCCAAACGACCCCGCAAAAGGCACGAACACCTCGAACGGGACCAATGTAACTTGTCGGAACTGACCACGTAGTCCCGAGTCTCCCGATGTGAGAATATGATGATAATTTGCAAAAATCAACACTTGAACTTAAAAACAAGTCGTTAGAGGGTGAAAACCCTAACCAGCCCCCAAACGACCCCGTAGGAGGCACGAACACCTCGCACGGGACCAATGTAACTTGTAGGAACTAATAGCTTAGTTTCGGGCCTCCCGATTCACGAACACCTCAAAGGGGACAAATATAAATTGTAGGAACTGACAGTGTAGTCTCGGGTCTTTCGATTTGCAAATACGACGATAATTTTCAAAAATAACACTTAGACTTAAAAATAGGCCGTTAAAGAGTGAAAACCTAAACTAGCGACCAAACGCCCCTGTAGGAGGTAAGAAGACCTCACACGAAACCAATGTAACTTGTAGGAACTAACCGCGTAGTCCCGGGTCTCCCCGTTTGAGAATATGACGATAATTTGCAAAAATCAACACTTAAACTTAAAAACAGGACGTTAAAGGGTGAAAACCTAAACCAGCCCCCAAACGGACTCGTAAGAGGTACGAACACCTCGCACGGGACCAATGTAACTTGTAGGAACTGAATGCGTAGTCCCGGGTCTCACCGTTTGAGAATACGACGATAATTTGAAAAAATAACACTGAGACATAAAAACAAGCCGTTAGATGGTGAAAACCCAAACCAGCCCCAAAACGACCCTGTAACAGGCACGAACACCTCGCATGGAACCAATGTAACTTGTAGGAACTGACCGCATAGTCTCGGGTCTCCTGTCTTGAGAATATGATGATAATTTGTAAAAACCACACTTAGACTTAAAAACAAGCCGTTAAAGGGTGAAAACCCAAACCATCCCCCAAACGACCCCGTAAATGGTACGAACACATCACACAAGACCAATTTAACATGTAGGAACTGACCGCGTAGTCCAGGGTCTACCGGTTTAAGAATGTGATGATAATTTTCAAAAAAACAATACTTCAACTTAAAAACAAGCCGTTAGAGGGTGAAAACCAAAACCAACCTCCAAACGACCCTGTAGGAGGCACGAACACCTCGCACGGGACCAATGTAACTTCTAGGAATTAACCGTGTAGTCTCGGGTCTCCCAGTTCATGAACACTTCGCACGGGATAAATATAACTTGTAGGAACTGACCGCGTAGTCTCGAGTCTTTCGGTTTGCGAATACGACGATAATTTGAAAAATAACACTTAGACTTAAAAGCAGACCGTTAATGGGTGAAAATCTAAACCAACCACCAAACGCCCTCGTAGGAGGCACGAACACCTCACACGGGACCAATGTAACTTGTAGGAACTGACCGCGTAGTCTCGGGTCTCCCCGTTTGAGAATACGAAGATAATTTTCAAAAATCAACACTTAAACTTAAAAACAGGACGTTAAAGGGTGAAAACCTAAACCGCCCCCCAAACAGACTCGTAAGAGGCATGAACACCTCACATGGGACTAATGTAGCCTGTAGGAACTAATCGCGTAGTTCCGGGTCTCCCGATATGAGAATACGACAATAATTGACAAAAATAGCACTTAGACATAAAAACAAGCCGTTAGAGGGTGAAAACCCAAACCAGCCCCCAAACAACCCCGTAAGAGGCACGAACACCTCGTACGGGACCAATGTAACTTGTAGGAACTGACCGCGTAGTCTTGGGTCTCCCCGTTTGAGAATATGAAGATAATTAACAAAAATCTACACTTAAACCTAAAAACAAGCCGTTAAAGGGTGAAAACCAAAACCAACCCCCAGACGAGCCCGTGGGAGGCACGAACACCTCGTACGGGACAAATATAACTTGTAGGAACTGACCGCGTAGTCTCAAGTCTACCTGTTTGCGAATAAACATCAACACATAAACTTAAAAACAAACCGTTAGAGGGTGAAAACCAAAACCAGCCCCCAAATGACCCCGTAGGAGGCAAGAACACCTCGCACGAGACTAATGTAACTTGTAAGAACTAACTGCGTAGTCCCGGGTCTACCAACTTGAGCATATGACGATAATTTACAAAAATCACACTTAGACTTAAAAACAAGCCGTTAAAGGGTGAAAACCCAAACCAACCCCCAAACGACCCCATAAGAGGCACGAACACCTCGTACGGGACCAATGTAACTTGTAGGAACTGACTGCGTAGTCTCGAGTCTCCCGGTTTGAGAATATGATTATAATTTGCAAAAATCAACACTTAAACTTAAAAATAAGCCGTTAGAGGGTGAAAACCCAAACCAACCCCCAAACGACCCCGTAGGAGGCACGAACACCTCGCACGGGACCAATGTAACTTATAGGAACTGACCGTGTAGTCCCGGGTCTCCCGGTTCGCGAACACCTACAGCGGGACAAATATAACTTGTATTAACTGATCGCGTAGTCTCGGGTCTTTTTGTCTGCAAATACTATGATAATTTGCAAAAATAACACTTAGACATAAAAACAGGCCGTTAAAGGATGAAAATCTAAACCAGCCACTAAAGGCCCCCGTAAGAGACACGAACCCCTCACATGGGATCAATGTAACTTCTAGGAACTGACCGCGTAGTCCGGGGTATCCCCGTTTGAGAATAAGATGATAATTTGCAAAAATCAACACTTAAATTGAAAACAGGCTATTAAAGGATAAAAACGTAAACCAGCCTCCAAAAGAACTCGTAAGAGGCACGAACACCTCGCACGGGACCAATGTAACTTGTAGGAGCTGACCGCGTTGTCCTAGTTCTTCCGGTTTGAGAATACGATGATAATTTGCAAAAATAACACTTAGACTTAAAAACAAGCCGTTAGAGGGTGAAAATCCAAACCGGCCCCCAAACGACCCATAAGAGGCATGAACACCTCGCACGGGACCAATGTAACTTGTAGAAACTAACCGCAAGTTCCCAGGTCTCCTGTTTTGAGAATATAACGATAATTTGCAAAAATCAACACTTAAACATAAAAACAAGACGTTAAAGGGTAAAAACCCAAACTAACCCCCAAACGACCCCATAGGAGGCACGAACACCTCGCGCGGGACAAATATAACTTGTAGGAACTGATCACATAGTCTCGGGTCTTCCAATTTGCGAATAAAAATCAACACTTATACTTAAAAACAAGCCGTTAGAGGGTGAAAACCCAACCCAGCCACCAAACGACCCCGTAGGAGGCACGAACACCTCGCACGGGACCAATGTAACTTGTAGGAACTGATCGCGTAGTCCCGGGTCTCCCGATTTGAGAATATGATTATAATTTGCAAATATCACACTTAGAATTAAAACACAAGCCATTAAAGGGTGAAAACCCAAATCAGCCCCCAAATGACCCCGTAAGAGGCACGAACACCTCGCACAGGACCAATGTAACTTGTAGGAACTGACCGCGTTGTCCCCGGTCTCCCGATGTGAGAATATGATGATAATTTGAAAAAATCAACAGTTAAACTTAAAAACCAGCCGTTAGAGGGTGAAAACTGAAACCAGCCCCCAAACGACCCCGTAGCAGACACGAACACCTCGCACGGGACCAATGTGACTTGTAAGAACTGACCGCTTAGTCCCGGGTCTCCCGGTTTACGAACACCTCACGGGGGACAAATATAACTTGTAGGAACTGACCCCATAGTCTCGAGTCTTTCGATTTGCGAATATGACGATAATTTGCAAAAATAGTACTTAGACTTAAAAACAGGTCGCTAAAGGGTGAAAACCTAAACCAGGGAACCAAACGCCCCCGTAGGAGGCACGAACACTTACACGGGACCAATGTAACTTATAGGAACTTACCGTATAGTCCCGGGTCTCCCCATTTTAGAATATGATGATAATTAAAAAAATAGGCCGTTAAAGGGTGAAAACCTAAACTAGCCCCCAAACGGACTCGTAAGAGGTACGAACACCTCGCACGGGACCAATGTAACTTGTAGGAACTGATCGCATAGTCCCGGATCTCCCGATTTAAGAATACGACAATAATTTGCAAAAATAACACTTAGACTTAAAAACAAGCCGTTAGATGGTGAAAACCCAAACCAGCCCCCAAACGACCCCGTAAGAGGCACGAACACCTCGCACGGGACCAATGTAACTTTTAGGAATTGACCGCGTAGTCCCGAGTCTCCCGATTTGAGAGTATGATGATAATTGGAAAAATCAACCCTTAAACCTAAAAACAAGCCATTAAAAGGTGAAAACCCAAACCAGCCCCCAAACGACCCCGTAAGAGGCACGAACACCTCGCACGGGACAAATGTAACTTGTAGGAACTTATCGCGTTGTCCCGGGTCTCCCGGTTTGAGAATATGAAGATAATTTGCAAAAATCACACTTAGACTTAAAAATAAGTCGTTAAAGGGTAAAAACCCAACCAACCCCCAAACGACCCCGTAAGAGGCACGAACACCTCGCACGAGACCAATGTAACTTGTAAGAACTGACCGCGTAGTCCCGGTGTGAGAATATGATGATAATTTGCAAAAATCAACACTTAAACTGAAAAACAAGCCGCTAAAGGGTGAAAACCCAAACCATCCCCCAAGCGATCCCGTAAGAGGCATGCACACCTCACACGGGACCAATGTAACTTGTAGGAACTGGCCGCCTAGTCCCGAGTCTCTCGGTTTGAGAATATGATGATAATTTGCAAAAATTAACACTTAAACTTAAAAACAAGCCGTTAAATGGTGAAAACTCAAACCAGCCCCCAAACGACCACGTAGGAGGCACAAACACCTCGCACGGAACCAATGTAACTTGTAGGAACTGATCGCGTAGTTCCGGGTCTCCCAATTTAAGAACAAAAATCAACTCTTAAACTTAAAAACAAGCTGTTAGAGGTTGAAAACCCAAACCAGTCCCCAAACTACCCCGTAAGAGGCACGAACACCTCGCACGGGACCAATGTAACTTGTAGGAACTGACCGCGTAGTCTCGGGTCTCTCGATTTGAGAATATGACCGTAATTTGCAAAAACCACACTTAGACTTAAAAACAAGCCGTTAAAGGGTGAAAACCCAAACCAGCCCCCAAACGGACCCGTAAGAGGCACGAACACCTCGCATGGGACCAATGTAACTTGTATGAACTGACCGCGTAGTCCCGGGTCTCCCGATTTGAGAATATGATAATAATTTTCAAAAATCAACACTTAAACTTAAAAACAGGTCGTTAAAGGGTGAAAACTCAAACCAACTCTCATACAGGCCATTGAGAATATAATAATAATTGTGACTCGTATATGCAATTTTTCTGCTTGAATACGATTTTTTTAAAAATGACTTGGTGACTAATATCGTATAATTTTTGTGTCGTATTTTTTTTGTAGGATGACATTTGATCACTAACTTTTATCCACTTGGAACGCACGAAGAAGTCAATGCTTTACAACAAGGGGATTATTTATTTAGTGTCGTTAATATTCAGGATTCTATTTTTTGTGTTATGGATGAGCAGGCTTTAGTAGTTTTATTATTTACTTTTATGGCCGTACTGGATATAGTAGTTTTATTGTCGACTTTTATGGTCGTGCAGGATTTATATGGGCAGATTTTATGTTAGCAGGTTTTGGAATGCTCAAAAAATAGAAGAAATTGTGCCCAATTTTTTTTTGATTTGGGAACTATTAGCTCTTGTAATTTTTTGAACTTTGTATGCACATTACTTTATCAATAACATGCGATATTCATAATTTGTGAATTTTCTTGATTTTTTTTTTTTGCAAATAATAAATATTTATCCTATCAGATTTGGAATTTGCAGATTTTCCAGATTTGTTTCCTATTACTATTTTTTTATTAATTGAAAAATCTAGCACGGTTTTAAACCGTGTCAATTTATAAAAATGAGAACGCTTGTAAAACAAGTTGGCACGCTTTATAACCGTGCCAATAGCATGCCGGAAAATAGACAATTTGGCACGGTTTCGGCATGTGCCAAAAGCGTGCCAGATTTAACATCTAGCACGGTTTAAAAGCGTGCCAGATTAAAAACTAGCACAGTTTAAAAGCGTGCCAAAAGCGTTCCAGTTTGGAAAATCTGGCACGATTTTAAACCGAGCCAGAAAATCTGGCACCCCTGATTCTAGCACGATTTAAAACAGTGTCAGATTGCGTTTGGCACTGTTTTAAACAATGCCAGTTCCTGTTTTTGGTGTAGTGTTGCTCCATGAAAAATAAAAAAAAAATTTAAATGAAACTTAAAATGCGTTAATGATCACAAAAGGAGATCTAAATATGGAAATGACCTCTAAATCATCAAGTTCAAGTTGGTTCAACCGTCCACTCTCTGTTTTCACTCTATTTGAATATCTGGAGAAAGGGGGAAAATAGTATACATTGCTACTTATTTTGATAAGGGGAAGCAGATTAGAGGGTTATTTAAGTATAAGTTCCAGTGCTATACATTGATGATGAAAAAAGAAACAAGTGGTCAACATTTACCTCATATAGAGCTACATAAGTTGGTCTATCTTTTCACACTCGTGGATGATGGTAGTTCGTGGAGGGAGAGAGAGAGGCAGTGATGATGGAGGCGCCGGGTAGTGTGGATGATGGGGGTACTGGGTAGCGTGGAGAGAGAGAGAGAGAGAGAGAGAGAGAGAGAGAGAGAGAGAGAGGTTAGAATGATTGGTCCCTGCTTCAAATTTTGATCCCCACTTGAAATTTTAGGTGTTATTTTTTTTAAATGAAGCGTACCCATATTTGGCACGGTTTAAAACCGTGCCAGATTTTGGCACTATTTTAAACCATTCCAGATTATGAGTAAACCGCACTAAATTCTGACACGGTTTAAAATCGTGCCAGAATCTCCTAGTCTGAAAGTGCCAGATTATCATTTTTGGTGTAGTGCAAGTATGATAGCCACGTTGTGAATGCTAGGGAAATAGGATTTTGTGTATTACGAGTGAAATGTATGTGATGTGTACGTTAATATGCATGGATTAATGGGTGTATGGGTTCCCTGGTTAGCTGAATTGAATCGTTCGAGAGAAGAGGACATAGGAATAGATGTGTGGAATATATGCCTATGGGGTAGTTATAACAAATACGGAATGGTATGATGGATCGAATGTCGTGTGAAAATGATGATAATCCAAGTATATGTGTGCAAGGAGTATTATCACACCCGAGATGGGTTGAATGACTGGGGAAAGACATGTAAAGGATACCTCTTGATAAGAGAAGACCCAACTATTTTGGGAAGGTTGAGCGGAGTCATACTCAGTCAAATGCTAAGGTTGACTCGCGCATAAGAAGAATATTGATTACTACCACATGAAAAGCACCCAGTAAGTGCATAATTTTGGAGAAGATGCATGGGTAACAGTTTTGGTATACCCCGGGAAAAGGGGAGTAAGATGTACCATTTAATGTGAAATATTAAGCATGTGGATTGGTGTTGAGTGAGACATAGTGAAGTTATCTCCAGGTGCACCACTCGTAGATGTAAAAAGGTTGGTTTGAGTCGATCGACCAAAAGTTATTAATAAATTAGTGATTCCAGTGATGAGATGGATAGGAATACTAATAGATTTCATGGTTGGGCAAGAATGGAGTGAACTACAAACTGTTTTGTGCGGGTTATGAACCTCTAAATACTTACTTTGCTACGAATCGAAGTTATAAGTACTGTCATGAGTGGTTAGGTGTTATCGTGGTTTCTCTCATGAGAGGAGTTTTATGCTTTGGTAAATAAGGGAAGCTGGCAGGTAGTGACGTGTAGCCTTCCATCAGTATTGATATAATTAAGCCAGTGATGTGTAGGCTCGTCTTATTAGGATATTGTTAGTAGAATCACATTATATTTGTGTACCGTTATCAAGGTGAGACCTTGTGAACGACGGAGCATATCAGTATGAAATCATTTAAACAAACTTATCATTAAGCTGGGGCTATACTGAGTAGGCCTTTAGATAGGTGGGAACCAACATCGAGTGTATAGTGGAGGCACTGAAATGTTTTCATGAATTAATTTTTGGTAGTAGAGGATGTCATTGGTTAAGTATCCAAAATATTTTGTACCTGGCATATCCAAATTTTGGGGACGAAATTCCTTTGTAAGGGGAGAAGAATGTAACACCCTGTATGTTTATGGGTATTTAAATTACACGAGCGCTTATAATTTAATAATTTGAGAAATAAAATTATAGGATTAAATATTAATTGAAAAGAATGAAATTAATATTTATATGTACTATATTTACTTATGGGATACGTAAATGAGGTTGTGTTATTTTATATCACGTCGTATGTGAGAAAAAATAAAAGACGAGTGATAGTATCTTATTCGAGACGGGCGTATGAGTCGTGTTGAGAAAAAAAAATTGATAAGTTACTCGAATGGATTTGAGTGGATGATTGATCCGGAATGGGTCAAAATAGTCAAAATTAAGTATCCGGGGATAGCGTTTGGGTTTCGGGAGCTTTTTAGACTAGTCAAGACTCACAATTGGGTACACGAATCATTTTACACTTGGGCTAACACCCAATTTTGGGATTTAATACATGAGGGGCAGACATAACCCCAAATTCTCTAACCTAAGAGAGAGAAAGAGAAGAGAGAAATAAAAGAAGAAAGAATAAGAAAGAGAAGAGAGAAATGGAGGAAGAAATTAAGAAGGAATTTCAGATTCCATTCAACATACAAAGAGGAAGATCAAATCATCTACAATTTTAGGCAAGTGTTTATCTTGATTTCATATTATATGTGTGTCTTAATTCATATTATAGTTGGTGAAAAATATGAATTTTTGGGTTGGGGATTCATGTGAGAAAATGAGTTTTTGGTGAAATGATTTCATAGAAATTGGATGTGATATTTATACATTATGAAATCTGACAATTTAACCCCGTATGATGTATAGAATCTTGATAAATAAATATAAGATCCATTCAAGAAAAGATGTGAGATTGAATGGTTCCTGTGAGGATTAAAGAAACCTTGAAATTGAATTATGAAAAATTAATGAATCTGCCAAAAATTTTAGCGTTACTTAAAACATATACCATTTTCTATATAATTTGAATTAAATGATGAACTATAGATAAAAAGAAAGGTATGGAAGTTATCTTTCTAATGATCTTTGAATGAGGTCGATTGGACTACTGTAGAGTGAGTTATAGCTGTTTTAGTGCAAGGTGTTTAATCTGCCAGAATAGCTGAGTTATGTAAATTTTAGAATCAATTCAAATGAATGCCTTTTTCAATGTACTTTGAATTTGATGATGAGATATATATTAAAAGAAAGTTATAGATCTTAGAGTTCTAATGAGATTTTAATGAAGTCAATTGGAATTCTGTAGAGTGAGTAATAGTTGTTTTAGTGCAAGGTGTTTAATCCGTTAGAAATTAAAGTTGTGAGACTTTGTGATTTTTAAGAGTCTAATGGGATAAAGAACTTTGGGATTTGAATGGGAATTTCAGATGGAATTGGGATACGGGCAAATGGTAATAAGCTTAATATTCTGAATTTAAAAGAAATTTTATATTCATACTATAAGTAAGTGAATACTTATGGAATTGGAATACATAATTGAATACTTATGGAATTAAATCGAATGTTTATATTCGGGAAATATAGGCCAATGTTTCGAGAGATATGCACAATTAGATGGATTGTATTTTATATATATGATATGTTTATAAATATATCTGTGTGTGATTGATATATTCATGTGAAGCATACCCCTCTAGTGCTATCATGGGAAGTTGCGCGATGTGGGTGAGGCCCCTAGCTTGAGGAGCAAAGAGCGTATAGTTCCCAGGCCATAACGTCCATTTTATATTGTGTGGTTTTTATCAGAGGTGAGACGTGGTGAGTATGTTTCGTTCTCATTTTCAGTGAGGAATTATGACCGCTTCCCATACGTTGTGATTTGGTTTTTACCAAGTCGGTGTGAGAGTCCGACCGCTGGTACCCAGGATGGTGCGTGAGTAATTTCCTAGAAGATGATAGCATTGAGAGACTGCACCCATTGAGTTATAACTCTGAGGGATGGTTATTATACTTATATTGTGTGTAATATATAAGTATGGATATACTTGATGTGTGTGTATATATATATATATATATATATATATAAATATTTATATGAGATGTGAAACATATATATACGGACATAATACATAATGGAATGTGAGATAAATTATGGATGTTCCGGGAGTATAAAATCAGGAATAAAATAGTTGATATACGTATATAAAGATGAGAATATTAAATATGAGGTTAATAACACTAAAATGTGAATAGTGTAAATAACTAGTGAAAGTTATTCATAATGTAAGGATGAATCATAAGTGAGAGATTATGATATATAAGCTCGGGCGATAGCTTAGAATATTTTATATTACACCGGGTACGTGTTAGCGTATGGTGACTTGGGAGTTATGCGAGGTGCTAGTTAGGGTAAGTAGCTAACTAAGGAGTTTTAAAATACATGTGTTAGGTGTGCACTGTTAGATGAGAGGTGAGGGGTATCTCATGTGAATGCGACACCAGTTTAAATATAGAGAGTATCATATTTTAAATATTAAAGTATGTTAAGAACTTGCTAAAATATTTTTCAAAACCCAGGCTCTGACCCATATCTATTTTTCTTTTTCTTCTACTTTGTATAGTTTTTAGGTGTCCAGACACAGGGACGTCTGGATGATTATTCTTTCGGGTCAAACATTGCTGCCGCGACTGTGGATATTGGCAAGAAATTGTTTAGACTCTTCTATGCTTGTGATCTAAATAAGAGGTAGTGTTGTAATATTCGGGCATATTGCCCAACTGTTGTCTTTTATTTCATTTGTGACATTTTTCTTTTACGCCTTTTCGATATGGTTGTATATATATTTTACCAAGAGTTATCGGTTATTATTTATTTATTCACTTCAATTGTTTATATCTTTGTATGGTTGGATTTACTCGTGTGTTTTATTTAAAAAGAATAGAAAGTTTAAAATTTGATGCGACGCCTAATAGGTTATTAGTAATTAAATGGTTTTCGGCAGTGATTCTGAGAATGAAACCATTTGAGATTCCTGTTTAATTTGATATAGGATTGATCGCCCGGTATTTTATTAGGCGGGGTGTCACAGGAATGTATTTATTAAAGTGGGTGAGTTTGTCTTACCTGTAAACTTAGGCTTCAATCTTCTGAATTATTTCAAATGAGCTAGGACATTAGAGGCTATGAGTTAATCCTCTTATAGCCAAAGGAGTTAAGAAGCCTATATATATACGAGTTAGCCCTCTATAGGCTGAAAGATCTGAGGGTCTTTGGAATTATAGAGCCAATGGAACTGAGGGTCCTCAAGATATAGGAGTTGGACCTTCGTAGGCCAAATGAGTTGAGGGTACTTATAATGATACAAAAGAAGGAATTGAGGATCCTTAAATTTAGGGTCGACCCCTATATCCCTAAGGAGCTAAGAGTCCTTGAAATGCTAAATTCGGAGGAACTAGGGGGTTTTAAAATGTAAGTGACGACCCTCCACGAGCCGAAGGAGATGAGGGTCCTTATAAAAATATAGCCAAAGGAAATGAGGTTCCTTGAAATGTAGGAGTCGAACCAATAGAAGTTGAAGGAAATAAGTATCCTTATAATGATAAAGATGAAAGAACCGAAGGCCCTTGAAATATAGAAGTTGGCCCTCTATATGTAGAAACAACTCAGATTCCTTATGTTGCTAGAGCCGAAGGAAGTGAGGGTCCTTAAATTGTAGGAGCCAAATTCCTATAAGCCAAAAGAGCTGAGGGTCTTTGTAATGATAGAGATAAAGGAACTTAGGATCCTTGAAATATAAGAGTCGACCCCCTATAAACCACAACGATTGCTTTATAGGTCTTCCATTCTAAGTATGAGGTTAAGTTCGAATAGGAAATGTTTTGGAAAATGCAAAATTATCTTTCCCTTATGCCAATTACACCTACCAAAGATTGGCTAAACACATGAGGCCCAACACATTAACTCCTCTATGTATAGGCTCACTCGCACTTATATCCGATCACTTAAAAAATACTCTCAAATAAGTATTTATCTCTTTAGGATCATTGCAAGAGTTTTCAACTTATTATTAGAGTTCTTCATCCTTTTTTTCATTTATGGTAAGGTTTTCCCTACTTGGATCTTTTTTTTACAATATTTTGTGTTAAATAACAGTTTATTCATTGTTGTTAAAATCATTAGTTGCATATAGCTCACTGATTCCCAATGTTCTTATATTAGTTCATAAAATTTTATCTATTTGATCTTTATTCTCAAAACATAACCTTTATTTGTAAGTCTACGGATGCCCAACCCTTTTGGGGAGTTTTTTTAGAGAGTTTAGTAGGCGTATAGCCGAAGAAAATATTTACACTGAGAGAGTAGCTGAAGGATATTACAGGTCAACTCCTCTATCAGTTATGTAACCCCAGAAACCTTGCACACCAAGAAAGCCCCTTGACCTTATAGTCCAGAAGCCTATGATCCACCACTTAGGTTTGGGCGGACTGTGCCTTGTCGTCCCGGTGATTGCTCTATTGATAAAAATATCATGAGTTCACATGAGGACTCTTTCACGGCTTCAATGGGAAATATTTCTTGTGGTGTGTCATTCCACTATTTAGCTATGATTGTTACCCTAGCTTCTTATTTTAGGAATATCACTAGGGTTGATGACTTCTTGCTCATCGTCTTCTTCTCAATCTTGGGCTTTTTCTTATGGGTCAGCTTCATCCAATGAATCCGAGGCTATTTCTTGAAAAATAGATCATGGTGCCTAAGAAGCAGTGGATATTGACGAATACGATGGGGAGTTATATCATACTTCATTGGTAAAATTTGTTATTGGGTTACCTTCCTCTATATTATGACATTGCATAGGAGACTGTGGATGCTGATGAGGTTTATACACTTGACCTCTTAGATACTATCTTTATAGGAGTACTATTAATAGGAAAAAAATTTATAGCCTTCAATATTTATATGACATAAAATCTTCTATTACTGTGAGACCTCCAGAGGAAGGTGAGAGAGCATACGATATAAAAATGCCTCTGAGATTGCATTGTATGATGCTATGTTTCATTTTGGGTTTTGACTTCCCTATCATACTTGCATCTGTGATATACTTTCTCATATTAGGGTTGCACGGTTGCACCTACCCAATTAGATACAAAATCCTAAAGGATCATATTCGACTCCATTACATATTGGAGATCTATCTGTACTGAGAATGTAACTGGGAAATATGTCGAAGTGCTTACAACTTCGTATCTATGAATCACTTCCCCGAATATTATTATTTGATCACTTGTAACCACCGTTGGAAGACCGACTTATTTTAAATAAGAGTTTCTAGAAAGAGAGGTACATAAGGAGTCGTGAGGGTCCCTCGTGACTTGGAAAAGCCTCCTCTCAGTATTATTTATTTTTTACTTCGATATATTATCTTCATCGTAACATTTGTACCATTTACTGGTAATACTTACATTTATTTTTCTTTTCTTTTTCTTTACTGATAGATTTATTCCAAGTCTTAATGCTACTAACTGGCAGTTGGCAGACGATGTTGTTAATTCCAGCATTAAGACCTATGAGGAGTTTTCTCCTTTAGAAAAACTTGATGAGTTTGGGAATATATCTGACCCCCATCCTCTTAAACAACTTCATAAATTTTCTTCCTCATACCTTGTTTATGTTTCATCCTCATAGAATAATCGTCTAATTATAATTTACACTTGGTACAGATAATCCTTCTGATCTTAGTAAAGAAGAGGGGAATATACTCGAGGAGATGAATATCTGAGGGGAGGCTCGACGAGCCAACTAAAAAACTAAGAGGAAGGGTAAAGAACCATCTGATAGCAAGCCTTAAAAGAAGAGGAGGAAGGAGACTATACCTTCAAAAAGAATTAAGTCCACTATGAGCCCAACTAGGCTAGTGATGCAGCAGAATATCGACCGGTCTGGGGAGATTTACCAGTCTCTCTAAACCAACCCTAAGACCTTTTATGCCAATATCATGGGGATCGTGACTTATTCATTAAGATCATATAGGAATGTGATAGGGGATACTTTGCAAACATAGAGAGGGGTTAAAAGTTCGACCTTGTAATCAATAAAGTTTTCCATGTTTATGGCCTTTCTGATTCTTTCATTTTTCTCTAAGTTTTGCTCAGCTATTAACACCTTCGTACCTTTTATGACTATATGGTATGATATTGATGGTAGACTTCTAGTAGTGGAACAAGAAGAAAATGATGCTTTGGTGGAGGCCAAGGACAATACGAAGGCGTTAGATTACTGTAATGGGAAGTACGAGGCACTTAAAAGTAAGAAAAACCCTGAGATGGAGGTCTATAAGAAAGCAAAAGGAAAATGAGATCACGAACCTGACCATAAAGAGGGATGAGGCTAAGTTGGACCTTCAAACAGCTGAGTCCAATTTCAAGATGAAGGTTGATGAAATCATTATTGCTGTAATGGAAAAGGCTCAAAAGGGTGCCATCACCGATTACCATTCCTCCACTAAATTCTAAGATCTCTTCCCTTACTATATACGCCAAGGATACGAAGAGATGAATATTGAGCTAGACGTGGTTTCCTCCGACACTGTTGATTGTTATTTAAAATATATACTTTTGTGTTTTATCAAATTTAAAATATGAAATAAATAATATTTATGTAATAAAAATTAATACCACTAAAAAACTTACAAAGGAAGAATATGACCGAGTCAAGTGTTTGACACTCTCTCCTTAAGACAAAATGCGCTCCCGCTACGATGCTTATGGAAATGAACAATGAGCGTTTTCCTCCCAGGATAAAACGGTCTCGACATGCGCAAGAAGCACTTCAGTGTGCGTGTCCCACGAACCAATTATATTTGATACTTTATCCGACTCGATAGGGAATGAAAATTATTGAAAATATCTTCTCTCCTTTTTTCACTCTTTAAAAAATGAAGACAAATCTTGTATTTATAGAAAATAAGGTGTTTTTTCATGAAAAGACATGTCTTTAGGAAATAGCCACTTAAGGGACGTTTTTCATGAACTGTCACAACTTATGGTGAGCAGTCACGACCTTTAGGGACGGTTCTGAAAAACAATCACTATATAGCGAACAGTCACAACCTTTAGCGACAGTTAGGAAAATTCATCCCCGAAAATTAAATAAAATTTCCCAATAAACTTCATACATAAATGGGGCACTTTGATACCAAATTTCTTATTCATCATTTATCCGTTTTAAACAAATAAATATATCGCGTGACTCGTCATGCTACAAGGAACACGCACGTACTTGGTCCTACTTTGACCAATATATTAATTTGGTCATAAAATAATTTGTGTAAAAACATAATATTTTCCAACAATCCCCCACATGAATGAAATTTTTTGAAGAATCAAATGAACACGAAGAGAAATTAGACAGAGTATCGGTGGAAAAGAGCTGCATCGATAAAGATAGCTTTTGGCCTTGAATCTTTCCTAGTGAGAGACTATCGGGTTTACTGGCCAATCAATGAAAGCGATGTCTTGAATTGATCAACCTTTTTGTGTAAACCAAGACAATAGAATTCACATAGTCCTCCTCCGAACATTCTTGGTTCTCACTGTTGTGCCCGTTTTGGCCTTGCACACCTCCTGGTTTCATGAGCGTGTTAGAGAATTTAACAATGTAGCCGTTGGTTATTCTCATAGAAGTGGCCACTTCTCACTCACATAGGTGATTTCTATAAAGAGTATCCTGCTAATACCCCACTTGACCCATATGTTCAAGATATATAATGTAATAACCCTCGCTTATGAGACCGTATTTTATGGTAATTACTTATTATAGTAATTAGAGACCAGTGTTGGGTTATGATTTGAATGTTAATTCAATGTAGAAAAGCTGATATTTATTGTGAGTTTGCATACATATCATAATCATGGGAAATATTGCTATGTCATGCTTATTAATATCATCTGTGTTTAAAATGATATTTGGCTTAATTATGAGACCGGAACCTAAATTGAATTTTAAAATGTCCAAATGATAATTTGGAGGTTGCAGTCGATTCCGGAATGTGCGAAATAGTCAAATAATGTACCATATGGTATTTTGTAGTTTTGGGCATTTTTGACTGGTTGTGCTTTAATTATGTAGTTGCGTATTATTTTATCGCACTATTAGTTGATTTAGTGGGACAATTGCCTTAAGCCACGACTTAAACCTTTTTAGTCTTCTAATTACCCTAATTTCTTTCCAAAACCAAAGAGAGAAAGAGAAGAGTAGAGAGAAAGCTTTGGAGATTTGGAGATTGAGAAGGATTTTGGTACTACACCAAGAAATCTGCAAAATTTCTGAATCAAGGCAAGTTTTTACTTGCTATTTGTGTCTTGAGATAAATGATTTATTGTGGTAATGGTGTATTGATTTTAGTTTAGAAAACTTAGGGTTTTCTTATGTATTTTTGGGTTTTGATTCACTCAAAGATGATTCATGAGGTTTTAGATGATCAAGAGTATCATTGATGTTATTTTAGTGTTGGTATATAAGTTTGGTTGGAAGAAATTGGAGTTTGGGTAGAAAAGGGAGTCCAAGACTCCATAGCCATTTCTTGGCAAAATCGCAGGCCCGAATCGATTCGGCCCCCTTGGCGAATCGATTCGGTTAAGTCGATTCGAAATTCATCCGAATCGATTCGGCAGTTATGCAGAAACCCAAACTTTCTGACCGAATCGATTCGGTTTCCATCCGAATCGATTCGGCTACATTTCAGAAACTCAAATTTTCTGGCCGAATCGATTCGGCCAAGGGGGCGAATCGATTCGGTAGCCCTGCACTTTTTGAAAATTTTCTTTTTCATTTTTAACCCCTTTTCTTTAGGACTAATGATTAGGGACCTTCTTAAATGAAGTAAACATAGGGTTTAGAGTACTAGTTGAGTTGGGTCGACATCCTAGACTCGAAAGGGTTCATCTAGGGTTCGTTTAAGGGGGAATTTAAAGTGATGTTTAGGCATTACTTTCGTCGTGTAGTTTTATAAGGGTCTAGAATATATTAAGGTCAAATTGGAGACTTTAGAATTCAACTCGAGTTAGACTTGACTTGAGGATTTATATCAAAGCCTAGAGGAGGCTTTGTGAATAACTTTGGAGTCCGAATTTCTTATCGAGGATGTTATGTCGGTACGTATCATGTATAGTCCCGATTTAGCTTATACACTTATTACTAATGGAAAGTTGATAAGGTAAATGATAATTTACTAAGTCATAAAATGGAAATAAATAAAAAATGGATGTTACACACCTCTCTAAATACCATCTTAAGGGAAGTCCGTGCGAGAGGTGAAGCCCCCTGGCCAATGAATGCAGGGTGGATATAGTCCTAGGCCATATGAGCGCTTGTTTTATTTTTCTGCGATGGGTAGGAGATTCTGGGTGTGGTCTTGACTACCCCGCAGGCATATGGCCGCTTCCCGACGTTTTCGATAGGATCCCAGGTTGTTTTATGTTAGGCCCTGGAAGATGATGGTTATTTAGGGACGCGCACAGTGGGGAAACCCGGACGAGCGGTCTTAGAATCGTTATATTTATATTTATGACTATTCTAATTATCGAGTTGGACTCGATGGAACATGAATGCCACAAAGAGCAAATTTATGCCACAAAGAGCATGCTATTGAGTTTAGTGCCATATAGAGCACATGATGATAATTATATTCCTGATAAGGAATGGAAAAGAAGATTGAAATTGAAATATGATGAATGGTGATAAAGGCTCATAAGTACTTTTAATTATGTTTTAACATGAACTTCACTCTATATAGTCCTTTGTCAGTTTTAGTTCCTTATATGACGTTACCATGCTAGACTATCATCCTTCATTATTGTGCATCATTGTCATACCTGTCATTTATCTATTGATCACATATACCCGGCCCTGACCGGTATTCTTTTCTTGTTGTATCTATATATATATATATAATTCGTTCAGGTGTTCCACCGCACGGTCACCAGTAATGACCCTTCCTTCCTTATGTTTTGAGGAGCCGTGACACTGTGCGGGTTTCACAGGAGTTTTGTATAGACGCCTCCATTTATGTTTCTAGTTATGTTCAGTTTATTCGGGCTTGTTGCCCAAACCGTTGTAATTGTATAATGGATGTATTATGTAACACTTGGTACTAATTGTATGTTGTATGGTTGTTATTGACCGACGTTTCATTCGGTCCCTTGTATCTTTTGGGTTTCTTATATACGCTTGTGGGGGTTTCCACCCTCTATTTCTAGTATGGGTTGTTAAAAATGTTTTCTTTTTATTTCAAATCAAAGTTTTTGATAACCCGTTTTCTGGGATATAGAGTGGTTATTCCTTATACTTTGCATATTGTTGTGATGCTGAGAATGATATTTATCAATGATTTCCTATTTTATCGGGGTATGGGGCTGGCCAGCCTTTATTCCGGATAGCGGGTTGTCACAGATGGTATCAGAGCATCAGGTTCTAGAGTCTTTAGGATCTATGCGGACTTGTCACGTTCTACCGTAGCGTTCTTTGATATAGGACTTAATATTAGGATTGTTTTGCTGCCTATGTATGCGATCTTCTGCTAAATAGATTGTCTTATACTATGTTTTAACTCTATCTCCTCTTTATTTCAGATGCCGCCGAAGAGAGGACGTCCCGCTAGACGTAATAGGGTTGTTGAGGATGAGTTTGGTCCTCCACCGTAGCAGGGGAATATCAGTGCCGCTGAAGTGGCAAATATTGTGGCCCAAGCTGTCAACGCCGCGATGACTGCAGTGGCCCAAGCTGTCAACGCCGCGATGACTGCAGTGGCCCAACAAATGCCACAAGCTCCAGTGAGGGGACAAGAAGCACTAGTTCCTACGGGACCTTCTCTGTGGGAACGGGTGAGGGAGTCTTTCCTTAAGGGACATCCCCCGGAATTCGAGGGAGGTTCGGATGTTATCAAGGCGAACCAGTGGAAGAGAGATATGCAGCGCCATCTTAGAATGGTGGAATGTAGTGAGGAGAAAAAGCAAATTCTCGTTACTTTCAAGCTTGTCGGACCGGCCTTGCACTGGTGGGAGTCAATGACGACACCCGAACAAAGGGATACTATGTCCATCACAAATTTTTGGACTTTGTTTGACGGAAAGTATTTCCCTCCTGCAGTTCAGAGGGAAATGCAGAGGAAGCTTCAGGATTTGGTTCAAGGGGAGAGATCGGTTGACGAGTACGAGGAGGAGTTTACCCGGTTAGGAAGCTTTATACCGGATGAAGTAACTCCAGAAGCGAAGAGGATCTCCAAGTTTGTGGGAGGTTTGCACTGGGGAATAAAACAACATTTGCTGGGAAATCCATCTCTGGTGACCTTTGGTGATGTAATGAATGCTGCTTTACTTCACTGTCAGGAACATAGATTGTTTGTGCAAAACAAGAAGAAGGTTGTCACTGTGGGGCAAGTGGTGAGGCAGGGAGGAGTAGGGAGCGGAGGGGGAACATCTTCTTCATCCCAATCCTCGGGGAACAAGCAGGTTGAGAGGGATCCTCAGCAGGGGGATTCGGTAAAGTGTCAACGTTTCGGTGGGTTTAATGCTGGTGGGAATAATAACAGGCAAGATCAAGGTGGTCAGCAACCACAGGGTGGTAGAGGTGGAAATGGAGGTAGGGGCCAACAGGGCCGAGGTGCGGGGCAATTCCGGAATAACCAAGGCAGGAATCAGGATAATACAACAAATAAATGTTTTCAGTGTGGGGAGCTAGGCCACTATAAAAGGGCATGTCCTCAGTTGGTTGGAGGGCATCTTCCAAGGGCCCCACAGCAGCCGTATGTACAGTTTCCGCTCCAAGCGCCTAATCCGGTTGCTCCTCTTCAACAGGGGCAATTGCAGTACGGAAGGGTTTACCATATTCAGGAGGCTTTACTCCCTCCAGCTCCTCTGGCACCACCAGCGATCGAGGGTAAGTTTCTCATCCATGGGCATATGGGTCAAATTCTATTTGATACGGGTGCTACACACTCCTTTATTTCTAGAAGTTTTGCTCAGACTACAGGTTTGATAAAATCTGCTGAAAGTACCTTCACTAGCGTTGAATCCTCTATGGGCGATGGTTCATTGATTTTCTTCGTTTGTAAAAACGTAGGAATTAATCTTGGTGACTTGTGTTTTGAGGCCGATTTACTCGTCCTTGATATGGTCGGGTACGATGTAATTTTGGGTATGGATTGGCTAGTGAAGTACCGTGCTATAGTGAACTGCTTCGGGAAGAGTATAGTTTTTGCAGTTCCGGGACAAGAGATGTTCCTGGTAGTTATGCCTTGTATGGAAGGGAGCACGAGTGCTTATTTATATTGTATTGCGAAAGATGCATCTAGAGATGTCGTGATTCCCCTAAATTCTCTTCCAATCGTTAGGGACTTTGAAGATATTTTTCGGGAGATACCGGGATTACCTCCAAGTCGGGAAATAGAGTTTGTGATTGACTTAATACCGGGAACTCAACCGATCGCCAAAGCTCCTTATCGAATGGCTCCTGTAGAGATGAGGGAGCTGAGAGATCAGATTCAGAAGCTACTGGAGCAGGGCTTTATTAGGCGTAGTACCTCACCATGGGGCGCTCCGGTATTGTTTATGAAGAAGAGAGATGGTTCTCTCCGGTTATGCGTGGACTATAGAGAGTTGAATAAAGTCACCATCCGGAATAAATACCCTTTACCTCGCATCGACGACTTGTTTGATCAACTTAGGGGAGCTTCCTACTTCTCCAAGATCGACTTGCGGACAGGGTATCACCAATTGAGGATACGAGAGCAAGATGTATCCAAGACGGACTTTCTGACCCGTTATGGATCTTATGAGTTCTTGGTTATGCCCTTTGGGCTAACCAATGCCCCTGCAGTGTTTATGGACCTTATGAATAGGGTATTCCGGGATTTCCTTGACCAGCTTGTCATTGTATTTATTGATGACATCCTAATTTATTCTCAGACGGAGTTGGATCACGCTGCTCACTTGCGGTTGGTCCTGCAGAGATTGAGGGATCATCAATTGTATGCAAAGTTTGAGATGTGTGGCTTCTGGTTGAAGGAAATTCAATTTTTGGGGCATGTGGTGTCATCCCAAGGCGTGTCTGTGGATCCGAGTAAGGTGATCGCGGTGAAGGAGTGGGGTCAGCCCACGACGCCCACTGAAGTTCGTAGTTTTCTGGGCTTGGCGGGTTATTACCGTCGATTCATTAAGGGCTTTTCTAAGGTTGCTAGCCCGTTGACGAATTTAACCCGGAAAGGAGTAAGATTTGTATGGGACAGTTCATGCCAAGCGGCTTTCGATGAGCTCAAGGATAGACTGACTTCGGCTCCAGTCCTGGCATTGCCAAAGCCGGGATTGGAATATCTCGTCTTCACCGATGCATCTCTTCTGGGATTAGGAGGTGTTCTTCAACAAGAGAGACAACCCATTGCGTACGCTTCTCGTAAGTTGAAGCCTCACGAGAGGAACTATCCGGTACATGACTTGGAATTCACCGCCGTTGTATTTGCCTTGAAGATATGGAGGCATTATCTCTTGGGGGAAAAGTTTAGTCTTTTCACCGACCACAAATCGCTGCAATACTTATTCTCCCAAAAGGATTTGAATATGCGCCAGCGTCGTTGGTTGGAGTTTGTGAAAGACTACCAATTTAATATTCATTATCACCCCGGAAAGGCGAATGTGGTAGCAGATGCCTTGAGTAGGAAGCCTGATGGAGACTTAGCTGAGGTGTGGAAAGCTAAGTGGAAGGAACTCAGCCTGGAGGATGCAGGGGTGAGAGCATTCCTTTCTGTGATGACGGTTACTCCCACGATCGTAGCAAAGATTGTGGAAGCCCAGAAAGGAGATAAAGTTTGTCAAGACCATATACGCCAGTTGTTGTCTGAGGGAGCGGAGTCGTACTCAATAGGTTCCGAGGGTGGACTACGCTTCCATGGAAGACTTGTGGTTCCCGATGATGGGGATTTGAGACGTGCAGTTATGGCGGAATCCCACGGGTCGAAGTTCACGGTGTATCCAGACGGGGACAAGATGTACCAAGATATGCGTCGTTTGTATTGGTGGGCGGGTATGAAGAGGGATATCTCAGAGTTTGTGTCTCAATGCACTACTTGTCAGTTGGTTAAGATCGACCACCAGCGACCGACAGGTTTGTTACAACCGCTCAAGAATCTCGTATGGAAATGGGAGAGCATTTCGATGGACTTTGTTACGGGTTTGCCTAGATCGCAAAAGGGTCACGACTCAATTTGGGTGATTGTCGACCGTTTGACCAAGTCGGCACACTTCTTGCCCGTGCGCACCGATTTTGATACTGCTCGTTATGCTCAATTGTTCATCGAGGAGATCGTCAGACTTCACGGGGTACCTTTAAATATTATCTCCGATCGAGATAAGATATTTGTGTCCCACTTTTGGCGGAGTTTCTAGGGAGCTATGGGGACTGAATTGAAGTTAAGCTCTTCCTATCATCCTCAAACAGACGGTCAGACCGAAAGGGTAAACCATATGTTGGAGGATATGCTTCGTATGTGCATACTTGACTTTAAAGGCGGTTGGGAACAATACCTTCCATTGGTTGAGTTTGCTTATAATAACTCATACCAATTTACTATCGGAATGGCACCTTATGAAGCTCTGTATGGCAGGCCTTGTAGATCGCCCGCTTGTTGGTTGGAAGTGGGTGATAATAAGTTCCTTGGACCTGAAATGATCCAAGATACTTCTTCGAAAATTGAGCTTATTCGAAATCGCATACGGATAGCCCAAGATCGTCAAAAGAGTTATGCCGATGCGGGTAGGAGACATATGGAATTGGAAGTTGGAGACCAAGTGTTAGTGCGAGTGTCCCCAATGAAGGGTATTAAACGTTTTGGGAAGAAAGGAAAGCTTGCACCCCATTTTGTTGGACCCTTCCCGGTAATTGCTAAGGTTGGTCCCGTAGCATACCAACTTGCCTTGCCGGAACCTTTACAACAAATCCATGATGTATTTCACGTCTCTTCTTTGAAAAAGTATAGAAGGTGTGAAGGTGACCTTTGGCACATCCCTTTCGAAGATATTGAGTTGCAGCCCGATGTTTCTTATGAAGAACAACCGGTTGCTATCCTTGAGTTTGGGGAGTGAAAGTTGAGATCTCGTGTGGTGCCCCTAGTGAGATTTCATTGGAGTCATCATCATGCAAGCGAATCAACTTGGGAACGCGAGGATGAGATGCGGGAAAAGTATCCACATCTTTTCTCATGAGGTACGCCTGAATTTTGGGGGCAAAATTCCCTCATAAGGGGGGGAGTATGTAATAACCCTCGCTTATGAGACCGTATTTTATGGTAATTACTTATTATAGTAATTAGAGACCAGTGTTGGGTTATGATTTGAATGTTAATTCAATGTAGAAAAGCTGATATTTATTGTGAGTTTGCATACATATCATAATCATGGGAAATATTGCTATGTCATGCTTATTAATATCATCTGTGTTTAAAATGATATTTGGCTTAATTATGAGACCGGAACCTAAATTGAATTTTAAAATGTCCAATGATAATTTGGAGGTTGCAGTCGATTCCGGAATGTGCGAAATAGTCAAATAATGTACCATATGGTATTTTGTAGTTTTGGGCATTTTTGACTGGTTGTGCTTTAATTATGTAGTTGCGTATTATTTTATCGCACTATTAGTTGATTTAGTGGGACAATTGCCTTAAGCCACGACTTAAGCCTTTTTAGTCTTCTAATTACCCTAATTTCTTTCCAAAACCGAAGAGAGAAAGAGAAGAGTAGAGAGAAAGCTTTGGAGATTTGGAGATTGAGAAGGATTTTGCTACTACACCAAGAAATCTGCAAAATTTCTGAATCAAGGAAAGTTTTTACTTGCTATTTGTGTCTTGAGATAAATGATTTATTGTGGTAATGGTGTATTGATTTTAGTTTAGAAAACTTAGGGTTTGCTTATGTATTTTTGGGTTTTGATTCACTCAAAGATGATTCATGAGGTTTTAGATGATCAAGAGTATCATTGATGTTATTTTAGTGTTGGTATATAAGTTTGGTTGGAAGAAATTGGAGTTTGGGTAGAAAATGGAGTCCAAGACTCCATAGCCATTTCTTGGCAAAATCGCAGGCCCGAATCGATTCGGCCCCCTTGGCGAATCGATTCGGTTAAGTCTTGTGAACCGAATCGATTCGAAATTCATCCGAATCGATTCGGCAGTTATGCAGAAACCCAAACTTTCTGACCGAATCGATTCGGTTTCCATCCGAATCGATTCGGCTACATTTCAGAAACTCAAATTTTCTGGCCGAATCGATTCGGCCAAGGGGGCGAATCGATTCGGTAGCCCTGCACTTTTTGAAAATTTTCTTTTTCATTTTTAACCCCTTTTCTTTAGGACTAATGATTAGGGACCTTCTTAAATGAAGTGAACATAGGGTTTAGAGTACTAGTTGAGTTGGGTCGACATCCTAGACTCGAAAGGGTTCATCTAGGGTTCGTTTAAGGGGGAATTTAAAGTGATGTTTAGGCATTACTTTCGTCGTGTAGTTTTATAAGGGTCTAGAATATATTAAGGTCAAATTGGAGACTTTAGAATTCAACTCGAGTTAGACTTGACTTGAGGATTTATATCAAAGCCTAGAGGAGGCTTTGTGAATAACTTTGGAGTCCGAATTTCTTATCGAGGATGTTATGTCGGTACGTATCATGTATAGTCCCGATTTAGCTTATACACTTATTACTAATGGAAAGTTGATAAGGTAAATGATAATTTACTAAGTCATAAAATGGAAATAAATAAAAAATGGATGTTACACACCTCTCTAAATACCATCTTAAGGGAAGTCCGTGTGAGAGGTGAAGCCCCCTGGCTAATGAATGCAGGGTGGATATAGTCCTAGGCCATATGAGCGCTTGTTTTATTTTTCTGCGATGGGTAGGAGATTCTGGGTGTGGTCTTGACTACCCCGCAGGCATATGGCCGCTTCCCGACGTTTTCGATAGGATCCCAGGTTGTCTTATGTTAGGCCCTGGAAGATGATGGTTATTTAGGGACGCGCACAGTGGGGAAACCCGGACGGGCGGTCTTAGAATCGTTATATTTATATTTATGACTATTCTAATTATCGAGTTGGACTCGATGGAACATGAATGCCACAAAGAGCAAATTTATGCCACAAAGAGCATGCTATTGAGTTTAGTGCCATATAGAGCACATGATGATAATTATATTCCTGATAAGGAATGGAAAAGAAGATTGAAATTGAAATATGATGAATGATGATAAAGGCTCATAAGTACTTTTAATTATCTTTTAACATGAACTTCACTCTATATAGTCCTTTGTCAGTTTTAGTTCCTTATATGACGTTACCATGCTAGACTATCATCCTTGATTATTGTGCATCATTGTCATACCTGTCATTTATCTATTGATCACATATACCCGGCCCTGACCGGTATTCTTTTCTTGTTGTATCTATATATATATATGTAATTCGTTCAGGTGTTCCGCCGCACGGTCGCCAGTAATGACCCTTCCTTCCTTATGTTTTGAGGAGCCGTGACACTGTGCGGGTTTCACGGGAGTTTTGTGTAGACGCCTCCATTTATGTTTCTAGTTATGTTCAGTTTATTCGGGCTTGTTGCCCAAACCGTTGTAATTGTATAATGGATCTATTATGTAACACTTGGTACTAATTGTATGTTGTATGGTTGTTATTGACCGACGTTTCATTCGGTCCCTTGTATCTTTTGGGTTTCTTATATACGCTTGTGGAGGTTTCCACCCTCTATTTCTAGTATGGGTTGTTAAAAATGTTTTCTTTTTATTTCAAATCAAAGTTTTTGATAACCCGTTTTCTGGGATATAGAGTGGTTATTCCTTATACTTTGCATATTGTTGTGATGCTGAGAATGATATTTATCAATGATTTCCTATTTTATCGGGGTATGGGGCTGGCCACCCTTTATTCCGGATAGCGGGTTGTCACATATAAATCATTAAAAAAAATTATCCTGTTACACGCGGCAGATAGTGCACTGACTCATTCTAGGAATGGGAGGAAGAATTTATTTTCTTTTGAATGCTAACTGAATCGCACATAATTAGGTTGTCCCATTGAACCTAATTCTTGGGATCTCCGGTCATTTACGTTGGGTTTCCATTATGGAAATTCTTTTAGGTTTTAACCGGCTGTAAGCCCATTCCCCTTGATATACGTATCTTACTCTCTTGTTAACGGATCCGCAATGTTTTTATTAGGCCTAATGTTATCACTAACAAAGAAATATTTCTTTATGGTCTTATGTCAAGACTAATAAGTCGTGACTTGCCAAATTACTTTATGCCTTTTCAAGCAATGATTTCTAATTGCAAGAACATGCATTAGAATTGTTATCTCAAATCACCCTCTTTAAAATTGTCAAGGTACCTTGCTTTCTAGGAAATAATATTCATATTCCATCATAAGAGGATTTCCAAATATTAACACCTCTAATCGTGCTAATATATCACTCGGAATACGAGTCTTGAAAGTCATATATTGTTTAAAAATATATTCATAATTTCCTAATGTTTATGTCATTTGTCACTTATATCTTAGTATCGATACTGAACGACTCATTTATACCTTAGACTCTTTGATCCATTATCTTTATTCTAAAAAGTGTACACGCTGAATCATTTTCAACCTTGGAATATAATCAAAGTACTTAAGTATTAATTATCGTTCAATCAATGAAGTATACATTTCTTCTAGACAAATGCACATTGGAAATACTATAGTACATTAAATGCACTTATGCAAACAAATACTACACTTTCAGTAGTGTTTTTCCTATATTCAATAGGAATCATCTTTGTTTCTATTTTTGGATAGAAATTATCGCCTTAGATAAATACCACCACATTTATCATAATTCATACAAAGGTTCTCAACCTTTCCCATAAAAATTTTTATCGTGGGTTAATGTGTTGAGAATATAACTCACAGAAAACACAATACTTCCCCCACAATTTCAAACATAAATTTGAAATTATACAAAATTGATACATTTATTCTCAACCTCCAAACGCTTTATTTTACTTTAAAATGAAATGATATTAATGTATATTTGGACCAACACATATGTCCATTTAGAAGGTATACATTCATTTCATTCTAAATAAAATTTAGTTGAGATAAATTTCTCTACTTTAGTAATTTCGACATTTAATGGTATATACCTTATTGTTCCATAGGCCTACAAATTCACTTGTGACAATTCTTAGTATTAAACTAAAGTTGTGTCACACATAATTTATATGCCTCAACACCATTTGAACATATTCTTATGATTATGAACTTTTAAAAATATCATAATATAAAATATGCAATTTGGTTTCTTGCCCTCTTTGAGTTTATTAGCTGTGGAGTCTTGAGATTACGCCTAAGTCTCCAATGAGACCATAATTTGATTCTACCTTCTTTAAAGCAGTTGTGAAACCGCTCGATTCTGAATCCCTTGATCATTTATATTGATTTATGATTTAATTCTATACCATCTTTAAAGTAGTCGTTAAACCGCTCGGTTCTGAATTTTGAATCATAAATCCAATAAATAGATCTGTAATCATGCCACACTAAATTTTCTCCATTGAAGAACAAGTTTGTCAGTCACATATATAAACACATTCATTGGAAGTATAAAATTCTTCCAAAATGAATTTATACATTATGAAAAGGAATGTAGCCCTTTATATCAACTAAAGACTCTCATATCTTTTGCAATCTTCATCACATTTGATAACATTCAATATAGTGAAGAGGAGTAACATATTGAAATTAATCATATCCACTCTTTCAAGTCTATGGAAAATTGAGCACCATGATATCAATACAAATTGTATTTATTTTTCATCAACGTTAACATCAATTTAATGTTACATAAAAATGTAATTCTTCATGAAACATCATGTTTAACATAGCATGTTCTAATGATATTTTGATGAAAGTGTCTCACAAAATTGAGAGTGAAAGGGTCACCCCTAAAATTAAAAGTAGCATTATAAATATGCTATTCAAATATATGGTTTATGATATACAATCATGCCACAAATATCCAATAGACTTCTACATGTGAGAATAGTATGTCATTACACACCTCAATTTTTATTACAGGACATTAGGTCATCGGATGCCACAACATGTCATCAACTATAAAAATTATGCAAACATAATAAATTCCTAACCTATAGGACTTTTTAATTTATTATGCATGGATTTAATATTCTCAAATTTTCAACATGTTGGTTCACATCGTTTTAAACAATAGTGCATATTCATTTCTCTAAGAGTCGATATAATGTATGGATTGCAATGTTTAACATACATACCAACAATAATGGACAATGCGTTATATTTTCTTTTTCTCTTTTTCGTGACACGGGAGATAAAAACCAATTTAAATGTAATATAAAGATTACATGAATTATCACAATAATTAAATATTATAATTCTACATGGAATGCAACTCAAATCATGTATCTAAATATATCACATTTTCATATACTCTCATTTAATTAGGTGACACTAAAATAGTACTATCACACATATACATGTAACCATACATGAGACCATAATATCATCGCATATATTATTTTCACATTAATTCGCATAAAGTGCACATAAAAATCATGTTAATAACATTACCAAATATGTGACTAAATCTCAACGCATAATCAGACATTTGATTAATCAGACATTTGATTATCATGTGATAATATACATAAATGCACGTTATTACACATGTGACATCACATCATTATTTACTAATTTATCGTTCGATCTAAGAGCGCACCAAAATTGGTATTTAGCTCTACCGCCAATATATAAATTATTTAAGTATACTATGAATCAAACACATTCTTGTTGTCCCTTTGTTCATTTGGACAAATATGAATGAATGTATTCAAAATCACCTTATTTGGGACGCACTATTCTAATTTTAGACATTCAAAAGAATGCTAATAAAAAATAGTTAATTTTATAGCTAAAATTATCGCACGCCATGCAATGTCTAGTAATAAAATTAAACATTAAAAATGCATTATTCATAAACTAATCACTTTTTATGCCATTTATGCCGTAGTCCATGTCAAAGACATAAAAAACAAATACATCACTAAAGATGAAAAAATATGGATTCAAACTGTCAAATAACCAAATGACACAAGTATTCATATATCAAATTTGAGTTTCCAAATTTAACCAAATACCTCAAAAAAAATAAAAAATTATATCTTCAATAATTACATCCAAAATTCAATAATTTTAGCATAAATGTAGGAGACGTTTGTAACAATTATGACCCGAAAACAAAACTTTAAAACGTTCTTATAATCAATTCCAATCAAACAAAGTCTTCGTAATATTTTGAATGTCACTCAGTTGCCATTTGCAACTTAGATTATGGCAATATACAATTACCAAAAGTAAACAATGCCTTCTCATCATTCAGTATGCACAGTTACGGACAAAGCTTCCAAAACTAAAGACAATGCACCCGCATTTAGATTCTATTAACATTATATTTTATCCCAGGTGTGATATCATTTGCATTATTACTAGTATCACACTTAACCCACCAAGAGTAAAAAGACAGAAACATTAAGCCACATAAAAAATTGTGTACAAAAGTGACAAATCATGAAATAAATCATGGAAAGTTACAATACCACACGTTCAGTAGTCAATGCATTATTATCAAATGAAACACTTTTCAAAATTGTCATGTGCATACAAACATTCCAATACACCTGTTCAAAATTCCATAACATATAAGAAGCAAAATGAAAGGCTATTGATTATATTAGAAGTCAATAAATAATATATTAATACATTCTCATCAATGTATTACGAAAGGTCTAATATCATGCATTAACTAAAGGATGGACAAATATGTTTTCACACATGAGAACTATTCATAAAATTAAAACACAAAGTAACATAAAATATTTTCAGTTTTGTCTTAAGATTGTTATTTAAAATATATACTTTTGTGTTTTATCAAATTTAAAATATGAACTAAATAATATTTATGCAATAAAAATTAATACCACTAGAAAACTTACAAACGAAGAATATGACCGAGTCAAGTGTTTGACACTCTCTCCTTAAGACAAAATGCGCTCCCGCTACGGTGCTTACGGCAATGAACAATGAGCGTTTGCCTCCCAGGATAAAGCGGTCTCGACATGCGCAAGAAGCATTTCAGTGTGCGTGTCCCACGAACCAATTATGTCTGATACTTTATCCGACTCGATGGGGAGTGAAAAGTATTGAAAATATCTTTTCTCTCCTTTTTTCTCTCTTTAAAAAATGAAAACAAGTCTTGTATTTATAGAAAATAAGGTGTTTTTTTCATGAAAAGGCATGTCTTTAGGAAACAACCACTTTAGGGATGTTTTTCATGAACTGTCACAACTTATGGTGAACAGTCATAAACTTTAGGGACGGTTCTGAAAAACAGTCACTATATAGCGAATAGTCACAACCTTTAGCGACAGTTACGAAAATTCGTCCCAGAAAATTAAATAAAATTTCCCAATAAACTTCATACATAAATGGGGTACTTTGATACCAAATTTCTTATTCATCATTTATCCATTTTAAACAAATAAATATATCGCGTGACTCGTCATGCTACAAGGAACGCGCACGTACTTGGTTCTACTTTGACCAATATATTAATTTGGTCATAAAATAATTTATGTAAAAACACAATATTTTCCAACATTGATGAGGTCGACACTTGGAATATTGATGATGCTGAGGGGAAGGCTATCTCAGTGGAGTTCGATGTTCAAAAAGATGTTCGTGCTACAACCGAAGTCAAGGTCAATATCATAGCTAAGAGTTCCTTGAACATTGACGACACTCATGATGGTGATGATACCATAACTGCCGATGACCCATCATTGTTAGAACTGGAGAGAGTGATGCCTCTTAGAACTTTTACAACTCTTAATTTTTTTTTAAATTTAATCTTAACATATTCCCCCTATCTGACGGGCTTTACATATAACTCCTCATGAGTTTTCTTTTGTAATGCTATAGTTTTGTTGTTCCATGCTTATTAACTTAATGCATGGTGGTGTCTTACTTAGGTATTGAAGTTAAGCATATTGTTTTGTAGGTTTCCAGTTTCTGTTACCCTAATGCTTAACTTTATTACTTATGTTTTCCTTATGTCGGAGGATGACCCTTAGTAGGCCAAGAGTGACATCAGCTTTAATTCATTAATTAACTTGTCTTCAAACTAGTTTTTCTTAAATAAACCAAACAAATGATACCACATATGCCAATTTGTCCTTAACTTTATTTTTTATCAAATTATCTTAATAAATGACAAATAAAATGTCAGATTTTCATTAAATTATTTTTTTCAAATTGGTGGAACCAATCAAAACATTTTTCCAAGTAAAACTCAGACTTTACTTGTCCGTTTTATGCATGACTTAAGTCATCGCCAAGCTTCATATTAGGATGAGGGTGACTTGGAAAGTCTATTTATTGAGCATTTGCTCATTACTTGAGTTATGATTTCCATCTTTCACTGATGGAATGTATTTCGACCCTTTTTGTAAAAGCTTTTTACTATTAATGTAGTTGGTTAGGACCTCTTTGGTCATTTATGGTCTGTAGGACCTGAGCCTTAGGTTCCGTTTATTTTTTCATCTAAATCTGAAGTCTAAATCTGAAATATGAAGACTGAATCTGAAGTCTAATATCTGAATCTGAAAAATATGTTTATTTTTGTGTCTGAATGTACCTCTGAATGAATGTATTTAGACTTATTCAGATTTCAGATTCAAACTTCAGATGTAATTCTACCTATTAACTATTAAGATCTAAATATAGTCATTAGCCTCTTAATCATTTAAAAAAACACTTTTCGGTACCTCTTAAGTCTGAATGGTTCAGATTCAGATTTAAGAGGTAAAAACAAACAACACCTTAGTCTTTTTAGATGAGACTTGTTTACCTCTTCTACGACTTTAATGAATGGTAGTTTTATCCTATGGATGAGCCAAACTTGCATCTGTCTCATCCTTTTTTAGGAGTCATTCCTCATATATGTCATAACATGAGAAATCCATACGAGTTAAAATCCCTAAATATTTTCTTATGCTATATATGGGGCTTAACATAAGGAGAGACATATAACAAATCAATAACTTTGGTAAGAGGAAAAAATTTACTCATTTTCATTCATATGGGAAACATTACACCATATTGAAAGCTCTTATAACCTTTCCCTCCCCCTCTCTCTCTCTCTCTCTCTCTCTCTCTCTCTCTCTCTCTCTCTCTGTGCGCGCGTGTGTGTGTGTGTGTGTGTGTGTGTGTGTGTGTGTGTGTGTGTGTGTCTCTAGGTCTCCATGAATGATCTCATGGTGTCTCATGCCTCTTCTTCCATGGATATTATTGATCCTATCCTTGATCCTTCCTTTTCCAATGTTCCCAAACTAAATTCAATCCCCTTTAACCATTCCAAACTTTATTTCTCAAAATCTTTTGCTGACGTGGAGGAGAAAGTAAACCCTAATACTCCCATACTTCATAAGATCAAAAGCTTTAAAGGTGAAACTTCTCTTTTCCTCGATAATCAATACATTGAGAAGATCATTGAACCTTTAAAATACTCCCTTATTGGAAACTTTACGCATGATAGACCTCCAATAGGAGATTTCAGAAAGATGTTAATGTCAATGGGCTTAAAGGAAACTTCTAATATGGGTTTGATTGATTACAAACATGTCATTAGACTATTTCATGAAGAGAATTTACATAGATTATGGTTACGATAAACATGGTATACCCAATGTTTTCCTGTGAGGGTATTCAAGTGGACTAATGAATTTCATACGAATAGTGAGACAACATTAGTGCCGGTATCGGTGAGTTTTCCACTATTTCCTATTCATCTCTACGATAAATAATATTTATTTTCTATATGTAGTGTGGTTGGTTCCTTTGAAAATGGACAGTGCCACTCATTGTTTAGGGAGACCTAGTTTGGCTAGGGTTTGCTTAGAGGTTGATCTTAAGAAACCATTACCCAAGAGAATTTGGATTGCCAACAAAGAATTTGGTCGAGGGTTTTGGCAATATTTTGAATATGAAGAACTTCCAAAATATTGCTTTCGTTGTGAAAAAAAGGGGCCATTTGGAAGACAGTTGTTTAATCAAAGAAGAGAAGATTAATAAAGATGTGCACAGGGATTTGAGGGTGAATATTTCTAATCCTAAACCTATAGAAGTATTGATAAGGAAGTAAATTACAAAAGAATGGGTGAAAAAAGCTTTCAAGAATGTTTTAGAAACCATTCAGCTGCTCAAAAGAGAAATGGAAGACTAGGAGGATCTAATGAATATTCAAGCTACTCAAAAAACCAGTTGACCTCATGAACCAACCATCAAACCCCAACAAAATACCCAACCTAAAACTACTTGTTTCTTTAAGAAGAAGAACATGGAGAATATGGAAGATTTGAAGAAGAATTCACCTAAAAGAACAGGCACTACCGATTTATCTTTAGAAGAATAAAAACGTTGTCACTCTCCTAAGACCCCCATTCCCAAGAATCTTTGTTTTGAATAATGTGAAATAAATCAAGCAAGTATTCTTGTGGAAGAAAGGCCTGAAATTTCCAAGACCAGTGTTGATGGAAAATTAGAGAGAAAGTTAGAGAATGTTGAAAAAGTTATTATTAAGGCATATTATCCAATTTTTAAATGTGGAACCAAGAAGTTCAAAAACAATAAATTAGACTGGAAGATCTTTGGAGCAAATATTAAATCCCAAAATATTAGAATTTTGAGATCTGGCACTAAGTGCATTTTATCAAACTTGTCCCAATGATCTATAAAATCATATGGAATATTAGAGGGATTTCTTAAAAGGATTAAGAGATTGTCTAGAATTCATAGTATTTTCATTCTTGTCATTAGGGAGCCTAAGCTTGGATTGGAAAAGTTAGAATCTTTTAGAATCAAGCTGGGATTTAGTTTGGCATTTGTTAATTCCAATAACAAGATGTTGTGCTTTATTAAAGAAGGTATTTCTTATTCTTTCAATTCAGCAATGGATCAATGCCTTAATTTATCATTTTGGTTTGATAACAAATTGGTGAAGACAATCTTTGTTTATGTTAAAAATACAAAAATTGAGACAAGTAATCTTTCACATATTCGGTATCAAAATTTCACAATTAATAATTAGCTGATAGGGGTGATTTCAATATGTGGCCAATAATAATGAAAAGGTTGGTGGTAATTATAAGGACGCAAATTTCCAATTGAGTCCTTTGTAGTTTTGGCTCAATTCCGGACAAAAACGTTTGAGTCATAGGATAGAGTATATTGATCATCTTTCAAGCCTATGACGTGTTTGTTGAAGATGTAGCGGCCAAATGTGTAAAGCTTCATCAAAATGCCGAGTTTAAGTGCCTTGTTTCTACGTCATCAATTGTGGTTACATGCTCACAAGGTATGAATGCATTTCATATATATATAGGAGCTTGGAACGGTTTATATTGGATGATAGGTTATTAAAAGTGTGTTTTGTTTTTAGAATGTTTTTTTTAAAACTTATATATAAAAAGTATATAAAGTTTTTGGGCTTAAAAAGAATTTTTGAACATTCTATGAGTTCGTTCGAAGTGTCGTTCGAACGAGATTGTCGTTCGAACCACAAGTCGTTCGAACGAGATTGCCAACGAGTTCCCAGTATAGTCCTTTGAAATGTCGTTTGACATGTCGTTCGAATGAACCTTATGTTCGAACGAGATATCAAACGAGATTTTTAACGAGTTCAATCTGGAACTTCGTTAGAAGTCTCGTTCGAACGAGATTTCGTTCGAACGAAATGTCGTTCGAATGAGACGTCAGGCGGGAACAGTTTTTGACAGTTTTTACCCATGTTTTCCACTTGTTTTTTCCACTAACTTTTTCAGAACTTATAATGTGCGGGAAAAACTTTTTCCAACTTAACTTTTTCATATCTTTCCATCTCTAAGAGAGAATTTGAGAGCAAAGGAGTTTTAGAAAAAGTTCATGTTTCAAAGTGTCATCTTTTCAAGAGAAAAAAAATATAATATACACTTTGGTTTCACCCATATTAGTTTCTTCCAAGTTCCCATATACATATATCATGCTTGAAGTTTGGCACCGGTTTTCTCTACACTGAATTGAAGAAAAGTTTTGGGTTTTCTTATAAATCCCACAAAGAAGAAGAAGTTTGTGTTGCGGCATTACCCACTTGGAGAAAGGGTCCTTGCTCGGGTGACGGTGACCATATAAAGTCCTATCAGTGGATTCCGAGACCGCGGTGGAGCTCCGTGGTTATCCGCTAGGAAGAGGTGTCTACAAGAAGAAGCGTCAAGGTTTGAGAGGATTCGAGTTGAGGAAGTAAGTCTTTTGTCTTGTATTTGTAAAACCCATTTCTAGTGGATTTGTTGCTAGGGCCGTCCGAGGTTGTTTCCCGTCTTGGGTTTTTCCTCGTACATCGCGGCGTAGTGTGATTGATTTATTTTTATCTTGCATAATAACCTAGAACGCATGCTTAAGATAATTCAAGATAAAATTATTTTTTAATTATCACACTTAATTTAATTTGATGCTAAATTAAATATTGGGTAAAGTTTATTTAATTCAAGTCTTTTTCTAAAATTGGTTTAGCCAAAATTTTTAATATTGATAAATATGACTGATTCAAATTCTAGGACTTAAGTTAATTATGTTTAAGTGAAAATGTTTTAATTGATTAATTTAATTTCACTTGGTTTAATTTTAATTTGTTTTAGTAAATTAAAATTTGTTTTTTAAGTTGAACCATCACAACGCTTCCGCACCAATTTTACATTAAAGGAAATATATTTTAAAATTGGGGGCCCCTCGGGCGTCTCAAATTGGTATTAGAGCCAAAAACGATAAATTACTTCGTTAAGATCTTTTAAATATTTTTGGCCAAAATGGAATTTTCTCCATTTTCTAAATTTCCTATTTTTGATGGTTCAAACTATGCGTATTGGAAAGCGCGAATCAAATCGGCACTAAAATCTACCGACGAGAGAGTTTGGATGTCTGTTGTTAACGGGTAGTCCCCACCAACTCATTTAGTAGAAAATGAACGTGTACCCAAATCGGCCGATAGATGGAGTGAGGGTGAATTTAAACTTTCTAATTTTAATTCCCGAGGTTTAAATGCCTTGTTTAGCGCTGTCACACCGGATGAATTCAGACGCATTATGACGTGTGAAATCGCTAAAGAAGCTTGGGATGTTTTACAATTAACTCATGAAGGAACAAGTGTCGTTAAGGCTTCTAAACTCCAAAACCTCACCACTCAATTTGAAACCATCAAAATGAATGATAATTAAACTTTTGATGAATTTTATGCTAGACTTTCTGATATTGTTAATTCATCTTTTAACTTGGGAGAGAAAATGCCCGACAACCGAGTTGTAAAGAAAATTTTAAGGTCCCTTCCCGATAGATTTATTCCAAAAGTGACCGTTTTAAATTCTTTACCAACTTTAGCCTCTACGAAATTAGAAAAGCTTGTACGTGATTTACAAACCTATGAACTAGACATGTTTCCCTCTAAAACTGAAAAGAAAATTGAAAAGGGCATTGCTTTAAAAGTCCGTAAAGAGGAAAAACAAGTAGTAGAGAGCGAGAGTGACAGTGACTCGGCAGACATGGCTTTATTTGCATGAAAATTTAGAAAATTTCTTAAATTTAACAAAGATAAATTTAAAAATGATTTTAAGAAATTTGAAACTTCTAAATTTGACAAAGTCGAAAGGATCCCTAAAACATCTAAAGAAAATTTAAACAGGGACGAGTCTAATAGGTGTTTTGGTTGTGAAGGGTATGGCCATAGGGCTTCTGAATGCCCCACTAAACTAAGGAAAGAGGGTAAGCGATCCATTTCATATAATGCGACCCTTAGTGATAGTGATGAGGAAGAGGGACCCGATTCCCCCACTAAGGCCAACTTTGTGGTTTTTATGGCTAGTCATGTGAGCACCGACAATGAATCTTCTCATGAAGATATTGAAACACATGACACTTCCATGGTCAAAGTTTTTGAATCTCCTATTTTTTATGGTAGTGAGAGTAAACAAGAGAGAGAGAGAGTGAAAATGACGAGGTTGATGTGAGTGAGCTTCAAGTTGCTTTTCAAGAATTATTTGATGAATCTATTAAATTAAAAAGAGCTAATTTGAAGTTAGAAGCTAGTTTAAGAGAGCGTGTCAAGGTCGTTGATGAGAGTGCGTTAATAAAAAGACCTTAGGACACGTGAGAGAGCTCTTCGAGAGAAGCTTGAATATATAGAAGGCGAGAGAGATAGCCTTAAGGGATTAATGGAAAACTTGAAAAAGGATCGACGTGTACTAATTTAAGAGAATCGACTAGGAAAACCTTTAGAGATCACTCCTTAGGCACATTGTGGTCGAAAAGGTCATCTCAGGAAGTTTTTTTTTATCTTAAACGAATTCCTAGAAAAATCCAACATAAAGTAACCAAGGTTATTAACATGCCTACACCCCAAGATAGTAATTCTTCATTAATTTGGGTTAGGAAATACGACTTGGTTGCCTTGCAAAATAGGGTTTTTTATTCTCATTTACTATCACATGCTTCCTCCCTTGCTAAATCTAAAGGATGATTGTGTTAATGTTTGCATACTTTAGCGTTTGTACTTCATGCTATATTCACATGCTAAATGTATGCTTGTTTAATCATTTTCTAGCCTATGCACCATGCTTATCACATGCTAGAATTATGATTTTTGTTTATCTTTTGTATTATATTCCCTTCATTTTAGTTTGATTTAAATGAAAAATACAAAAAGATTTTTGTTTATCATTTGGATTTTATCTCTTGGTAATTTAAGCTTAATGAAAAATTCAAATGATTTTTGTTTGTTTTTTGAGTATATATTCTTTTTTTGGTTAAAAATTTCAACAACTCAAAAAGATTTTATTTTGTGTGTATTTTAGTTTGATACACTTTTTGTGGCATACACTTGTGTTTGAATCCCATCTTTTACTCTCTCATGTGGCTGGAACTTTTGGTTTAGATTATCAATCCTTATTATGTTCTTTACCATGCTTACATGGAGTAGTTAGATTTTGTATTGATTAAATAGATTCTATTTTATATGCCTCTATTCACACATGCACGTGCTCTTTTGAAATTTTAATATCACATGTTATATTTGAGCTTTGTGAGGTGTTCTCCTACCAATCTAGTCATCTACATATCTATGACCTAGGAGGACTAGTACATGTCAAATTCCGTTGCACGTGAGTTTGTGAGATAAAAAAATGATATATATATATGTGCACGGGGAAGGGATCCGAAAGGATTAATTATATCCTTTGCGATAGTAAGCCACCGTTTTGTATGGACCTAAAAGAAATACGTGGTCCAAAGGCCTGAAAACAAAACATATGGCATTAAAAAGAAAAATAATTCTATAAGGCCTATGTTTGATTGATATATTCATTCAAATTTAATATAAATTCATATTGAGGGAGATTGGATGGTATATCAACAGTTTGCACAATGTACGTTTATCCTAGTTGCGTATTTCATGTCATGACTCTATTGGTTTGTAGAATCATCAATATGCTAAGCTTGTATGCATTGTGTATGTTTGTTCACCGAGTTCAATTTTTATTGTCACATGAGGTTATATTCAAATGTGATGAAGTTTGCAATCAATTGAGAACTCCGTGAACATGTTTTAAGTGATTGGGTCTAAATTCAATCGTTACTAATTCACACCCCATCACTTCCATTTCCATATGACACATTTTTGCCATACGAGTATGAAAGACTCTTATTATATTTTGTGTGTGTCATTTGTTTGTTTATATCTATATATGTGTACTTGAGTCTCTTTGATATATATTATGTATACATATATTTGATATTTTTGTTTGGTCTTTGCTTTGATTTCTAATCCATATATGCTTTAATTCATACTTGGTATCCATCTTATTGCATTCCTTATTGATATCACATGCTTAATAATTTATATATCATATTGGTATCATTTTATTGCATCCTAGTTGGTATCCGATGTTATTGTTTGGATTAGTTGAACTTTTGTTGCCCATATGCTTTAACGTTCTCATCACTATATGCACAATTACATGTTTTAGCTTGTTATCCCATTCTTTTATCCCTTGCATAGTTTCGAGGGTGTATATGCTTTATTTGGGGGAGATAAGTTAATGTTTTGATTCTTTAGCCTTTGTCTATTCCTGAACAAAAAGGGGGAGAATGATAGGGGGAGAAATGGTATATAATCCTATTATAATCGTATCTTAGTTTGGGGGAGATTTATCTTAGGGGGGTATGTCTTTCTAAGATCGTAGGTGATAAAGGGAGACAATTAATTAAGGGGGAGTACTTTCTTTACTTGCATTAAATATTTTGATATTCCCTATGCGTGTAATGTGTTTGCTTAAGTGTGCATGAATTATTTTATAAAGCGGCAACTTTCAACGACAAAGATTGTGACCCTTGGGTTGTTTGAGTCAAGCATTGCATTTTATTTTGGGTGGGACTTTTTATTAGTCTAGTAGATCTTGACGGCCCTTTAGGATTTTTGTTAGTTTTTGTCTCGGAATAGCCAAAGGGGGAGATTTGTAAGGACGCAAATTTCTAATTGAGTCCTTTGTAGTTTGGCTCAATTCTGGACAAAAATGTTTGAGTCATA
Source organism: Sambucus nigra (assembly GCA_949130495.1). Classification (NCBI taxonomy): domain Eukaryota; kingdom Viridiplantae; phylum Streptophyta; class Magnoliopsida; order Dipsacales; family Adoxaceae; genus Sambucus; species Sambucus nigra. The sequence goes on from OX422220.1 coordinate 95,589,460, forward strand.
GGATAGAGTATATTGATCATCCTTTAAGCCTATGACGTGTTTGTTGAAGACGTAGCGGCCAAGTGTATAAAGCTTCAGCAAAATGCCGAGTTTAAGTGCCTTGTTTCTACGTCATCAATAGTGGTTCCATGCTCCCAAGGTATGAATGCATTTCATATATATATAGGAGCTTGGAATGGTTTATATTGGGTGAAAGGTTATTAAAACTGTGTTTTGTTTTCAGAATGTTTTTTATTAAAACTTATATATAAAAAGTATATAAAGTTTCTGGGCTTAAAAACAATTTTTGAACATTCTGTGAGTTCGTTCGAAGTGTCATTTGAATGAGATTATCGTTCGAACCACAAGTCGTTCGAACGAAATTGCCAACAAGTTCCCAGTATAGGCCTTTGAAATGTCGTTCGAACGAACCTTATGTTCGAATGAGATTTCTAACGAGTTCAATCTGGAACTTCGTTAGAAGTCTCATTCGAACGAGATTTCGTTCGAACGAAATGTCGTTCGAACGAGACGTCAGGCGGGAACAGTTTTTGGTAGTTTTTACCCATGTTTCCCGCTTGTTTTTCCACTAACTTTTTCATAACTTATAATGTGCGGGAATAACTTTTTCCAACTTAACTTTTTCATATCTTTCCATCTGTAAGAGAGAATTTGAGAGCAAAAGAGTTTTAGAAAAAGTTCATGTTTCTAAGTGTCATCTTTTCAAGAGAAAAAAATAATATACACTTTGGTTTCACCCATATTAGTTTCTTCCAAGTTCCCATATACATATATCATGCTTGGAGTTTGGCACCGGTTTTCTCTACACCGAATTGAAGAGAAGTTTTGGGTTTTCTTCTAAATCACACAAAGAAGAAGAAGTTTGTGTTGCGGCATTACCCACTTGGAGAAAGGCTCCTTGCTCGGGTGACGGTGACCATATAAAGTCCTATCGGTGGATTTTGAGACCGCGGTGGAGCTCCGTAGTTATCCTCTAGGAAGAGGTGTCTACAAGAAGAAGCGTAAAGGCTTGAGAGGGTTCGAGTTAAGGAAGTAAGTCTTTTGTCTTGTATTTATAAAAACCATATCTATTGAATTTGTGGCTAGGGTTGTCCGAGGTTGTTTCCTGTCTTGGATTTTTCCTCGTACATCGCGGCGTAGTGTGATTGATTTATTTTTATCTTGCATAATAACCTAGAACGCATGCTTAGGATAATTCAAGATAAAATTGTTTTTTAATTATCACACTTAATTTAATTTGGTGCTAATTTATATATTGGGTAAAGTTTATTTAATTCAAGTCTTTTTCTAAAATTGGTTTAGCCTAAATTTTTAATATTGATAAATATGACTTAGGAAAATTCTAGGACTTAAGTTAATTATGTTTAAGTGAAAATGTTTTAATTGATTAATTTAATTTCACTTGGTTTAATTTTAATTTGTTTTAGTAAATTAAAATTTGTTTTTTAAGTTGAACCATCACAACGCTTCCGCATCAATTTTACGTTAAAGGAAATATATTTTAAAATTGGGGGCCCCTCAGGCGTCGCAGTAATGATATTAATATGGGTGTTGCTTATGAGTTTTTAAAAGCTATGGAGAGTAATTCAATTATTGATCTTGGCTACAATGGTTCTAAATTTACCTAATTTAATAAAAGAGAAGGGGTTTATAAAATTTAGTGCAAATTAGACAGGGTATTTTGTAACCTCTCAGCTCTAGAGTTGGGTAATTTTAAGGTTCAACATTTAAATAGACTATATTCATACCACTATACCCTTCTTATTTCCCTTTCTAATCCTTTTAATTTAAAGCCTAAACCTTTTAAATTTCATCAATTTTGAACATTAAGGAAGTGATCTCTCATTTATGGAACTCTACCTTCACCATAATCATTTTGTGTCTATTGCTTTAAAATTCAAAGTCCTCTAGAAATATCTATCACTTTGGAGTAAAAAGACTTTTAGGGATATATTTCAAGAGGCTATAAAGGTTGAGGATGTTTTATTAGCCAAGGAATTAGATTATGACAGAGTTCCTTCTGAAGAGAATAGAGAGAAGTTGTCTCTAGCTCAGGCCATTAATATTAAAAAGTTAGAAGCTGAAGACCTATACTGGAGAAATCACATGAGAGTTAGCAAAAATATGGGGACAAAAACACCTCTTTATTCTATTGTTCAGTTAAAGATAAAAGAAGAAATCTTGGCATTAAAGTTCTTAGATATCTTCATTGTCAGTATAGGAATGAAGAAAAGGAGATTCAAGCAACAACAGTTGATTTCTTCAAAGATAAATTCACTTTAGAAGATGAATTGATTATTCCAGAGGGGTATCAGTTTTTGAAAGCTATCCCCAATTTGATTTCCCAAGAAACCAATACTAGATTATGTAGTGTTCCTGAAAAGGAAGAGATTAAAAAGGTGGTGCACCAACTGAGTAAAAAGAGTTGTGCAGGTCCTAATGGTTTTCATGGAGTCTTTTATTTCTAATTTGGGATATTATAAAGCAAGATAATGTATCAACAGTTCAATGATTCTTCTTAGGAGATCATATTCCTAAAAGTATTTATGCCACATTATTATCCCTCATTCCTGAAGTGGAGTCTCCTAAGAGATTTTCAGAATTCAGACTCATAAGCTTGGTAAATTTTCTTAATAAGATCTTATCTAAAATCCTTGCTAACATGCTTAGTTTGATTATGTCTAGTATTATCTCCCCCAACCAAACTGGATTCATTAAATGTAGAGATTTTATTGATAATGCCATGCTAGCCCAAGAGATGGTCCTTATGATTAATAAAAAAACTTTGGAGGTAATGTAGTTATCAAATTGGACCTTGCTAAAGCTTATGATAGGGTATCTTGGATATTTCTTATATATGTTCTCAGAAAATTTAGATTCTCGGAACAGTGGATAGATATGGTATGGAGATTAATTTCAAATTATTTGTTCTCAGTGATAGTTAATGTCAGGGGGAAATCGGTTTCTTCAATTCTACTAGGGCATTAAGATAAGAAGACCCTTTATCCCCTAGTCACTTTATCATTATGGTTGAATCCTTCTCTAGATACCTCATTAAGGTTATGCTTAATATATATACTTACATAATGACTCTAGGATTCTCTAGAATAAATCATTTATCTTATGCTGATGATTTGATCATTTTTTCTTCAGGTGCCAAAAAAGACGTAAAAACTAGTATGGGGTTAATTAAGGGGTATGAGAGGGCTGATGGTTAAAAGATAAATAGATCCAAAAGTCAAGTTTTCCATCCAAACACATATCCCCCTTAAAAGCTTATGATATTATATCAATCACTAGCATACCTACCAAAAACTTTCCTACTTTATACTTGGGTGACTTCTTTTTATAAGTAGAAAGAAGAATTCTATCTTTGATCATACCACTTTAAAGATTAGAACAATGCTTAGTGGATGGAAGTGAAGGTTCTTACCAATGGGAGGTAAAGTCCTATTAATTAAAAATGTCCTAACTACCATTCCTATTCATACTATTACAGTTGTCAGTCCAACCAAGTCAGTGATGGCCAAAATTAATGTAGTGTTTACAAGATTATTTTGGGGTTCAACTAAAGAAAGTATAAATTAACACTGGTTCAAATGGGACCAGGTTTGTAAACCTGTGCTTGAGGAGGGCTTGGAATCATAAAGCTTAAAGACATCTGCAATGCGATTTTTATTAAATTCTAGTGAAAATTCAGAGATTTGACTCTCTTTGGGCCATCTTTATGAAGGCTAAGTACTGCAAAAGTTATCATCTAATGGATATGTATCCTAAGTCTTTTTCTAATGTGTAGGATAGAATATGTAAGGTGAGATAAATTTTTGAAAGCAATGTCAAATGGAGATTGGTTAATGGGCATATAAATCTATTTTTGGATTCTTGGATGGAGGTATGCCTTATTATTAACATAGTGGGGCCTCAAAGTTGTGCTAAAGTCAAATATTTCTAGATAAATGGAAAGCAATGGAACAGAGAGAAAATTCTTCAAGTGCTACCTCTTCAGGTGGTGAATCAAATTGTTCAAGAGAAAGCATGGTACATCCAACATGTTGAAATTATCTAGACTCCAAATGAATCTGAGCAATTCTCATTCTATACAGCTTGGAATTCAATTAGAAAGGTGACTTGTGTATTAAGAACTTCAAAATTTATATGGGATTCTAGCATTCCTCCAAAAGTTTCTATCTTTATTTGGAAAATTCTAAGAGACTACATCCCTACATGTGATTATAGAAGAAAAATTGGCCTTAGTGTCCCATCAAAATGTGTTCGTTGTAAGGAGAATTCTGATGAAAATCTTAAACACCTATTCTCTTCAAATGAAACAGCTAAGAAGGTTTGGTCTCACAACAAGATGGGGGTCATTTCTCAAATAAAAGATCTTAGACAAAGATTGATTTAATAGTGGTTAGCTTCTAAAAGGGTGTCTTAGTCATAATTTAAGGTCACTCCAGCTTTAATATGTTGGCATTTACGGATTCAAAGAAACAAGAAAAAGGTTGATAATATATATATATATATATATATATATATATATATATATATATATATATATATATATATATATATATATATATATATATATTATTTGATTCTATAATTAAGCATATTCAAGTTGATATCATTATTACAAAGACTCTTGTTCGAAACTTTAAAATTAGTCCTACGTTAGTTCATTGGTTTCTTCCCCCAAAGGGATATTAAAAATAAATCTAGATGGGAGTTCTCTGGGAAATACTGGCTATAGTTGGTGGAGGAATTTTGAGGAATCACTTAGGTGAGGTAGTGTGGTTTTTCCCTCTTTCTTTGGGATCAAAACTAGCTTAGAAGAAGAGGCGGCTACTCTTCACCAAGATTTATCCCACTATCAAGACTTTAAGGATTATGATTTGATCATTGAATCAGATTCTAAAATCTTAAGAGATGTGATAGATGGTAAAATCTCTTGTCCCTGGAAAATTAGATGGTTTGTGGATCAAATTAAGATCTTATATGCTCAATACTCTTTCAAGATAAATCATATCTTTAGAGAAGCTAACACAACAGTTGATCATTTGACTAAATTGGGTAGAATTTGAGCTCAATCGTTATTCTCTCATTATCTTGATGCTTTTCCTATAATTTTTAAAGGTTTGATTAGGATGGTTGAGTTTTTCATTTGATTATTTCTTATATGCAAGGGTTCTAATTGTAAAGAACCTAATTTATTTATCTTCTTGTTGTTTATAAGCTAATGGTGAGGGCTCTTCTCACCTGTATATATTAATAAAATCTCCATTCTATAAAAAATCGTTTATTTACATAAAGCACCCTCTTTATCATTAATGGTCATATTTCTTCAGATGTTCTACGTTCCACGGGTTGGTGAAGGGTTCTCCTATGAAATTTTCAAGTCTACATGTTCCTGGAACTAGCTCTTCTATAATATTATAACGGCCATGCCAGTTGGGATAAAGCATGTTCTTATTCTCAATCACCTTCTTGAGAACATAATACCCTACTTTTAATGGTTGACTCTTTGATTTCTTATTATTGTACCTAACGGCTCTTTGATAATGCGTCGTATAATGTACTTTAGCATCTTCTTTAATTTCTTATGGAAAATCTAGGTCCAGCCTCCTGCCCTAATTTATTTTGTGCTAATTTAAATGATGTACCCTATCTCTTGGCAGGACAATTTTAATCAACGTGACTGCTTCGGCCCTAAATGCTAGCATAAAATGGGGTTTCCCCCATTGAGGTCCTAGCGTAGTTTTATATTCCCATGGAACACTATAAAGTTCTTACATCCATTTGCCTTTAGTTTTTTCAAGTATGTCTTTAATAACTAATAGCATAATCTGGTTCGTTACTTCAGTTTTACCATTAGTTTTGAGTAGGAGTCAGGGCTGAGTAAAAGTTTTTAATTCCTTATTTTTCACAGTATGCTTCAAGTGAGTCTTTATTAAATTATTCCCTATGATCATTTATGATTGCTTGAGGTACTCCAAACCTACACATAATATTCCTCCACATAAATTGGCAGTACTTATTGTCTGTGATTTCGATCAGAGGTTCGACTTCACCCACTTTGTAAAATAGTCAACAACTACTATCAGGTATCAAAATAATCCTGGTGCATAGGGAAGAGGGTTGGTAATGTCCAATCCCTATTGAGCAAATGGACATGATGATGTTATGGGGGTGAACAGTTGATATGATTGGTGGCTTATATTTTTCGTGTCTCTTGAATGAATCACACTTCTTTACACATACATGAGCATCCATGGCCAAGGCTGTTTAATAATATCCTTGAATAAATATACATTTTTCCATGGAGCTTCCAGCTATGTGGCTTCCATGGGATCCTTTATGTACCTCCTTTTAGATATATTCCACATCTATGGGATAAAGGCACCTTAGGAGGGGTAGGAGGAAGCCTCTTTTATAGAATATTTCTCCAAAAATTACGAATTTGGATGCCTTGAACCTGATTTTTCTAGCTTCTCTTTTTTCTTCTGGGAGCTTTCCATCTCGTAGGTATTCTAAAATCGGATCCATCCATTAAGGGTTGAGGTTGAGATTGAAGATTTCTATCTATGGGTCCTCTCTTTCAATGCTCAGCTCATCTAAGATTTCTATTGGTACGACCCTTCTGAGATCAGTTATGGTAGTTGAAGCTAAATTTGCCAATGCATCTTGTCCCTAATTCTCTATTCTTAGAAATCTTTGCATCTTTACCCTCACAAATCGTATTATGATTGTCTTAATTTTTGTCAAGTACTTGGCCATTTTCTCATCTTAGGCTTCATACTAACTTGATATTTTCCACACTACTAACTACGAATCATTATAATCCTGGATTTTCTTTACTCCAATTGACACGGCAAAATTAAATCATGCTATTAAACATTCATACTATGCCTCATTGTTAAAGGCCGAGAAGCTGAACCGAAGAGCCTATTCAATGTTTGTTTCATCAAGAGCGGATAGAATGAAACCTACACCAATTCATGTTGCGCACTAGGATCCATCGACATATAATTTCCAATTTGGAGTTTTTGAGAGAAAAGGTTCACGTTCCTCTTCATGTTGGTTGGCTGATGCCATTTTGATAATTTTATCTCCCTCTGAAGTAATTTCTTTCCTTTTTTCCTGTAAGAACCTAACATTGCCAATAATCATGTTAGAGATGAAGTTGAGGCTTGGGAGGGAGGTTACACTATTGGAGATGATGTTTGAAAGGTAATCCCTAAAGTTAGAACTACAGCCAAGGCTTGGGAGGGAGATGCACTATTAGAGTCGATGCTTGAGATGGAGACCTCAATATTAGAGACGAAGGTTGATCAGTAGCCTCCCCTATGGGAGTCGAGGCTATAATTGAATATTTTCTTCTAAGGATGAGCCTTCCTTGACTAAATTTTAACATTCCTAAGCAAATTCTACCATAATATTTTCCAGTAATTGGCCCTTAAGTAAGGTATGAGGCTGGAAATTTATGTCATAGCCTCCTAGCTCATTGAACCATGCCATTAACCAACTATATATTTATAGTTTATGCAAGATATTCCTTAAAGGATGACCTGTTAGCACCACTATTGCATGAGCTTCAAAGTACAATTGTATTTTCCTTGCCGTGTGGATGAGTGCAAACGTTGATTTCTCCATCTTAGGGTACCGACTCTATGCTCCTTGAAAATCTTTGCTTTTGTAATAGAATGTATTTTGTACACCTTAATCTAGACGAACCATTTATACACTCAACACTGACTCTGAGACATCCATATATAAATATAACTTTTCATCGTATAAAGATCTTTAATATAAGGGAGTCATCCCTAAATAAATTATCAACTCTTGAAATGATTTTTCGCATTATTCGTTCCATTCAAATGCTTTTATGAACACTTTTAATAATGGTAAGCATTTGTTAGTTTCTCTAGAAATGAACTTGTTTAAGGCCTCTACAAAACATATGAGCCTCTTAACTTCTTTTCCTTTTTTGCGACTTTATATCGATCAGGGACTTTATTTTTGTTGGATTGGCTTTTATCCCTCTTTGGTTTACTATGAAGACGAGGAATTTTCGTGATCCGGACCTAAAAATGCATTTGGTTTGGTTCGACTTCATCTGGTGTTTTTCTATTTTATAAAAAGTATTGGCCAAGTCCTTCACATGGTCTTCGACCTTAAGGATCTTAGTTAGCATGTCATCTACATAATTTTCATATTTTAGCTTATCTGATTTCGAAAATTTTATTCACTAACTGCTAGCACGTGGCTTCATCATTCTTCAAGCTAAAAGGCATCACTTTATAGTAGTACATGCATATATTAATTATGAATGAGGTTTTCTCATCATGATCCTTTTTCATCGGGATCTATTTGTATCCACTATAGACATCTATGAGGCTCATTAATTCATGACCTTCCATTATATCTACCATTTGATTTATCCTTAGCAAGGGAAAAAAATCCATCGGGAATGCCTTATTTAGGTTGGTGAAGTCTAAACACATTCATCATTTTCCATTCTTCTTTGTTACAATCAAAATATTATACAATCGAGATGAATACTTGACTTCTTCTACAAAACTTACGTTTGACATTTTCTTCAATTCTTTTTGGATCATTTGGTATCGATCTGGGGTAAAATGCCTCCTCTTTGGCTTGACTTCTTTGGCCAAAGGGTCCACTCTAGGTTATGACATATGTTGTCAGGGTCTATCCCGGGCATATCCTTATGTAACCATGCATTGCCATTTGTCAGTTTTTCCTCATCGCTTGGGTCGAGTATGTTAATGTTTTACAAATTAGTCTTCTATTTATAAGCTTACCTCTACTCAACAGATGGGAAATAGAATTCTCGTACTTCCACTTAGTCACCTAAGACTTCTCCTACCTTAAATTGATTAGAAAACCTCATCATCTGATGAATGGTAGTTGGAACCGCTTCAAATTATTTCAGTAAGACACATTATAGAATTATGTTATATGCCAAGATCGACTGCTAATCCATAACAAAAATGTTTACCTTCTTTGTTAATAAAGTCATCTACTTACCCACACAAACATCTAACTCCACCATGTAGAGTGGGAAAATGTTTTCCCTATTCTAATCAATGAGGGTTTAATGGCAGGTTTTAAGATGTTTGATATTGAGCTTTAAACCTTTGAAACATTACCAAAATTTTACTTACGCTCGGTTTCCTCCAACAATAAGATTCAAGACACCTTATATTGGTGAACCATAACGTGGGTAAAGGATGTTCTTGAAATTAAGCCTAGAAAATCCCATGATCAATTGATCGGTGTTCACCTTCTTAGGGAAAATTTCTTCTTCCTTTTCCCTTGTGTGATTTATATCCAAACTCTAAGTGTCAGCATTTGCTTTTCCCACATAGGTTTTATGTCGGTTGGTTCAACTCCTCCACTAGAAAATCCTCCTGAAATCATGTTCATTCCAAATGAGACTAAGTGAAAGTATCCTTTGGGATTTTTAGGCTTATCAGGGTATCTCTAGCTCTCATCAGATTCCCTCTCTGAATCCCCATCCTTAGGCTTTTTACCTTCCTTTTTTTGCTTTTTCTCGCGTGGGAGACCCATGCCTCTTCCTTTTCTCTTGAGGATGGCCATTCTTAATGAATTTTCAATCTCATCTTTAAAAGCATAATAATCGTCGGTGGCATGCCCATAATCCTTGCGAAATTTACAGTACTTGTTCTTATTTCTCATATTTGGTGGGGACATTAGTTTAGATGGCCATTTGATCTCTTCTTCCTCTTTGATTTCATTTAAGATATGATTCACTTGCGTAGTATGGGGCATGTAGATGGAGAGCTTATGTTCAGACTTCTCCTAAGATGTTTTACCCCTTTGTCTTTGTCTTTATTCTCATAAGAGTTACGAAGCCCATATTCCTTGATATCTCCCTTCTTAGTTGCCTTTTTAGCTTCCATGACCTTCTAGACCTCTGCCAGAATTTCATTCATTGAGATAGGAGGGTCGTTTGAAGGGCTCAATATAGTTTTCCTGATAGGATGTTTTTGATGAATTTATCATCGCAATTTTTTCATTGTAATCAATGACGTCTAGTTTCTCCTTGTTAGACCTAAAGATGAAGTCTCCAAGTGTTTTACCCTTTATTTTGTTAGACACTAAGGAGGTTGGTCACCCTTATAGCCAGTTTCAATCCAAAGAAAAAGTTGTATATGAAGTTATCAAAAAGTTCTTGAAAGTTTCTAATTTACCCCTTAGGCAAGCTTGTGTACCATATATGTGCTACTCTGGTGAGAGTGCCTGAGAATGCTCGAAATATCATTTCATCTAGCACAGCATAGATATCGACAACCTATATTTATATATGATGAATAGGATTTGATCTCCCATCATACCTTGGTGTAACAATTGTAGGTTTGAACTTTGTTAGAGTGGGATAGCTAATAATTTCTGGGACGAAGGGAGATCCTTCCATGTATCCCTTATCCAAGGGACTATTACTCTTCATTAGGTCCCCAAACTTATTTTTCGACCTTTGAAAGGAATGTTTCCATGGCTTATCACTTTTCATATAGTTATCTCTGAATCCTTCTTTCATCGATTCCCCTCTAATCCTATTAATCAAAGTATAAGGTGGATCCCAAGGTCTAACATAGGTCGAACCCCTTGGGATCAATGTTCCCCTGAATTCCTCAAGATAATACCTCATGTATCACTAGTTATAAGTAGTAGTGGGGCACGACATTTAGGTCATAGCCTATCTAAGGTTTATGGCTTTGTGAGCCTAGTGAAGACACTTGCTCTCTACTGTGATGGATTATTTGTCCAAGTTTCTCATATTATTCTTAGAATTTACCTGGTTGATAAGATTGGTCTCGGGTTATTGGTTGTGATTCAACCTCTACCTCCTCCGTTTCTTTTTCTAAAATTTCATCACTCAACGTCTCTTCTTCGTATCCTAATTCAATCTGGTGGGCTTCTTCAACATTTCTACATCTTACCCATGATGTCCTTTTCTCGTCAAATAGAGAAACTATTCTGTAGGGTTTTATTAGCCCTTACCATAAGATTATGATGAGTCTCAACCCCCTTTGATGGCCTTCCTAACAGTGTTTGGGTAAGACCTAATATTTATGACTGTATTTTCTCTTAGTTGGCTATCATCATTCTGAGTGATCTCATAAGCTCATCCATATCTGAAGGTGGTGCACTAATAAAATCATGCATTCTTCCCGTAGGTGGTGGCGGTGGTATTTAATGACATTTTTCTCCCACCAGATTTATGTTTCGAACAAGGAATTTTATCGGAATACACTAAATAAGATAGGGAATAGTGAATACGAAATATAAACTTTGGGGTTGATGTTTTACCTAGAATTTCAGATCTTGTGAACAAATAGAAATATAAATAAGATGATAGTAATTTTAGGATCAAAATATTAAAAATTTGACGGTGAATAGTGAATTTGTTCTAGACTTGCACTCAAATTAAGAGCAAGTTCGTGTAATATCTAGAAAATGAGCTGAAGATGGGATAATGGCAAGCCCTCAACCCAAACGCTTAATTTATAGATCCAGATATAGGATAACTTGGACTTGTTTCTTGTAATTAGGTTGTGAGTGAGTTCACCCATGAAAACAGCTAAGTTTATAGTTGATTCCCATAAATGGTGTCAAACGGATGTTACACGGAAATGCAACAATCCAAATAATAGTATGAACTTAGTGAGTGATTAAGATGAATATGGACCGGTTATGATAATGAACAACAAAAGTGGGGTAAATAAGATAAAAAAATAGATTAATACATATAATTTGGAGTGGTTGAACCAATTGTCCTACATCCAATGTGGTGCAGCTCATTCTTCACTAGCTGAATAATGTTTGACAAGTTACAATTGTACTTTATCTCACTAGAGAGTATGTTAATAGATTTTTAGTATGTTTTACAATAGAATGACTTAGGGAACAAGTAATAGAGTTCAAGGTATTTATTGGTGGCTTAGGGTGTAGTGTGCACCCCAAGTCACACGGTGCATGTTAATGGCAATCTCCTCTTAGATACCGCCACATGTCCTTCTAGAAGTTGTTTTGAAGGAATGAACATTCTCTTCGTGTGATATACAAACTTGAACTCACATTTGTATAGGTCTCATATGACAAAAATACCCTTTCTGGTGAATTCTATGCGATTTTGTCTATCAATCACAACTTGGTAGGCCGTATGAGGGCGAAGGTCCAAAATATTCATTATTAATAGATGAGACCAATTATTGGGTCATCAATAATGGACGTTATGTATATGGTTATTATCCTAATCATATGTGTTGACTATAATCTTATATCCCATGCTGGGAAAATGGTACTAGTAACCTTTCATGTAGATATTGGTATGTGGTTACTCGATTAGCATGATGGCGCAATGATTCCCCTTATTGTGTATTTTAGGACTTCTGGAGTTAGGACATATTTTAGTCAATTGGGACTAGTAGAGGAAGGTGGTCCTCAAAGGTGTAGGGATAGACCTTAATGAGATATTTGTTATAGGTCATGGGAGTGCCCGAGCATTGGTAATTGATGGGTCATGTGTGTGCCCTAAATGTTTTTTATATATTAGTGGATTTGTTATGGTCATGAGGCGAGGTGTAATCATGTTGTTAATATTCTAGTAGTTTCATGCTTATAATATAACTAATTATGTGGATATGTAATATGGATAGCTAGTGGTGACTTTCCTTAGTCCATGGACTACATGTGCAATCGTATAATTTTAGAGCAATAAAATAAGACTATTATGAGAGTGGATAGACAAAAGTATACTAATCCTTAGCGTGTGAGATTATATTAGGTAGAGAGTATGTATTGTATGGTCGTTGGGTAGTTGTATGAGCCAGGTAACTAAAAATACATCCACTCGCATTCTATTAGTATGTAATTGGGTGTATATGGGAGGTTTGGAAATGAGGGGAGATATGAATGGTCTATAGTAACTTTAAAAGGGTGGTGTCAATGATCTACGAAGATTCATGAGTTCTTAGGATGCTCTACATGGATTCAGGATGGGTGAAGCTATAACCAAATGCTTATTGTTTATGCGTTTATTTATGGTATGTAACACCCCGTATTTTTTAGAAACTAAGAATAAATTAATTCAATAAATTTTAAATTCCACATTTGCACGTGATTTGATGGAATTAAATAGTTTTGGGGAAATAATTATTATTATTGATGGAATAATTTGTGCGGAATTTCTTATACGTCATAGTGAGTGATATCGACGGGACTTTGTGGGATCTCAATTTAGGGTCGCGTGAAGACCGTATGAGGTTGAGATAGGAAATTATTGTAGAGTGACTCGAATGATGATTTAGAGGTCACGGTTGATTTCTAAAGGGTCAAAATAGTCAGAATAGTATACTCAGGTGTACAGTTTAGGTCCTGGGGAGATTTTAGACCAACTTAACAGTGTTTAAGGGAACTTCAGTCATTCGGGAGTTTGTGGTAGATGGAACTCCAAAATTTTAAGTGACACATCTACCCATTTGTGTAAGAGTCTATGGTTAACACAATCATAATTTAAGAGAGTTCATAGGAGAGGAAGAGGAGAAGAAAATAAAGGCTTTCTCGCCCCAAACGTGACGGAATCAAAATCGAAGTGAGGGGAGATCAATCATATCAACCTATCAGTGGATTCAGACCTGTAATCATAAGTTAAGTGTTTATCTTGCATGTTTTTTAAGAAGTTATTATATCCATGTAGTGTAAGGTTTCAATTTTATGATTTCAATTATGTTCTTGGGATTTAGATGAATAGAACTCATGATTCGGGATAGGATTGCATGTGGAATTAATCCCTATGTGAAGATAATATGAAATTAAAATATATTTGATGATTAGTATGGAATCTTGATGGGTTCTTGGTCGAAGAACATGAATCTTGAATGACTTAGTGTTTAATTGATGAACTTAAGATGTCAATCTGCTAGAATTTTTTATGTGACTTTAAACGTATGCCATTTATATTTTACTTAGATTTAGAGTTCAAGACATATATGTATGGAAATTCTATGTCTTATCTTTCCAATGAGCCTTGAATGGGGTCATTTAGAGTTCTATAGAGGGAGAAATTATAATTTTACTACAAGGTGTGTAATCTGTCAGTATAGTAATCTGCCTGAATTTTTTACAATACTTTAAATGTGTGACATATTAATTTTACTTAGAATTAGAGTGAAATCCATATATCTCGGGAACTTTCTACATCTTATCTTTCCACTGAACTTTGAATGAGGTCTTTTGGAGTTCTGTAGAGGGAAAAATCGCAATTTTACTACAGGGTGTTTAATCTGCCAGAATAGTTACGACTCGATTCGGTTACCCAGTTTTGCATGTTTTGCTATATTTCTTCTGGAGATAATGACGAGGAACTTCGGTGCTAATTTGTGGTTAAATAAAGACTGAGAGAGGTTCAATGAGTATATGGTTAAGACTTGGCTAAATTTTAATGTGAGTGATCTTAGAATTTGGACCGACGATAATGAATATATTGAAATTCTTATCGCGAATTTGGAATTTCGGTCACAGGAAGGGAAAACCATGACCTATGACTTGGACCAGTAGTGTATGAGTGAATTAACTACTAAAATAACTTAAGGGGTAAATAGGTCCTTTTGGGTAGAGAATAATTGATAGCGCGCGAGAGTTGTGCGCATCTAAAGTGCACAGTCGTTGTTTTCTGTTTCGCCGCAACTATACAAACAAACCTAAGTTACTACTACACTTGCGAGGCAGGCACAACGGTAAGTCGAGTATCGAAAATCCATAGAGACGAGTTGCAAGAATTTAAGTGATTTAATATTTCGAAATAAAAATGTAAACGGTGAATTATAAACTAAAAAGTAAAATATGCATAAAGGGAAATGTTAATCTAGGCAAGGGTATTGAAACTAAATTATGAAAGCGAGTAAAACTATAGGTTGCGTCGAATATCCCTCACCCATGTTAATTTGTATAAAATGGTTACATGGGTCGACGAGTTATTACAAATGCGTCTCGTTTCGACAGATAAGTGAACTAAGAGCTGTTACGCCCCTAAATCCTCATAAAAGCCTAATATGATTTTGGCGTCAACAAATATCCCAGAAATTACACGCGAAAGTTTGTAAGCACGGGACATACATGATATGCCCCGTCAAATCTCCTAGGTGTAATAACTAGGACAACGCACCCGAAATAAACCCATAAACACTATCACCAAGCAAAGCAACGCGTTAACCCGAGTGAGTTCCATTCAAACACAACCTAATTTAAATTACCTAGAAAGCATCTTAAAAACGCGATAAATGGAAAGAGGTAAATAAATGCGGTAAATCTACACTAGAAAGCAAGTAATCAAAGCATGTAAACCTAAATTAGAAAGCTTGTAAATAAACTAGAAAGCAAGAAATGAAGAAATACAAACTATATTAATGGAGAGGATGATGAATAGTCAACTTACATACCAAAAAGGGTGTCAATCCTAAGAGAAATGAAGAAGAACTAAGAAAAAACCCCAAAAACCTAAGCTAAACTAACCTAAAATCGTCCACCTACTGAATATCTTCTTATTACAACAAAATTGGCTGATATAGTAAGTTGGAATAAAAGAAAAGAAGAAAGAAAACAAATGCAAAATATCTGCACAAAAGAGGGGGTCGATCGATCAACCCCTTTGGTCGATAGATCGATAGTAGAAAACGTGGCAAAATTGTGAAGGGTCGATTGATGGACCCTTTGATCGATCGATCGATCAAGCAGGGCAGACTGCATTTTCTCCTGTTTTGGCTTGCATTTCTTCTCCGCTAAAATCGTCGTAAATTCTTCATTCTGAATCGGAATCGCGCACCGTTTGCGGCCACGCGAAGCTTGTGAGGAGGGATAGAACTTTCATGGAGATGTTGGGCCAGTTGCCAAAGCTGTGAAAAGACTAAAATGCCCTTGAACGTGTGATTACGTAGGAAACTTCACCGGAATGCATCCAAACTCCATACTTAGTACCTAAATACCTACAAAAGCCCAATTATACCTCATATAGCATGTTAACAATATAAATCGAGGTTGTCTGATTAACGGGCTTAAATATAGAGATTAAGGCACCCGAGGGGGCTAAAATGCGTAGGTTCAGAGGATGAAATATGCAATATTTGCGTATTATCACACCCCCTAACTTACACATTGCTAGTCCCTAGCAATGAAATAGGATGCATCAAGAAGAACAAGTAAACCAAAATAGGAGATAGTACAAAAGTATGGTATAAAAGAAATAAAAAGATAAGGCCACTTTCGCGGGCGATTCAATTGCATTTAGCGTATGCAATAAGTCGTTAAACCCCTTGGTCACCCTAGTGGACGAGTGTCGTCTCGTGAGGGTTTTCAGTGATGATACCCACAAACATCACATGGTTTCCTCAAAATATGCCCAACCCAACATGCGACAAGCCCAACAATGGTGAAAAGGATTTCATACGCATTATTATCAAAGTGAATGAATTCAAACAAAAGTCCAAATCATTAACATTATAGAATGTACCTCATAGAATTGGAACCTTAAAATGTGGGAGGGGAGCGATCACATGCAAAGTGTGATTTGGTGAAAAACTTATATAAACCGGATACTAAATATTAAATCATCCATACATTCAATCCTCACGGGAATTACACTCATCAAGCGAATTCACTCGAAACAGGGAGGTAACGCACGGAACATGCGGGCTAAAGAGTAAATGTAAATGGAAACTAGGCCGCATACATGTCACAAATGAAGAACGCTATATATAAATTGAAAAACTTTAATCTCAATGAAAGGATACTGCACACTAAAATAGGCGAAATGCATTTTCACAGATTATCAAAACTATTATGACTTTTAAATTACATTAACCTAAGATCACATAGGACTTTAATAGGGTTGTAATGTAGGTATGGCTATGGTATGAAATTAAAGAATGTATGTACGGATTCAAAGTGTTTGGGGATGAAACTCGAGATAATGGGAAATGTGAGCAATATCAAAATTGGAAAACAAGTTCCAAAAAGGCATTAGATATATCATCGGGGAGAGTAATCAAAGCTTATTGAACTATATACAACATTTACAACTTTCTCTTTATTTATTTTTCTTCTTTTTCTCATTTTTCTTTTGTTTTCTTTTGCTTTTTGCTTTCTCTTTTTCTTCACTTTTTCACATCTTTCTTTTCTTTACTTTTCACACTCTCATATGCCTAAATTGCTACTGACATCACAACATCATCATTCAATCCCAAGTAACATTCCAAATAAAGGTATGGAAAGTGTATATATGGGATAAAACTTAAATGTAGAGTTGGTTATGGGAATTAGGTATGAAATGAAAGGCTAATATTTAGGCTCAAAGGGGTTAACGAGGGTAAACATATAAGGGTGAGGTTAAGGCTAATATGGGTGATATAACAAAGAGGGCCTATGATCATTTTACAAAGTTTATGCGATTCTCAAATCAAAACAATATATGAAAATCATGATCAAGTAACACATTTCAAGTATGAACACAATTAATGAATGATCAAATGAAAGAATAGAAGGATTACCAACGAATTCAACGTTTTCAATGAGAAAAGAACAGTGTATACACTCACAAACGACGAAAGGTACAAAGCTTAATCGGTGTAAGTAGATACAATGCAACAAAAGATTACCGAGTTATAAAAATCTTAAACCAAATCAATATAGTAATAAAAGTGCATGTGCTCATGGGATTAAAGTTTAATTCATGAAGTTATTCATAATATCAATAATGGAGACTAAAGTCTAATAACTTCTAAAATCGAGAACGTGCATCATTATTGGATCGGGCAATTATTGAAATTTATCATCGGAAACAAAGGCAAAAGGCCCAAAAAAGGATCAAAAAGAAAGAAAATCTTTTCGAAATTTTGGAATTTTTCTAAGAAAAACATATTAAGTAACTAACATGTGAGCAAAAGGATGGACTAAAAACAGAAATGGATAGAATATCCCACATCCCCTAACTTAATGTGAATTAAGAACCAAGTTAAGAGAGGAAAAGAGCGGTATTGTCCCAAATTGGAGTGATCCCCATAAGAATAAGTCCAAAGAATCTACAAAACAAGTTAGTACCGAGCATAGCGAAAACAAATAAATAAAAAGTTAACTAATTACACTAGACTAAATTAAAAAGAAAGAAAGAATAAAAAGCTAACTATATACAACCTACTATTTAGACTCCACACTAACTGTACACTAGAAGTCTAAATAACTGAGGGTCCACCATAAGAACAATTTGACTTTGGAGGATAACCGATGTACCCTCACATACAAGCATGCCCTCCGAAAAATATGAATTCCGTTTTAAAAACGGAAGGCATGTGTAAGGCGTAAGAAAGGAACCATCGCCAATTAAAAGTTTTGGTGGGACGATGGGGGGTTTGGATTGAATGGGTGACAAAAACAAGTGGGGACCGAGAAAAGCCGAATATCCTCCCAAAGATTTTGAAGTTGGAATGGAAGGCGGCGCACACAAAGGCAAAGATTCGATTGTGGAGGGTGACTCGAGCAAGTACTCCTCATCGGCGATAGGGTTTAAAACATTAAAGTTTGAAACCGAATCATCGGGTACATGTTCTGGTGGGATAATAGAGAATGAAAATGGGGATGAAAGAAATTCAAACTCATGAGATGAATCATCATCGCATGAAGTTTGAGTTTCGAATGAAATAATATCATTTTCAATGACATGTTCTTCTTTGGGGACCAAAGAAGAAATCATTTCATTGCAAATAGATATTATGTCATTATCATCCTCACTTTAAATATCTATTATGCGATGGGAAAAGTCAAGGATGGTTTGTTCCAAAGTAAGCACAAGTACCTCATTTGGTTCAAAACATTCCTCGACTTCGAAAGTCTCGAAAGAAAAATCATCGTCGGACTCAAAATATAAATCCAATTCATGTTCCCACGAACGATTTTCTTCCCGATAACGAGTTTTAATTTTCTCATTTTCATACATACGCAAGCCCTCACCGAATGTCATGGGTCGAGGTGCAGATGCATGAAAATGGAAACTTTGAAAATTACCATCGGACTTAAACAAAAACTCATTATGATAGGAATTTTGAAAACTATTCGTATTTGTTTCAAAATTACTATTATAAGGAGGTAAAGGCCCAAAATCATTATCATCATCATCAAAATTCCAATAACCTTAATTTTGACTTTCGTTATACTCGCCCAAAGTCATATTTGAATTTGTTATACTTTGGGATTCTAAGTATTCACCGAAAGTCATAGGTTTGCGAGAATATTAAGGATTATAACAATGATTACCGAAAGAGTTGGAATAAGACATGCTTACCCAAAAAATGGCTCGAACTGGCGGATTCCACAAAGTAAGTGCGCTCGGGAAAAAATCGAGCGTTTCTAAGTGCTCAAATGTGGAAGTCTTGCAAAATATTAGAAAATAATACAAATAGAACGAAAATACTATGAAATACTAAATCAAATAAAGTTTAAAACAAACTCATCCCCGGCAACGGCGCCATTTTGATAGCGTGCGAGATTTGTGCGCCTGTAAAGTACACAGTCGTTGTTTTCTATCTCGCCGTGACTATACAAACAAACCTAAGTTACTACTACACTTGCGAGGCAAGCACAACGGTAAGTCGGGTATCAAAAATCCACAGAGACGAGTTGCTAGAATTTAATTGATTTAACATTTCGAAATAAAAGTGTAAAAGGTTAATTACAAACTAAAAATTAAAATATGCATAAGGGGAAATGTTAATCTAGGCAAGGGTATTGAAACTAGATTATGAAAGCGAGTAAAACTATAGGTTGCGTCGAATATCCCTCATCCGGATTAATTTGTATAAAATGGTTACATGGGTTAACGAGTTATTACAAATGCATCTCGTTTCGACAGTTAAGTGAACTAAGGGTTGTTACGCCCCTAAATCCTCATAAAAGCCTAATATGATTTTAGCGTCAACAAATATCTCGAAAATTATGCGCGAAAGGTCGTAAGCACGGGACATACATGATATGCCCCGTCAAATCTCCTAGGCATAATAACTAGGACAACGCACCCGAAATAAACCCATAAACACTGTCACCAAGCAAAGCAACGCGTTAACCCGAGTGAGTTCCATTCAAACACAACCTAATTTAAATTACCTAGAAAGCATCTTAAAAATGCGGTAAATGGAAAGCGGTAAATAAATGCGGTAAATCTACACTAGAAAGCAAGTAATCAAAGCACGTAAATAAAGCATGTAAACCTAAATTAGAAAGCTTGTAAATAAACTAGAAAGCAAGAAATGAAGACATACAAACTATATTAATGGAGAGGATGATGAATAGTCAACTTACATACCAAAAAGGGTGTCAATCCTAAGAGAAATGAAGAAGAACTAAGCAAAAACCCCAAAACCCTAAGCTAAACTAACCTAAAATCATCCACCTACTAAATATATTCTTATTACAACAAAATTGGCTTATATAGTAAGTTGGAATAAAAGAAAAGAAGAAAGAAAACAAATGCAAAATATCTGCAGAAAATAGGGGGTCGATCGATCGATAGTAGAAAACGTGGCAAAATTATGAAAGGTCGATCGATCGACCCTTTTGGTCGATCGATCGATCAAGCAGGGCAGACTGCATTTTCTCCTATTTTGGCATGCATTTTTTCTCCGCTAAAATTGCCGTAACTTCTTCGTTCTGAATCGGAATTACACGCCGTTTGCAAACACGCAAATCCTGCGAGGAGGGATACAACTTCCATTAGATGTTGCCCAAGCTGTGAAAAGACTAAAATGCCTTTGAACGTGCGATTATGTACGAAACTTTGTCGAAATGCGTCTGAACTCCATACTTAGTACCTAAATACCTACAAAAGCCCAATTATACCTCATATAGCATGTTAACAATATAAACCGAGGTTGTTTGGTTAACGGGCTTAAATATAGAGATTAAGGTACCCGAGGGGGCTAAAATGCATAGGTTTGAAGGATGAAATACGCAGTATTTGCGTATTTTCAATAATACTTGAAAAAATGTGATAAGATGTAATAATTGTGAATCGATAATACGTTGAGTATTCGAGAGAGAGATATCACGTAGAGATTATATTTATAGGTTGTGTGTATACCTATACAAACTATATTATAGGTTGGGTGTATACCTATACGGATTATATTTATAGGTTGTGTGTATGCATATATGCGACATATGGATAGGTTGTGTGTATGCCTATTATGTGCTTTGTATGCATATATGCGACATATGGATAGATTGTGTGTGTGCCTATTATATGCTTTCTTATGTGTGAACATACCTACGATGCCTGCTACCATGGAGGTTCCGCGCAAAGGGTGATCCCACCTTAATGATTCCAGTGAGGTCTGGATTTTTTCTCCAAAACATAGAACCTAGGTACGATGACTATCTGAGTGTACGATAATATTGACAGTCAATTGGGTACGTTAGGTATGTGCGTGACCCATAAGCTTGGAACTATGTTCGCCTCCAATATGTGTTGATTTGATTTTGGGTTCAAGGAAACATGTTGAACCATTAGTCCCTGATTTGGTATGAGAGGTACATGGACTTGATAGCAGAGTATGAAAGTGTGCATCACGATGGCCAGTCCGGAAGATGCTGTATTTGTATATATGTATATAGTGTGACATATATATATATATACTTGTGTGATTTATCCTACTTATGTGTAATAGTAGTGGAGATAGATAGCATATATCTAAAGTGATGTTCATTCTATTTATGTGTAATAATAGAAAGAGATAGAGCATATCTAAAGTATAAAATAAGTAGAGAAACTTAATGAAATAATGTCATGATAACATATGCGAAATGTTAACTAAATGGCTTAATAATAACATAAGGGAAATTTTAATTATTAGTTAGTGGATAGCGTGTTGTATGGGCTACGAGTGGAGTTAAAGAGAAACAAAACAAAGAACTTAATGATAATTAAGGGTATGTTGTAGTGTACTGTATGGGTAGTAAAGATGGGTTAAACCTGATAGAAATTAATTAGATACTTATGAGATCTAGTTAGGCTGGTTAGCATAACTAGGTGGGATAAGTAGGGGACGTTAGGTGTGCACATTAGATAAGAGGTGAGTAACTCAAAGGAGTGTGCGCAAACTAACATGTGTAATCAATAAATTCTTTCAAACTGTGATTTAAATACTTGTTAAATATTTTTAAAAGGTTTTCTTGGGCTCTGGCCCATGACAACTCTATTTTTTTATATTTTTCTAAAATATTTTAGGTGTCTAGCCATAGGGACGCCAAGCTTGATAATTCATTTCAGGGATGCGTAGCTGCAGCACTTATAGAGGCTTGCAGGATTTGGATTAGACGCTTCATCTTCTTCATTCCTATACTAGGATTCAGTTTCAGTTATTCGTTTGGGTGTATTGTCCCTTTAGCTATTACTTTTATATCAGTTCCAAACTGTGTATTCAAGTTTATTATTTCTATTGGATTTTTGTATTTGTGGACCATTGGTTTATTCGGTATTATTTATTTACTTATTTATCTTGTGATGGATTCATATTGTTATTACCATTTAGATGGTTTGGTTATCATATTTAATTTACAAATGTTGTTATTAATGAAAGATAAAACTTGATACATGCTTAATTTAATATAGGTGGTTAGTAAATTAAATTTTTTTTGACAGCGATGCTAAGGATGATCGAGATGAGATTTTGATTTGTTTTAATGAAGGACTGATCACCCAAGTTAAAATAGGTGGGTATCACAAATGGAATCAAAGCACCAGGTTCTAGTGTCCTTAGTTTCTGTACGTCTTTTCTACATTTCGGCGTAATGTTCTTTGATGTGGATCCTTATGATAAGATTGTTGTATTCTTGTACATACACACATTTACGTCCTTCTGCTATTATAGATATATGGACTATGAACTCATACAATTAGATCTGATTTCAGATGCCACCCAAGAGAGGAAGACCAACTAGAATAGCAATGAGGACTAGTGAAAAGAAGGAGGCTCAGCAGGAGCCAAAGTTACACCAATCGCAGGGGATGGTACGACCACACAGGTGGCTGATATAGTGGCACAAGCAATCAATGCATCCATGACTACCATGTTAGGTCACATTTCGTAGGCACATCCATAATCGCTAATAAGACCAGTAGTTCAGTCCCACCTGGGGCCATCCGTTTGGCAGAGAGTTAGAGAAACTTTTCAGAAGGGCCACCCACCTGAGTTCCAGTGTAGCTCAGACGTGATTGTAACATGCCAATGGAAGAAAGATATTCAATGCCACCTCAGCATGGTCGAGTGTAGTGATGTGAAGAAGTAAATTTTGGAAACTTTTAGCCTGGTAGGAGTAGCGTTATAATGGTGGGAGGCAGTTAGTATTATAGAGGAGAGAGAGACGATGCCTATTATAGAGTTTTGGGTGCGTTTTGATCGTAAATACTTTTCACCAGCTGTTGAGATAGAGATGAGGAATAAATTCATTGATGTGGTGCATGGAGATCGAACGGTGGAAGAATACGAGGAAGAGTTCACTCGTTTAGCTAACTTTGTACTAGACAAGGTAAACAACAAAGAGAGGAAAAATATGAGATTCATGGATCGACTAGCCTAGAGGATCAAGCAATATTTGATTGGCAACCCAGCATTGGAGACCTATATTGATGTCGTCAATGCGTCACTACTTCACTACTAGGATCAACGCTTCTACCTAGAGATAAGTAAGAGAGTGGGAGAATCTAGTCAAGAAGGTGGAGTAAGAGGGAGAGATTCGCAACAGGGGGATGATGCCAAGAGGTTTAGGCCAGAAAGTTACCAACCTGAGAGTCAAGGTGTTATATAGGTCTAGCAGGGTCCTCAGTAGCAGCAGGAGAACATTTCTCAGGGCCGTCAGGTCCAACGGAATAACAGGGGAGGCCTGTAGGACTATGGTCAGAGGCAGGGAGATTTTTCAGGTCGATGTTTCACTTGTGGGGTGTACGCCATAAAAGAAAGGATTACTCAAAGTGAGATGAGAGCAAAATACATGATGGATTCCTGGATGTACAATCGTTGCAATAGATAATGGGTCAGTTCCGACATGAGGATTATGTTTAGGAACCCGACGATCAGGCGAGGCAGATGGTAAATGGAGGTAATATTCTATTTGAGCCTTATGAGTATGTGATTAGTTGGGTGACATGGGTACATAACAATATATATCTATATATATATATATATATATGTGTGTGTGTGTGTGTGTGTGTGTGTGTGTGGTAATACTAAAATTCGAGGGTGAGTCAAGTTTAGTGGGTGCGTTCATAATATCGACCTGGTTACTATGAATGTATTTATCATTGGGTAGTGGGGCTCTTCGGTGTAGCCTATAGGGGAGCGAGTGTGGGCACGAAGAGGATTTCTATGATATAATTTTCTACTTTTGAGAGTTAGGAAAGTAGAGTTTATTATGATTTCGTGCAGTAACTGGATACCGAGGGTTTGAGCGGTAGTAGATTGTGTGATAAGACTATCGTTCTTGTTATTATAGGGTGAGACATATTATTTTGGGAGGTATCACCTGAAAGAGGGTTGGGCGGCCTACATATATAAATTGTATTGTATCATATACTTCGGTGAGTATTTTGTCTTTTTATATTTGATCCCAGTGCGCAGGGACTTTTTACTGATGTGATTCAGGGTGGTTTGTGTTCATATTCAAGCGGAGAGATATAGCTCATTATTTATATATAGCTGAGAACTTATGATAGTGAGAACGTTACGTTATATGTCGTCCTTAGTGAGAGTGGACGAGTAGACTTTTTATGTCAGCAGACGGGATTTTTGGGGTGCAAGTTTTGGACTGAAGGCCTAACGGATCTCGACAACCGACAATGTTAGGTAGTAGTGTATCAGGGGGTTCCTTGTTTGGATTTCTCTTTGCGAGACATCCCGCACATGAAACTTAGCAAACCTTGGAAGTTGGGAGAAGTTTGGTCACTAGGACATAAGTTTAGTACCTCAGTTATTGTACGATTATGTGATTATAACTAAGAGGTGATAGTTATATTATGATTTTTGGCAAGGGGATCTTGGTAGCATTTGTGTGATTATGCACGGTTATAGGGTGTATGGGTTCCCTAATCAGCTGGATTTTAGTATGGTTTGTAATCAGAGGATGAGGAAAAGTATGTACTAAATATAAGAGTAGTTGAAAAGGGGAGTTTGCACCTAGAGATATTGGATCTTTCCCTAGTAGGAAGAACATTATATCCATTAGTATATAGACCCATCAGAGTGGGAAGTGTTGGGTAAGATGTTGTGTAGTCGCCAAGGTGAGTTGGTAAATAAAATGATGAAATATTGTGGTGTAAGGTGACTAAAGAAAATTGGTAACTAGATTGAACGGTAGTGTATAGACCGTGGGATTGAAGGATACCGTTAGTACAGGTATAGCGGGAATTGCATAATGGTTTTAACTTTAGGAATGAGGCGGATGTTGTGAGAGGTTATATCTGAAGCTGTTAGTACCAGACTTATCCAATTTTGAGGAAAAAAATCCTTTATAAAAGATGAAATATGCAACATCCCGTATTTTTCAGTAATTAAGAATAAGTTAATTAGATAAATTTTAAATTTCATGTGTGCACGTGATTTGATGGAATTAAATATTTTTGGGAAATAATGATTATTATTGATGGAATAATTTATGCGGTATTTATTACATGTCATAGTGAGTGATATCGACGGGACTGTGTGGGATCTCAACTCGGGGTTGCGTGTAGACCATATGAGGTTGAGATAGAAAATTATTGTAGAGTGACTCGGATCATGATTTAGAGGTCACTGCTGATTTCAAAAGGGTCGAAATAGTCGAAATAGTATACTCGAGTGTATAGTTTAGGTCCCGGGACTGTGTGGGATCTCAACTCGGGGTTGCGTGTAGACCATATGAGGTTGAGATAGAAAATTATTGTAGAGTGACTCGGATCATGATTTAGAGGTCACTGCTGATTTCAAAAGGGTCGAAATAGTCGAAATAGTATACTCGAGTGTATAGTTTAGGTCCCGGGATAAATTTAAATCAACCCGACACCATTTAAGGGCATTTCGATCATTTGGGAGGATGTGGTAGATGGAACTTCGAAATTTTAAGTGATATATCTTGCCCTTTGAGTGAGAGGCTAGGGTTAACATAATCATAATAGAATAGAGGCCAAAGGAGAGGAAGAGGAGAAGAAAATCAAGGCTTCCTAAACAAATTCTTGCGCCAAACGAGACAGAAACGAAATCGGAGCAAAGGAAGATCAATCATATCAGCCTATCAATGGATTCAGACCTGCAATCATAAGGTAAGTGTTTATCTTGCATGTTTTTGAAAAAGTTATAATACCCGTGTAGTGTACGTTTATCAATTTCATAATTTCAATTATGTTCTTCGGAATTAGATGAAAAGAACTCATGATTCGGTATAGGATTGCATGTATAATGAATGCCTATGTGAATATAATATGAAATTAGAATATATTTGATGATTAGTATGGAATATTTATGGGTTCTTGGTCGAAAAACATGAATCTTGAATGACTTAGGGTTTAATTGATGAACATAAGATATCAATCTGCCAAAAACATTTATGTGACTTTAAGCGTATGCCATTTATATTATACATAGAATTAGAGTGTAAGACATATATGTCTGGAAATTTCTATGCCTTATCTTTCCAATGAGCCTTGAATGAGGTCATTTGGAGTTCTGTAAAGGGAAAATCATAATTTTACTACAAGGTGTGTAATTTGCCTGAATTTTTTACGTTATTTTAAATGTGTGACATATTAATTGTACTTAGAATTAGAGTGCAAGCCATATATATCGATAAATTTCTACATTTTATCTTTCTAGTGAGATTTAAATGAGGTCATTTGGAGTTCTGTTGAGGGAGAAATTGCAATTTTAGTACAAGGTTTTAATCTGTTAGAATAGTTACGACTGGATTCGGTTACCTAGTTCTGCATAGTTTTTCTTGTTTTGCTATATTTCTTCAGGAGATAAATGACGAGGAACTTGGGGGATAATGTGTGGTTAAATAAATACTTAGAGAGGGTCGGTGAGTATATGGTTAAGACTTTTCAAAATTTTAATGTGAGTGATCTTGGAATTTGGACCGATGATAATGAATAGATTGATATACTTATCGCGAACATGGAATTTGGGTCACGCGAAGGGAAAACCATGACCTATGACTTGGACAAGTAGCTTATGAGTGAATTCTACTAAAATAACTTAAGGGGTAACTGGGGCCTTTCGGGTAGATATTAATACTCGAAAAATGTGATAAGATGTAATAATTGTGAATCGATAGTACGTTGAGTATTCGAGAGAGAGATATTATGTATAGATTATATTTATATCTTGTGTGTATACCTATATGAACTATATTATAGTTTGGGTGTATACCTATACGGATTATATTTATAAGTTGTGTGTATGCCTATTATGTTCTTTCTTATGTGTGAATATACCTACGCTACCTGCTATCACGGAGGTTCCACACAGAGGTCGATCCCACCTTTATGATTCCAGTGAGGTTCAGATTTGTGCTCCAGAACATAGATACTATGTATGATGACTATCTGAGTGTGTAATAGTATTGACGATCAATTGGATACGTTAGGTATGTGCGTGACCCATAGGCTTGGAACTATGTTTGCCTCCAATATGTGTTGATTTGATTTTGGGTTCGAGGAGACATGCCAAACCATTAGTCCTTGATTTGGTAAGAGAGTTACATGGACTTGATAGCAGAGTATGCAAGTGCGTATCGCAATGGCCTGTCCGGGAGATATTGTATTTGTATATATTTATATAGTGTGACATATATAGAGAGAGAGCGGATCTCATGAGGTCCTCCAGTTTGAGGGCTCTAAAAGAGGTCCATTTTTTTAAAATAGTAAAAAAAAATTTGGGGGCTAATTTTTTTTTATGATTTTGAAACATTTCAGTAGGGCCATATAAAAAATCAGCTCAAAATGGATTTGTTTACTATTTTAAAAAAATCGGTCAAACTTTGTCAGTTTTTAACACCTTAAAAACTGACATAGTTTGACTGATTTTATTTAAATAATAAAAAAAATCATTTTGATCTCATTAGTTTTTTATGGTCCTACTGAAATGTTTAAAAACCATAAAAAAATCAGCCCAAAAATATTTTTTTTACTATTTTAAAAAAAATGGATCTCATTCAGGAAACTCAAACTGGGACCACACTTGATTGTTTCCCTATATATATATATATATATATATATATATATATATATATACTTGTGTGATTTATCCTACTTATGTGTAATAGTAGGGGAGATAGATAGCGTATATCTAAAGTGATGTTCGTTCTATTTATGTGTAATAATAGAAAGAGATAGAGCATAAATAAAGTATAAAATAAGTAGAGAAACTTAATGAAATAATTTAGCGATAACATAAGCGAAATGTTAACTAAATGGCTTAATAATAACATACGGGAAATGTTAATTATTAGTTAGTGGATAGTGTGTTGTATGGACGGTACGAGTGGAGTTAAATAAAAACTCAACAAAGGGCTTGATGATAATTAAGGGTATATTGTAGCATACTATATGGGCAGTACAGGTGGACTAAAACTGATATTTCATTCCTAGAGTAGGAGACTTGCAGGATTTCGATTTGATGTATGTATATTTAACGTATCATCTCCTAATTATTAATGTGAAATTAAATGTATTATAAATAAGATGAATTATATATGTTAAAAATCATGCTAGTATGTTAAATTCATGTCTTAGTATGATAATTCATGATTAGACTCCATACTCTTAAGATGTAAGTGATTCATAACATAATATGCCCAATCATGTAATTAAATTTATTGAAAATGTTGGTTTATGTTCATGTGTGATTATCATAATATTAGTAATTTTATAGGTGTATTCGCATGAATTTAGGATAAGTTTTGGGTAAAATAACGTAGTTAAAACAAACAAACATTGGGTTGGATTTTTAGATCCATAGGTTTGGATTGATTTGAATATGTTCCGAATGGATCCAGCCCTAAGGATTTTCCCGAGTGTGGTTTTTTTAGTTTTGGGGCTTTGGTCCGGTGATTCAAGGTGGTTATTATATAATGTTCAATGTCATTATATCTAGTAGTCTTAGGTTAAGGGTTGAAAATGTGTAACAACCTAAATTATTAAGACAGTCAAATTAACTGGTAATTTGAGGTATGACTTAATGATGTTAAACAAGTTATGGAGCTGAATTAATATTAGAACACTCCTAAAATTAATTAGGACTATTAGATTAATTTACTTAAAGGACGTTTATTTTTTAGCCTCTCAATATATAATGCTTAGCGTGTAATGCTTAACTCTAAATGCTGAAAAATGTGTTTAATTTTTATCTTAATATATTGTGTTTTTTTAGAGTTATTTGGTTCTGAATGCTAAATAGAGGTAATTTGACCATTTCATCATTACTAACTATTACTACTATGTTTTGTATTGATGCCCATTAAAAATAAAATAAGGCTAAAATTGGAATAAAATCTCATTAAAGAATTCAACATTAAGCATTCAGCAGGGGATTTGCCTCTTAATGATTAATATTGAATTTTGACTATTTTTCAACATTAAGAGGGAAAAACAAACACCAAACATTTAACTACCTAAGAATAAAAGACTCCTAAGTTTGCATGGGTCATCTATTAGGTGTTCAATTAGTTTAGATCATTTTAGACAAAACACAATTTAATATGGCCTCCCTAGAACTAATTTAAGTCAATTCAATCCAAGAAAAGGCAAGTGAAGCCAATGAGATATTTAACGAGGGTCAATAAAGGTAAAATGACCATTGGATTGATTACACACTTCACATACTCTCACTGTATTTTTTTTTCATATTTTATATTGCATAATTAGCATGATGAAGATTGAATTAAATCAATTAATAAATGCCATATTTCTTAAAATTGAGAATATTGTTTAAGCATTAACAAAAAAATTATTCATATTTTTATTTAAATTAAAAATAATTTTTTACGTTTTAAAAAATAAATTTTTGTCCAATTTTTTTGTGCACATGTCTGAATAGACATAAGTGTGCTGGTTTGAGTACACAAATCTACTAAGTAGTATAAGAGCCCTTGATTTTGAATCTGATCCTACGTTGGAAAGCCTTAATCCACACCAAGAATTTACCACCAAATCAAAAGTGTGATATTTATTTAAACATTTCCCGCCGACTTTTGTAGGCTTCTATGTGCCTGAATATGCAAGGCATATAGTTGTATACCACGTGCTCCATCTTTATCCCTTAAATGTTAGAAATGGTTTTATCCAAGTCATTGTTTTTTGTTCCCTCATCAGAATATATGTTATTTTTTCATTTGATTTAACTAGCTACTTAGTAGGAGTGGAACACAGTTGTATCCAACTTGTTTCACCCATCTTTACAACCGTTAGATTGATTATGTTCCCACTATTGCTTTTGTAACCGTTGAGTCTAGCGTACTTAGTATTCGATATCTAAAACCATTTACCAGCCTTATGTTTATCTCGAACAGTTTTTAATAAAATACCGATCGTTTTTGTTACTTCATGGTTTAGGGTTATTAAATCATTTCACTATCTTAGCTTAAGTTATAAGGACATATGGCATCCCTCGAATCATATAATAATTATCTACACCCTCCGTTTCTTTAGGGTTTCTAGGACCTTCCTCTTATACCTATACAAAGAACCCTTCTCTTAGTAAAAGGAAAAAAAAAGAATAAGTGAGGGTAAGTAGAGAGGGAAATAAAGAGAGAGTAAAAAAAGACAACCCATGAGTGAGAAGGATGGAGAATGGATAAAAGGGGTTAGTTGAGTGTGAGAATGCATCCAAACCCTCATACACACAAACCTCCATTAAAACACATTTTTGTGTTTCTAGTTTTGAATCTTGGAAAGAGGGGTTTTGTCCAAAAATATTACAAGTTTTCTATTCTCCTGAGTTTATGATATAAACCCACATTCAAAATAATAACTTATATTCACACACTTTAATTTTTATGGTTTTTTTAGAGATTTATTATTAATCTTAATAGATCTGAGATTTATAGTTTATATTTGTTGAGATTGATTACTTTCTTAAATAGGTAGGAGTTTATGGTATTTTTGAGTTTTCATATTTGAAAGTTTTGTACATATCTTGGACATTCATAAAACTTATATTTGGATTTTAACTCTCATTTATTTTATATGTATATTTTTGTTCATATCTTTTTAACATTTGTAATTTGATTAGATGTTTTTGTGATTTAAAGTATGCATGTGTTTGAGTAGAATGTGTATTAAATAACTAACTTAACACTTAATCACACCACACTATATCCATCGTCAACATTTGGAGCAATGTTGTCCATTTGAACTAGTTAAGCTTTTTGCAATAGAATAGTCTACATCAAAGGAACTCCTAGGGTAAATACCATTTAGGTATATTCTATTTTTTATATTTTAGATCCATTTATTTGTTGTAACTTTTAATCTTCGTTTGATAAGTGATTTTTAGTTTGTCATCTTTTTAGAAAGAGACTGTGGATGTTTCCCCCACTTTGGAGTTTTACTATGTAAAAATCTTATGTTTTGGTTGTCTATTAATTCGTAGATTAACTAACTATTTTTTCCCTCAAACAAATAGAACAAATAATTTTTGGAATATTGAAAAATTAAACAAGAATTTTATAACAAACTTAACATAGATTATTAAATTCAAATTGTGTATTAATTTTGTCTAGATCTACCTTTAGTCTTAAGTGGTTCTTAATAAAGAAAATCAGATTATACTTGAGCAAGTTTAAGTTAGTTGAACTAAGGCTTGAGGTTATTTCAAATGTTATCAGAGAAGAGTCATTTTTGAAAATTTTCTTTCTAAATAAAATTTTTCTTTAAGTTGTTTAAAGAAAAATATATCATGTTCTTTTAACATATTAGGATTAAAGATGAACGATAGAATAGGGAACTTGAACAAACCTCCCTTATTTGATGGAAGCGATATACCTTACGGGAAGGTGAGGATGATTACTTTAATCTAAGGCAATCTGGGAGATGAAGTTGAGATCTTATAAAAACTTAATATAATCCTCCCATCAAACCTATTGTTGAGGGAAGTGATTAGATGACTTAAAAAACTAATTATGGAATATACCAAAGAGGGAAAATCCCTCTTTCAGTACAATAATAAAGGGAAAAAATGTGATATTCATGTATATCAATGAAACTGAATTTAAAAGAATATCATCATGCACTACCTCTAAACAAGCTTGGGACATACTTATTACCGCCCATGAGCATAACGGGCATGTCAAGGCAAGAAAATTACAAAAGTTACTTCACCAATTTAACGCCATTGTGATGAGCGATTCTGAAATATTTGATTAGTTTTACATGAAACTACCCCATATTTATAAATAAACTCGATTCTAATGGTGTTGAATTTGGCAAGGAAAATGTCCTCTTAAAAATCCTTAGGTACTTACCTCCTAGATTCAATTCTGAATTCCATGTAATAGAAGAGATGACAGACCTAAATATGACCCTTGAAATCTTTTATTGAAAACTAAGAAAGGTAGAAATGGAAAATGAATATAAGAAAGTGATCTTAAGTTCTTCTAATTCTAAGAAACCAAGCGAATTTGACCTAGTCTTTTCTGTCAAATTAAAAGACATAGACCTAGAGGATGACATAGTGGGTCTTTAAAACTCTTACTCGTGAAATCTCTCTTCTTAGTTAACACTTCAAGAAAATCATCAAATTTAGAAATAATGTTGTTGCTAAGAGAGGTAATTTGAAAAATCGAGGGGTTCAATATTTGAAACTACATAAAAGAACCAATGATAGACCGTTCCAAAATCAAGACCACATGTCTAAGAAAGATATGCCAAAGGTGCAGTGCCACAAGTATCATAACTTTGGACAACACACCAATAGATGCAATACAAATATTTCAAACATAAGCACGACAAATATAACCAAAACATAATATGATGCCTCTAATTCATATGCGTATAAGCCATGCCAATCTGAAACAAATGAGATGTGCATGCCTTTTTATGTTAGGGTTATAAATGATGAATGTGATGATATCTTGTTTTGTATTCATTTGCATGAAAATTACGTATTGATATGATTGATACTTGCATAAATAATAATGAGAATGTGTATACTACTATGTTTTGAATAAATGTGCACCGATTATTTTGACAAACTCAATTGAAGGGTGTGTGAATCCCATGTTTTCAAAAGATAAAAATTTAAGGGACACCTCATACGATGCACATAATGATGACGAAATTGAATAATATGAACTTAATTATTATTGTCAATTTAAATAACACCTCAAGTGTATGGGATATTATAGAATAACGAGTGTAAGTACGGCTCGAACCCACAGAGATTTATCAATTTTTTCGTTCAAAATAATTGTGATTATCCAACTAGACTAAATGGATTTATAAATGAGATATGTAATTGTGAACTAAGCTAACAAAAATAAAAGAGACTACGAAGGATTCTATCAAGTGAGCGTGGAAACTAATGTGTGAGAAGCTGGGACATTGGATCCATTTATCACATTTGACTAATATTTTGCGATAATTTAAACTCGACATTCTCGATTTTATAACTAAAAATTAAATCTACTCTCAACGTATTTAATTCGGAAAATAACACGGTTGAAGTTATAATAAAATTTAACGTCTCTAAATTTAGATGGAAAAAATCTATATTCCCTTAAAAATTTCACTTTTAAATTTCAAAGTATAGTCTTTAAGCATGGACTATCAAAACAATCGAGTGCAAGCATAATCCATAAAAAAAAACTCACACTCAAAAATAAAAATATTAGTTTTTTTAAATAAAGTAGATGGTTTAAAACACGCTCTCGTGTCGTTTTAAATGAATACCGAATTTTTAAAACCTTTAGCACATATTGGGAACAAAGACGAATTTAAATCACGCACAATATTAATCAAACATGATAAATTTCACCTAGTCCTAGTAAAGGAATTAAGATAGCATAATTGAAGACATAATAAAATTATAGGGATGAATACAAATTTTCATTAATAAAACAAACTTATAAATGTTGTGTCTCACAAATAAATTTGACACAATTTCACCCACAAAAATACAATTCTTGGCCCTCAAATCTAAATAAAAATCTCAAAATAAAACTACCAAATTTTTTTCTAAAGTGGCTCTCTAAAATTCTCCACACGAAATGATGATCCCAAGGGTCTTATTTATAGGCTTGGGAAGGAGGTATTATGGTTTTGGTGAAACTCTTCCTGATTGGCCAAAAAATGTTGAAACTTATCACTCCACCACTTCAATCTTTAGATGGGGATAAGGGACGGAATTTTTCTCCACGCAAAAAGTCTTAGATTCTCTTGCTGAACATGTATGCCAAATTTTGTCCAAATCGGAGAATAAGAATTCCCAACTACTAGTGTAAAAACAACTTTTATCGAACGACCGTAAAGTTCAGCTTTTTCCCGCCTTTTTTGAGTTAATCATCAATTTGCACCAAATTCCATCATTACATGCAACATTTTCACTATGCAACTTTTTCACAAATTAGCACAATAATATTATAAAATTATCGAAGTGACCATTTTTTACTTAAAATTGCCATTTTCAATCCAAATTCAATCATTCTTGATTTTTTTTCCTTTTTTAATAAAACGATCCTAAGAACTTATTAAATAAAATAAAATGGGACCAACAAAGTATAAATTTAGGTATAAAATATACAAGATAATGCACTCATCAATTATTAAGATCTTTATTCAACAACCCTTGAATAACGCCTTAAGTTAGACAAGTTGATCAAAGAGCTGAATAAAAAGGTAGACATCGTAAGTAAACAAATGTTGGTTAAGGCAAAGGAGTATGAAAGCATTTGTAAGGTTTTTAAAACATAAAAATTAGATTTTCAAAATCAAATTTCAAAGTTAACCGATTCGAATCATGTTTTAGAATAAAAATATCGAGCCACCTTGGTTGATCTTGAAAAATCCAAGGAAAAAGTTAAATTAAGAAAGAAGGCAAAAGATGACTTTGAATTTAATTAAAAAACAATTGATCAAATCTTAAGTGTTAGATTAAATTAAGAAAGAAGGAAAAAGATGACTTGGATTTGATGAAACTTCAATAAATTATAACCAAAAGGAAATTGTTTTTATTAGAGCTTTTGATAATAGTTCTATTTTATCCTCGATTAAAGAGCTAAAAAAAATATTTTAGTTTCTAAATCTGTTAAGATTGATCATACTCCTGTGCCAAATCAAATAAATGAGAAATACCATGTAATACCCCGTATTTTTGTGATATTTATTTATGGGATTAATTGAATTAAATGCGTATTAATTGGAAATTAATCCGGATTAAAATACTAGCGAGATGCGAGTTGGTATTTGATTATAATGTGCATATATGATTATATATGAATATTGAATTATGAAATTTGTCGTGAGATTGAAATACGGCAATTTGGAAATTTTGTCGAGACGCGTGTGACAGTCGCGTCCGGAATATATTTATCTTAATTAAAAAGTGAATTTTATTTTTATCACCCGTATGGTCATTTTGAGTGCGCCAACGCGTCCGGAAGGGTCGAAATAGTCAGAAAACACTAGCCGGGGATTAAGTTTGGGTCCCGGGGCATTATTGGGCCATACCGGTAACTAATAAGGGCATTTTGGTAATTTCGAAAATTGGGTAATTAAAACCCACGAAAATTAGAGTTAAAAATATGACTTAGTATTAACCCACTAAGCCACTTTCCAACCCCAATTTAGGTAGTGGGCTACGGGAGAAGTTAGAAACCTTAAAGCTTGGCGAAAACCAACCCCACCTCCATTAACACCTTGAGAAGAAAGCTTGGAGAGAGAGAGAGAGAAGGAATTATGCAGAGAGAGAGAGAACCATTCATCAGATTCGTCATCAAATCCAGAGATACACATAAGGCAAGTGGTTTAATTTCATATTCTTACAAAGAATGCTTCTTCCATGCGTAGGAATTTGTTATAATTGTATTTGCTTGGGAGATGGATGAAAACCCATTAAACTTGGAATTAGAATCTTGCATATTGATGAGGAATTGCATGTAGAATTGTATGTAGGTGATTATTCTTATGATAATAATATCTTGAATGAAACAAAAACGGATTTAATTAGGCACATTGATGATTTGTAAGTTTTAGGGTTCATGTTCATGTTCATGTGATTTGGGATAAATGTTGGAGATTTGATAATTTGATGTAGTTTAGGGTGATTTAAACCCAATTAAATGTTGTAATACTATTGAAACATGTTTAGGAAGGATTAGATACCTTGAAACATTGTTGGAATGACATTTAGGTGAGATTAGAGGTGAAGAGAAATTGGAAAAATGAGTTAAGGAAATTCTGGGCTCGAATCTGTCCACTCGTTAGAAGACCTGCCCAGGTCGTTCGAACGAGCTCGTTCGAACGAGCTTCTAACGAGTTGACAGTTTGGGTTCTAACGAGAGGGATGTTCGTTCGAAGACTTTCGTTCGAACGATATCTCGTTAGAAGGCCCAGTTCGTTCGAACGAACTCTCGTTCGAACAGCCTCGTTCGAATGAGACTTCTAACGAGTTGACAGTTTATGCTTTTTAGCCTGTTTTGATCCCGAGTGTCCCGTAACCTTGTGTATATGTAGAGATAACCTTCTCTTAATGATTATTTGGTATAATTGGGATATTTGGGATATAATTAAGAGTAAAACCTAGAAGTGTAGTTTGAACCTAAGGGAAATTATGAAGTAGGACGTGAGTGTCTATTACGATGCGAGAACTATTGACGGCTTAAATAATTATACTAACCGGCAACATATAAATTGTGTAGCATTATACGATGGTACGAGAATAAGAAGTGTACCACATATATATTATGGTGATTACTAAGATGTGTGCATACTTAGTATACGTATATGATTTTATGTGTATGACATACCTACCATACTTGCTATCACGGGAGGTTTACGTTCGCTTAGGGCCATCTACTCCTTGTGTGCCTGGATTTAGAGTGGTACCTAGAGGACATAGTTTAAGAGAATGACTTAATTGTGAGTTATTAAGCCAGCTGACTATGGAGCGTAGGTATGTACGTGAGCATGGATATGTTGAATTATGTTCGCCTCCATTTTTGTGTGTGGTGTTTATTCTATCAATTCCTGAGAGATTCGGAATTTGTAATCCTTATGTACGTGATGTACCGGGATGGATAGCAGAGTATGTGTGCACCGTAGCTTAGTCTCAGGTGCTTGTATTGTATATTTATGACGTGAATAATATACACTAAATTAATGGGAACTTTCATGTTGGTATTGTGAATATAATTATGGTAATGTTTTGAGAGAACATAACGGGTTAACCGATAGTAAATTTAAATTACTAATTGAGAATCTGAGTTTAAGTAAAGACCTCTATTTAATTGATAACGCTAGAATGTAATATGGGGATCGAGTGGTAAGGGGTAGAACTTATTACAGTTTGGTTAGATATGTATGTCATTTAGATGGGTACGGTACGTTAGGAGTACACATGTAGTCGAGAGGTGAGAATTTCATGTGAGTGCTCATCCTAACATGTATTTTGCATTTAATGTTTTAATGTTATTAAAACACTTGCTGTTTTTAAAATGATTTCCACTTTCGGGCTCTGACCCATTTGCTTTCAAACCTATTTTTGTAAAAACCATTTTAGGTGCCCAGCCACAAGGACACCATGCTTAGGATCCTCATTCAGATGACGAGCTGTAGCTGTTTGTGGAAGTTACAGGACTTTGCTTGTAGACGCTTCATCTATCTTGACTCCATGTTCAGTATTTATCAGTTGTAGGGCATGTCGCCCATTTCTTTTAGAGGCATTTCATTTATTTCAGTTATTCAGACTTCGGGCATGTAATTAATTCAGGATTCAGACTTATGTTATTATTTCATTCGTGGGATTTCTGCGAGGAGTTTTCCTCCGAACTTATATTTAATTGTTGGTTATTTCATTACTTCTTTATGGTGAATGGATTATGTTGTTATTCCATTATTCTTTTATCGCATGTTAATTAGACATAAATTAAAATTTGGCAACTTACTTTTTAAATACTAGGTGGTTAATAATTATTAAAATGTCTTCGATAGTGATGCTATTAACTGAACCAACTTGGCATTTTGTATTGATTTAATAAAGGAGTAGCTACCCGGTATTTAATTAGTCGGGGTTCCACAGGTGGTATCAGAGCATCAGGTTCTAGTGTCCTTTTGGATCTGTACGGCTTATTATGTTTTCTACTGAGCTTTCTTTGATATAGAGCCTATATTTTAGGACTGTTGTATTCTTTTGTATATGCTACGTTCTTCGGCTATTTTGAGTTTATAACTGCGAACTTATAAACTTTATTCTTATTTCAGATGCCTCCACGACGTGCACAAAGAGCTCCCAGGGATGCACAGCCCGAGCCACAGCCAGCTCCAGTACACGGCACTATGAATGCCGCTGAGGTTGCAGCCATTGTAGCCCAAGCGGTAAATGCCACACTTGCCGTGGTTCAGCAGGCACCACCTCAGGCGCCAGTAGTCGTGCCGGTTCAGGCACATGCATTCCCGTCTGCTTGGGAGCGTGTACGAGATGCTTTTCAGAAAGCACACCCTCCGGAGTTCGCAGGTAGCTCCGATGTGGTAGTTTCGAGTCAGTGGAGGAAGGATATTTAGCGGCACTTAAGGATGTACGAGTGCACTGAAGATCAGAAGAAGATACTAGCTACTTTTAAGCTAGTGGGGTCTGCACTGCAGTGGTGGGAGTCTATTACCACCATGGAGGAGAGAGACACTCTCACTATTCAGGAGTTCTGGGTGCGGTTCGACCGCAAGTACTTTCCGTCAGCTGTTCATACGGAAATGAGGAGGAAGTTGATGAGCCTTCGAAAGGAGGGTAAGACTGTGGCTGAGTATGAGGCCGAATTCACAAATCTGTTGAACATTGTACCGGATGAGATACCAACGGAAGAGAAGAAGATACAGAAGTTTACGGACGGGTTGACATGGAGGATTCGTCAGCACTTGTTAGGGAACCTATCGTTAACCACTTATTCTGATGTGGTTAATGATGCATTGCTCCATTGCCAGGATCACCGCTTTCACATGGCTGAGGGAAAGCGATCGGGAGAGCCCAGCCATCAGGGGAGGACTGGAGGGAATGGTGCTAGTGGGGCACAATCTGTTCAGGGGCAGAGACAGGGCGACCAGGGTTCCCAGCAGGGAGATCACAAGAGGTTCAGGTCAGGAAATTTTAGGCACGGTCAAGGAGGTTTTCGGCAGGGCCATCGGGGTCCGAACGGCCATCCGAACCAGCAGGGTCAGAATGGTCAGCAGCAGTTTCAGCAGGGCCAGCAGGGCCAGTGGAGGAACGGTAACGGCCACCAGGGCCGGGGGCAGCAGGGACAGAGAGGGGGGAACTTTCCGGGGAAGTGTTTCGTTTGTGGCAAGACTGGCCATAAATGCCAGGACTGTCCTGATAGGGGCAGGACCCCGCAGCAGCTGCAGGGCGCTCGACATGAGCCACAGAGGCCACTTTTTCCACCTGCTCTCCCAGCTCCAGCCCAGGTGCCAGCACTTCCAGCCATTCCAGCAGTTCCTATGCAGTAGGGGCAGTTACAGTATGGACATGTCTATAACGTCCACCAGGCAACAGCTCCACAGGAACCACCCGCGATTGAGGGTATGTTTCCTATCCATGATACTATGGGTCAGGTTTTGTTTGATACGGGGGCAACGCACTGTTTTATAGCTACACATTTTGCGAAATCCTTAGGGTTGTTAGCCACAGCAGAGAGCACAGTGACGTGTGTAGACTCACCATTGGGGAGTGGGTCACTTATTTTCTTTATATGCCGGGGAGTGGGGGTAGAGATTGGTAGTTTGGTATTACCTGCAGATATGTTAGTATTAGATATGACCGAGTATGATGCCATTATTGGTATGGATTGGCTTGTTGCGTACCAAGCCATGATTGACTGTTTCAGTAGGAGTATTATCTTTGCCATTCCCGGGCAGGAGATGTTTTTAGTGGAAATGCCTCGTTATGAGGGAGGATCATCCGCTCATTTGTACTACATAGAGGAGGAGACCTCTACTGAAGTGATAATACCACTTGATTCGATTCCGGTTGTTCGAGAGTTTGTCGACGTGTTTCAGGATATACCTGGATTACCTCCCAGTCGAGAGATAGACTTTGTCATAGACTTATTGCCAGATACCTGACCTATCGCACGCGCACCGTACCGTATGGCTCCGGCAGAGATACGAGAGCTACGGGATCAGATTGAGCAGTTGTT
Source organism: Sambucus nigra (assembly GCA_949130495.1). Lineage (NCBI taxonomy): Eukaryota > Viridiplantae > Streptophyta > Magnoliopsida > Dipsacales > Adoxaceae > Sambucus > Sambucus nigra. The sequence continues at coordinate 95,629,906 of OX422220.1, forward strand.
GGGTCAGGGGTTTATACGGAGGAGTACTTCGTCGTGGGGTGCCCCTGTATTGTTCGTAAAGAAGAGAGATGGTTCACTGAGATTGTGTGTGGACTACCGGGAGTTGAACAAAGTCACAATACGGAATAAGTATCCGTTGCCTCGAATCGATGACTTATTCGACCAGTTGAGAGGAGCTTCTTTCTTCTCGACGATTGATTTGAGATCGGGATACCATCAGTTGCGTATCAGGGAAGAGGATGTCTCGAAGACTGCGTTCCTATCGAGATATGGTTCTTACGAGTTTCGGGTTATGCCTTTTGCTTTGACCAATGCTCCAGCCGTGTTTATGGACTTGATGAATAGGGTGTTCAGAGATTTCCTAGATCAGTTTGTTATTGTCTTCATTGATGATATTCTGGTTTACTCCCAGACAGAGGAGGAGCACGCCGAGCATTTAAGGCAAGTTTTGCAGACGCTACGTCAGAACGAGTTGTATGCAAAGTATGAGAAGTGTGGGTTTTGGCTGAAGGAAGTCCAGTTTTTGGGACACATTATTTCTGACCGGGGAATATCTGTTGATCCGGGGAAGGTATCCGCGGTGAGGGAGTGGGGATAGCCCACAACACCAACTGAGATCCGTAGTTTCTTGGGCTTAGCATGATACTACAAGAGGTTTATTCGGGGATTTTCAAAGATAGCAGGTCCTTTGACACATCTGACTCGTAAAGGTGTGCCGTTCATTTGGAGTGATGCATGTCAGTTGGCATTCGATGAGTTGAAGGAAAAGTTGACCTCAGCACCTGTGTTAGCATTGCCGAGACCGGGAGTTGAGTATCTAGTTTACACCGATGTTTCCTTACAAGGACTTGGAGGTGTATTGCAGCAGGAGAGTCAGGCCATAGCTTATGCTTCCCATAATCTTAAGCCTCACGAGAAGAATTACCCCACCCATGACTTGGAACTGGCGGCAGTTGTATTTGCCCTTCGGATTTGGAGACATTATCTTTTGGGGGAGAAGTTTCGATTATTCACAGACCACAAGTCCCTACAGTACTTATTCACGCATAAGGAATTGAATATGCGACAAAGGAGGAGGCTTGAGTTTGTGAAGGATTATCAGTTTGATATCCAATATCACCCGGGGAAGGCTAACGTGGTAGCATACGCGTTGAGCCGTAGACCAGTAGATGAGGTGGCAGATGTGTGGAAGGAAAAGTGGAAGGAGTTGGGACACCAGGATGCAGTGGCCCGATCATTCATGTCGGTGATGACTGTTACACCGCATATTATCACGAAGGTGGTAAAGGCACAAGCAGATGACTCGTTCTGTCAGGAGCTGATAGTTCGATTACTCGCAGAGGGAGCCGAATCCTATACCGTTAGCTCAGACGGGGGAGTACGCTTCAATGGTAGATTAGTAGTTCCGGAAGGGGAGGAATTACGGCACGAGGTGATGGCAGAGTCGCATGGCTCACGGTTCGCGGTACATCCCGGAGGGGACAAAATGTACCAAGACATGAGACGACAGTATTGGTGGAGCGGAATGAAGAGAGATATTGCCGTGTTTGTTTCTAAATGCGCCACTTGTCAGCTAGTAAAAGTGGATCATCAGAGACCAGCAGGACTGCTACAGCCATTGGAGGTCCCGATGTGGATGTGGGAGAGCATATCCATGGACTTTATCACGGGGTTGCCTACGTCACAGAGAGGTCACGACTCCATTTGGGTAATTGTGGACAGGTTGATTAAAGTTTCTCATTTTCTACCCGTAAGGACAGACTACACTACGGGACAGTATGCCTAGCTCTTTATTTCTGAGATAGTGAGACTTCACGGTGGGCACCTAAATATCGTGTCTGCCCGAGACAAGATATTTGTTTCACGGTTTTGGGAGAGTTTTCAGGAAGCCATGGGCACGGAATTGCGGTTGAGTATGACGTATCACCCGCAGACCGATGGGCAAACTGAGCGTACAAACCAGATGTTGGAGGACATGCTACGTATGAGTATCATTGATTTTGGGGGTGGATGGGAGCAGTATCTTCCACTGGTGGAGTTTGCTTACAACAACTCCTACCAGCTCACTATTGGCATGGCTCCATTTGAGGCGTTGTACGGTAGACCTTGTCGTTCCCCAGCATGTTGGTTGGAGGTGGGGGACAACAAACTACTTGGGCCGGAAGTGATTCAGGATACTTCGGCGAGGATAGAATTGATTCGGAGTCGCATCCGGGTAGCTCAGGATTGACAGAAGAGCTATGCTGATGTGAAGAGGTTCTTTAGAGAGGTCCAAGTGGGGGACCAGGTTTTGCTCAGAGTATCTCCTATGAAGGGGATTATGCGTTTCAGGAAGAAAGGGAAGTTGGCACCGAGATATGTGGGACCATTTCCTATTATTGAGCGGATTGGACCGGTTGCATATAGGCTTGGATTACCGGAGCATTTGCATTGGATTCACGATGTGTTTCATATTTCCTCGCTCAGGAAATATCTTAGAGACGATTTGGCTCATTCTCACATTGCTTTGGAGGACATCGATCTCCAGCCTGATAGCTCCTACGAGGAGCGTCCGATTGCTATTTTGGACCGAAGTGAGCGGAAGCTGCGGTCAAAGATTGTTCCGTTAGTGCGTGTTCAGTGGCGACATCATAATGTCGAGGAGTCCACATGGGAGCACGAGAATGAGATGCGCGAACGTTATCCAGAGTTGTTCTTACCAGGTACTTTCTAGTTCCGAATTTCGGGACGAAATTCAGTTATTAGGGGGGAAGTATGTAATACCCCGTATTTTTGTGATATTTATTTATGGGATTAATTGAATTAAATGCGTATTAATTGGAAATTAATCCGGATTAAAATACTAGCGAGATGCGAGTTGGCATTTGATTATAATGTGCATATATGATTATATATGAATATTGAATTATGAAATTTGTCGTGAGATTGAAATACGGCAATTTGGAAATTTTGTTGAGACACGTGTCACAGTCGCGTCCGGAATATATTTATCTTAATTAAAAAGTGAATTTTATTTTTATCACCCGTATGGTCATTTTGAGTGCGCCAACGCGTCCGGGAGGGTCGAAATAGTCAGAAAACACTAGCCGGGGGTTAAGTTTGGGTCCCGGGGCATTATTGGGCCATATCGGTAACTTATAAGGGCATTTTGGTAATTTCAGAAATTGGGTAATTAAAACCCACGAAAATTAGAGTTAAAAATCTGACTTAGTATTAACCCACTAAGCCACTTTCCAACCCCAATTTAGGTAGTGGGCTAAGGGAGAAGTTAGAAACCTTAAAGCTTGGCAAAAACCAACCCCACCTCCATTAACACCTTGAGAAGAAAGCTTGGAGAGAGAGAGAGAATGAATTCTGCAGAGAGAGAGAGAACCATTCATCAGATTCGTCATCAAGTCCAGAGATACACATAATGCAAGTGGTTTAATTTCATATTCTTACAAAGAATGCTTCTTCCATGCGTAGGAATTTGTTATAATTGTATTTGCTTGGGGGATGGATGAAAACCCATTAAACTTGGAATTAGAATCTTGCATATTGATGAGGAATTGCATGTAGAATTGTATGTAGGTGATTATTCTTATGATAATAATATCTTGGATGAAACAAAAATGGATTTAATTAGTCCCATTGATGATTTGTAAGTTTTAGGGTTCATGTTCATGTGATTTGGGATAAATGTTGGAGATTTGATAATTTGATGTAGTTTAGGGTGATTTAAACCCATATAAATGTTGTAATACTGTTGAAACATGTTTAGGAAGGATAAGATACCTTGAAACATTGTTGGAATGACATTTAGGTGAGATTAGAGGTGAAGAGAAATTGGAAAAACGAGTTAAGGAAATTCTGGGCTCGAATCTGGCCACTCGTTAGAAGACCTGCCCAGGTCGTTCGAACGAGCTCGTTCGAACGAGCTCGTTTGAACGAGCTTCTAACGAGTTGACAGTTTGGGTTCTAATGAGAGGGATGTTCGTTCGAAGACTTTCGTTCCAACGAGATCTCGTTAGAAGGCCCAGTTCGTTCGAACGAACTCTCGTTCGAACAGCCTCGTTCGAACGAGACTTCTAACGAGTTGACAGTTTAGGCTTTTTAGCCTGTTTTGATCCCGAGTGTCCCGTAACCTTGTGTATATGTAGAGATAACCTTCCCTTAAGGATTATTTGGTATAATTGGGATATTTGGGATATAATGAAGAGTAAAACCTAGAAGTGTAGTTTGAACCTAAGGGAAATTATGAAGTAGGACGTGAGTGTCTATTACGATGCGAGAACTATTGACGGCTTAAATAATTATACTAACTGGCAACATATAAATTGTGTAGCATTATACGACGGTACGAGAATAAGAAGTGTACCACAAATATGTTGGAGATTTTTAAAATAAGAGAGTAAGAGTTTTTTGGGTGTAAAAGCCTTAAGAGCTTGTCCCACATTGGAAGTGTGAGGAAGAGGTGGGAAGCTAACCCAAATATAAAAGGGTATAGTGTCCCACATTGGAAAATGTACAAAGCTAAGTGTCACCACTAAGCTATAAAAGGGGTGGGAAACCTTTGAGTCCCACATTGGAAAAATGTTAAGAATTTGTACACTTAATAAGTACAAATGGAAGATGAAGAGTTAATTCATCTAGCATTTAAGAGGCTATTCAAGAGACCTCAATACGGTGCGAAGCACCGTACGCACACGCACACGCACGCGCGCGCGCGCGCGTGCGGGTGCGGGGAAGTGGGCTGTAGAGGCGCTAGTGGCGCACTTTGCACTTCGCACGTCGCATGTCCGCAGTGGTAGCGGGTTGCCGGGATTCGTCCGGGTCGGATCGCGGTAGCTCGGGCGCGGTCACTTTTTGGTTGACCCGTGCAAAACCGATTCGGTATTATTATACCTGTTCGGAAAGGACTTAAGACTGTTGGTAATTAACAGTCATACCTGTTCGGAAATGACTTAATTCAAGAGTCATGACTCTTGAAGACAAAGCCTTTCATTTTCTATAAATAAAGGCTGCCTAAAAACGGAATTACATTGATACCAAAAACCAGTTTCAGATTTCCATACCCTGCTATTACTCTCTTACAGTTTTCAGGAGATATAAATTCTCTTATTCTGTTTTGTGCACATAAACAGAATAAGAACTTGATTGACTGTTCTTTGCTGCTACATCCAAGGGCTGTCTTCAAATATACAAGTTGCAGACAGTGCAATTGCTTCATTGTATCTTGAGTACGGATTTGCTGATTCCCGTTTGTATACCGAAATTCTTCGTGTGGGGCAAATACTGTATTTAGGAAAGTGACATCACGCCTTGAAGTTTTATAGTGACTATTCAGAAATCACATTGTTGTATTGAAGTTGACATTTTGAGATATATAAAGAGTTCCATTTCTGTATTTGCATTCATAATTTCCAACAATCTAAATACAGTATTTTGGAAATGGCCGACTCTTCCAAATCACTTCGATAAATAACAGAAAGCTTTGTCAAGTTGGACCATTTTGATGGTGGTAATTTTCTGCGTTGGCAGAAAAAGGTTCACTTTCTTCTAACAACATTGAAGATTGTATATGTCTTGTCACAACCGAAACCAAATGAAGATGAAGATGAAACCATGGAACAGACTAGGCAACGCACAAAATGGGAGACCGATGATTATTTGTGTCGTGGTCACATTCTCAATGCACTTGCTGATAATTTGTTCGATTTGTACCAAAATGTTGGGACTGCAAAAACCTTATGGGAAACATTGGAGACCAAATATCTAACGGAAGATGCTACAAGTAAGAAGTTCCTTATCGGTCAGTTTCTAAGCTTTAAAATGCATGATAATAGGCTTGTGCTAGAACAATTTCATGACATCCAACGCACCATAAATCATTGCAAACTGAAAAAATTAAATATGGATGATAATGTAATTGTTGCTGCCATAATTGAAAAACTTCCTCCTTCTTGGAAAGACTATAAGAAAGAACTCAAACACAAAAAGGAGGATCTTTCACTTGAAGAATTAGAGACTCATTTAAGAATTGAACAAGAGTCTCGAATTCTAGATGGTAAAGAGGAACAAGAAAATTTTGTTTCTAAGGTCCATGTGGTGGAGGAAGGAAAGGAGCAAAAATATGGCAATCATGGAAAAAATAACAAGCGGAAGAATTTTTCAAATAATTCTAAAGCAAACAAAAAGAAGAAAGGAAATTGTTTTCATTGCAACAAACCAGGTCACTTCAAGAAGGATTGTCGTGAGTTCAAGAAACTAAAGGAAAAAGGAGGGACATCAGACACAAAGTAAAAATTTGCTGCTATGATATCCGAGGCTAATATGCTTGGAGAAGACAACTCTTGGTGGGTTGATTCTGGTGCCACAAGGCATGTTTGTAAGGACAAGAACTTGTTCTCTGCCTATGAAACAGTGGAAGGAGATGTTCTCTATATGGGAAATTCATCTACAGCTGCGGTTAAAGGCAAAGGGACAGTGGATCTCGAATTCACTTCCGGGAAAATCCTTAGCCTCACCAATGTTTTTCATGTTCCTGATGTTAGGAAAAATTTAGTTTCTGGAAGTCTTCTTAACAAATTTGGCTTTAAGCTTGTATTTGAGTCAGACAAATTTATTCTGACTAAGAATGGTACCTTTGTAGGCAAAGGATATTTGTATGAGGGCATGTTTAAGCTCAATATCAATGAAAAGGATTCTTCTGCTTATATCGTTGATTGTCTTTCATTATGGCATAGTCGTTTAGGACATGTTAATACAAAGAAAATGCATTTCATGGTTAATTTAAATTTAATTCCTAAATATGAGAATGATATGAATGAAAAGTGTAAAATATGCATGCAAACTAAAATTACAAGATTGCCTTTTCCTAAAATAGAAAAAACTACATCTCTATTGCAATTAGTACATAGTGATGTTTGTGATTTGCATGGAACGCCTACTAGAGGTGGTAGTAAATATTTTGCTACATTTATTGATGACTTTTCAAAATATTGTTACGTATATCTTTTAAACTCTAAGGATGATGTGCTTAATAGATTTAAGACATATAAAAATGAAGTTGAAAATCAATGTGATTCTAAAATAAAATGTCTTAGATCTGATAGAGGTGGTGAATATCACTTTCCTCAATTTTGTGAAGATATGGGAATTATACATGAAGTTACTGCACCTTATACACCACAACAAAATGGAGTAGCAGAAAGAAAAAATAGGACACTAACTGAAATGGTTAATGCTATGCTTTCTTATTCTGGTTTAAGTAAAGGTTTTTGGGGAGAAGCACTTTTAACTGCATGTCATATTCTGAATAGAATACCTGTTAAAGATAATAAGAAAACTCCTTACGAATTATGGAAGAATAGAAAACCTAATTTAGGTTATCTTAAAGTTTGGGGTTGTAGAGCTATTGTAAGACTACCTGAAACTAAGAGAAAGAAATTAGGAAGCAAAGGTGTTGAATGTATTTTCATAGGTTATGCACAACATAGTAAAGCCTATAGATTTTTGGTTAGTGAACCTAATGATTCTGTTGAGGTAAATACAATAATTGAATCGAGAGATGCAATTTTTTATGAACAAAGGTTTTCTTCTATTCCTAGAATTAATAATGAAAAAGAAGTAAGAACTCCTTCACAGTTACCTGAAACTCCACTAGTAGAACAAGAAGAGATTAGAAAAAGTAAAAGACCTAGGAAAGAAAAAAGCTTTGGTCCCGACTTTGTAGTCTATCTTGTTGAAGGAACTAGAGATACATCTTGTAATCAATATGCTTTGACTCTTAGCGTTGAAACAGACCCACAAACTTATAATGAGGCAATTAAGTCTGTAGATTCAGCATTTTGGAAAGAAGCTATAAATGATGAAATGGATTCAATTTTGGGAAATAAAACTTGGAAATTAGTAGACTTACCACCAGGATCTAAACCCATTAAGTGTAGATGGATTTTTAAAAAGAAAATGAAAATAGATGGAACAATTGATAAATTCAAGGCTAGATTGGTTGCTAAAGGTTTTACACAAAAAGAAGGAATTGATTATTTTGATACCTATGCACCTGTTGCTAGAACCGCCACTATTAGAATTTTAATTGCATTAGCATCTATATATAATTTTGAGATTCATCAAATGGATGTGAAAACTGCCTTTTTAAATGGTGACTTAGAAGAAGAAATTTACATGGAACAACCTGAAGGGTTTGTTATGCCTGGACAAGAAAACAAAGTATGTAAACTTATTAAGTCCTTATATGGCCTAAAACAAGCACCTAAACAATGGCATGAAAAATTTGATAAAGTCATTATTTCTTATGGTTTTAAAATTCATGAATCTGATAAGTGTGTTTATAGTAAATTTGCTAATGGTAAAGGTGTGATCATTTGTTTATATGTAGATGACATGTTAATTCTTGGTACTGATTTAGAAAGCATTAATAATACTAAGAATTTTTTGTCTTCTAAATTTGATATGAAAGATATGGGTGTAGCTGATGTCATATTAGGAATGAGAATAATAAGGAAAGATAAAAATATAATTCTCACTCAATCTCATTATGTTGAGAAAATTTTAAAGAAATTTAATCAGTTTGATTGCACACCTGTTAGTACACCTTTTGAACCACAGCTAAAGATGATCCCTAATAATGGTAGAGCTATTTCACAATTGGAATATGCACGATTAATTGGTAGTTTAATGTATGCCATGACATGTACTCGACCTGATATTGCTTATGCTGTTGGTAAATTAAGTAGATATACTAGTAATCCAAGTTTATTGCATTGGCATGCTGTCATTAGAATATTAAAATATTTGAAAGGAACTATGGACTATGGTATATACTATAGTGGATATCCTTCAGTATTAGAAGGGTTTTCTGATGCCAGTTGGATAACTGAGCGGGAGGATCATTCCTCAACAAGTGGATGGATTTTCACTCTTGGTGGAGGAGCTGTTTCTTGAGGATCAAAGAAACAAACTTGTATAGCTGACTCTACTATGGAAGCTGAGTTTGTAGCATTAGCTGCAACTAGTAAAGAGGCAGAATGGATAAGGAATTCATTAATTGAAATTCCAGTTTGGCCAAAACCAATGCCTCCAATATCTATACATTGTGATAGTGAGTCTACACTTTCCAGAGCTTATAGTAAAGTGTATAATGGAAAGTCTAGACATATTGGCCTGAGACATAGTTATGTCAGACAAATGATTACAGATAGTGTAATCACAGTGGATTATGTAAAATCAAGTCAAAATTTAGCTGATCCTTTTACAAAAGGTCTTGCAAGAGGACTGGTGTCTAAAACATCAATGGGGATGGGACTAAAGCCCATTAATAATAATCACTCTTGATGGAAACTCAACTTGAAACTTGATATATTCAAGTCTCAAGTTCAATGATTAAAGTACATCATACGACGTGATTGTAAGCACTATGAAATTTAACATCCCAAGGATAAGTGCTTAGAACATGTAATGAATAATGAAAGAGGATGGGTTTAACCTTAATAGATTTATGGTGTTTTAAGTTACATGGACACCTATGATAATCTACCTATATGAGTGTGGAAGTGGTGCCGCTTCCTATGAGTATTGGGCTTGACTCTAAAGCACTCATGAAATCAAGGTACAGACACAAGGCCTAATTCATGTGTCGGCTTATATGGATAATCAGTGACTAAAAGATTTGTGTGTGAAGACAAATCCGGATAATCAATATAGATTGATAGTTCAAAGACAAGTCTACTATACTTTCATGGTTAACCTTGACGAACCTTCACAGGGTATTGGTTCAAGTCGTGAGACACCAATGCTTATACACAGTCTTACAGACAATCAAAGATTTACAAAACTTATTTTGAAAATGGTGGAGGAATGTTGGAGATTTTTAAAATAAGAGAGTAAGAGTTTTTTGGGTGTAAAAGCCTTAAGAGCTTGTCCCACATTGGAAGTGTGAGGAAGAGGTGGGAAGCTAACCCAAATATAAAAGGGTATAGTGTCCCACATTGGAAAATGTACAAAGCTAAGTGTCACCACTAAGCTATAAAAGGGGTGGGCAACCTTTGAGTCCCACATTGGAAAAATGTTAAGAATTTGTACACTTAATAAGTACAAATGGAAGATGAAGAGTTAATTCATCTAGCATTTAAGAGGCTATTCAAGAGACCTCAATACGGTGCGAAGCACCGTACGCACACGCACACGCACGCGCGCGCGCGCGCGTGCGGGTGCGGGGCAGTGGGCTGTAGAGGCGCTAGTGGCTCACTTTGCACTTCGCACGCCGCGTGTCCGCAGTGGTAGCGGGTTGCCGGGATTCGTTCGGGTCGGATCGCGGTAGCTCGGGCGCGGTCACTTTTTGGTTGACCCGTGCAAAACTGATTCGGTATTATTATACCTGTTCGGAAAGGACTTAAGACTGTTGGTAATTAACAGTCATACCTGTTCGGAAATGACTTAATTCAACGGTCATGACTCTTGAAGACAAAGCCTTTCATTTTCTATAAATAAAGGCTGCCTAAAAACGGAATTACATTGATACCAAAAACCAGTTTCAGATTTCCATACCCTGCTATTACTCTCTTACAGTTTTCAGGAGATATAAATTCTCTTATTCTGTTTTGTGCACATAAACAGAATAAGAACTTGATTGACTGTTCTTTGCTGCTACATCCAAGGGCTGTCTTCAAATATACAAGTTGCAGACAGTGCAATTGCTTCATTGTATCTTGAGTACGGATTTGCTGATTCCCGTTTGTATACCGAAATTCTTCGTGTGGGGCAAATACTGTATTTAGGAAAGTGACATCACGCCTTGAAGTTTTATAGTGACTATTCAGAAATCACATTGTTGTATTGAAGTTGACATTTTGAGATATATAAAGAGTTCCATTTCTGTATTTGCATTCATAATTTCCAACAATTATGGTGATTACTAAGATGTGTGCATACTTAGTATACGTATATGATTTTATGTGTATGACATACCTACCATACTTGCTATCACGGGAGGTTTACGTTCGCTTAGGTCCATCTACTCCTTGTGTGCCTGGATTTAGAGTGGTACCTAGAGGACATAGTTTAAGAGAATGACGTAATTGTGAGTTATTAAGCCAGCTGACTATGGAGCGTAGGTATGTACGTGAGCATGGATATGTTGAATTATGTTCGCCTCCATTTTTGTGTGTGGTGTTTATTCTATCAATTCCTGAGAGATTCGGAATTTGTAATCCTTATGTACGTGTTGTACCGGGATGGATAGCAGAGTATGTGTGCACCGCAGCTTAGTCTCGGGTGCTTGTATTGTATATTTATGACGTGAATAATATACACTAAATTAATGGAAACTTTCATGTTGGTATTGTGAATATAATTATGGTAATGTTTTGAGAGAACATAACGGGTTAACCGATAGTAAATTTGTATTACTAATTGAGAATCTGAGTTTAAGTAAAGACCTCTATTTAATTGATAACGCTAGAATGTAATATGGGGATCGAGTGGTAAGGGGTAGAACTTATTACAGTTTGGTTAGATATGTATGTCATTTAGATGGGTACGGTACGTTAGGAGTGCACATGTAGTCGAGAGGTGAGAATTTCATGTGAGTGCTCATCCTAACATGTATTTTGCATTTAATGTTTTAATGTTATTAAAACACTTGCTGTTTTTAAAATGATTTCCACTTTCGGGCTCTGACCCATTTGCTTTCAAACCTATTTTTGTAAAAACCATTTTAGGTGCCCATCCACAAGGACACCATGCTTAGGATCCTCATTCAGATGACGAGCTGTAGCTGTTTGTGGAAGTTACAGGACTTTGCTTGTAGACGCTTCATCTATCTTGACTCCATGTTCAGTATTTATCAGTTGTAGGGCATGTCGCCCATTTCCTTTAGAGGCATTTCATTTATTTCAGTTATTCAGACTTCGGGCCTGTAATTAATTCAGGATTCAGACTTATGTTATTATTTCATTCGTGGGATTTCTGCGAGGAGTTTTCCTCCGGACTTATATTTAATTGTTGGTTATTTCATTACTTCTTTATGGTGAATGGATTATGTTGTTATTCCATTATTCTTTTATCGCATGTTAATTAGACTTAAATTAAAATTTGGCAACTTACTTTTTAAATACTAGGTGGTTAGTAATTATTAAAATGTCTTCGACAGTGATGCTATTAGCTGAACCAACTTGGCATTTTGTATTGATTTAATAAAGGAGTAGCTACCCGGTATTTAATTATTCGGGGTGCCACATACCACTGTCCTAATAAAAGGACTTTGGAAAAGGATTTTAAAACGGTCATGTATAGTAAAGATTACATCAAACCTATCTTTAATGATTTAATAGAGGTATGACTAATTGAAAGTACAGCTACACCCTAAGGTTATACGGATTACCAAAACAAACTCTAATTTTTAAATTTTAAATTTTTATCTTTGTACCAATAAAACCATAATGTTGTCAAAACAGTTTAACAATTTTAATCTTAACCCAAATATACATCTAGGTGATTATAAGCTAGAATAAAATAGAAAACCAGAACATAACGATGTACGAGAAAAACCCACAAGGATAAGAACCTCGGACGGCCTAGCCACACAACAATATGGGTCTATTATAAGAACGATTTAGAATTACTTATAAACTCGACTCCTTTAAGCATTGGCGAAGCCTCGTTCCTTGATACCTCTGGACGTCTTCCAATGGCCACATAACGCATGAGATTTCCCATGTCTCGGTATCACACCGATCTTACTTGTCTCATGACCAGTCCATCCATTATAACATATAAACACGGTCTCCACCACTCAAAACACGCCCAACAAGAAGAGAAAATAGTTATGGTGAAGCACACAAGAGATCTCAAATAGATATATGTATGTAGGATTCTTGGATCTCAAACTTACGAGTAAACTAGGGTTAAGGAGGCTTTAGATTTGTTGACTTTAAAATTTATTTTTGTAAAAAAACTTCATGAAAATTGATGTTAGACTTAAGTATTTATAGAAAACATGAATTTCAATCCAACACATTTTGGATAAATTCGTTCAAACGAAATATACAAGGCCATTCAAAGGAATTCCACAATCTCATTTGAATGAAACTTGATCTCATTTGACTGATATAGTGAATCTCGTTTGAACAAACATCAAAGAACTTCGAATGGATTTTTTCTACTATGCAGGAAACTTCCTTTGATCCTCATTTGAAGGTCATATTAATGATTTTCCCAAATTTGTTCCAATGAACTTAATGATCTCGTTCAAATGACTTTAAAAAATATATTTTTCTTTTAAAATCCATATTATGAAAAATGCCTCAAATCATTTTATAAACTAACACCCAAAAGTATCCAGGGATCAAACAAAAATATGCATCCATACCTTATTGTGATCCTTAGGATGTTGAAGACGAAACTCGGCATGTATTCGATGTTGCTTTAACTTGGGTTTTTTGGTCTTTGATCACACGTTATAGGCTTGTAGGATAAATAACTCAAATCCTACCTATGACTGAAACAAGTTTTGTCCAAATAGAATTAAGACAATATACATAAAAATTGAATCTATTCGAAATTTGTCCATATAAATCTCCCCCTTTTGCTATTTCGAGAAAAAACTCAAAAACCTACAGGGATGTCAAGCTCACTAAGACTCAATCCCAACCACAAAAGGAAAAAGTACAAATGCTTGACAAAAAAAAATTCTGAGTAGCACTATTCTTATAAATTTTTCTGCATCATTGTAAACCTGCACACTTAAACCCATCTTTCAAATGCAAAGAGAATATGTAACAAATATAAATCCGCGTATACAAAAAATCTTCCCCCTTTGTCTAAAAATCTTCACTCAAGGTAAGACATCTCCCCCTAAGGTATAAATTTATCCCCCTGAGTTAAGAGTTAGATACCAATTCTCCCTCTTTTTGTTCAGGAATGGACAAAGATAAAGTTGAACAATATAAAACAACTTCTCCCCCTAAATGTAACACTTGTAAACACAAAAAAACAAATATATCATTCAAGTATGTAAAGTGAAACATACAACAAGAAACAAGCAAGAGAACTCAAGCAAACATAATTCAAACAATGAACAAATGATACCAATTTTGATGCAGAAATTGAACCATGAGATGCCAATGTAAACAAACAACAAAAGATACCAATATGATCATATAACATGCCTGTTTGAATAGGAGATGAATCACAAGGCAAACGTGGATTAAATGAAATACAAAGACTCAAAATAAACATACCATATATATATATATATATATATATATATATATATATATAAACATAATAAAGACACAAAACACGTAAGCTTTCCATAGCCGTATAACATTTTATAATAAATGTGGTATAAAGTGACGCGTGTGAACTAGAAATAAAAGGAATATGAACCAATCACTCAAGAAATGTCTAAGGAGTTTTATTTGACCGAATTAATTAATCAAACTTTGATTTTAGCCTCAAGTGATAAAAAATAACTCATAAAGGACAAACATACACAATGCACACTAGCCTAGAAAATATAGACGATTCTCGAATCAATAGCGTCAAACAATTAAGTATAACTAAGACTCAATATGCAAACCCATTGATCTTCAACTAATAACACCCTCAAAATAAACATATATCATTTTTTCTCTTTTTTCTACTAAAGATATCAATTTTCAAGCATCAATTTCAAAAACTTGGCCTTGGCAATATTTTATTTCCTTTTTCTTTTCTTTTAGGCTTTTGCCAATGGTGGCATTTCATACAAGAAAGATTTCTTCCTTCATAGCCCTTTTCCATTGCTCGTTCATATTTTTTGAATGAAACAAATTCTTAGGGGAATGATTCTTATATGAATAAACCCCTTATAGTAAAAGGATATGTATATGACAAGATTTATAGGAGAAAACTCAATTAGACCATGCAACCTAGTTAGTTATAATAAAAAAGAGCTCGTGAAAAATCTGTACGGAGGCATATGCAATGTTAATCCACTAAGAAAATTAAAAACGAATAACTCCATGCAAGCATGATTAAGAACAATCCTATGAACTGTAAACCACAAATAAATTTCCTAGCCAAATGGAAACATGTGATGAATGGGATTCAAACACACCGATTTTCCGCACAAAATGTGTAAAACCAAACTACACAAAAACAAAACAAAAATATTTTTTGGTTTATAAACATTTTAAAAAATTATACCAATTTCAAAAAATACCTCAAATAAACAAAATCTTTAATATTTTTCTCGTATAGCCCCAATAAATAAAAAATCAAAATACAAAAGACTCGGACATCATACAACTAGCAATAACATATAACATGAAGCAGAAAAGAGAGTGAATAAAAAAATGCGAACATAACTAACCATTAGATATAGCATGAGAAGAATCATCTGCAAGAAAACAAAAATCAATAAGTCTAACATTCAAAGCCTCCAAATTATATTTCCTAACCCACATAGGTGTGACATGACGATCTAGGATTTTTGGAACCTTAGTGACATTAGACATGGACTTCTTAGAACCTTTTTGAAGATCATAACAAAAATGCTTAAGGTGATCTTTCCTACTATAATGTGTGCAAGTGTAGACATGAAAAGGAATGTTACCTTTGTGTTGGCCTTTTCTAACATCCTTGACTACGGTTAACTCCCTCAAAATATTGGTCTTGGCTTTAGTAGCGGAAGCAATGGGATTATCGAAGTCAATTCCAACCTTGTCATTTTTTATTTAGACGATGCCTAAAATCTCATCCAGACCTAGACTCGAAATCAAATTTGACATGACTCGAGTCTCGTACTTTTTCTTCTAACTCTTTAATTCTAGACATAAGAAAATGCTTGGACTATTCAAACATAAGTGTTGATGTCAAAAAATGGACTAGATCTAATTTTCTAATCACCGATAAAATATAATATGCGATGAAATAAACACATCAGAGACAAAGAGTTTTTAGAGTGGTTCGGCTATGAACAAAAAGCCTACGTCCAGTGAGTTTGTATTTATTTGAGTGATTGCAGAATGCTAGGTACTCTTGCTACAAGAAGAATATTCTAAAATATGTTATATCTTGCCTTTTTTGAAAGGAATACAGTGTATTTATAGTGACCTAAAGATCAAGGGTTAGTTAGTCTATATATATTCAAGCATTTACACCTGTACATAATGAATGTGATGGTTGATAATAATGACCACGTGTGGAAGGAACTTTGGCTATTTCCCAAGTTGTGACTATTTATCTACTTTGATGATCTGCATTCATGTTGCCTGTCGATTAACTATCTTCTGAGCCGCTTAAGTGGCTACTGTCTAGGAATTTTACCACATAGGAGAACAGGTGTCCATTTCTCATTGGTACACGTAGATGGATAATTTTTTGTATGGACAAAATCCCCTAATACTTCATTGTTGATGTCTTTGTAGAAAGGATGGGGTATGATTTCTTCAAAGTTGGTCAGCGTAAGCCGACTTGTGGGACTTTTGAATATTTTCCATGCCTTGATCATGTTATGGCAGTTTTGTGAATAATTTGAAAGTTAATTAACCTGTAAAGGGTATATTGGTATTTTCTTGCCTTTAGAGTTGTGCACCCGTCATAACGTCAATCGTCGATATAAATAATCATTAATTGCACTATTTTCTAGGAAAGCTATAAGAGATGAGAGTTTTGTCGATTTTTTTTACCATAACTTTTAAAGCTTTTCGAACCCTCTCTCTTCTCCAAGATTTTCGTCTTTGAGCTTTCCTTTGCATTTTACTCTTACTTCTGCCTCCAATTTCTCTGTAAGATTTCTTCTTTCCTTTCTTTTCAATTTATTTCTTTGTTGTAATCATGGTTTACATTGTTCATGGGGACTCTTTAGATGAATTTAGGTAGGAAAGAAATATCCCTGATTGGGTAGATTTAGAAATTTTAGAACTACCAATTGAGGTTTTATCACTACCAGATGGTCATTGGATTCCCTTATTATTCATAGTTGAGTGTGGTATCACTTTTCCCCCCAATCATTTCTCTTTGGAGTTATGTCAATATTTTGACGTCGTTCCTGCTAGAGTAGCCCCCAATCCATGGAGAATAGTGGATTGGATACATAGGCTTAACTAAATATACAAAACCCACATTGGCATCCTTGAGTTGATGTTTTGTTATAAATGGGTTACTAGTGACAGTACCTATTATTTGAAAACTAGGTTTGTCAATAGAGCTTTAGTCGTTAATTTACTAGACTCCAACAAAGACTATTTTGATTATGGGGTAATAGTAAATAATTGGCAAAATACTCCTCTTCAAAAAGGAGAAGTGTGTGATGGGCCCAGAAGCCCTCAAGTAGGACATGGCATAGGTTGCTGACCTTGATTACTATATTTTTCTTTTTTTTTTTGGCTAACCAGTTGTTTGATAATATGTTGACTAATGTTTCCTGTCCTGTTTTGCATAGTTGAGAGTAAGAAAAATTGTCCTAAAGAAAGGGACATCAACATTCAAGAGCTGAAGTTTATATAGAACATCCTTCAAAGGATTGGTGAGGAGCATCCCAGAGAAACTTCTTACCTGTTACAATGCAGAAGTTTTAGTAATTCATTTATTGCTAGGCCAACTATTGTAGTACCTTCAATACCCATAAATTAGGAAAAATAACTACTTCCAACTTCTTCAGCTGAGGATTCTACAAAAGTTGAAAAGGATTTAGGCATCTCATCCTCCTTTGAATCTTAGGACATTTCTACTATTTCCACCTCCCAACTTACTATCAAGGGCAAAAGGAAAGTTCTTGATTTGATGAGTGGAGCTTTGTCTCTTACTACCAAGAGAGCTACAGATAAAGTTATCAAGGTTGTTAATGCCAAAAAGTCTTTTGTTCAGAGAAAGCATCAAAAATTATTGACAAGGTACCTCAGGTCATCATTACTTAGGAAATGTATACTGTTGCACCTCAATTTAAGTGGTTGAGAAAAGGCCTTGCTAAAAAACAAGTTGAGAATAACTCTTTCGACCAACAAGAGTTGTTCGATAAAATTCAAACTGACCTGGCTACTTCTGGGTCATCATCTGTAGTTATTGATCCTAGTCTGGCCAGAAAATTGATAAAAGTTGGTACTCACCCTACTAATAGGGAAATTATTGCTTCCTTGCCACAATTATTATTGGCAGATAATGTTTGCCAAAGTTTGGCTTTGGTAACTCTTTTCCCTTTGTTTTGTGTCCTTACTGTCTTCTTTTTCTTTTTGTAATATGATATTTTTGCTTTGTGTAGTTTTTGGTGAACTCAATAAATTTATGGAGAAGGGAGATCAATTATGTTCTTCTAGAGGAGATGTGGAAGATGACTGAGGGTTTAAGTCAATCTTTGGAGACTTCAAGACAAGCATTGGAGTCCAATCAGAAGTTTTAGGAAGAAGAGTTACAAAAGGCTAATAACAGAGCCACTACCGCTGAGGGGAAGTTAGTGATTGCTGAGACCAGTCTGACAACTCCTAAAAATATGGCCAAGGTTGACGAAGACAAGTTGGTGGAGAATCAAACCATTCCTAAGTTTGTCAAGGAGAAGACGGTAGGTTTGATTGCTAACTTGGTTGCAGAGAAGGCCAAAAATAAGAAAATAAAGGAAGATTCCCTTAATAAAGGTTAGGACAAAACGTTTTTGGCTACCTCAGTAAAAATTGAGTATATAAGGAAGAAGTCATTCAAGGATGGCTAGTTGGAGGCACTTAAGGAGGTCGGTACTGCTAAAGACTCTGAGTTATTCCATAGGCATGATCTAGGCAATCCTCCAAAGTTGGAGGAATACTTTAATAATGAGGAAGGGTTTGGAGAATTTTCCATTCAGCCTGTTGAGTCTTCCTTAAAATCAATCGGTTAAGCCATCCCTTCTGTCGAGTTACCCTCTGGAATTAATATTCAGGATAAGGAAGAGGTTTAACTCCTTTGTTTTTCCTTTAGTTCTTCTCCTTGTAATAGGATCGCTATTCATTAACACCGCTTGGTTTATTAATGAAAACATTTCCTTTTGACTAAATATGTTGCATTCACTATATTTATGCCTTCTTGTTTGGTTTTATTATCTTCAAAAAGTCACACACTTTGTATTATATTTTCTCATCAATCATACTTATGTTCTTAAATTTTTAATTTTTAGTTTAATGTTAGGAAAAAGGCAATAGTTTCTACTTAATTTGACCTTCTCAGGTGGAGTAGAAATCTTTTAGAAGTTGTCCATGTTCCTTTATCTAAAGAAGACTTAATCGGAATGCTTGGTCCTAATGTGTGTGGCCAAGTTAAGGAATCCTACCTTCATATTCATTTCTTATTCAATAGTGCAGTGGTAAATAATGATTCATATTATGATATGATTAAAGATTTGCAAGAAGGACACAAGTTTTCTTTGGATTCACTCCATGCCGACTACGAGCCTAAGTATAAATAATTAAGTGAGGGATGGGGTTTTGAGAAGAAGCTTGAAGAGTATTCCTCCATGTACAAAAGGAAAGGGTTCTTATTGAACTGAGAAGTGGATGAAGCTAGAGAAGTATCCAAACTGCTTGAAAAGGAAAATAATCAGCTCAGAGATGAGTTAGATAGCCTAAAGAAATCGTTTGTCAATGGTTCTAATGAAGGTGCTTCTTTCTTGGAAACTAAGAATGTCAGACTAGTAGAAGAACTTGAAGCACTGCAGAAAGCCAAACCTGGGCAAACTTTATAGTAATAAAGGACTATCCTACCAACTAAAGATGAGGAAACAACTAGAAAAACACTGGCCAACCAAGCTACCCAGTTAAAAGAAAAAAGTCAAGCCATTATCGACTTGTCTATCTAGCTATAAGCTAAGGATAAAGCCATCGTCGATCAATCCGTACAGTTGAAAGTAAAGAGTGATGTCCTGAAGAAATTTCAACATCATCTTGAAAGGTTAACTTATCAATTTCACAAGAAACCCAAGGAGGTCTGGATGAAAGGCTACAATGAGGCCCTTAGCCATGTTGATGATCATCTTGCCCTGATCCGTCATGAAGGTTATCGATGAGAAAGGACCAACTTGCTGACATTGTTGAAATATGACCAAAATAGTGAGTGATGGTACCAGAATGAACCCGATTTTCTGGATTATGATAAGCCACCATTGGCGACCAACTGCAGATGAGAAAAAAACTAGAAAGACACTAGACAACCAAGTTGCCTAGTTAAAAGTAAAGAGTCAGACCATTGCCGACTTATCTATCCATCTAAAAGCTAAGGATAAAGCCATCACCAATCAATCCATCCAGTTGAAAGTATAGAGTGATGTTTGAATAAATTTCAACATCAGGTTGAAAGGTTAAAGTTCAAATTTCACAAGAAATCCAGGGAGGTTTGGATGGAAGGATATAATGAGGCCCTTATCCATGTTGATGATCATCTTACCCAGAGTCATCGGGAAACTAACTGATGGGGATGAACCAACTTGCTGACCTTACTTAAATATGACCAAAAAAGTGAGTTATGGTACTGGAATGAACCCAATTTGATGGATTATTACAAGCCCCCATTTAAGTTATACATATGATGGATTCCAACTGATGTTATTCCCCAGTGTTTCATCACCAAATACTTGGGAGATTATTGTCTTCATGATGTGCATGAAATAATTTGTCATACTCATCTGATCAACGGGCCCAAGCAGCAATAATAGATAAATATTGAGGGACTTTAATTACATAAATTCCCCTTATACTCTGTATGACCCTCCTGCTAGGACGGAGAGAGTGCAATAAGGGAGAGAGCTAAAAACCTCTCCTGATATGTCCAAAGCACAAAGAAAATGTCCAGCTGAATAATTCTTCTATGTTTTATACTTATTTGATCTTGAATGTAATATTGTTAGTATTTGAATAACAATACATGCTTTTGTGTTATCAACTTATGACCAGTTAATCAATTAGTAAACTAAGTTATCATTTGATGATAAATTATCAAAGTGTGATTATATGGCCTTAGATTCTACCAATGCACTTGAATAAAATTATAAATAGTATTACTGATCCAAGTTTAGCATCAGTTATTAGTGGAGACCAAGTATATGAGGAATATATGTGTGTATTCTAGTGTTTAGGATTGTATACATGTCTTCCTTCATTTAACTCAGTCAGGTAAAACTTATTTTTAGTTGTTTGAGTTGTATATGAAGTTTTATAGACTTTTTTTTTACGGACTTCTTGTTCTTGACCTGTTAAAGATGAAGTCATACATGAAGTAAATTATTAGTGGCGACCAAGTGTGTTAGGAATATGTGTGTATATTCTTGTATTTAACTTGGTCTAAGACTTCTTGTTCGTGACTTGTTAATACGAAGTCATACATGAAGTAATAACTTAGTCGGGCTAAACGTGACTGTGCATTATGCTTTTTGTGCATCTCGAATTTGATAAGTTCAACCTGATTAATTATGTGTTGTTAATCGGCATAAGTTCCTCTTGATCAAGTATGTGCTGTTGACCAACATAAGTTCAACCTGATTAAGTATATGATGTTGATCGGCAAGAGATGAAGACTTATTAATGGGAAATGTATATCACCGTACTAAAAAAAATCAAAAAATGGAGGGAACTAAAATCAAGATTTTTTATTGAGCTTCAAAGATAGTTTTGTTGAACATAAAGTGAAATAAATCCAATATGTCGATGCCTTTATTCACTGATAATATTTACGGGGGTTCTCGGCGTTCCAATGGTTCTTGAATTCCTCCCCATTAAGTGTCTCTAATAAAAAAGTCCCTGGTCGGATTACTGCTGAAATACGATATGGGCCATGACAATTGGCCTCAAGCTTACTGCCCTTCTGGATGACTTTCTGTAAGGACACAAATTTCCAATTGAGTCCTTTGTAGTTTTGGCTCAATTCCGAACAAAAACATTTGAGTCATAGGATAGAGTATATTGATTCTCCTTCAAGACTATGACGTGTCTGTTGAAGACGTAGTGGCTAAGTTTTCAGAAATATTTCTATTAAAACTTTTATATAAATTATATAAAGTTTCTGGTCTAAAAATGAAATTTTTGGAACTTTCTGTAAGTTCGTTCGAAGTGTCGTTCGAACCTCAAGTCGTTCGTACGAGCTTGCCAACGAGTTCTCCATAAGGCCACTGGAATATCGTTCAAAGTGTTATTCGAACGAACTTGATGTTTGAACGAACTTCCAGCGAGATTTCTAACGAGTTCACACTGGAACTTCGTTAGAAGTCTCGTTCCAACAAGATTTCGTTCGAACAAAAATGTCGTTCGAACGAGATTTCGTTCTAACAAAAATATCGTTCGAACGAGATTTCAGGCGTGAAAATTTTATGGCAGTTTTTAGCAGTTTTTACCCATGTTTCCCACTTCCTTACCCCACTAACTTTTGACAGATCTTAATAGTGCGGGAACTAACCTTTTTGGTATAACTTCTTCATAATATTCTAACTCCTAGAGAGAGTTTTGAGAATTGATTCTTCCAAGAAAAAGTTCAAGAGTTTGAGTGTTCATTTTATAAAAAAAAATCCTTTAAACACTTAGTTACACCTATATTTGTTTCTTCCAAGTTCATATATACATATACTTTGCTTGGAGCATTTTGGCACCGGTTTATCTCTACCGTTCGAAGAGAAGTTTGGGCTTTCTTCAAAATCCCTCAAAGAAGAAGAATTGTTTAGTTGCGGCTTTCTCACATGATGAAAGACATCGTATGTGGTTGACAGTGTACCTATTGTCCGATCGGTGATTCCGAGATCACGGTGGAGCTCCGTGGTTATCCGCTAGGAAGAGGTGATTACAAGAAGATGCGTCAAGGCTTGAGAGGGTTCGAGTTGAGGAAGTAAGTCATTTGTCTTGTAAATGTAAATTCCGTACTTAGTGGATTTGAGGCTAGGGTTGTCCGAGGTTATTTTCCATTGTGGGTTTTTCCTCGTACATCGTGGCGTAGTGGATTAATTGTTTATTTTATCTTTTGCAAAATCACCTAGAACGTATGCCTATGTAAAAAGATAAAATTGGTTTAATTTAATCACTACTTGTTTAATTTGGTGCATATCAATATTGGGTAATGTTTATGTTAATTTAATTCAAGTCATTTGTTAAAATTGGTTTGGCCTAGTTTTGGAATAATTGAAAAATATAAGTCAGGCAAATTCTAGGACTTGGATTAATTATGTTTAAGTGAAATTAAGTTGTGTGTGTGATATCATCCTATTTCACTTTGGTTTAATTTTTAATTTGTTAAGAAAGTAAAATTTGGTATTTTTGTGAACCATCTTACGCTTCCACATCTCTTTCATAAAAAGGAAATATATTTTTAAAAGAATTAAAAATTGGGGGACTTCAAATTGGTATCAGAGCCGGAGCACTAATTTATCGCGTTAAAGATACATTTTTCAGTTTTTATAATTTTTGTGTTTCATTATATTTCCAGGTGGTTCATTTTTTTTACTCACTCTAATTTTTTTTTATCTCTCGATGGGACGTCTTAATGATAATTTGTCCATTTCTAATGATAATGAAATTTTCGCTATTCGAGAGGAATGTAATGGTCTTAATAAGTGTAATGAAAAATTAAGGGAATTAAATTTGAGATTTGCAAAAAGAATTAAATTTCTTGAAGATGAAAATTCTTGTTTTAAAGCTAATGTTGAATTTTTGCAAACCTCGCTATCTCAAAAAGATATTTTTCATGAAAAGCTCATGGACATAAGTTACAATTATAATATTTTAGAAATGTCCAAGAAAGAGAGTGATAATCGATAAAAGTCTCTTAGGGAAAAGTTTGCTCACATTGAGGGGGAGCGTGATAACCTTGTAGGTGTAATTGAAAATTTAAAGAAGGAGTCCCGTAAATTTGAGGAGTCTAATTTATTACTTGAGTCTGATATTTTAAACATTAAAAATGACTTACAAGACTCGGGTAGTAGTTGTGATGGTCCTAGCTCATCTAGTTCAAATTCTTTCATTGCTAAAGCTAAAACCATTGTTTGTTTTAGAGGATCTGCTTTATCCAAAGACTTTAGAAAAGGTCACACCTTAGGTAACATTTCTCATGTTTTCACATGCTTGCATTGTGTAAGGAAATGTCACCTGAGGTCATTTTGTTTTGATCTTAAAAGAAGTCCTAGGAAGTCTATGTCTAGAAATTCATTAGTTTCCAAATCCCATCATTTTAAATATACAACTATATGGATTCGGAAATCATTTTTAGACGTGCTAGATCTTAGATTTGTTGATTCTCATTTACATTCACATGAAACCTACCTTGCTAAATTTAAAGGTTAAATGTGTTAGTTTTGTTTGCATACTCTAGCTTTTTGTACCTCATATTATATCTCCTTGCTAGGTGTATGCATTTTAAATCATTTTCTAGTCTATGCTTCATGCTTAATAACATGCTAGAATTATGATTTTTGTTTCTCTTTTGTATTATATTTTCTTTCATGTTGTTTACATTAAATGAAAAGTAAAAAAAAAAATTGGTTTATCATTTGCATTTTATCTTTTTAGCAACTTAAGATTGACGAAAAAATCAAATTATTTTTGTTTGTCTTTTGAGTATATATTTTTATTTTTGGTTAAAAATTTAAAAAACTCAAAAAGATTTTTATTTTGTGTGTATTTTAGCTTGACACACTTTATGTTGCATACACTTGTGTTAGAATCCCATTTTTTTCACTTTCATGTGGCTAAAACTTTTGGTTTAGATTGTCAATCCTTATTATGTTCTTTAACATGCTTACATGGAATAGTTGGATTTTGTGTTGATTAAATGGATTCTATTTTTATATGCCTCGATTAACACATGAATGAGCTTTTTTGAAATCTTAACTTCATATGTTATATTTGAGCTTTGTGAGATGTTCTCCTACCAATCCTGTCATCTACATATTTGTGACCTAGGAAAACTAACGCAAGTCAAAATCCGTTGCACATGAGTTTGTGAGATAAAAAAATGATATAAATGTGCACGGGGAAGGGCTCCGAAAGGATTTATTATCCTTTGCGATTGTAAGCCACCATTTGAATGGACCTAAAAGAAATACGTGGTCCAAAGGCCTAAAAACAGAAAATATGGCATTAAAAAGAAAAATAATTGCCAAGGCCCTATATGTTTGATTGATATATTCATTCAAAAATTAATATATGATTATTGAGGGAGATTGGATGGTATATCAATGGTTTGCACAATGTCCGTTTATCCTAGTTGCGTTTTCAATATCATGACTCTATTGGTTTGTAGAATCATCAACATGGTAGGCTTGTATACATTGTCTATGTTTGTTCATTGATTTCAATCTATATTGTCACATGAGGTTATATTCAAATGTGATGAAGTTTGAAATCAATTGAGAACTCCGTGAACATGTTTTAAGTGATTGGGTCTAAATTTAATTGTTACTTGTTCACACCCCAACACTTTCGTTTCCATATGACACTTTTAAGCCATACGAGTGTGAAAGACTCCTATTATATTTTGTGTGTGTCATTTGTGTGTTTATATCTATATATGTATTCTTGAGTCTATTAGGTATATCTTATGTATATATATTTGATATTTTTGTTTAGTCTTTTCTTTGCTTTCTAGTCTATCTATGCTTTAATTCATAATTGGTATCCATCTTGTTACATTCCTTGTTGATATCGCATGCTTAATACTTTATATATCATATTGGTATCTTTTTATTGCATCCTAGTTGGTATCTGATGTTATTTGTTGGATTAGTTGAATTTTAGTTGCCTATGTGCTTTAATGTTCTCATCACTTTATGCACTAATGCATGTTAATCTTGTTATCCCATTTTATTTATCCCTTGTTTAGTTTAAGGGTAATATGCTTTATTGGGGGAGAAAAGTTAATGTTTTTAGTTCTTTAGCCTTTGTCTATTCCTGAACAAAAAGGAAAAAATTATAGGGGAGAAATGGTATACATTCCTATTATAATCGTATCTTAGTTTGGGGGAGATTTATCTTAGGGGGAGACGTCTTTCTAAGTTGATCATAGTTGATAAAGGGAGAGAATTAATTTAGAGGGAGTAATTACTTTAATTCCATTAAATATTTTGATATTCCCTATGCGTGTAATGTGTTTGTTTAAGTGTGCAGGAATTATATTATAAGTGGCAACTTTCACCAGCAAAGATTGTGATCCCTGGTTTGTTTGAGTCAAGCATTGTAATTTTACTTTGGGTGGGACTTTTTGTCAGTCTAGTAGAGCTTGACGGCCCTTTAGGATTTTTATTTGATTTTTGTCCCGGAATAGCCAAAGGGGGAGATTTGTAAGGACACAAATTCCCAATTGAGTCCTTTATAGTTTTGGCTCAATTCCGGACAAAAACGTTTGAGTCATAGGATAGAGTATATTGATTCTCCTTCAAGCCTATGATGTGTCTGTTGAAAATGTAGCGGCCAAGTGTATAAAGCTTCATCAAAATGCCGAGTTTAATTGCCTCGTTTCTACGTCATCAATAGTGGTTCCATGCTACCAAGGTATGAATGCATTATATATATATATATATATATATATATATATATATATATATAGGAGCTTGGAACAAGTTTATTGGGTGTTAGGTTTTAAAACTGTGTTTTGTTTTCAGAAAGATTTCTATTAAAACTTTAATATATAGTATATAAAGTTTCTGGGCTAAAAATGAAATTTTTCGAACTTTCTGTAAATTCGTTCGAAGTGTCGTTCAAACGAGATTATAGTTCGAACCTCAAGTCGTTCGAACGAGTTTGCCAACGAATTCTCCACAAGGCCACTGGAATGTCGTTCGAAGTGTCGTTCGAACGAACTTGATGTTCTAACGAACTTCCAACGAGATTTCTAATGAGTTCACACTGGAACTTCGTTAGAAGTCTCGTTCGAACGAGATTTCGTTGTACGAAAATGTCGTTCAAACGAGATTTGAGGCAAGAAAATTTTATGGGAGTTTTTAGCAGTTTTTACCCATGTTTCCCACTTCCTTACCGCGCTAACTTTTGACAGATCTTAATAGTGCGGGAACCAACCTTTTTGGTTTAACTTTTTCATAATATTTTAACTCCTAGAGAGAGTTTTGACAATTGATTCTTCCAAGAAAAAGTTCAAAACACTCTTAAGCGCTTCCTGGATGGCTTCCAATGGCCATAAAACGTAAGCGCTTTCTCACGTCTCGATATTCCATCCATCTTGCTTGTCTCGTGACCAGTCTAACTATCACACAATACAAACACGGTCTCCATTGCTCAAAACACTCTTAACAAGAAGATTCAATAACTATGATGCATCACACAAAAGATCTCAAACAGACATACGTATAAATGATTCTTGGATTTCAAACATGGTATAAACCAGGGTTAGGGAGGCTTTAGATTTGACACTAAACTTTGTTTGTGCAAAAACCCTTGATGAAAACTTATGCCAACCCTAAGTATTATAGAAAACACAAATTTTGAGGCAGAAAATTTTCAAGAAAACACATTTAAATGAAATACATAGGGTCGTTCGGATAAAGTAAACAATCTTTTTTGAACGAAATTTAATCTTGTTTGAACTAAATACTGAATCTCATTTTAATAGACATCAAACGAACTTTGAACGAATTTTTCTTCTAGAATGGAGACTTTTGTTTGATCATGGTTTGAAGATCATTTGAATGACTTTCACAAACTTGTTCGAACAAACTTAATGACCTCGTTCAAACGAATTTAAAAATAAAAAAATATTTTTCCATTAAAATCCATTTTACGAAAAATGCCCTTAAAATTTTTAAAAACTAACACCTAAAAGTATGTAGGTATCAAATATAAATATACATTCATACCTCATTGTGATCTCTGAGATGTTGAAGACAAAGCTCAGCATGAAAATTGACATGCACTCGATGTCGCTTTATCTTGGCCGCTACGATCTTCAATCACACATCATAGACTTGAAGGAAAAATAACTCAAATCCTACCTACGACTCAATTAAGTTTTATCCAAGAGAAAATAAGCCAATATGAATACAAATTTGGGATCTATTGAAAATTTGTCCTTATAATAATTCTACTAAATACTGTAATTACTGCGATGTTTATGGGCACGATTGTCATGAATATTTCCATCTTTCCTAAACATTTTTTCATAAAAAAAGTGGGTAAAATAAATATAAATCCAGAACCAAAAAAAACACAAAGGAAGAATCCTCAAAAGAAGAACTCTAATCATATGGGTAAAACAAATTGAAAAACCCAAACCATCTAGATTAGAAGGGATGATTTCCTACCCCGACTTAAGTGCAATGTGGTAATCTCTTTAATACATGAAAGTAATCAAGCAGTTGGTATCTTAATTCTAGTTGCTCTCACCACATGACTTGTGAAGAGTCCTGTTAATCATATGTAACGAAGTGCCTGTTAAAACCAAAAATTATCCACTTACATGGACCAATCAGAGGTGGACAAGTGTCTCCCTGCATGGCATAAATCCTAGTCAACAGATAGTTTATTGGCAGATATGCTGAACAACGTGGAAAATGCAAACCATCAATATAAATGAAAAGCCGCCACACTAGAAGTACAACCAAAGGTCTTATCGCACGTGGTTCATATAACCAACCATCACATTCATTATGTATGGGTGTAAATGCCTAAATGTATAAAGGCATTCCAACCCTTGATCTCCGGGTCACTAAAAATACATTATATTACTTTCATCAAAGGCAAGATATAACGGATTCTAGGATATTCTTATTGATAAGAGTACTTGTCTTTCTGTAATCTCTGAAATCAATACCATAACAAAGTACGTAGGATTTCTTACATAAACGAACAACTTTAAAACCTTGTCTGTCTATTTTAATTATCTCATTATAATTCTATAATTTATCTGTGATTATAAAATTGGGTTAAGTCCATTTCATGACATCAACAGAGTGGTGTCGTCTGTGGGAACATGTGTTTAATCGCCGTTCTCAATATCCCAGTGCTAGGAATGAAGGCAACCCAACCGTTCCATATGCTCCGTCTATAGCAGCCGACCTAAATGGTATTCTTGCCATTATTGTTAGGGGTCAAGATGATATACAAGAAATAATGAGACAATTGGCACAGTCAATACAAACCAAATCTCCAACCCTATCTAGGCAACAAGCAATTCCATCACTAAGGAGAGAAAGGCCACCTCCACCTCTTAGGCATAGCCAACACAGCTATTCCAGATCATCTCATAATAGGACTTATCACCCAGGAGTCAGCTCATCAATTAGAGCCTCAGAATTCTATGATGGCCATTCTTTCTCTCTTGAAAAGGCCAAGCGTCCTCGAAAGGTTGAGCAGAGCTTTGCCTTTTGACCATTTTTGGACCCCGGGTAAATAGAAATCCTCCTTGAATGTTATCAAGGAACACTCAAAATCCATTCAACCATCTTGAAGCCTCAGTCACGTTAAGATCAAGTGTCTGATGATCTATACACGTCGAGTAGACTTCTCAGGAAGAGAGATTAGCGCAGACACATGGTCGGGACAACCGAGTTACTTCGTATAAATCTGACGCAGGCAATCCATCATGGAAAGGATCAATCTAGAGATTGGAAGATCGGCTGGGAGAAATAGAAAAAGAAAAGAATCCCTTGTAGAGTAGTTTCATCAAAGGATCCCCTTTCATTTAGGCGATTGTGGATTTTCAACTCTATTTAAGTTTAAAGCTCTTTTGGTCACCCCCAAATATGATGGAAGAACTTATCCAGTTATGCACATTGAGCAATACCAAGCTGCCGCTGACATTTATTCAGTCCGCGATGAGATAAGATGTAGAGCGTTCTCAAGCACCATTACAGGATATGCCCAAATATGGTATAATAACTTGCCCCAAGGGCAAATTACCAACTGCAACCAGCTTGCAGAGATATTTATTAGCATTTTCTATTTTTGGGCTAAGCCAATAAAAACAGTAGCCCATCTCTTGAGGGTAAGATAGCGGGTAGGGGAAACAACTAGGGAGTACATCACTCGTTTCAAGAACGAGAAATTAGAAGTGGTTGATTATGAGGAAAAAATAGCCATCACCGCTCTAATAAGTGGATTCTTCTCAAGAAAATGTATTATGCTCTGGACAAAGATACTCTTATAACCATGACTGAGCTCATGGCTAAGGTAGAAAAAATAATGAATGCCGAGGAAGCAACGGTCGCAAAACAGAGTCCAGCCAATAAGCCTGATAAGAAGGACCAAAAGGAGAAAAATCCAAAGAAGGATAACAAGCTCAAAAAGTATGGAACCTAAACTCCATTAACTGTTAGCATTCACCATATCCTAGAGGAAATCAAATATAATAAGGAATTACGATGGCCTGAAAGGTTGAGGGCACCTCCTAATAGGAGGGACAAATCCAAATATTTTGAATTCCATAAGGATTATGGTCATACAATAGATAATTGTATCGCTTTGAAGAATGAAGTAAAATGTCTTATTTGTCGAGGAAAACTAAACAAATTAGTTGATCGGCGAGGTGGCAGAGAGGCAAAAGGAAGGTCAAATTTTCCATGCAAGCCACGAGATGATAAGAAGAGAAACCATGAAGATGGTTATGAAGATGATCTCGATCTGTCGAAGAATCCCAAGCAGCCAGAGCGCGAGGTAGCTATGATACGATTTGGTTCATTTGATTGTTATGTAATTATAGGTCACACTGTCGAAAGAAAAGCTTACTTGAATAAGGCCCAAGTTTTTTCTTATATCCAAATAATCAATCTGAACGAAGATAATCGACCCAAGAAGGTCAATAAAGACAAATTGGTCATCAGGTTTTCTAAGAACGACCTCTCTGGGTTACTTTATCCCCATGATGATCCATTGGTCGTCAAATTCAAGATCCAGGATGCCGTCATCACTAGAGTTTTAATTAATAATGGGACCTCGGTAGATATTATGTTTTGCCTAGAACCTTACCACATACCATTAATAGGTTTTTCAGATGAAAAAGTTTACCCTCTTAGGACAGTAAAGCTCAAAGTATTGTTCGGCACATGGCCGACAAGTCACACTGAGAAAATACATTTTTATGATGGATAAAAATGTTCAGTCCTCCTATAATGTGATCCTTGGCAGGGTAGGATTAAATAAGTTTGAAGTTGTACTGTCAACAATCCATTAATGTTTGAAGTTCCCAACTCATTTTGGGATTGGTGTTATGAAAGGCGACCAAAAGGTGGACAGAGAGTGATACTACTCATCAGCCGAGCAAGAGGACTTAATTGAATTGAAAAAAAGACCACCACTTATCAGGTAGATACCATTTAGCCCAATAGTGACTCGAAAGTTGAAACTTTAAATTTTCGAGATGAGAGAGAGTTAGTCAAAGGGCTGATTGTGGAAGCTACCGAAAGCATTATCCTGGATGACAATAAATCAGAGAGGACTACGTAGATCATCTCAATAATGGATCCAATCCTTAAACATGAATTGATTATGTTCCTAATTTAGATGATAAAGGTATTTTCTTGGATCCACGAGGATATGCCTGGGATTGATCCCAATTTCCTCTTTCATGAGCTCAACATCAATAAGGATGCAAAGCCGATCAAGTAGAGACGTAGGGTTTTCAATCCGGAGAAAAATCAAGCTATTCAAGAAGAAGTGGAAAAGATCAATTTATTGAAGATGTTCAATATCCAGCCTGTTTGGCCAACATTGTAATTGTCAAAAAGAAAAAACAATAAGTGGAGGATTTGTGTGGATTTTATCGATTTGAATAAAGCCTGCCCAAAATACCATTTTCCCCTGCCTAAAATTGATCAATTGGTGGAAGCAACGTCTGGACATGAGATTCTAAGATTCATGGATGCTTATTTTGGGTATAACCAGATAAAAATGAAACCAAAAGATGGAGTAAGAACAGTTTTTATCACCAATCAACAAACCTATTACTACAACGTAATGCCCTTTGGGTCAAAAATGTTGGGTCGACCTATCAGAGGTGGGTGAATAAGGTATTTGGAGAGAAGATAGGCAAGAATATGGAGGTTTATGTGGATGATATGTTAACAAAAATCAAGAAGGCCTCAAATCATATCAGTGATCTCACTCAGACGTTTGACTAGCTGTAAAAGCATCAGATGAAGTTGAATCCAACCAAGTGTGTGTTCAAAGTCCAGGAAGGGATATTCCTCGGCTTTATAGTCAATCAAAGGGGAATTGAAGCCAATCGAGCAAAGATCAAAGATTTTATCGAAATGTAATTGCTAATTTGCAAGAAAGATGTACAAAGGCTCAATGGTAGAGTGGCGGCTTTAAACAAATTTGTTTCTCGGGCAACAGATAGATGTATATCGTTCTTCAAGGTGTTGAGGAAGGCTTTTGAATTGTATGCAGAATGTGGACAAGCATTACAAGAATTGAAGAAGTACATGGGATCACCACCTTTATTGTCCCGACCTGTTTTAGGAGAAAAATTGTACTTATACTTAGTTGTTTTTTAATCTGTCGTTAGCTCGGCCTTGATTTGCTTGGATAACGGGATCCAAAAACCAATTTACTATACCAGTAAAGCATTCAGAAGGGTCGATATCGGATACCCACGCTTGGAAAAGTTTTCTTTAGCACTCATTGAAGCCTACAGGTGCATGACGCCCTATTTCCAAGCACATACTATAATTGTGTATACTGATCTACCTCTTCAGCAAGCACTCCACAAGCCTGAGAATTCACGAAGATTGATATACCGAGCAATAGAACTGGGAGAATATAATATTGTCTATGAACCCAGATCTTCATTGAAAGACTAAGCTTTGGCGGATTTATTGCTGAGTTCACCTATCTAGAGGTTCCCAACTAACAAAACTTACCTGCCGAGCCGACTTCTAAGGAAGAGAACTCAGCTCAAAATCAAGCTAAACCTGTAGTCGATCAACCTGAATCATCCAAAACTCAGTAAATGGATCAAAAGTATGCATAGGAGAGTAAAAACGTTTTCCACGATGGAGTTTTGTCTTAATTAAGCCTCAATGGTGATATCCCATGGTGGAATTTGTACGTGGATGGATATTTATGTGCTACTGGAAGTGGAGCAGGTATAATACTCAATACTCCTGATGACATTGATATTGATTATGCACTTAGGTTTTAATTCAAAGCATCAAACAATGAGGCATAATACAAAATCTTTGATAGTTGGACTATATTTGGCCTTATCATTAGGTGTCGATTAAGTAGTGGCGCACAGTGATTCACAGTTGATGGTCAACCAAGTTCTTCATTTATATGGAGTCAAAAGAGATTTGATGACCAGATACCTTGATAAAATGTTGGATTAGAAGATCCTACTATCAAAAATGTTTCATATCCAAAGCTTTATCAAGGTATATGGTCATCAACTCTCTTTTGACTCCATATAAATGAAGAACTTAGTTGACCATAAACTGTGAATCACTGTCCGCCACTACTTAATCGACGCCTAATGATAAGGCCAAATCTAGTCCAACTATCAAAGATTTCGTATTATGCCTCATTATTTGATGCTTTAAATTGAAACCTAAGTGCGTAATCAATATCAATGTCATCAGGAGTATTGAGTATTATACCTGCTCCACTTCCAGTCACACATAAAGATCCATCCACGTACAAATTCCACCATAGGATATCACCATTGAGGCTTAACTCAGACAAAAATCCATAGTGGAAAACTTTTTACTCTCCTCTGCATACTTTTGATCCATTTCCTGAGTTTTGGATGATTCAGGTTGATTGGCTACAGGTTCAGCTTCCTTTTGAGCTGAGTTCTCTTCCTTAGAAGTCTGCTCGGCAGGCAAGTTTTATTAGTTGGGAACCTCTAGATAGGTGAACTCAGCAATAAATCCACCAATGCTTGGCCTTTCAATGAAGACCTGGGTTCGTAGACAACACGGGACAATACAGGACAACTAAGTTCTTCATTTAAAGTTGATTCACAATTGATGGTCAAGTTCTTTATTTGCATACCAACACTGGTCATTCAGAAGAATAAGAAGCTTGAGGTTATTTGGCATGGCACTTATTTCATCTCAACATTCATCCGACCAGGAACCTATTGGCTTGAGACCTTGGAAGGCGACGAATTCAAAAACCCCTGGAATGTCGAACACCTCCGAAAGTATTATCAATGATTCAAGGGATTGTCATAATTGTATTTCTCTGGCTTTATGTTCAAGATAACTATTGTTCAAGTTTTAATAAAATTTGATTTCAGTCCCTTCATTTTTTTTTTATTTTTTTCGGAGTACGACGATATATATCCCCCAAAAATAACAAGTAAACATGTCTCTTAGTCTTAAGCTCTTTCCGATCAATAGTACATGCATACTTAATCAGGTTGAACTTATCTACCTATTTGTTGATCATCATAATATATTTAATCAGGTTGAATTTATCAAATTTTAGATACACCAACAGTTTAAGGCACAATCATTGTTTGCCCAAGATTAAACATCATGTATGACTTTATATGTACAAGTCACGAACAAAAAGTAATCATTACTTAGTGTATGAATTTGTATTAATAAGTCACAAACAAGAATTATTATACGACTAAGTTAATTATAAAACACTTGGTCGGCCATAACAATTTACTTCAAGTATGACTGCATTAGTGATAAGTCAAGAATAAGAAGTCTGTAAAACTTCATAAACAACTATAAAGTTACATACTAGTTTTACCCGATTAAGTTAAATGTAGAAAAATATGTAAACATTCCTCATCATTGGAATACAAACAGATATTCCTCATACACTTGGTCGCCACTGATAACTAATGCTAAACTTGGGTCAATAAATCTAAGTGCATTAGTAGAATCTATGGCCTTACAATTACAATTTAATAATTCATTATTAGACAATAACTAAGTTGACTGATTGATTAATCAATCAAGAGTAGACAACACAAAAATATGGAATTGTATTCATATATTGACTGTATTATATTCAAATAACAAAATATAGAAAATCTATTCAGCAAGATGTTTTCTTGAGCTTTAGAAGTTGGCTGAGTAGGTTGGACTCTCTCCATTCTAGCAGGAGGATCACCCAAAGTATAAGGAGAATTAATAAAGGTGAAATCTTTTAGCATTCTCCTATTGATGTTGCTCGGTGCATTGATTAAATGAGGATGATGAACTATCTCATGAACATCATGTAAACCATAATCTCCCAAATATTTAGTGATCAAGTTCTGAGGGATAGCATCAACAGAGATCCATGATATGTCCAACTTAAAAGGAGGATTGTCACAATCTAGCAGACTATGCTCATTCCAGTACCATAGCTCGTTGTTACTATCATGCTTCAGCAAAGTCAATCAGTTAGTCCACCCCCACTTATAACCTTCGAGGTGGCTTTGGGCAAGGTGATCATCAACATGGCCAAGAGCTTCGTTATAATCTTCCATCCACACCTCTCTGGGTGGTTTGTGAAATTAAAAGGTTAACCTTTCAACTTGATGTTGAAGTTTCTTCAGAACATCACTCTCCACCTTCAACTGCACAGATTGATCGGCAATGGACTTATCCTTAGCTTCCAATTTTGTCGACAAATTAGCAAGAGCTTGACTCTTAGCTTTTAGCTGGGCAGCTTGGTCGGCTAATGCTTTCTTAGTCCTGGCCTTGTCAACGGTTATTCGGCTCGTCCTTTGCTTTCTAAACTTTTGTCCAGGCTTGGATTTCTTCAGAGCTTCAATTCCTCCGTAAGTCGGGCATTCTCAGTCTCCAATAAAGATGCCCCTTCATCGGCACCACTAGAAGAAGACTGTTTTGAAGTATCTAACTCATTTATGAGTTTATTATTTTCCTCCTCAAGAAATTTGACAATTTCCTTGGCTTTATCTATTTCTCTATTCAGCAGGAATTCTTTTCTCATGTACATGGAAGTATATTCTTCCAACTTCTTCTCAAATCCCCAGTCTTCACTCAAATCTTTATATTTAGCTTCATAGTCAAAGTGAAGTGAAGCCGAAGAAAATTTGTGATCTTCCTACAGATCTTCGATCATCTCATAGTAAGCTGCATTATTTGCTACAACCTTGTCTAGTAAACAATGGAGATGAACGTATGACTTTTTCACTTGTGTAGCTGCTTCAGGTCTAAGAAATTCAACCGAGTCTTTTTCAATCAAAGGAACACAATCAACTTCCAAAAGACTTGTTCTTCTCTTGAGTAGGTCGGATTCGACAGAAACTATTGCATGATTCCTAGAATCATACTGGAAATTGCAAGTGTAAGTAAACAAGTATGATTACTGAGAAACAATGACCTAAGTATGAGAATTCATTCAACCAACCAAGAAGAATAGAAAATATGATAAGCACAACACATATAATAGGAAAGATGAAATAATTTCATTAATTACAGAAAAGGTGTTACAACTTGTTGAAACTTTTGGTCTTATTACAAAACAAATGAATAAAAAAAAAGAACAAAGGAGTTAAACATTCTCCTTGTCCTGGATATTGCTTCCAGAAGGCTAGTCGACATGAGGGGCAGCTTCATCAATAGTATTTAAAGTAGACTCGAAAGATTGAAGGAGATTCCCCAGATCCCTCATCATCATCAAACTCTTCCTCCAAGTTGGGAGGAGAGTCTGGATCATGCCTCATAAATAATTCAGATTCTACTGGGGTGCCAACCTCCTTAAGGGCCTCCGACTAGCCATCCTTGAAAGACTTTTTTCTCATGAACTCAATTTGAGTAGAGCTCACTTGAAACGCTTTATCCCATCCCTTGTTGAAGGAGTCCTCCTTAAGCTTCTTATTTTTTGCCTTCTCTACGATCAATTCAGAGGATAGACCAATAGTTTTATCCTCGACAGATATCAAGAAACCTGGATTTTTAGACAATTTTTCCTCAACCATCTTGGCCTTATTCTCAGTAGAAGATAAATTGTCTTTAGCAATGGCTAACTTTCCTTCAGTAACTATCAAACTGGTTTCGACGGTGACCAGTTTTCCTTTAGTAAGAGTGGCCATATTAATAGACTTATGCATCTCCTCATCCTAAGTCTTCTTCTTGGACTCTAACAATTGCCTAGAAGCCTTAATAGACTTCCTCATACCCTCAAGGGCCTCTCCAACTTATCCACTAGAAGAGAGGATTTGCTCGTCCTTCTCAAGCATTTAATTAAAGTTTTCTTATAACCCTCAAACCCTTAGATCTTCGATATATGGACCTAATAGTTCATGCTAGAATTGTAAGCCTACATGGCAACAGTTAAATTATCATAGTTGTTGATGATTATATTAAATTTGCTTATGTTGTCGTAATTGACACCACCGCTAACCAAACTAGTAAAGATAATGAAATACTTCTTGATCAAATTACGCAAATCATTTCTGATATTGATATCCATAAAGATCAAATGAGTGTTTAAGAATCATTATTGGATGAGGATCCAAGTGTGACTAATTGGGTTTTAAAATATCACCCTAAAGCCCATGTAGTGGGAAATCTTCATGCGCCAGTTATGACTAGATTCCAGATCCGTATCTATGCAAATTACGCAAGTTTTGTATCTTTGATTGAACCTAAGAATGTAATAAAAGCCCTTAATGACTCCTATTGGATAAACTCCATGGAAGAAGAGTTGGGTCAGATTAAGATAAATGTCATCTGATATCTAGTCCCTTGGACAAATAATGCCAAAGTAATCGAAATAAAATAGATTTTTAAAAATAAACCCATTAAAACTGTCATTATTATTAAAAATAAAGCCCGATTAGTTGCGCAAGGCTACAATAAGGTTTGAGGACATATATATGATACCTTCGCTTCGGTGATTTTTCTAGAGTGAGTTATACTTCTTTTAAATGGAATTTTAATGGAAGAAGTCTTTGTCGAACAACTTGAAGGCTTTTTTTACCCGCATTTCCATAATTGCACATCTATCGGCTTAAAAATGAACAAGAACTTAGGGCTTGGTATGAACGTCCCTAAATTTTTTAATAAAAAATGGTTTTAAAAGACGCGATAGTGAACTCTATTTGTTAAATAAGATAAGTCTCACATAATCATCGCCCAAGTATATATGGACGATATAGTATTTTGTTCTACCTTACCAAACCAAGTGAAATTTTTTTCTAAAATCCTAAGTGGGGAGCTCCAAATGTCCTTCATGGGAGAATTACAATATTTCTTAGGACATCAAATTAATCAATCTAATGAAGTACTTTTTATATCACAATTGATGCTAAAGACTTAATCACTAAATTTGGTCTTCAAAATTCTAAAATAGCTCCGATACCTATGAGTACCACTGAAAAGATGACAGTGGCATATATATATATATATATATATATATATATATATCCCTTACTGTATTATGATAGTGAGCCTTTAGTATGTCATGACCAATAAGCATGACTTAATGTTTTTTGTATGTATTGTGCATGTTATCAGTCTGTCACTAAAGAGAGTCGTTTAAAATTTGTCAAAAGAAAAATTAAATATATAAAAGGAACTCTTAAATATAGTTTGTGGTATTCTAATGACACGACTAGATCCATTATTGAATATATTAACGCTGATTAAGGGGTGTTTTATGTAAAAATTACTCTTCTACGTGGACTAATGATAAATGTACACTTGTCCTCCTACGTGGACGACCAACCACCATGATCGGCATCAGAGATACTTAATCAGATGAAAGTCTAACCAACTCCAGAACGCCAACCATCTGAAATATCAAAAGTTACTCAGATGGGATGCCAACCAGGACTGAATTCCAAGAGTTTTATTTATTCTACATAGATGTAAATGCTTGAAAATATAAAGGCGTTCCATCTCTAGGGTTTAACACCATTATAAAAAAAATACTCCCTTAGCTCAAAGGAAAACTCGAATCACTCATATGCACAACATACTGAGCGATTGTAAACCCTATGAAATGATACCAACAGTGGACGTAGGCTATTTTACAGCTAAACCATTTTAAAAATATCTTCTCTTATGTGTGTGTGATTTGATTAACATACAATATTTTTATCATTGATTATAAATCTAGATTAAGTCCATTTTTAGACAATAATAGATTAGCGTCGTCTGTGAGAACGAATGCTGCCCATTGTTCATTACCTAATATATTTTAGTCTTTGGTTTAAAGAATTACTACCGCCCCTGAAAAAAGCCTGGCAGTTGTAGGAAAGAATTAAGAAATATCGTCTCCCCCCTGGTGAGACAGACCTCCAAAGGATCTTGTTCAATTTGGCTAAAGGACAGGAGGCTATGCAAGAATCATTCAGACAGTTGGATCACATAATGCAAAATAAATTCTCTAATTTTAAAAGATATATGCCACCTCCACCAGTCATAAATGAAAGGAGTTATCATTCTCGTTCTTCTTATGACAGATCATACCGTCCTGGCATCATCACAGTAGGAGTGTCATCGTGAACACATAGAAGGATCTATGAGATCAAGAGATAGTATGAGTGGTTCTATGCATGCCGAGCAGACCTCTCAGGAGGAAAGTTCAGCACATAGGCACAGTAAATTCACAAAAGCTACCTCGGCTAAATCGAAGCCAGAAGAGCAATCCTGAAAGGGATCCATGCAACGATTGAAGCATAAGCTAGGGGAAATGGCCAAAACAAAAATCCCGTTGTAAATAAGTTTTGTTAAAGGCTCAACTTTCATCCAGACTATTGTGGAATGCCCCA
This sequence comes from Sambucus nigra, assembly GCA_949130495.1. Lineage (NCBI taxonomy): Eukaryota > Viridiplantae > Streptophyta > Magnoliopsida > Dipsacales > Adoxaceae > Sambucus > Sambucus nigra. The sequence goes on from OX422220.1 coordinate 95,669,521, forward strand.
CACCCTCTAAGTTCAAACCACCAGCGGTCACTCCTAAGTATGAGGGAAAATTGATCCAGTCCTGCACATAGAGAAATATCAAGCTCGTGCTGACATCTAGTTAGTGCCTAAAGAAATGAGGTGTAGAGGTTTCTCCAGTTCTATCAAAGGACCATCCCAAATCTGGTATAACAATCTCCCAAGAGGTAAAATCTCTAGTTTTCATAAATTTGTTGAATTATTCATAAATAAATTTTACTTTGGGGTTAAGCCAATCAAGAGTGTTACTCATCTCTTGACCATACGATAAAATCCGGGAGAAAGTACCCGAGAGTACATTACACGTTTTAACAATGAAAAGTTATAGGTGGTGGACTATGAGGAGAAGATAGTCATTGTAGCACTTATGAGTGGGTTGCTTGCTAAATATCTTTACTATGCTTTAGCGAAGAATCAACCCAAAACCATGACATAATTAATGTCTAAGTCTATAAATATAATGAATTCCGAGGAGGCCATGGCAGCTAACGAAGCTCCTAAAACCAAGGGTGAAAATCAGAAAAACAATTCTAATTCATTCAAGAAGGATAAAAAAAGACAAAATTCTTGATCGGTTCAAGAAGTATGATGAATATATACCCCTCAACCAAGGTGTTCACCATATCCTGGAGGAAATCAAGGGGAATCGAGAATTGAATTGGCCTAGAAAGTTAAAGACACCCCCTATAAGAGGGATAAGTCCAAGTACTATGAATTTCACAAGGAACATATACATAGCACCAATAACTGCATTACATTAAAGAAAGAGGTTGAAAATCTTATTTGGTGGGAAAAACTGAGAAAGTTTATTGATCGGAATGGCAACCGATATGATCAAAAGAGGTCTAGATATCCAGCCCGAGCAAATGAAGACAACAAAAGAGCAAGAAACAATGATTTTGAAGAAGATCCAAACTTGTCGAAGAAGCTTAATGAACCATAGCTGGAGGTAGGCGTGATATCCTTTGGATGCCACTTCATCGCAGGAGGAGATGTTGGAGGAGGAGGTGTGATTGTAGAAAGGAAAGCTTACTTAAATAAAGTTAAGGCCTACCTAACTATCAGACAGATTGATATGGCCAAATCCTAGGAATGGAAATTTAACCCGACCCTAATGGGGTGGGTTAAAAATCTGTTTAAAATAATAGGGGCGGGTTTGGGTTTTAAAAAAATCGTTTATTAAATGAGGCGGGTGGGTTTTATAAGAAGATGCTCGCCCCGTCCCATATAATACTTAAATTTACTTATATACCCTTTTTATATTAACCTATTAACACTCTCACCACACACACACACACACACACACATATATATATATATAGAGGCAGGCTCCCGTGCACACTAAGTTTGCACACTAACTTTGCACATTACCTTTTAAAAGTGGTAAAAAAAATATTTTTGAGTTGATTTTTTTTGTGTGATATTTAAACATTTTAAGGAACCCATATAAAAAAAATCAGGTCAAAAAAACCTTTTTTGAGCTAATTTTTTTTATGTGAGTCCGTTGAAATATTAAAATATCACATAAAAAAATTGGTGTGCGCCAGCACTAAGTTTGCACACTTTTAAAAGGTAATGTGCAAAGTTAGTGTGCAAACTTAGTGTGCACAGGAGCCCGCCTATATATATATATATATATATATATATATATATATAAAAAAACTTATAAACCCTAATTTCATTTACCCTAAACAAACACTCTCACCCTCCCTTTCTCTAAATCTGAGAACTCTCATCTCCTCTTATTTGTGCCTCTACAACACCACCTAAAGCCACCCCATCCACTGAGAACTTTCCTGTTGTTTATTCCTATAAAACACCACCTAAATTTAACAATTCTCCTCTTATTTGTACTGTGGCGAAAGCGACGACTTTGTTCAAGCGGCCAAGTCGCGAAGACTAAGCGACAAACAAGAGCTAAGTGGCGAGGGAGAACAATGGTTTTTAAGAGATTTACAACGGCGAATAAGTGCAAAGCAGATCTAGTTCTTGTGTATGTTGTTCGTTGTGTATCCTTTTTTTCCAGCGATTTACAAGCAATTTACAGCGATTTTCAAGCAGCATTATTTTTTTTCGTTCAAGCAGGTCTCTCTACTCCTTGTGTATGTTGTTCATTGATCATTTATTATTTTCTTACCATTTATTAATTTATTGGTTGCCATTTATTAATTGGTGGATAAAATATGTACTGATTTGTATGATAAAATCTATACTAATAGTTAATACAAAATTTGTACTCATTTAATTTGTGGGTTGCCACGTTAATATTATTTGGTTTTAATTGTTATATCTATTTAATAGTTAAGATAAAATCTCTAAGATTTTTTTGTCTTTTTTTTTCTTGTTTTCTCCAATAAGTTCATGTTGAAGATAATGTAGTGAGACATAGAAGTTAATTTTGATACATTTTATTTTTTATTATTTTATTAAAAAGTTACTATTTTATTTGTTATATAATAAAATCTGCTTAAAAAAATAAAAAAATTGTGGGTTTTAACCCACGGGGCGCGGAGGGTTTTGACCCGTATAATTGAAGCGAGGTGGGGCTGGTTTAATTTGGTTATACTTAAATGGGTTTGGGGTTTAAAAACGTAACCCGTCGCGGGGCGGGCGAGTTAATTTTTTTTTTTGCGGGGCGGATTTGGGTTTTGACAAACCTAAGGCCATACCCAACCCATTACCATCCCTACCAAATCCAACGAGAGTCAAGGAAAGTAAACAAGGACATGATAGTGATCAAATTCTCTAAAAACGATCTGAATCGGTTACTTTATCCTCATGAAGATCCGTTAGTTATCAAATACAAAGTTCATCACGGCAGAGTTACAAGGATACTAGTTCATAATGGTAGTTTATCTGATGTAATGTTCTACAACTGTTTCCAAAGCTTAGGGCTAAAAGACAGTAAGTTGGAACCATACCATAGATCTCTCATAGGATTTGCAAGTGAGAAAGTATACCCCTTAGGGAAGATCAAGCTGGAAGTTTTAGTCAATATCTGGTCGGCAAGTAGGAGAGAAATAATTCGTTTCTTTGTGTTAGATAAAAATGTCACGCCGGCCTATAATATCATCCTAGGAAGAGTAGAAATAAAGAAGTTAGAGAATGTGCCAACTACAGTGCATCAATGCATGAAATTTGCAACAAATTGTGGAGTTGGCATAGTGAATGGAAATCAGAAAGAGGCCATGGAATGTTATTATACTTCAGTCGACCAACAAGAAATACAAATAAAGGAACAACCACTTTCTATATTGACACTTTGGATCCTTTGGAAGAGAAGGAGATGGTTAAGGGGAAAGTTATGGAAGAAATTAAAGCTATTATACTGGATGACGAAAATCCAGAAAGAACTACACAGATTTGTTCAAGATTGTCGTCCTCTCTCAAATAGGAATTAATTACATTCCTTAGAGAAATGAAAAATGTGTTCGCTTGGAGCCATGAAGATATGTCAGGTATTGATCCATATTTCATTGCCATGAACTTAATATATACCTATATTCTAAGCCGATTAAGCAAAAGAGAGGAGTTTTCAGCCCTGATGAGATTATGGCAATCGAGGCGGAAGTGGAGAAATCGCTGCAAGAACGAATTTAGTGAAGATGTTAAGTATCCCGGATGGTTGGATAATGTATTAATGGTCACTACACTAAATTATCTAATTTATAACTAATTGAAAAAATTATTTATAAGTGTTCGGGACACTTAAAAAATTTATAAGTGTTTTAGTCACTTAGGAAATTTGTAAGTGTCCATGACTTATACAAAATTATTAATATAATGCACAATAGATAATATAGAACACATTTTTTTGTAGCATACCCTGAGGTGTTCGGGCCAGCTTACGCACACCTCGACTAATCCCCATTCGCAGTTCGTGGCTTTCGTTGGCCAAGCATTATAGAACACATGAGAGTCATGTGTATCCCCTTCTGAGATTCAAAATTGTTAAAAGAAATTCCTTCCCTCTATTTTATTTTCATCATTCCCGCTATAGACAACCATCGTCGCACTTAGGTCTTCGTTTTATCCCCATCGCGTTCCATTTGTGTTCTCATCACCATCGTGTTACATATGTGGTCTCATCACCATCACGTATTTGGTCTCACGGAGTCACGCCGCTCATCACCATCGTGTCTTCAGTCTCAGACGATTCCTCTTTGGTCTCAGGTGGCTCCATCTTTGGTCTTAGGTGGTTTGTTTCTCATCACCATCGCGTCTCATCTTTGTTCAGAGGAGGTTTCTCTTCTCAAATATAGGTATAAAATACGTTTTTTATGAAGATGAGATGATTAAACAGGGTTAGTACCAAATCGAATCATCCATAATATATTTTTATAAAAAAAAACAATAGATTTAATCAATTGATCCAAAAGTAGAGAAAAATATAATAGATTTTCTAAATCAATCCATATTTTTATCTCGATTCGGAAGAAAATTTTGTGTTGTTCTCTCTGGAAAAGATGTTGTAGTGTTTCGTTTGTAATATTTTGATAATGTTTTCCTGAAAAAGAAATTTGGCTACTGACTTGGTTTTAACTGTTACACAAATGATAAGAAAGCATGGTGTTGTTTGAAAATTTGTAGAGTTCTATGGTAACTAATGTTGAAACTATAGTAAGAATCACCTGTCATGGTTCTGTCACAGAAGATCTAAGGGTTTAAAATGTCTTTTTATGGGGATGGTATGGGTGAACTATCATTAGCTGACAGGGCCACCATTGCCAACATATATCCTGAGTATGGTGAAACAATGGGGTTCTTCCTAGTTGATCATGTCACATTGCAATATCTCAAATTAACTGGAAGAAGAGACGATATTGTGAGTGATTTTTGTTATTTATGCGTGTGCCTGAGAATATTGATAGTAAATAAGTTTGGATGACCATATTGAATTGCCTCGAGTTGGATGACAATGAGTTGCCCCTTTTTCTATTTCTTTTTTCTGAATAATTATTTGTAGCTTTCAGTTATCTCATGGAGAAAGTTATTTATAAGTTAAGATAAATCCACGTGCATAAGAGTTATAAAAGTTAATCGAAAATGATGTCAAGAAAAATGTATAATATATAGGAGTTTACTATAACTTCTCGAATCACAGGAGCTTTGATTAATAATTTAGGACATAGGGGAGATCGTACGTAATTATCCCTAATAATTTTGTTTTATTTTGTTTCTGATAATCCTCATGAGTAATGACTTATTTTCTTTGTTAAAACTCAGTTGGCAATGATAGAATCATATCGGTGTGGCAATAAAATGTTTGATGACTACAATGAGGTAAAATCCTATATTTTTTGTAATTTATTAGTTTTGAATATCAGTTCCAGTTAGTGGATTTTAATTTCAAACACCATTCCTACTTTTTCTAATTTCAGCATCAACTAAAAAGGGTATACTCATCTTACTTGCATCTGGATATTGTTGAAGTTGAACCCTCCGTTTCAGTTCCAAAGAGGTTTGTTTTGCTTACTCAAAGTCTCTCATACTGACACTGATTGTAATTTAAGTTGATGTGTATATTATTCTTTCATTGCAATTCGTGACAGACCTCATGATCATGTTCCTTTGAAAGAAATGAAGGTTGATTGGCCTTCTTGCCTCGATAGCAAAGTGGTATTTAAAGTGAGTTTCAAACTTTAAGTTTGTAAACCTCTAATCATGTTGTTTTCCTACATGATCTTCTTCTTGAATTTATTAGAACACCAATTTTCAGTTATTTTAAAAGCTTCAAATTGTTTTTGGTTGTAAGTAATTTAAATCAAACTTGTCCCTACTTAAATTTTTATATATATTGGTAAAGCGGAGTAAGCAGATCAATGTCTTCTATGGTATACATTTTTCTCCTCCCTCGTATCTCATTTACTACTCATCTATTCTTCGGGTGATGCTAATGTCTTATTCTTGTCTACCACATATTTTTGGTTTTGATTTTAGATGTTAGTATGGTGGTTTATATTTGCTAGCAATTTCGTAGTAACTACTTCATCATATGGAAACTAGGGTTTCATATTAGAGGGGTATGTGGTTGTTACGATTGTTAAATCTATCAATCAGGTTGATTGTACACCCACAAAGAGGGGTATATGGGTTTATTAAAATTTCAATATCTATGGATGTATAAATTGGGTGATTTTGTTCATAGGAATTTTTTATTCTATTGTATATGCTTATAGCATGTGATCTCGTGGGATTTTATTAGCGTCAAATATGTATGCTTGTGCATATATTGGATTCTGGGTGCATTTATGAATTTGTCTCCTTTGAGCACATATGTTGATTAAATTATCTTTTTTAGGTATTTTTTGTATTTTGTTGGCCCTATTAACAACAATGAAAAATTGAACATTATTACATTATCAATATTTTTTATTAAGTGATTATAGCGTATGTAAAATGTTTAAGGACTTAGCACCTATTTTGTATCAATTATGCATAGTATATGTATGTGTAAATGCCAGATAGAAATGCCAAATGCATAAGTAGGTGAAAATGATATCGCTATTCAGGTAAAGTAAATTTTACATTGAATCTTGACCTTATTTTATTCATATTGTCAAATTTTACATCTAATCGTACAATTTTTGGAGATAACTTCATTCTTATACATATTTGTTATGTGATGGGAGTTGAGTAATTTTCGCTATATAGAGAAATTCATATTGTGGTTTGATTTCATTCTCACTGGAATGTAAATTAGAAGATACATGCATTTCAACAATTTCATTTTTCCTAGTCCATTTGGTTTCAAAATATAACTATAAATGATAATAAGTTAATTCTAGACCTTAATACTTCATGTAGAGAACATTGTTTGTTGTTCATATATAATATAATTTATATTTTCATCATAATGCATTAGAACTTCCCTTTTTATTTCGTGTTCAATGTTTTATAGAGACATGCACTTATGGAATTTCATATTTGGTTTAGGGTGTTGTGGTTTAGGTAAGTTCTTTACTCCATGATTTAGTTGGTTGTGGTTGATTACTCTGATGTCAAGAACAATGTCTAGGTACATAGAACAGTTTTTTTACATGTGTGGAAGATTACAAAAGTAAATTTATTTGCTAAAAAACTGATGTGATATGCACAATTGGCATCCCGATTCATCTGATCAGGTGAGAGAACCATTTGTTGAGGTTGATCCATAGGGTCGATTTGATCAGTATAGTGACCTACTTAGCTATGGCACTATTAAGAAGTTTTATCGTGGATTTGGTCAAGAGGAGGGCTGGGAGGTGGCATGGAACCAAGTTTTATAAAGTTTGTTAAGAGCAAAAATTATATACAATTCATCATGTCTAGTTTTCTCAGTCCCCATACTTAGCATAAATTGAAGGTTGCACCAGTTAATGGAATATATCATGCACTAGTAACAAAGGCATTGTCATTCTTAAAAAAGATGATACATTGCAAGTATAAAATTAACAAGAGGTCAGGGTTAATAAGGCGGCTTCTAGTCTAGAACATGAAGATGGGGAAGGTCTTAATGGTGATGATCAGTTGGAACATGAGTTATAAATGCATAATAAGCTAAAGGATGGTGAAATTGATATGATTGATATTAATGAAATTCATAAGCTTCTCAGAGTGTCAGTTAATTATTATCTTCTCAATGATCTTAATTTATCTCCTAGGCCTAAACTAACTGGTCCATCGCCTGAGAGAGCGGATGGGAAACATGTATGGGCTCTTGCGGTTGAACTTTTTTTTATTTGTATCGATATTTATAACGGTTTTAAACACTTATAAGATTACAAACCGTAACGGATTTAAACACTTTCAATATGTAAAACAGTAATGGTTTTAAACACTTATAAAATTACAAAAAGTAACGGTTTTAAACACTTACAATGGTTTTAAACACTTATAAAATTACAAACAGTAACGGTTTTAAACACTTATAAAGCGTCAAACAGTAATGGTTTTAAACACTTATAAAATGTGAAACAGTAACGGTTTTAAACACTTATAATGGGTTCACTATATAGCGCATACCTTTGAAAATATTAACTGATTGAACCGTTACTAAATTTGATTTGTAAGTGTATTGAAAAGTTACAAAAAATTATAACCCCTCCTTTTATAACAGTTTAAAACTGTTACTGTTTGATTTTTAAGTGTTTAAAACACTTACAAATTAGCAATTTTTTTGTAGTGGGTCAAGAAGAAGAATGACAAATGGCGCATGTGTGTAGACTTAACAGACCTCAATAAGGCATGCACAAATGATCACTTTCCTTTACCAAGGATTAATCAATTGTTCGATACGATAGAGGGTCATGAATTGCTCAGTTTTATGGATGCTTATTCTGGTTATAATCGAATTAAGATGAAACCTGAAGATAAGGGAAGTAGTTCCTTTATTACCAGTCGAGGAATATACTATTATAATGTCATGCCCTTTGGGTTGAAGAATGCTGAAGCAACCTATCAGAGGCTAGTGAACAAGGTTTTGGAAGATCATATTGGCAAAAACATGGAACTGTACGTATATGATATGCTCACCAAGAGCAAATTTATTGCCAACCACATTGTGGGTTATGTAATACCCCGTACTTTTGGCTATATTTATTTTTGGGTTTAATTAATTAAATGCGTAGTAATTGGAAATTAATCCGGGTTATAAATACTAATGTGATGTAAATTGGTATTTGATTAAGTGCATATATGATTATATATGTATTTGGTATTATAAAATTTGTCGTGGGATTTATATACGGCATTTTAGAAATTTTGTTGAGACGCGTGGGACCGCCGCGTCACGGTATAATATTTTGATATTAAAAGTGAATTTAAAATCGATAATCCGTATGGTCATTTTGAGTGCGCCAACGCGTCCGGAAGGGTCGAGATAGTCAGAAAACACTAGCCGGGGGTATAGTTTGGGTCCCGGGGTATTTTTAGGCCATTCCGGCACCATAAAGGGTATTTTAGTAATTTGGTATTTTTGGGTAATTAAAAGTGACGAAAATTGAGAGTTGTAATCTGATAAGGAATTGACCCAACCAACCCTTATTAACCCAACAAGCTACGGAGGTTTATTAAATTAGGTTTTCATAAGTTTCCCCAAAGCAAACCCTAGCCACCATAGCCTTTTGGAGAAGAAAGCTTGGAGAAGGAGAGAGAGAGAGGAATTCTGCATAAATTCTACACCAAATCCACACCAAATTCAGAGACAAACAAGGCAAGTGGTTTAACTATGTTTAATTTCAAAGGATGTTCTTTCCATGTTAGAAAAATTGATGTTTTACAAATTGTTCTTGGAAGATAAATGAAAACCCATGATTAATTGGACTTAGAATTTGATTATTAAGGATCATTTGCACGTAGAATAGTATGGGACGAAATTATATGATGATTATACATGATTGGGTGAAACAAAAACGGATTTAATTTGATGAATTGAGGGTTTATAAATTAGGGTTCTTGTTCATGAATAATTTGGGGGGAAAGTTTAATATTTGCAAATTTGATGGATGATTAGGATGAGTTAATCCATATAAATGTGATAGGATGAGGTTATATTGTGTTTAGAGTTGTTTAGATATCTTAAATCAATCATTGGGACGTATTTTGGAGAAGATTGGAGGTGTATAAATGGTGAAAAACGATTTTTGGAAAATTCTGGGCCGAAACTGGCATCTCGTTAGAAGCAGCCCCAGGTCGTTCGAACGAACTCGTTCGAACGAGACTTCTAACGAGTTGACCAGTCGTTATTAACGAGTAGGGATTTTCATTCGATATCTCGTTCGAACGAGATATCGTTAGAAGGGTCAGTTCGTTCGAACGAACTGGGATCTCGTTCGAACAGCCTCGTTCGAACGAGACTTCTAACGACCTGACAGTCCAAACTCGTTCGAAGTCTCGTTCGAACGAGACTTCTAACGAGTTGACAGTTTGGTCCTTTTTGGACTGTTTTGATTTTTGGAGTCCCAGAAACTGGTTCGAGGGTAGAGTTAACATTCTTTGATGATGTAAGGATAGATTTGGGACTTTTGGGTTATTGAGAGGAGTAATTTATATACGAGAGTGTTATTACATGGACGGTTTGGGTTGAGACATGAGTGTCTACTACGACGTGAGATAATTATGGCGCGTATAATTACAAACCGGAATAGTATGAATTGTGTTAATTATAGTTAGTATGAGAATATATACTACGATTTAAAATACGGTATTACTAAGATGTGTGTTTACTTAGTATTGTTATATGGATTGTGTGTAAGACATACCTACCATACTTGCTATCACGGGAGGTTACGTTCGCTTAGGACCCTCTAATCCTTGTGTGCCTACGGGGGGGATATAGACTGGTACCTTGATGAACATAGGTCATAGAAAGACTTATTGTGATATTAATAAGTCCGCTGACCATGGGAGCGTAGGTATGTGCGTGACCCATGTGATGGTGACTGTGTTCGCCTCCACTATTTGTGATTTGTGTTATCTGAACTATTCCTGAGAGATTCGGAATATGTGATCCTTATGTACGTGATGTACCGGGATGGATAGCAGAGTATGTGTGCACTACAGTTTAGATTGCGGGGTGCTTGTATCGTATATTTATGATGTGAATAATATACCTTAAATTAATGGAAATCCTCCTACTAATGTTGTAAAAATATTTCGGTATTGTTTCAAGTTATATAATGAGTTAACTGATAGTTATATCATTGGAATATTTAGTAACTGAGTTTACGTCAAACCTCTATTTAATTACGAGTGTTGTTATGTTTAATAGAACCGAGTAATATGGGTAGAACCTTTGGCAGTCTAGCTAGTTATGTTGTCAGTTAGCTAGTAGTATGGGTCGTTATAGATGGGTAATGGCACTAGGAGTGCACAGTTAGACGAGAGGTGAGAATATCATGTGAGTGCACGTCCTAACATGTACTTTGCATTTAATGTTTTAAATGTTTTTAAAGCACTTGCAGGTTTTTAAAATAACTCCACATTCGGTCTCTGACCCGTTTGCTTTTCAAATCTCTTTTTCTTTGTAAAACCATTTTAGGTGCCCAGCCACAAGGACACCAAGCATAGGATACTCATTCAGGTGACGAGCTGTAGCTGCTTGTGGAAGCTACAGGGATTTGCATGTAGACGCCTCCATCTTTTGGATTCCAGAGTCACCATCTATCAGTTGTAGGGCATGTTGCCCATTTCTTTAGAGACATCTTTTATATTTCAGTTTTCAGACTTTAGCATGTTTTATTTCAGTTTCGGTTATTCATTTCAGTTATGGGATTGTAGTGAGGAGTTTTTCCTCCAGACTTTATTTACTCTATTGTAATGGTTATTCAGTTTACTTTAGTATGGTGAATGATGTTATTTATTTCTTCATTTTACTCATTGCATGTTAATCAGACTTAAATTAAAATTTGGCACTTACTTTTTAAATACTAGGTGGATAGTAACAATATAATGTTTTCGACAGTGATGCTATTAACTGAGCCAACTTGGCATTTTGAATTAATTTTATAAAGGAGTAGCTACCCGGTATTTAATTAGTCGGGGTGTCACAGGTTAGCTCAAACCTTTGATCAACTAGAAAAACATTAAATTAAGCTCAACCCAACCAAATGTATATTCGGATTATGGGAAGGAATGTTCCTAGGGTACATAATTAATCAAGGGGGAATAGAAGCAAACCTTACCAAAATTAAAGCCTTATTGGAAATGCAGTCCCTGACCAATAAGAAATATGTTCAAAAGTTGACAAGAAAAGTAGCGGTATTGAACCGTTTTGTCTCCCGAACAAATAATAAATGTCTTTCATTTTTTAAGCTGCTTAAAAAGACCTTTGAGTGGAATGACGAATTCGAGAAAGCCTTCCTGTATTTAAAGAATTACTTGGGTTCTCCCCCACTCCTCTCCCGACCAGTTTTGGGAGAAAAAGTATATCTATATTTGGCTATTTCAGATTCGGCTGTCAGCTCAGATTTGATCTCACTAGATGGAGGAGTTCAAAGTCCAAAAGGCGTTTCGAGGAGCGAAAATCAGATATTCATGCCTAAAGAAGTTAGTTTTAGCTCTCATTGAAGCTTCTAGGAGAATGAGGCCATATTTTCAAGCTCATACCATTATTGTCTACACAGATTTGCCTCTACAACAGGCATTACATAAACTTGAGAAGTACAAAAGGTTAATGTCTAAGGAAATCGAATTGGGAGAGTATGAAATTGTTTATGAACCCAAAGTTGCAATAAAAGTCCAAGCAGTGGCAGACTTCGTAGTCGAATTCACATATGCAGAGGTGCAACATAATCCAAGTTTGCTTATCGAGCAGACTTCTTCGGAAGAGAGCTTAACTCAAAAACAAATAGAGATTATGATTGTTCAATCAGAATCATTGGTTGTTCAAGAAAGAATTCAATAGAGTAAGAATATTTTCAAACATGGAGTGATGTCAGAGGAATATTTCTCCAAGGACACTCTAATCTGGCAATTGTTTGTAGATGGATCCATATGTGCTACTGGAAGTGGAGCAGGCCTCATCATCAAACACTTCGAACAACTTAGATGTGGAATATTCTTTGAGAAGCTAATTCAAGGCTTCCAAAATGAGGTAGAATATGAAGCATTGATCACATAATTGGAACTGACTTCATTATTGGGTGCCGACCAGGTATTGGTGCATACTGATTCCCAGCTAATTGTTAATCAAATGCAGCAAATTTATGGCATCAAAGGGGAAACGATGATAAGATATTATAACAAGGCTATGGAGGTTATTTCTTGTTCACTTCAGTCGGGATGGTGAGTATCCCTAGAATAGAGAATGCTCGAGCAGACGCTCTTGCTCGACTTGTTTCAATAACTCAAACAATGCTCAAGTGAACAATCCTAGTGGAAATTCTTACCCATAGAAGCATTGATGGGATGAAAGTCAACGTTATCTTTATGAAATTAGGTCCCTCGTGGATGGATCCAATTAAAGAGTACATTGAAAGAGGAACACTACCTTCTGACCAAAATGAAGCCAAAAGATAAGGTATAAAGTAGCCAGTTATGTGTTGGAAAAAGGTGTTCTATATAGGCGAGGATACATTGTTTCCCTACTTCATTGTGTTCATCCAAACGAAGGAAATGATTTGATCAAAGATGTGAATAAAGGCTCATGTGAAGCTCACACTTTCGGTAGGTATCCTAGACAATGGATAGTAGTGTAAGGTTACTATTGGTCGATGATGAAAGAAGATTGTATTACTTTCACCAAGAAGTGTGATAAGTGCCAAAAATTCACCACCATGTATAGAAGACCAGGAGCAACTCTAATACCCATCACTTCTTCATGGCCTTTCACTATCAGGGAAATTTACTTAGTTAGACCACTGTTGACCACTAAGGGAAGGTTCAAATATCTTGTTATAGCAATTGATTACTTCACCAAATGGGTGGAGGTCAATCCTTTGATTGATATGACCTATCAAAGGGTTTTCCAAATCATATGGAAGCAGATCATTTATAGGTATGGAATTACTTATGACTTCATAACCGACCATAGCACTCAATTTGATAATGAGGAATTTGAAGAGTACTGCATCAGGACTGACATTTATAAACTTCATTCAACACCTGGGCACCCAAAGTGCAATGGCCATATAAAAATCACCAACAAGACCTTTCTAGATGAGTTGAAGAAAATGTTGAATGAGGCTAAGGGCAATCAGATTAGTGAACTCCACAGTGTCCTTTAGGCAAATAGGACCACTCCGAGAACAGCAACGGGGAAAATCACATACATGCTAGCGTTTGGCACTGAGGCAGTGGTACCAAATAAAATAGGTCTACCGACTCATAGGGTATTGAACTTTGATTCACCCAAGAGTGACCTCATGAGGCGACTAAATATGTACATAATAGAAAAAGTCCGAGAAGATGCTGCTATTCAAATGGTTACTTATTAACAAAGGACATCAAAGTTTTATAATTGAAGGGTCAATACGACTAACCTGAAGTAGGGAGATCTGGTGCTCAATAAAGTAATCTAGAAGAGAAACAAGTTGAAACCTAATTTTCATGGTCCATACTGTATCTCGGGATTATTCGACAAGTCATTTATCTCTTGGAAACTCTGGAAAAAGAGGAATTCAAGAATCCTTGTAACGCAGGCCATCTGCGCAAGTATTATCAGTAATTTCATTTTTAATGTAATCGATTATTCAAATGAATGAAATTTCATATTTTCCTATATTATACTTCCTTTTTGTGTTTTGTTTTTTAGAGTATGGTTCATTACACTTTAACCATAAATTAGATTAATGAGCCATTTTAATTCAAACTTTTCCAACTTTATAAAAGTTAATCCAAGATTTTCCAACTTCAAAAAAGAGCATGGTTCAAACTTTTACAAACTTTTCCAACTTTAAAAAAGTTAATTTTGATCCAAACTTTTCCAACTTCAGAAAAGAGCATGGTTCAAACTTTTTCAACTTCAAAAAAGTTAATTTTGATTCAAACTTTTCCAACTTTAGAAAAGTTAAACTTCAAATATGATTTTCCCTCTGAAAATAAAAAATAAGAAGTCAGTAAAATTTCTTCAATAGAGATTTACTCAACTATGTTCAAACACAAGAATAATTATACATTCCTAATACACTTGGTCTCCACTGATAACTAATGTTATAACTTAGTATAATAAAGCTATTTCCAGTTTTATCTAAGAGCATTAGTCAAATCTAAGGTCATAAATGATTCAAATATTAATCAAATATTAAACATTTAATCAGGTTATTTAGTCTATAAGATGATTAACTAATCATTATACACGTTACCTAATCGAAAAAAAGATAAATATCAACCACGAGCTTAAATAAAGGAAACTCAATAAAAAATAAATTTATTTCATTGATCAAAACACATTACAATAGAAAAATAAGTATAAAACTATTCTATTGGACGCTTTCCATCAGCCTTACTCATCCTAAGAGGAGGATCATATTGGGCTCTTTCCATCAACCTTCCTCACCCCAAGAGGAGGATCATCAAAGGTGCTTAGATGATTGATAGAATTAAAAGGCCTCCTCCTAGAACGCCTATTGCCACTTGACCGATCAAGAAGATGTTGAGTATGAACATACTCCACTTCTCCTTCAAGGCCAAAATCCCCAACATATTTTCTAATCAAACTTTGAGGAATATCATTTGGAGGAATCCAATACTCCACTTCTCCTTCAAGGCCAAAATCCTTAACATATTTTCTAATCAAACTCTAAGGAATAGCATCTAGATTAATCCAACTAAAGTCAATCGAGAAAGGAGGATCAGGATAATCAATGATCCCTTGAGTATGCCAGTGCCACAGTTCATTATTTTTAGGTACCTTTAATAAGGCAAGCAGGTTTAACCAACCCCATTTATAACCTTCATTTATGGCTTGCTCTATATGCACATCCAGAGAAGTCAGAGCTTCATTATATCCATCCACCCAAATAGCTCTGGGTTGTTTATGGAAATGGAATGTAAGTCGATCCACATTATCTTGAAGCTTTTTTATAGCCTTGTATTTCTCTTTAAGTTGATCAGCTTGCTCGGCCAAGGTTCTCTTGTTCTTTCCTCATTAATGGTAGGTCGAACAACTATATTTTGCCTCGATTGTTGTCCAAAGATAGATTTGGTTTTCTTTTTCTATCAAGCCTCTAGATCCTCCAATAACCTGGCATTTTGATCCTCTAAAAATGAAACAACCTCATCTGGACTAGTAGTGGTTGATCTCTTCAGACTGTCAAGTTCATTCCTCAATGATTTTTTTCCCTCTATAACGTAGTATCAATTGATCGAGAACTCTTCAGATATTTATTTAAAAATAATTCTTTCTTATTCATAGCAAAAGTGATGAATTGTAATTTTTTGTCAAAAGAATTTAATTCACTCAAGGCCTTATACTTATCATCATAATCAGAGTGACGCAAAGCCAAGAGAAGCTTGTGGTCGTCCCGCATCCTCTCAATCAACTCATAATAAGAAGAATTATTATCTATAACCCTATTCAAAAGGCAATAAAGATGGATATATGACTCCTTAACTTGGTCAGAGACATTTGGGCTGAGAAACCCTGCTAGGTCTTCCTCAGACATAGGAACATAGCCAGCTTCCAGAAGATTTCTACTCCACCTGAGTATATCGAATTCAACATAGATTATGGTCTTCTTCCTAGCATCAAACTGAAAAGTTACAAGTATATGAGTTTATGGGGCAAATCTAGAGAAATAGACAATACAGAAAAGAACAAACCAGTAAGAAATTAAAGTCATTAAAAGGCATCAACAATTGAGAAAAAATATGTTCTTCCATTAATTAATCTTGAAGTATACGGGTGGATACATCAATAAGAAATACAAGAAAAGAAATAGAAAATACATGTGAGAAAGGATAAAAAAACTAGATAAGAAGGAGCTAAACCTTCTCCTTATCCTTGGCTTCGTCGTGGCTAGCAACAGGTAGGTCGCCACTTTCTTCTGGAACCACTGAAGACTCAATGGGCATCATTGAAGACTCTCCTAATCCTTCTTCGTCGTCAAACTCCTTATCCAAGTTAGGAAGAGTTCTCGGGTCATGCCATGGGGAGAGCTCAGAGTTTACCTCAGAGCCGACCACCTTCAGAGCCTCCGACTAACCTTTCTTGGAGGAAAGTTTCTTGGCATACTCAACTTGAGAAGAGGTAGGAAAAAGGGCCTTGTCTCAACCCTTGTCAAAGGAAGATTTACCCTTAGCCTTCAAGGAAGTAACTTTAAAAGTCAAGCCAACCACTCTATCTTCAGAAGTTTGGATCTGAGTTGTGGATTCTGTAAGTTTATCTTCGGTAGCCTTGTCTCTACCTTCAGCATCAACTAATTTTGTCTCAATAGTTTGGGCCTTTTCATCGGTAGCCTTTAATTTATTTTTTGCCATAGTTTCCCTATCCGTAGCCTTTTTCAGCTCCTCCTCCCAGAACTTTTGTTTTGATTCCGAAGCCTCTCAAAAAGCAGCCAAAGATTGTCTCATTCCCTTAAAGAGCTCTTTCACTTCACCGGGAGAATACCTCAATTGGTCTTCATTCTCATTTATTTAGTTTAAGTTAACCATAAATTGCAAAAAAGATAAAACACCACAAGTCACAAAGAGTTCATCAACATGGAGAAAAATAAAAAGATAAGGTAAATACCAGTGTCAAATTATGGCAAGCCCTCTCAGTCAACCTGGACCTAGGTATGGGGATGATGCAAATCTATCAGCAACAAGAGTTCCAGACTTGATTAAACCCCTGACCAATCCACGTTTAATAGAAACAGAAGATGAACCAATGTCAAGGTCAACCTGGATTTTTCTTACCAACTCTTGTTGGTCGGCCAGAGTCTTCTTTGCAGCCAACGCTTGCTGGTCAAATTGATTTTCTTGGGTCTGTTTTTGAAGGTCAGACCAACCTCTCTTCAATCACTTAAATTGAGACTCGGTAGTTTGAGTCTCATCAGTACCAAGGACTTTAGGCCTCTTATCACTGGCTTGGGATTTCTTCTCAATTAGCTTCTTACCAATGTCATCATTCTTCTTGGGGTGGGAGGAAATAATGGCCCACTCGTCAAATTAGGCATCTTACTATTAGTCATGTTAGCTAAAGGAGAAAGTTGGATCTTATAAATATCAAAGGATTCAAAAGGGACACCCAAGGCACACACCTAAAAGGGACCCCATTTTTACAAATTCGTATTAAGTCTAAAACACTATTTTATTATGTGAGTGATCCCGTTTGTCTTTAGGTATGCATTTCGGTGTTTATGATGGCTTTAAAATGCCTATGTTTGATGGGTCGAATCATGATTATTGGAAGATGCGTATGAAGTGTGCACTTAAATCCATAGATAAGCGTTGGTTAGCGGTAGAAAAGGGGTGGACTCCACCGGACACGAGATAGGATGATGACACTCATTTAAATCATGTTAAGTCATGGACTTATGCCAAACACAAACTTGCCCAATATAATTATAAAGTTTTAAACGATATTTCCTCGTATGTCACCCCAGAAGAGTGTAATTGTATTATGATCTGTGAAACGTCTAAAGAGGTGTGGGATGTTCTTGCACTCACTCACGAGGGAACTAGCACTGTTAGGGCTTCCAAACTCAAAAATCTCACCACCCAATTTGAGACGATTAAGATGTTAAAAAGTGAGACATTTGATGAGTTTTACGTTGGGTTGTCCCATATTGTCAACTAATCATTTAACTTGGGAGAGAAGATACCCTATAATTAAAGAAAATCTTAAGGTCGTTTCTCGCTAGATTTGATCAAAAGGTGACCTTTTTAAACTCTTTAGGTTTGCAGCTTGTAGGTGACCTATAAACTAATAAGCTTGACATGTTTACCTCTAAGCAAGTGCCAAAGAAAGAAAAGGGAATTGCTTTGAAAGCCTGAAAGAATGAAACTAAAGTTTTGGATGATGAATCTGACACCGATTTCGAAGATGTGGTCATATTGGCAAAGAAGTTTAAGAAGTTTTAAAAGTTCCAAAAGAAATCGAAAGATGAAAAAAGACTTGATAAATTCAAGAATAACAAGGCCGATCACTTCCCTAAGAACTAAAGTGAGAATGATAAAAAATGATGATTCGGATAGGTGTTATGCTTGTGAGGGTTTATGGCTATAGGGTAGCGAAGTGCCCCACTAGACTTAAGAAGGAGGGAAAGAAACCAATTGATGCCAGCCTTAGTGATAGTGATCCAAAAGAGGGAGAGGGTTCCCCCATTGAGAGCAACTATACCGCATTTATGGTTTCTCGTGTGAGTGATGACGATAAATCTTCTCATGAAGATACTCATATGAATGACAATTTCAAGGCCATATTGAGTGAGCCCCACGTGAGTGAGGGTGAGTCGAGTGAGGATGAAGAAGTAAAGGAGAGTGAGTTGAAAGTTGCCTTCCGTGAATTTTATGAGTAAACGGTGAAGATGACGAAGGAAAACTTAAAGTTGCAAGCTAGGTTGAAAGAACGTGCCATAGAAAATAATGATGCATTGATTGAGGATCTTAGGGAATGAGAGAATATGCTTAGGGAGAAACTAGAGTACGTTGAGGGTGAGAGAGATAGTCTTCTTGGTTTGATGGAGGCTATGAAGAAGGATATTATAGAGTTTTAGGAGTCTAGGCATTTGCTCAAGCTTATGATAGGTGATCTTGAGGAGAGATTGAGAGATTCGAGTAAGGTTAAGTTTGATTTGGAGGCTAGGTCAGAACATTTGGATAGGATGTTAGGAACCATCCAAATCAAAGATGATAGGTGTAGTATAGGCTTTGATGATTGTATTTCTACCATTCCCAAAGCCAATACCATACATGTGAGAGAGCCAACTAGGAATATTAGGAGAGGTCCACATTTAGGTAATATTCCTCACCGTGTTTACACTTGCACTCATTGCGGTAGGAAGGATCACTTTAGACGTTTTTTATATGACCTTAAGAATGATCCTAAGAAGTTTAAGAATAAAGTCGTTTCATTTTCCAAAACCCTCATGCGTCGTTACACACCTACTTGGGTTAGGAAATCGGACTTAGAGGCTTTAGGAATTAGATTTGATAACTCTCTTTTGATTCCACGTGAATTTTTCCATGATAGATCTTATGAATGATTGTGTTGGCATGTTTGTCATATGCTAGTTTTGCTTTATAATATATCTTTTCTAGTGTTATGACATGTTTATCTTTTGTATTATATTTTATCTTTTATTTGAGTCTTATTACAAAAATACAAAAGATTTTTGGTTTTATATATTTTTGAAAAATACAAAAAGATTTTGTTTTGGGGTCAAAAATATTTCATTTTGGAAAAACACAAAAAGATTTTCGATTTTTGTGTCGTGAGTTTACGCTTGATATGGCATATTGGTGTGCTTAGACCCCATTCACTTCATGTTTCCACGTCGCTCAGATATTTGGTCATAATTTTGGATGCATAGATTGATCTTAACCATTTGTTTAATGGGGTTGTTTCGAAGTTGATTTGCATTTAGATTCAACTATGCATATGCTATTGCACACGTGCACGAACTTAATTAAATGTTCGACTTCTCATGCACATTTGAGTTTAGTGAGACGTTCTCCTCTAAATTTTGTCATCTATGCGCACATTAGACTTAGGGATAGTTATTCTTGTAAGAATCATTGCCCGTGAGGATATGCTTAGTTAATTAAAAAAATGATGAGTGTGCGTGGGAAAGGGCTGCGAGAGGCATGTGAACTCGCCGTGAAAGCCACTGTTTAAAAGAGCCCAAGAAAAATTAAGGCAATAAAAGGAAAAAAATATATGGGGTCAATAAGAAATATCTTAAAAAGAGAAAATAGATCTTCAAAAGAAAAAATGAAATAAAAAATAATTACCATTTATGTTTAAGGGAGTTTAGTTGAAGATCAACGGGTTTACATAATGAGTCATGTGTTGAAAAAGTCGTGTCATGAAGATATTATTTGGTATAATCGTTAACATTTTAAACTTATTCGTGCGATGTAGTTCATCAAGTTCAAAGTTTAATTATCACACATGGATAAAACGTAGTTTGATGACATCTACCAGTCAATTAGAGCTTCTTGAACGCATCTTTGTGTTTGGATTATGATTCAGTTGTGTTAGTTCCACCCATTCATTCCATTCCATGTTTAAGCACATTAATACTATGTTATAGTGTAACTCACATTTTTATTTTTGAGTCAATGTTGTTATTATTTTTGTACTGTCAGATGCCTATATCAGATTTTTGGACTGATTTTACACTGTTTTCTGGATGGAATAGAGAGATTTTGATGTCCTTAGAATGACTTCCTCCAGTCGTTTGAATGACCTAGACATGTCGTTCGATCCATGGATCCAATGAGGTTCCAACGAGATGAAATCGATGTACAATGTTTGGTATTTAGATGGGTACCTTCGAACGAGATTCGAACAAGGGTCTACTATTTTATGTCATTAGTAGTGAGATGTTTGATTGTTTGAACAACATTCTTATATCGTTTGAGCGGCGTCCCTACTTCTTTCGAACGACCGGTTTTGGCTTTTCGAAATTTTTGATCTGTTTCAGTACCTGCTTGAGACATATTGTTCTTTTATACTGATATGGTACTTCTGTATTGTTCTAGACCGTTTATATGCAGCTTACTTGGATAATTCATGCTTCATTATTACACTGTATTGTTGGATGAGAGATTGTTTAGTCAAATGATTCGTTCTATTGACGATTCATTCATGTGACTATTTGATAGATATGCCTTGTCATATATTGATCCTTTATTAGCTAGTTATTCATGTTTATCTAGTTATGCTTTTCATATTATACTCATGCTAGATATGCTTTTATATATTTATTTGTCCCACTAGTTGTCTATTCCATACAAAAAAAGGGAGAGGTAGATATGTGATGTAGGGGGAGTTTTTTTATTTTTGATTCATTTCATCATATTATTCATATATAATTTATTTCTCCATACTTCACTTGGTTTTTGTTTGTTTCACATGTGTAGATATTTTTAGAGATTAAGATTTTCGGCTACATCACATTCAGACAGACTCATGCTTGTCAGTCCTACATTTACTAGCCCGTGTCCTATTTTTTTGGGTTTATGGTATTAATTTAGGTCATTCGGCTTGACAGCCCGGCTTAAGCATTTCACTATTTTTGGTTTTGTCCCGAAATAGTCAAAGATGGAGATTTGTAAGGAAAATTTTCCAAATAGTGTCAATTTGCATGTATTGGCATTATTTTAGATAAAAACCACTTTGAGTCATAAGATAGACTTTACTTGTCATGATTCCCTTAAGCCTATGACGTTCTGTTGAAGACGTAGCGACCAAGCTTCAATGATAGATCATGGCGCAGTTTTGGTGCTCGTTTCTAGTCTTCATATTCACATTAGTTTTTCGAGATTCTCTTAGGTATGAATGCATAATGGTTTATCGATGCTCGAAATATTTTTCTAAGGATGTTATTTTAGTTAAAACTAATTTTAAAATATTTGTAAAAAGTTTTCTCTAAGTTATCTCATGTTTAGAGTCGTATGAACATTCCCTCTCATTTTACGTGGTTCAAATGACTTTAATGGTCGTTCAAATGACATTATGGAGTAGTTTAAATGACATGCATATTTTGTTCTAACGAGATATATGTTTTGTTCAAACGACATCATGATTTATTTAGAACGATGCGCCACCTCAAAATTTTTAATAAAGGCATCTTTGGCTCAGAAAAAACGTGTGTGTAGAACAGAACAGAACAGAACATATATATTTTCTGCAGTTTGTTTACAAATCTTTTCAAAGTATAAATACCCTTTATTGTTTACAGGAATCGTTTACATAACCATATTTCATAGAGATCTTGTGTTTTCACCATTGTTTGATTCTTCATCATTCGAAGAATTGGTTTCGAGCGGTGGACTTTGTACTTGCTAATTGACGATTGCTGAGGCTGTATCGGTAGATACCGAGGTACACGTGGACACGTGTGTTGTGGACCTTGCGTAGGTGTAATCCTACGTTTCACTATGGATGACCGGTTGAAGAGAAGAAGAGGCGTCAAGTCTTGTGTGGATCAAGTCGTTGAGTAACACTGTAATTCTTCATTTGTAATTTCCATAACATATTGTTTATCTGGCCTAGGCCATCCGAGTTTTTCCCCATAATAGTTTCCTCGTACATTGGCATGTTTTTATAAACTTTCTTTACCTTATCTACTTAATATCACTAGATGCATGTTTGGGGTTAAGAAGATAAAAATGAAATAATTAATTTGGTGCACAAAATTAGTGCAAAATAAAATTAAGAAAAAAATTTTAAAAAATTATTTCACCTAAAGCACACATCCAAAAGGGACCCCGTTTTTACAGGAAAAATGACTTCAACAAGGAGAAATATGATTTTAACAAAAAATGTAATAATAGTGAAATTAACAATAAATAAAAATGAGTTTACGTTATTATTTTAAATCTCAAACCTACCTAAACATACCAACCCAATATAAATGTTACAAGAAGTAATTTGTAATCCATTATCAAATTTACTATATATGCTACTTAACAAGAAAAAGAAAGAAAATGATAATATCATAAGCGAGCTCACTGGAGGTGGATCTCGTCAATGTTTTGGAGGATGAGAAGATGTGTGGTTATTAATAATATGGAGATGAGCATTTTTATGTGTTAATATTTATGTGGTGATTGATTTTCTAAAATATTTAAAGTGTTGAATTATACATTATATAAAAATTATTAAATGTTTTTGTCACATTGTTACTCTAATGGGGGTTATAGGTGTTAATCTCTGTTAATGTACGAACCTCAAGAGGATGTCCTTCTTGTATGGGCTCTTACCTATCAACATAGGTGTCTCGTATATCCTCTTGGCGTAACTTGTTACGTGCAGATTTGAAAGGTCCAAACATAAGCTTAGGGATTAGTAAGGTTCTCAAAGACACTCAAACGCTCCTCTCTCTCTCTCTCCATATATATATATATATATATATATATATGTGTGTGGTGACAATTATAATGCAACACAAATAGATAAGAGAAACGCAACCACTAAGCAAGTATAAGGAATGTAAAATGCCGATCACACAACAAAAGATATACGTGGTTCAGCAAAGATGCCTACGTCCACGGTGGTGCAGTCAGTATTATTTCTATATACTCCGGAGAGTGATTACAGAGAATACAATGTGTCCTTTGCCCCGGACCTAGGGTTTATTATATACATGTTCATTCTAGTAAGTGGGGGTATGGGACTCCCCCACGTTTCCCATCTCCTCCTAGAACCCCTCTTAATGGGAACATGGGAAGAGACTAAATCATAATCGGTTTAAGGTATAAGGGGCGTGGACTTTGGGCCGCTACAATTGGGCTACTCCTCCAGGCCCATCATTCTAATTTCGGGTACCCACAATTGCCCCTAAATTTGTTGGGCCATGCTTTGGGCTCAATAAATTTAAATGATTTGTCATAATGGCTGATTTGTACACTGTGCAACTCTTCCCAAAGTTCGAGGACTGAGTTTAGGCAGCACTTGCTTCGTGGTCTGTACATTATGATTACCAGGACTCAAAAGTTATCCAGAGCGGCCATTTTTCGATCGTCGTTTCAACCTTCACAGTATTCTCCCATTTTCTGTGAGCTCTAGCGATTCACGTTCCTTTATCTTAGTCTCCATTCTTGTTGATTCCTTGTCATCTGGGTTCGTGATTCTTCATCGTTCGAGTCGAGATTTTATCTTGTAAGTCTCCCGTGCCTTCTCTTTGTATTTTTTTCTTTGAATTTGTAGTTTTCTAGGGTTTCTTAATGGCAAATATCGAAAATAGGTCAGTGTCTGAGTTTAGGAAGTTCTATAATATCCCGGAGTGGGTAGAGATTGAGTGTGCCTCTATCCCTAGAAATGTTAGAGAGATAGAAGGTTCCCATTGGATCCATGCCTTGTTGCTTTCCCAAGGGGGGCTTACTTTCCATCCCAATAACATGTTCTTGCACTTCTTTGGTTATTTCAATATTGTTCCTGCACAGTGTTCGCCCAATGTGTGGAAGATAATAAATGGTGTTCATATAATAAATCAGTTATATGGTACCAAGTTAGGGCTCGCCGAGGTCTGCTTCTGCTATTCTTTTTCTCGAACTAGTTCTGGTGTTCTCTATCTCAAGGCCAGGAGTCCTGACAGGGTATTGGTAGTAAACTTACCTGATTCCCATAAGGACTATTGGCAAGAGGGTTTTCTTGCTAGAAATTAGCAGTTTTCTCTCCAGTCTGAGGGGTCGAGGTCAGATAGGTTCTCTGTTCCCTTTTATGGGGAAGAATACATAGGTAGACTTTTCTTTGTTCATTCAATTTCTTTACTGATTTGTGATCTTTCTGACTTTTCCTATTTTTTCTTCAGCGAGGTCAAAGAACTTGGAGCCTGATCTTAGCGAGGTTTGTCTTTATGAGTTAGTCAAGGCTTGGAATATCAAGGAGCCCCTAGCTGACGGCGAGCATCCCCGGTGTGCGGCCTTCTTGCTCGAGTATAAGAACGTTGGCTCTATCTTCATAGCGAGGCCGGTAGACAGTATCCCTAAATTTGACACTTTTGAAGAGACTGCTGCTGATCTTATCTAGTTAGATGAGGAGGAGAGCAGTTCTGAGGGCAACATTATTGGTGGTGCTGAAGGCAATTTTAGTGAGGAGGGATCTAGTGGTGATAGATCTTTTGACTCAGAAGAGGCTCCTGAAGTCCGAGGATCTTCGAGCACATCCAACAGTTCAAGTGAGGAGATAGTTCCTCCCAGGAAAAACTTGATTCGGGACGATGATGACGATGATCACATGCTCCTCACCCAGAGGTCAAAGAAGATGAAGTCCAGTATGGGGGTTGTTGCTACAGACTCTCGGTCTACTGCTCAGGAGCAGGAGAGGAAGAGGAAAGAAGAGGAACATAAAGAGAGAGAGAAAGAAGGAAGAGGAAAAAAAACAAGATGGAGGAGAAGAAAAGGATGGAGGAGACAAGGAGGAGGGAGAAAGAGAGAGAGGAAGAGAGGAGAAAGATGGATTTGAGGACGAAGGCTGGGCTGGCCTTAGTCCCGGTGTCGACATTGCCCGAGGGGGCTTTAGTGGCCATTTCTCCTCAGTTGGCCCCTACGCTGCTCGAGAGGGAAGTTCTTCCAGCAGATCGTCAGAGGGCGCTAGGGTCTGATCAACTAGCTCCACAAGCTAGCCAAAGTCTAGCCTTGGTATGATCTTTTCCTTTCTCTTATGCTTAAACAAGTTTTGGCTGTTTCCCTTAACTGATGTCTTTTTCATTTTCGCAGTTTGTGACTGATTTCGCCATGCTCTATCACTCTCGTGATGAAATATTGAGTAGAAATAGCTAGCTGGAGAAGTAAAATGCTTCCTTGAGGTTAAGGGGTACAGAGTTCGAAGCTGGTTTCAAAGTCGTTGGTACTGCTTGGATATCATCCGATCTGGCTCTTGCCAATGCTAATCGGGAGAGGGATGCAGCAGCTAAAGAATTAAATGAGCTGCGACAAGACTATGACCTGGTTTTCTCGAGCAAGCTGGCTGTTATGGAAGAGAATAGAGTGCTATTCGAGGAGCTAAAGAAGAAGGAGTTTGAGGCAGTCACTGCCAGGGAAGCCTCGTATAATTCTGGTTGGGCTGCCGCATATGAGGATGCTGAGGTTCAGATAGGCTACATTAGCCATCTAAATTTCAAGAAGGGCTGGAATAAGGCCCTCTTAGCTACTGGTGTCGATGTGGACTATCCCTTATTTGACGAGCATGACTCGGGCCCGAAGCCAACTATGGATGAATAAGCCCCTGCCCCAGCCATCGAAGGTGTTGATTCTGCCTCTCAGTTAATTCCTGCCGATGTTCGCCCTGCCCAGGCGACTGAGTTTATCCCTGCTGAGAAGGGTGCTCCTGCTGATGCTGATAAGGGGAAGCAGCCTGCTACTTCTGGGCAGCCTGAGGTTGCTAGTTAACTTATTCCTAGGACCACTTTGTATCTTTACTTTTTCTATTTGTAATTTTCCTTTTGACTCTTCGATGTATTCTGACTCTCTTAGTTCTAATGAAATGAGAAGGTTTTTCATTCCCTTAGTGTAATGAATGATTTTGTTCTTCATTGCTCTTTTATTTCCTATAGTCGATTAATGTTGATGATTATATACCTGCCACTTCTCAATTGGGAAGAATGCTTGGACCTGATGTAAGCTTTGAAGTTCGTCATACTTTTGTGAGGATTTGCAAATCTCTGCGATTGAGGAACAAGCGCTTTATAGAGCAGACTAAGCTCATCGTTAAGCTGAAGGATAGGCTCCAGGAGATGGAAGAAGTTGGTTCTTTAGTGCAAGAAGAGGTGAATACACTGTGAGCAAAACTCCTAGATGCTTTTGAGATCAACGAGGTTGGGGAAGTTCTTCAGCAAGAGAATGAGGCTTTGAGGAGAGAGGTCTCGCGACTTAAGGAGCATGCATCGAGCATTGCTCCTATAGTATTACGAGGTTCCTCCTCATTGTGAGCTAGAACTGGTCCGGGCGATGTTCCTCCTGTTCTGCAAGGTTTAACTCCTCCAACTATTCCACGAGCTGGCAGCAACACCAGGGGTTCATCTAGGGAAATGGAAGAGCTTCATGGTGATCTTCAGCGAGCATATGTGATTGCTGCGGGGCTCCAGAAGGACGTTACCCGGTTGAGTCATTTGTTGAAGAAGGGACCTCGACGAGTGTGGGCCTATGGTTACAATCAGGGTTGGTTGGATGCTCCAACAAAGCTGGTAGAGTTTGAAGAGCTTGCCTTCATCAGGGTGTGGTTAAGTGCTCTGAGAGAGCTGCAAGTCCCGAGGAACTTGATGCTCTGGTACCGTCATGATATTTCTCCTTACACCCTGATGCCTAACCCCTTATAGAGAGATGATCAATGGATCCCCATCTACGCCATCCCTCGACAGTTATTCGAGTCGGATGTGAATAAAGTTGAGGAGGAGCTAGTTCCTCATCCCGATGATGGTCGAAGAGCCCAAGAGGCTAATTACCTTGCTCAGGGGCCTCATCCTCATGAAGTTTTTTCCAGCAATAACTTTGTATATTTTATATTGAGGTGATGTAATGTGAATGTTTTGGGCAAGCTCACCGACTAAACATGTATTATAATTGTTGTGAATATGATGAATCGATATAAAATTTATGTTTTGGGCGAATTTGCCGACTAAACAAGTTATATTATATTTTTCTCATCTTTGTTCAATAATCTTGAGCCTCTCTTGGCTGACTAGATTTGCATGTTTGCATTATCAAGTAAGTGTCCTTCCAGTCCAGTATGCCAACGAGATACCATTCTGCCCCACTTTACCTTTTAGGCTATGTCATCACACTCCCTTAGGCCTAAGTGTGGCAATTGGCGAGGACAGACCTGGTGTTGGATGTTTTATCCGATCAGGATTTTATTCAACCAAAAACTTTTTGGTGACCAATTTTGACTTGGCCATATTGCCTAAGGATCTCCTGTAGGGCTTCATATATTGCCAGGGGAAATGCTAAGAGAGGTCTTTCGTGTTTCATAACGAAAACCTGAGGAGGGTTATTTCCCTGCTATAATGTAATGATCATTGTGCCTTTCATTTGGAAAGGGTGTGTGAGTTGTAAAGTCTATTCATTGATAGCTCGAAAAATGCAAATTAGTTGACTGATACATCATAGAATGCAACTGTCAAATGACTTTTTATTAATGATAAGGGAATGAACTTCTATTTTCACAATCAAAGATCAAAGGAAGAGTCTAGAAATAGAATTTCTTAAGGTTGGCTGCATTCCACGCTCGGGGTATCTCTCTACCCTCCATCGTTTCCAAGTGATAGGCTCCTTGCAGGTCGTCTCTAGTTATCTTGAATGGTCCTTCCCAGTTTGTCCCTAGCTTGTCGTCTGATGGTTTTACTGCGCTTCCCAGGACTTTCCTTAGGACATAGTCCCCAACTTGGAATGCGCTTGGGTTGACACTTTTGTTATAATGCCTCGTGAGCTGTTTCTTATAGCTCGCTAGTTTTACTAGGGCTAGCTCTCGGCAATCGTCGGCTAGGTCGAGCTCAGCGAGCAATGATGCATCATTATGGCCCTGATCGACAAGGCTAGACCTCATTATTGGTAGGCCTACTTCTAATGGGATGACTGCTTCCATTCCATATGTCAGCGAAAATGGGGTTTCCCCCGTTGCACGTCGTGGAGTGGTTTGGTAGGCCCATAGAATATGTGGTCATTCATTTCCCCATGTGCCTTTGGCTCGCTCTAATCGTTTATTTAATCCGTCGATCACTATCTTGTTGGAAGCCTCGGCTTGGCCATTGCTCTGAGGATAGGCCACCGAGATAAAATGGTGTCTGATTCCATGCTTGTTGCAGAAACTCTGAAAGGAGCCACTCTCGAACTGCGTCCCATTGTCAGTGATGATGGTTCTAGGGACGCCAAAATGGGAGATTATATTTCTCCATATAAACCTTATCATATCTTCATCTCGGATGTTCGCTAGGGGTTTCGCCTCGATCCACTTGGTGAAGTAGTTAGTTGCGACCAACAGATATTTACGATTGCCTGTGGTGGTAGGAAGTGGTCCTACGATGTTCATTCCCCATTGGGCGAATGGCCATGGGCTGGACAGTGATTTTAGGTCGCTAGCAGGTTGGTGGACCATGGGAGCGTGAAGTTGGCATTTTAAGCACTTGCGAACATACACCGCAGAGTCCCTTTGCATATATGGCCACCAATATCCTTCCTTAATTGCTCGAAAATCCAGAGATCTCCCTCCAATATGGCTTTCGTAGATACCCTCGTGAAGCTCATATAGAATTTGCTCGACATTCCTTGGGTGAACGCATTGAAGGTATGGACCGGAAAAGGGTCTCTTATATAGCTTGCCCTCTGGCGATAAGTGAAAGCGAGCAGCTTTGACTCTTATCTGGTGAGCAATCTTCTTGTTGTCTGGGAGCGTGCCATCCTTTAAATAGGTCCTTAAAGGGTCCATACAGCTGGGTGCTGACTGCACTTGGAGCATCTACTCCTCGCCTGGTGGTTTGCTGTTGTGGTTAATGCTCGGATGAGCGAGGAAATCGATGGGGATTGTTCTTCTTAAGTCAAAATCGACTGCTGAACTCAAGGCTGCTAGGGCGTCAGCATGGCTGTTTTGTCCTCTGGGAAACTGCTGGACATTAATCTCTTTGAAGCTTTCCATTAGTCTTTTTACTAAGGCGAGGTACGCTGCTATTCTTTCATCTTTTGCATTGTAGCCTCCACTTATCTAGTTGGAGACTAATTGAGAGTCTTCGAACATCTGTAAATGCTTTACTCCCAAAGTGTGCGCCTTCTGGAGGCCGACTATTAAGGCTTTGTATTCTGCTTCATTATTGGAAGCTGTAAATCCAAGACTGATTCCTTGTTCGAGGATTATATCCTCGGGAGTAATGAGGACAATGCCTACTCCTGCCCCCTTTGAGTTGGAGGCTCCATCAACGAATAATTTCTAGGTTTCCTCCATCGCGTCATTCCCCCTTTGTCTCGCTACTCGAGGTTGGTTGGGAGGTTGCTCGCCTGTGAATTCGACTATGAAATCAGCAAGGACCTACCCCTTGATTGCATTCCTTGGTTAAAATTGGATGTTAAATCGTCTGAGCTCGACTGACCATTTAGACAGTCTGCCCGACAAATCCTCCTTCCTCGGGATTTCTTTAAGGCTATGTGATGTAAGGACGATTATAGTGTGGGCTTCGAAATAGTGCTTTAGATTCCTCGAAGCTACTACTAGTGCAAAGGAGAGCTTTTCCAATGGTAGGTATCTCTTCTCGGTGTCTAGTAGGGTCTTGCTCGAGTAATAAACGGGGTGTTGCATCCCTGCGATTTCGCACACTAATTCGGAACTGACAGTGTGATTGGAAACAGCGAGGTATAAGTATAAAGAATTTGTTTGCTGTGGAATGACGAGCAGAGGTGGGGAGCTAAGGTAAGTCTTGAGCTCATCCAATGCTTGCGAGAAATCTGGGTTCCATTCAACTGTCTTATTTCCGTTTAGAATCTGGAAGAAGGGCTTACACTTCTCGGAGGACTTAGAGATAAAGCGGTTTAAGGCAGCGAGCATACCGGTGAGTTTTTGTATGTCCCGAATTGTTCAAGGAGGTTGTACCCTATTTATTGCATCGATCTGGTCTGGGTTATCCTCGATGCCTCTTTTACTGACCAAGTACCCAAGAAATTTTCCTGACTGGACACCGAAAGAACACTTGCTCGCGTTAAGTTTCATTCGGTACTTCCTGAGGATTTTAAAGGTGCGTGACAGGTCAGAGAGGTGGTCTTCTTTCTTCTTTCTTTTCACGAGCATGTCATCGATGTAGACCTCCATGGTGTCTCCCATCTGGTCCTTGAACATCTTGGTGACCAGCCGCTGGTAGGTTACCCCTGCCTTTTTGAGCCCGAAGGGCATCACCTTGTAGCAGTATAACCCAACTTTGGTGATGAATGCTATTTTGTCTTGGTCTGGGGTATACAAAGGGATCTGATGATACCCTCAGTATGCATCCAAAAAACTCATTCTCTCGTGAGCTGCAGTGGCGTCTACCAGTTGATTAATTTTCGGGAGGGGGAAACTATCTTTAGGGAACGCTCTGTTGAGGTCAGTGAAGTCGATGCAAACTCTCCACTTCCCATTTCTTTTTGGAACTACTACTGGGTTGGATAACCACTTGGGGAATTATACTTCCCATATGGATCCTGCATTCAGCAGTTTTTCAACTTCTTTTTCCACGGCTTTTGCCTTCTCGGGTGCAATTCGTCGTGCCTTCTGCGTGATTGGTTTGAAGGTGGTATCAATGTGAAGTTGATGACAAACCATACTAGAATCAATTTTGGGAAGCTCGTATGGTTCCCATGTGAAGACGTCTATATTTTTCCTTAGCAAGGTCGTCAATTCATTCTTCTCTTATCCTGTAAGAGAAGCTCCAATTAAGAAAATCTAGCTATCGTCGCTATCTATAGCTGCGACTTCCTCTAGGTCCTCGATGACCCGCTCGGAGGGGAGGAGCCTGGTCTCCTCTACTTCGGGTCTTTCATACTTTAATTGCTATTTTGAAGGTATCAAACCTTCTTATTCTTCAATTCTTTCGCTGGACTTGTCGGCCTTCTTTTCTGGTTTTGGGCGGATGGTTGCAATGAAGCATCTTCTTGCCATCGCTTGATCGCCACGGATCTCCATTACTCCTGGCTCGATTGTATACTGGAGCTTATGGTGATAGGTCGAGGAAACTTCCTTCATTGCATGTAGCCATCCTCGGTCGAGGATAGCCTATTATGGCGAGTCAATATCGACCACCAGAAATTCGATCATTTTGGAAACATTTCCTGCCCTTACTGGCAGCATGATCTTTCCCAAGGGCATAGTCATCTTTCCAGCGAAGCCAACTAAAGGGACGGTAGCTTCCTTTAGGTTGGCGCTGGTTAGTTTCAATTTTCTAAACAGGTTAAGATACATCACCTCGGGCGAGCTTCTTTAGTCGACGAGCAATTTGTCGACGTCATAGTTTGCTATTCTTAGAGTAATGATCAAATCATTTTGATGTGGGGTTCTCACTCCCATCAGATCTTCAACTGTAAACATGATATGCTTACTATAGTCAACGTCATCTGCTCGTCGATGCTTTCCAGACTGTGTTTTTACTGGATCAATCTGAAAAGCTTGCATCACTGCTCTATGCTTTTTTACCTCCATGTGAGCTAAATTGCCCTGAATCTGTTTAGCATCGGATTACCCCAGTATTACTGTGAATTCATG
Organism: Sambucus nigra; assembly: GCA_949130495.1. NCBI lineage: Eukaryota > Viridiplantae > Streptophyta > Magnoliopsida > Dipsacales > Adoxaceae > Sambucus > Sambucus nigra. The sequence goes on from OX422220.1 coordinate 95,701,829, forward strand.
GCCGGCATCGTCTTCGAGTACGTTATCAGGCCTTGCTTCTCTATGGGCAGTAAATTTCTTTGCCTTTTTCTCCACGAATTCGTTCAGGTGCCCGGACTGGGCCAGCTCTTCAAGGTGGGACTTAAGAGCTTTGCAATGTTCAGTCTTATGTCCTCCCTCTTTATGAAAAGCGCATCTCAGTGCATTTTTCCTCTTCGAGGGATCTCCTCCCATCTTCCTGGGCCACTTGATGAAGGGCTCGTCTTTGATTTTTGTGAAAATTTTGTAAATTAGTTCTTTGAAGACTGTGTTGACCGCCTGAAATGCTTTCGACACATCATTGTTGCCTCCGCTTTTGGAGCCATTTTTGCCCCCATTCTTTCCTCCTTTCTTCGGGTTCTCAATCTTATCACTGCCCTTGGCAAATAGCTTACTTCGATTGTTTTCCCCTGTGCTGAGGTGGGTCACATCTTCCACCTTGGCATATTTCTCGATGCGGGCCATTAGGTCGTCGATGGTCATGGCCTCTTTCTTCGTCAGGGATTGGTACAGAAGGGAAGAGCTGGGTAGCCTAATTTTGAAAAAGGCCACTGCCACTTGCTCTAAACAGTCTTCAACCTCGTTGAACAACTCCCAGTACCTCTTCACGTAGTCTCGGAGGGTCTCTTGGGGCGTCTTTTTCATTATCAGTAAAGCATCCATCCTTTTGGGATGGGAGCTGCTAGTAATGAATCGGGCCATAAAAATCTTGGCCAGGGATTTGAAACTCCTAATAGATCGGTAAGGGAGCCTTTCGAACCATTTTTTCTCCATGTCATATAGGCTCGAGGGGAAAATTCAGCACATTAGTGCATCTCGATGGTTCTAGAGGGTCATGGCCTGCCGGTACTATCTGACGTGATCAATGGTATCAGTCTTACCGTCATAAATTTTGAACCTTGGAATAGCAAACTTCTTGGGGGCTTCTTCTTGTTCGATTTTCGTTGATAAAGGTGATTTCATCTGAGTTTTGAGAGCTCACCTAGCGAGTTCTCAGGTCGATCTGGTGCCATGATGGAGGGTGTTGGTCCATCTCCCGTCGGACCAGACTTCGTATGTTCTCGTTGCTGCGATCTGGGCTTCTGTGATTGCGAGCTAGTCGCAGTTGCTCGAGCAGGTCGTCCTCTGACTCGTTTCGCTCAGCTCTCTGGGATCTGCGCATGGGGCTCCTTCCTCAGCTATGAGACTTGCTCGCCTGAGGGCTAGGAGTGTGGTACGGACGTTTTCTGGTACTACGATGGATCTCTCTATCCATTTTTTCCAATCTTCTTTTGAGGCGAGCGTTCTCAGCCTCGTGCCTACGAGAAGACTCCCTCTGCTATTGGAGCCTCGCCTCGTATGCATCAATCAGTCTGGATATCTGCATGGATATCATTGGTCCTTGGCTTTCTTCTGAGGCTGGCCTTCCTGGGCGAGCCCTCTGATCTAAACGCCGAACTTCAGACCTAATTCTGCGAGGGGCAGGAGGTTCTTGAATATCTCCTGCCTGGGGAGCATTACTACTGTGACCAGACATTTCGAACTCCTTTTTTGGTGTGGGCTTTCTCAGGGAAGATAAACGTTCCCACAGACGGTGCCAATTGTGGTGACAATTATAATGCAACACAAATAGATAAGAGAAACGCAACCATTAAGCAAGTATAAGGAATGTAAAATGCCGATCACACAACAAAAGATATACGTGGTTCAGCAAAGGTGCCTACGTCCATGGTGGTGCAGTCAGTATCATTTCTATGTACTCCGGAGAGTGATTACAGAGAATACAACGTGTCCTTTGCCCCGGACCTAGGATTTATTATATACATGTTCATTCTAGTAAGTGGGGGTGTGGGACTCCCCCACGTTTCCCATCTCCTCCTAGAACCCCTCTTAATGGGAACATGGGAAGAGACTAAATCATAATCGGTTTAAGGTATAACGGGCCTGGACTTTGGGCCGCTATAATTGGGCTACTCGTCCAGGCCCATCATTCTAACTTCGGGTACCCACAATATATATATTGTCAATTTACAAGCCAACTCTATTTGTAATCTAGGTTATGATTTCTAATATAATAATGTGAAACTGATAATGTATGAAGGTACTATTAAATACAATTATATTATTACATTACTTACAAAATATAATAACGTAAAAAAGTTATATTATAATGTGAGAGTGTCATATTATGAATATTGACTATTAAAGATCACGTATATATAATTATTTAATCTTTGGGTTTTATCCTATCTATCCCCCCCCCCCCTTTCTATCTTGCTTATCCATCTCTCATCACTCCTTCATTTACTCCTCCTCTATGACACATAAAATTTTAGGATTCTACTATTGATTCACAAATGTAATTACGTAGTAGGTGATAAGCATCCAAAAGTGACTATTTTATACCCGAAATAGAAGCATTTTAGTCACTCGTTTTTAATAAAAATGGCCTTATATGCCTTTATCTATATTGCAGGTCATTCGTAGTCGCGATATCAAATAATGCTAGACCAAGTTAATTGTGACAAATTAGCGGCTAAAAGCGTTCAACGAAGAAATCAAATGAGACCGTGAAGTTCGAGTACCCGTTGAGCTTGCCGAGATGAGTTTCGATGCCCCGAGCCTTTTCCCATACCAACCTAAGCCTAAACCGAGCCTAGACCTATTCCCGAACCCTTGTGAGTTTAATTTGTACCCTTTTATTTTATTTTTATTTTTATCTTTTTTAGATATTTATTTGTGTCATTTTTTTTTTTAGTATTTATTTGTGTCAGTGTAAATTTTATTTTGATTTTGATTTTTCGTTTTGATTTTATTTTTTTATAATTAGGATAAGTTTTTATTTAGGAATTTATTTTTTTCGTTTTATTAGATTTTGTTTTTTTAGGACTTTAGTTTTTAGTTTTTGTAGATTTTTTTATTTTTTTTATTTTTTTTTAGAGTCTTTTTAGTTTAATCGAATTTATTGTTTTTATTTTTAGTTTATTTTTAGTTTGCTTTTTTATTTATTTTTTAGTTAGAAATTTTTTTAGTTTTAGTTTTGTTAATTTTATTTTATTTTAAATTATGTATTTTTTTAGGGGTCACAAATTAATACACACACATACTTATACACCCAAACACATTCACCCTCACCCTTTTGTTACACCCCGCCTAATTCTGGCGTCGGCCGCCACCAAAATTATGTCGGCCGTGAGTAAATAAAATATCATTCTTAGCATGACACAGATATGAGACATAAATAAATCAGCCCATAAGATAAACAATGGAGTCAATCTCAAATGATCACAAATAACTAAGCGATAAAAGATCCATCACATGCTAACTCCAAAAATCTAATCTCCAATAATGATTAAATAAAATCTGAATAATCCCAACAGAAATCCTCTAAACAACTTTGGAACTGAATGGCCCAATAAAACTCCAATGAAGTCCCATAATAATTCGACTGAAAAAGAAAGTCTAACTAAACTATTCCATAAAGTAAATGACTCCAGCTGCACCTGCAATGATAACTCTGATAAACTTATGCAGCTTCTCCAAATTAAATCCTGAAAAAGATTAGTCAACGCATGGGTCAGAGCCAAAGCCCCGAGCAAGAATACACACTACTCCCCTCAAATAGGATCCTCGAATCCAGACAGTATCATTATATGCAATAAATATCACAATAGAGTATTTTAAATTAAATGGGATAATTAAATGCGATAACTATAATCTACTAACTACCAGCAAAAATCCCCATTTATAAAGGCACACCAATATAATTTTAAATTCCCAAGTCCCACGACGTTAATTTAATTAAATTAACTAGCTTTTATTATAGTTCTCACTTTTTATTAAAGTGTCACACTTCCCCTTGTCAATCGCCCTCTGACCCGTTTAAACTGTCGGCCTCGACACATGACAAGGTTACCCTTGTCAATCGCCCTCTGACCCGTTTAACTGTCGGCCCCGACACATGACAAGGTTCCACACACGACACGACATAAATTTCCCTCTCGCCCGTTTAAACTGTCGGACCCGACACATTATATCGCCACGAATTTTAATACCCGTTTTTATCTTAGGCATTAATTCTAAATTTCTCAATTTATAATCACCCCACCCTTTTAATCGATGTGAGATCCTCAAAATACCCCTTAGTCCCATACCTAAGGGTCCTCAAGTTATCAATACGTCCTATCCTATGTATAGGAGGATTTTCTAGCATAAATCTTAACTTAGTCTCGTACTTAGACTACCGTAAACACGATAAAGTATTAAAACTCAGCCCACCCCCATGATGATAAAAACGCGATAATCTACCCTCACTAGTCCCATACCTAGAAGGCGTAAATCATCAAAAGGGCTACCCACTAGTCCCATACCTAGAAGGCATCCTAAAATATAGGGAGAGCAAAAATACCCAATAACCCGTCGTCACAATGACATTTAATAATACCAACATGTCACACCAACAAGAATAATTAATCAATGTATAAAACAACGCATGATAGTCCAATTCAATTAAATCTTTAATTTAATTATCACAACGTCAATAATACCCAAATAATCTCATTTAATTATTTTAAATTAAATATACCAAGTTTTCATCATATATACATCAAAAATAAATTTCGTTATCTCTACATGTATTACATGAGCTATACACACCCAAAAGTAATTTATTTTAAAACTAAAGTTTTTCTACATGCAACCTACACCAATGAAACTCAAAATCACTCATGAATCCTACGTACCCAAAGGGTTATGAATATTATTCAGATTAAAAGGTTTTATAAAAACAACCCCATAATTAGTATTCAATTTTTCTAATTAAGTTACAAATTATTTTTAAGAAAACATGTAATTTAGTGTTTAGGCGACACTTAAAACGCATAATACCAAAGAAAAAGAATAGAGTATTCATGCCTGTAAAGATCATGTTGAAAATCTGATTTGAAATCTGGATTCCTCTCGAAAAATTAGCAAAAGAGTGTTCTTGAACGATCTTGATTAAACCCCAATTAAGCCTTCAAAAACTTGTGACAAAAACATGATTTTGTTAAAGGTTGATGATTATGAGTGAGAGGAAAAATATTTGGAAGTGTTCTCTGGTGAAAAACTGGAGAAAAAGTGATTATGAGAAGTCCCCTTACGGATTAACAAGGTTATATATTGATTAGGAGTCCTAATCCTACACTAACTCTAAAAACAACTTACAATGCACGTTTTCTGGGAGGGTCGATCGATCTACCCCAGGGGTCGATTGATCGATCACCCCGAAAAACTGACAGTTGGCCTAAAAAATGCCTATAAGGGAAAATATTATATAATCAATATAAAATCCGTTTTAACTCCGATTTTAATTCCGCTTGAAGTTTTATTCTTCTAAAATCATAACCAACATATTTAGCCAATAAAAATTTTAAAATTCAAAATTTTATTTTTCTCAAAAATTCCAATTAATTAATTAAATAATAAATAAAAACACGGGGTGTTACATACTTCCCCACTAGCAAAGAATTTCGTCCTCGAAATTAGACGAATCATACACATCAACGTATAAATCTCGCAAAAGAAAATAAGGCTTATATATGCCTACCCGTAGAATGCCATAATCGGGCGACCATACACCCAATTCTAGGCGCACCTACCCCACGAGCAACAAAATAATATATATTGCCTATATACATGCACATAACTATGAAAATAACGGCGTACCACATGCTCTCATAAATCCTCCACTCGATCCGATAGTCGAAAGTCATCAAAATGCTAACGTCCTCAAATTAAATCTCAACACCAAAAAAATCGATACATACGATACCTAACATCTGTACTAAAATCTCCAAAATAATTATCGTCTCCAAAATCCATTCGAAGGATCCCCACATCAAGCTTACTAATTCTAAACTCAATGCCTACAACATCCCTAACCTCAAAACTTCACATCTCCAAGAAACACATCTAACACGTATGCTAGACCCTCTACTTTAAGAAGTACGAACCAACAAAGGGAATCAAAGATTGGTAACGCGGAAGCTAAACGGACTCATAACCTACGATACCTAAGACCATTCTCTCATACCATCTATCACACCCCGCCTAATTCTGGCGTCGGCCGCCACCAAAACTAAGTCGGGCATGAACTAAATAAATACCATTCTTAGCATGAGACAGATATGAGACATAAATAAATCAGTCCATAAGATAAACAATGGAGTCAATCTCAAATGATCACAAATAACTAAGCGATAAAAGATCCATCACATGCTAACTCCAAAAATCTAATCTCCAATAATGATTAAATAAAATCTGAATAATCCCAACAGAAATCCTTTAAACAACTTTGGAACCGAATGGCCCAATAAAATTCCAATGAAGTCTCATAATAATTCGACTGAAAAAAAAGTCTAACTAAACTATGCCATTAAGTAAATAACTCCAGCTGCACCTGCACTGATAACTCTGATAAACTTATGCAGCTTCTCCAAATTAAATCCTGAAAAAGATTAGTCAACGCATGGGTCAGAGCCAAAGTCCCAAGCAAGAATACACACTACTCCCCTCAAATAGGATCCTTGAATCCAGAAAGTAGCATTATACGCGATAAATATCACAATAGAGTATTTTAAATTAAATGGGATAATTAAATGCGATAATTATAATCTACTAACTACCCGCAAAAATCCCCATTTATAAAGGCACACCAATATAATTTTAAATTCCCAAGTCCCACGACGTTAATTTAATTAAATTAACCAGCTTTTATTATAGTTCTCACTTTTTATTAAAGTGTCACACTTCCCCTTATCAATCGCCCTCTGGCCCGTTTAAACTATCGGCCCCAACACATGACAAGGTTACCCTTGTCAATCGCCCTCTGACCCGTTTAACTGTCGGCCCCGACACATGACTAGGTTCCACACACGACACGACATAAATTTCCCTCTGGCCCGTTTAAACTGTCGTCCCCGACACATTATGTAGCCACAAATTTTAATACCCGTTTTTATCTTAGGCATTGATGATGCTAAGATTTAGCACCACCGGATAAGTGATAGTGAGCTCAAACAGTAGCAGCCATGGCTGCCATAGAGATGTATAAGTGTATAAGTATGTAGAAGGGGATGAGTATAAGAGGAATTAAGACAATGATGTATAGTGGTTCAGCCAATTTGGCCTACATCCACTGTGAGTGTGTGATCCACTAAGTATGGGCACTAATGGCCTTGGATACAATGCACATAACCCTCCTCTCTCTCTACTGTGTGTACAAGCAGGGTTTTAGCTAGGGCTACAGTTCATGGATCGATACCCTGTAGGGTTGTAGGTGACAAGTATATATAGGTCTTGGGGGGTGTAGTGTACCCCCCAAGTAAGCATGGTGCATGTGACTGATGATCTAACCAATCCCCTGTTGACACCTGTAGATGCCAAATGATGACATAATATTCCCTCACGTGAGGGTGTGATTCGGTTATAACGGTCTGCCACGTGTCATATGAGCCTGACGCGCACTGTTCCACGCGTGTCCCAAACCACGCGCTGTCATGATGTCACCCTCGGCCTATGAGACGAGGCCGAGGGCAAAGTTTCTTCCGGTAGTGAGTCTGGCTTGATTCTGGCCTCGTACTGTCGTACCCTCGTAGGGTCGTCCGGAGCCTGGGGAAGGGTCGGCCCCTCGTAAGGTCTTCTAGAGCCTGGTGGAGGGTCGGCCCCTCGTAGGGTCGTCTGGAGCCTGGTGGAGGGTCGGCCCCTCGTAGGGTCGTCTGGGCCTGGTGGAGGCCAGCTGGGGGCCTGGTGAAGGGTCGGCCCCTCTTAGGGTCGTCTGTTGTGGAGGCAATCCTCATCTAAGCCGAGGATATAAACGGGTATATCAATCACCCCCAGCCCTTAGCCATAGGTGCTGCTGAGATGGCTGAGGGATAGTGTTTTAAATGAGATGCAGGTATGATCAGTTAGATGAGTGACACCTGGGCAGATACTCATTGCTATTTCAGTTTCCAAGGCATGGCGGCTGCGCAGTGTACTTGGGGTCTTGTGCCCTAATTATACCTTTCTTGGTAAATGGGTCCACTCATTACCAAAGTATTTAATAGATTTTCAAACTCTCTCTCTCCAGCTTCTTCTTCTTCGCGCCCAAGTCTATTCTCTCTCTAGAACCAGTCGCCATTTGCAGCCTTCAATCCTTCAGGCCTCGCAGCGCTCTTGTTCTCTCCTCATCAGGTAAACTTTTTCTCCTCGCGCCTTCTTCTGTCTTCATTTCTGTGTATTTTTTAGGGTCGTAGGTCGGCACTTTCTTAGAGTTCCCCCATAGCCTTTTCTGGTGTCTTCTCCGGTTGTTAGTTCTTGAACGTTCTTGACAAAAACTTTTTAGTTCTTTGGTTTAATCCATAAGTCAAACCTGGTCAATCCCCCAAGTGTTTGTAGTTGAATTAGCCAAGTCTAGTGTAATTTCTCCAAGTGTAGGGTCTTCCCTTTAATGCTTAGGAGGCTTTACAACTTAGTGTCTGAATTCCCATCTTTGAGAGAGAAACTATTTACCGAGATCAGACGAATAGAGGAAGAGGAAGAGAGGAGATGAGGGGCCGACCCCAATTGGGTACGACCCATCTTTCCCGTTCCTCTTACCAGCATAAGACCATCTGAACCCTCTGAGTCTTGTGGGTCGTTATCTCGTCCGGACGAGACACCCAAATCAAGTGAAATGGACGAGAGAGCTTCCTCGCCAACTGGTGCTGGAACATCCGGTAGAAGGGACACGTCTGACCTTAGCCCTCCCCGAGAGGCCGAGGGTACGATCCCCTCTGAGGCTGTCCCTGTGACAACCCTATCCCCCAATGCCTTCCAAGTGGATTTTCCCCAGGGTCCTCCTGCAGGTGGTGAGGGGGAAGGAGATGAGGACGAGGACGATGATACAGATGATGAGGTTGACACCTCCCACGCCTCGTCCTTTATCTCCTCCGTTAGGGATAGAGACCTTCTGATATGGAGGCATATTTACGGAGTGCCCTCTGGGGTAACTATGAGGGTTCCCTCTGATACTGAGAGGGTTTTTGACTGTCAAGAGGGAGAGGTTGCAGTTTATGAGCAAATGTTCAAGGTAGGTGTCAGACTTCCCTTCCACCCTGCCATTGTAGATATTCTGTCGGCTCTGGGCGTCTCCCCCTCTCAACTTCCACCCAACTCTTGGAGGACGATTCTGGGTTACATTTCCTTATGGAAAAACGCTTTCACTGATGAGCCCTCGTCCGACGTATTCTTGGCTTGTTACAACATCACCTCTTCATCTAAACAGCCCGAATACTATCATCTAGGGGCAAGAAGGTCTGAGAAGAAACTTCTCCACGTGGCTCAAACTTCCAATCATGATTGGAAAAAGAGATTCTTCTTCCTATCTGGGGCGTGGGAGTGCTCCACCGAGGCGTCCCCTTCTGCCGATGGTCCGAGGATCCCTAACAAATGGTCTAATCCCTCAATGAAAGCTAGGTCAGACCCCGGACTTAGCCTGGAGGAAAGGGATATTATTGAGTATCTGAGGGGACGAGGGAGAGGGGGTGAGATCCCAAAGTTCGAAGATTTGATGACCCCTCGGTACCTCAAAGAAGCTGGTCTGAGGGTCGGCCCTCTGACGGAACTATGTGAGTTATACAGCACGCTTTCCATTCTTTACTTTTTTTGAAGTGTTTCCTGTTTATCTCTGTAATTTTCTGATGCATGGTACCCTTTTCAGGTCGTCCTGTAGGTGTGTCAGATTACCTCTGGGAAATGACTGCTCCAAGCCTACTCGCTGGTTTGTCAAAGAAGAAAGGGAAGGAGCCTCAGCAAGCTCCCAAGAAGACGAGGGCCGATAGCCACAAAAGGAAGGAGCCTGAAGCTCCAGTTGAGCATCGGCCTGACCCTAAGACAAGGGCCAGGGTCGAGGCCTCTGAGGGGGCAACCTCTTCATCGAGCATGGGGGCCTTCTGGTCTCAAAATCTGGCCCATCTGAGGGCCGACCCCTCGTCGCTGATCACAAACTTGAGGGCAGCCAAGGCCTCGATGTTCTCTGCACCGTCGGCCTCTGACTTCGAGTTCTTGGCGAAGATGCCCCCTGCCAAAGTGTACGACTATGGTCTGCACTCCCTTGCTTAGGTATTGGTATTGACCTTTTAATTTTATTCTTACTAACTGTTACCTCGGCCCATCTTGATGTTTGTTCATTTTTTCTTGCAGTCTGTTTGTGCCTTGACCTCAGCCACCAAGTGGATGGCCGAGAATCAACAAAAGTTTCACGAAGCTGAGAGGGCCATTCAACAAGAGGTCGACCTACGGGCAGAGCTAGACACTGCGAGGGCCGAGCTGGAGAGTACAAGGACTGAGCACGCTAGAGTCCTTGATGAGCTGACGAGGCAGCATGATGCCGATCTGTAGGCTAAGGACTTGGCTCTGATCAACCTGGAGGCCCAACATAAAACTGATCTTGAAGAGGCTGTCAGGAAAGCCGGGGCTGATGCTGTTGAGGCTTACAAGGTCTCTGACGAATTCCAAGGCTTCGGCCTTGAAAATCTTGAGAGGGGAATTAGGACGGCCTTTCGGTGGGTCGTCCTAAAGTTTGCCGACACAGTATCGTCCATCCGCCCTTCTCTTGAGGTGGTTCAGTTGGATGATCCCTTGATTGTTGAGGCCCTGTCGCAAGTGGAGTCCCAAGTTCATGTTGAGGGGGTCGGCACGTCTGAGGATCGGCCAGTCATGATTGCTGAAGAGACCCCATTGGTTGATGTTGAGGCTCTGCCTTCTGATATCGCCCCTTAGGGTGGCCGTCTGTGGCCCATACCCTCATTTTTGTATTTTTGTTCTATGTATTGTAAAACACTTGGACGCTTTATATTAATACCATCGTCTCTTCCTTCCACCATTGCTGTCTCCCTTATTTCATTCTTTTATGGTTTGTTCCTTGTTGATGATGCTACTAACCCCTCCCTCGTCTATAATGAGGACCAATGTGGGGTCGTCCCCTCATCTGGCCTCATTATAGCCGAGGGTTCAATGAACCAATTTAATGGTTTTAAATAAAACCTACCCTCGTCTTTCTTGAGAACAGTGGAGGGGTCGTCCCCTCAATTGGTCCTCATTATAGCCGAGGGTTCAAGTAACCAATTTAATGGTTTTTAACAGAGTCTACCCTCTTCTATAATGAGAACAGTGGTGGGGTCGTCCCCTCCACTAGTCCTCATTATACCCGAGGGTTCAAGTAACCAATTTAATGGTTTTTAACAAAGTCTACCCTCGTCTTTCTTGAGAACAGTGGTGGGGTCGTCCCCTCCACTAGTCCTCATTATAGCCGAGGGTTCAAGTAACCAATTTAATGGTTTTTAACAAAGTCTACCCTCGTCTTTCTTGAGAACAGTGGTGGGGTCGTTGTGACAACCCGCAATCCGAGATAAGGGGTGGCCAGCCCGATACTCAAACGTAACAGGAATCATGGATGGATATCATTCTCAGCATCACAAATATAAACTGAGTATACGGGAAAACCACCCAATAAATCAGAAAACGGGTTGCCAAAAAGTGTAAAATTTTAAAAATGCGGTTATGAAAATTTAAACTAACAACCCGGTCTGACGAGCAAGTGGAATTCCAAAAGATAACATATAATATAACTAAAATGAAGGTACACAAATGGACCGAATAAGCTGTCGGTCCACAGCTACATAAGACAACGTACAACAATATAAAAGGTCTTACATAGTACAACCATTAATCAAATACAATTGTTTGGGCCACACGCCCAAGGGACAAGACCCGATCATATCTAGAATAACAAGAATGAAAGCGTCTAATACAACATCCTGTAATAACCCGCAAAGTCTTACAGCTCGTCGAAGGTGCAAGGAACTTGGAAAAGTCAAGTCGGGCGTCCTTGCGGTGGAGCACCTGAGCGGATACAGTAATATATATACAACAAAGAAGTAAACCGGTCAGGGCCGGGTTCTATATGATTTCTAGAAGAATAAAAAGCATGATAGATATGAACAGTTATACATGAATGATGAGGATGATAATATGACATGCTATCTACAATATAAGCAAGAATTGAAAGTAAAGCACTTTAAGTTACAACCCTTCCTTATAAAATGCAATTTCCATTTTTCCTTCAGACATTCCTTATTAGGAATAAAACCATATATTTGGTTAAGTCAAGAAGTTATAATTTCTATTCATTAATTAAAACTTCCCATTTTATCTTTCCATTCCTTATTAGGAATATCATTTACATCAAGTGCTCTTTATGGCACATATATTATTCCCGTGCTCTTCTTGGCACATATGTATGCTCTTTATGGCATTTCATACGCTCTTTGTGGCGTTTATCAACCATCAAGTCCAACTTGATGAAAATATAGTTATATTCATATACATATAACGATATCTAAGACCGCCCGTCCGGGTTTCCCCACTGTGCGCGCCCCTAAATGACCATCATCTTCCAGGGCCTAACATAAGACAACCTGGGCACCTATCGGAACACGTCGGGAAGCGGCCATGAGCCTGCGGGGTAGTCAAGACCACACCCGGAATCTCCTACCCATCGCAGAAATATATACAATAATAAGCGCTCCCATGGCCTAGGACTATATCCACCCTGCATTCATTAGCCAGGGGGCTTCACCTCACGAGCGAACTTCCCTTATGATGTCATTTAGAGAGGTGTGTAACAGTAAATTAACATTTACATTTTATCATCATATTATTTCCAAAAATCCATTTCCATTAACCATGTGATTAGTTCTTCATTGTTAAACCTAACATCATTAAACAACGGGGTTCATTCTAAATTGAACCTATTATCTTTAAACACCTATGGGTTCATTTTATGCGAACCTAATTCCCATCGAATATTATCATTTATTTTACCTCAAATTACAATTCCAAGCTAGGTCTCCAAATGATCATTATGATCCTACAAATCTCCAAAGTTCATATAAATTGATAAGCCCATAAGTCTCCAAGTTGAGCATTTAACTTCCAAACTTCTAAAAGTTTTAAATAAAAGAAGTAATGCCTTAACATTACTTTAAACCTCCCCGAAGTAAACCCCGGATGAACCCATTTCTAGTCCAGGGTAACGTCCAAACTCCATAACTACTCTAGGACTCTAAGTTTACTTCTTTGAAGAAGTTTCCTAGGTCCTAATCCTAAAGAATAAGGAGGAAAAATTAAAAGAAAAAGACCCCCAAACCTGCTGGAACCGAATCGATTCGCCCTAAGGGCCGAATCGATTCGCTCTGAAAGCGAATCGAAAGAGAATCGATTCGCTCTGAAAGCGAATCGGTTCGGACAACAAAATTTAGTTTCTACAAATGCCGAATCGATTCGGTCTTAATCCGAATCGATTCGGACAACAAGACCTGGGATTCTGCATCTATGCGAATCGATTCGCCCAAGGGGCCGAATCGATTCGCCCCTGCGAAAATTCCAAGAATGGCTATGGAGTCTTGAACTCCAAAATTGGTCCAACACCAAAACCAACCCAAACCGAAGTCATTTACTGCAATTTCTACATCCTAAACACATTCTAATATCACCCTCAACATCATTTATCATCCAAATCCATTTCCAAGGGTTAATACCCAAAAATCAAACAAAAACCCTAACATTTCTAAATCATAACAAATTCATAAATATCAAGACTAATTATTCTACTTAAACCATAAATTTGCAAGTAGATTACTTGGCTTGAGGTGGGAAATCAGATTTGAGGAAGATAGAAGCACAATCCAAGCTTGAGTCTCCAAATCTCTCAATTTCTCCCAAGTTCTCTTCCTCTCTCTTTCTCTCTTGTATAAAAATGGAAGAATGGGAATAGGGGTGGGAAAATAAAACGGGGCTTAAGTCCCATAAGCCCACTTAAGTGACTAATACACGATAAAAAATATACGCGACTACACTATTTAAGCCAAAACCAGTCAAAAGTCCCCAAAATGCCAAAATACAATATGGCACTTATTTTGACTGTCTCACACCTACTGGGACTAACTACACTATCCAAATTATCATTTGGGAATTTTTATAACTCATTTACTTCCGGTTTCATAATAAACCAAAATGTCATTTTAAATCCTTATGACATAATAAATTACCACATGAACATTTTATCTACTCACGAGGTAACTACACAACATATTAGTAAATATTGACTTGACATAACAAATTAATATTTACTCAACATCTACCATTTTATAATTAATTTCTACCCAGTGTAAATAAATATAAAATGGGCTATCAGAAGAGAGGGTTATTACATACTCCCCCCCTTAAGAGGGAATTTTGCCCCCAAAATTCGGATACACCTCGCAAGAAGAAGTGCGGATACTATTCCCGCAAGTCATCCTCGCGACCCTATGTCGATTTCTCGACACTAAGCTGACTATATAGAACTCATCCCCCAAGTTACTACCAGCGATCCCAACGTAACTCTACGCTCTAGGATAGCAACCGACTACATCTAATAAGATCCGTCACGTTGCATCTACTTCGAAAGGAAATGTGCCTAAAGGCACCGTTGTGTCCATCGTACTCCCTTGCATGAGAGACAAGGAACAAATTATGAACTTGTCGCAAAATGTTTCAATAAAGCGAGCGAATAGTTTACCGAATCCACCGCGACATTTTTAGAAAAGGTACAACGTCATGCGGTGCAAGTTTTCCTTTTCTCCTCGAAACGCATAACGCCCTTCTCAGGCGATACTCACCACAACATTTGGTCTAATGACCTCAAACTCCAGATGCCTTCTTCTCGCATCGAATGAGTTCTTTCGTCGGTCTCGGTTATACGAGAGACTCATCATCTCGCACTTCTAACCAACAAGCGGGAGATCCAAAAAGCCTACCATACAAGGCTTCTTCTAAAGCGCCGTCCCAATAGTGAATCGACACAAATTCTATATAGGCGAATTCAACGAGTGGAAAGCATTGTTCCCAACTACTCTTAAAGTTAGGCACGCATGTAAGGAGTATATGCCTCAGCATATGGTTTATTCTATTGGTTTGGTCATCTGTGGAAAATGATAAGAAGTGATTAACTATAATTCGATTCCCATGGCTTCTTGGAACCTTGCCAAGAATGAGAAACGAAAGTCTTGATTCAGTACAACAACCTTCCCATGCCCAGCCAATAGTACTAGCGACGTATAACTTGGCACGATTCATCATTACCTTGATGCACCGAAACGTTAGAACCGCGTTATTTCTCCATATCTGCTTAACTTAAGTCCCTTCTGTTCGGGATAAAATTCTCTCAAGGGAACGCACCCCACCCTCAATGTCAAAAGAGCAGAGTTCCGTTTCCTAAATCAACAGCTTATTTCTGGTTTTAACCGCCCTTGTTCCCTCCTGCGACATCTTGCAATGAAATATTGTTCGCACGAAAGACTAAATTCTGCCTAGGATGTAGCATTCTCTCTTCCTATACAGCGATCACCCCCCCCCCCCCCAAGATGGACTTCAACTTAAATAGGGGATAATACTCCTTACAAGTTTAAACTTGTGAGGTGCAGTTACAATAGGTCGATACTCCAGTATTATCACTCCCCATCATGGCAGAGACTTACTAATGGAATCTACCTTCGAGCTTAACCACGTGGCCCGGGGGTACGAGTCAATTCACCCTTTCATTACCTCCGTAACACTCCACTACGTGAGGCCTCATCTCCTTCGGCCTTAACCACCAGCTTTTCGAAATCCTCCCACTTCACATAACATGGAACCAATCCCTTGATACGAGTTTACGCATGACTTAGTCATGGTCAACTCCCAACAACCCTCCTAATCTTACGTCCCATACTAAAAGGCCCTACGTCTAAACAATCCTAAAGTCTATCTACCTATACCCTATCTAAGTCGTATACACCTAATGCTAAGTATATCCCTAGCGTCCAAGACCTTTCTCAACTTCCGACATTTGCTCAGTTTCGTGCGTGGGACGTCTCGCCGAAGCGAAATCCAAACAAGGAACCCTCCCGTTACACTACTACCTCGCGTTGTCAGTCATCGAGGGGTACAGGTCTAAGACACATGTTCGGGACCAAAAGATTCTACAGCTACACACTAACTATTTAACTAACAAAAGAATATTAACAATCCAAAGCTGACCCTTCGTGAAACCCTTGGGTTATATACCCTATAACATATGCATCTCAATAAATAGCCTTCTATATAAAGGCATAACCCGAAGTCTCAATTTGACTTCGTACCTCGGTCTCCCTCACATCGATCAGAGGAGAGAACTATGTGCAGTGCTCCTATGTCGCACTTTAATAGCCATCAATCACCCTTCTACGTGATTCTCGACTAAACTTTCCAATCCCACTTCTGACCATAATTCGTAAAACAAAATAAAATGAGAGGGAAGAATAGCATATCTTCACTCACAACATCGTTAAGTGTTCATGCGGCGGAGTGTCTCGCAAAGCGAAATCCAAACAAGGAACCCCTCTGTCACATGCCTACTTAACTAGTTGATCATGGAGATAGAGCGCAATATACATAAAATAAAAGAAAGGAAAGGTGGTATATCCCCACTCCCAACATCGTTAAGGTTCGCGCGTGGAGCGTCCCGCAAAAGAGGAATCCAAACAAGGAACCCCTCCTATACGCTACCACTCAACTTGTTGGTCGTGGAGATAAGGCATAGCAATTACATACTAATATCACATCATACTCGACCATGTTAAGGACGAGTAAATCGGCCTCAAGCACAATTTAATAAGAGAACTTCCTATGTACATACAAACAAAAGAAAAGAGCGAACCATTACCCATAGAACTCGATACTAATGAAAATACTCTCAGCAGATATTATGAAATCTGTAATCTGAGAAAAGCTCATAAAACAAATGGGCGCGTAACACCCGCATCGAATAACATTTAACTCGCGTATCTCTGAGAAAAACTTACCCTCAATAACGGGCGGTGCCGGCAGGGCTGGAGGAAACATAGCCTCCCGATCATGACAAACACGTCCATACTGTAGTTTCCCCTGCTGCGGAGGAACAACCATAATAGGTACCGGAGGTGGAAACAGAACATACGGTTGTTGCGGAACCCGAGGAAACTGACCCCCAATCATCTGAGGACACTCTCTCTTGATATGACCTGCCTCCCCACATTGGAAGCACCGTCCCTTCATGTCCTCCCGACCTCGACCTCCGATATCCCTAAACTGAGAAATACCTCGGCCCGGATGACCTCTACCTCTAGGGCCACCCCAATCTGCCTGATGGAAAGCACCTTGTTCGTGCCTATTATTGCCCCTCGCAATAAACTTCCCAATCTTCCCTACTTGCCTCATTTCAGTAGCTTTCTTGCTACCCTGCATATATAATCGATGCTCCTGGCAATGGAGTAAGGCTGCATTCATAACCTCACCAAAAGTCTGGAAAGTTGGGTTACCCAGTAAGTGTTTTCGGATTCTCCAGTTTAGACCTCCCATAAACTTCGAGATCTTCCTCTCTTCCGGAGTCACCTCATCTGGTACAAAACTTGCCAACCGGGTGAACTCCTCTTCATACTCCGCTACAGACCTCTCCCCTTGCTCCACATCTTGCAATTTCCTCTTCATCTCCCTCTGAACAGCGGGAGGAAAATACTGAAGATCAAACAAAGCCAAGAACTCAGTGATTGACATGGTGTCTCTTTACTCCGGGGTGGTCATCGTCTCCCACCAGTGTAACGCAGATCCGACAAGCTTAAAGGTGGTAAGGACTTGTTTCTTATCCTCACTGCATTCTATCATTCGAAGGTGGTGTTGCATGTCTTTCTTCCGTTGATTGGCTTTAATAACATCCGCACCTCCCTCGAATTCCGGGGGATTGCCCCTTAGAAAGGACTCCCTAACCCTTTCCCACGGAGTAAGTCCCGTAGGAGCTTGAACACCTGGAGCCCATGGCAATTGTTGGATCACTACGGACATGGCGGCATGAACCGCTCCAGCCACTATGCTTGCTACATCCGCAACATTAACCGTCCCTTGTAGTGGCGGTGGAGGACCTACTTCCTTCTCTACGACCTTAACACGTCTCGCCGGGCGACCTCTCTTAGACGGCATCTGAGATGGAAGAACAATAGTATTAGAATGCTAGTTAAAACAATCTATCTTCCAGAAGATCGCAAACATAAGCAACAAGAAGTCCTAGCATTAGGCCCTACATCAAAGAACGCTACGGTAGAACGAGACAAGTCCACACAGATCCTAGTACTCTAGAACCTGATGCTCTGATACCATCTGTGACAACCCGCAATCCGAGATAAGGGGTGGCCATCCCGATACTCAAACGTAACAGGAATCATGGATGGATATCATTCTCAGCATCACAAATATAAACTGAGTATACGGGAAAACCACCCAATAAATCAGAAAACGGGTTGCCAAAAAGTGTAAAATTTTAAAAATGCGGTTATGAAAATTTAAACTAACAACCCAGTCTGACGAGCAAGTGGAATTCCAAAAGATAAAATATAATATAACTAAAATGAAGGTACACAAATGGACCGAATAATCTGTCGGTCCACAACTACATAAGACAACGTACAACAATATAAAAGGTCTTACATAATACAACCATTAATCAAATACAATTATTTGGGCCACACGCCCGAGGGACAAGACCCGATCATATCTAGAATAACAAGAATGAAAGCGTCTAATACAACATCCTGTAATAACCCACAAAGTCTTACAGCTCGTCGAAGGTGCAAGGAACTTGGAAAAGTCAAGTCGGGCATCCTTGCGGTGGAGCACCTGAGCGGATACAGTAATATATATACAACAAAGAAGTAAACCGGTCAGGGTCGGGTTCTATATGATTTCTAGAAGAATAAAAAGCATGATAGATATGAACAGTTATACATGAATGATGAGGATGATAATATGACATGCTATCTACAATATAAGCAAGAATTGAAAGTAAAGCACTTTAAGTTACAACCCTTCCTTATAAAATGCAATTTCCATTTTTCCTTCAGACATTCCTTATTAGGAATAAAACCATATATTTGGTTAAGTCAAGAAGTTATAATTTCTATTCATTAATTAAAACTTCCCATTTTATCTTTCCATTCCTTATTAGGAATATCATTTACATCAAGTGCTCTTTATGGCACATATATTATTCCCGTGCTCTTCTTGGCACATATTTATGCTCTTTATGGCATTTCATACGCTCTTTGTGGCGTTTATCATCCATCAAGTCCAACTTGATGAAAATATAGTTATATTCATATACATATAACGATATCTAATACCGCCCGTCCGGGTTTCCCCACTGTGCGCGCCCCTAAATGACCATCATCTTCCAGGGCCTAACATAAGACAACCTGGGCACCTATCGGAACACGTCGGGAAGCGGCCATGAGCCTGCGGGGTAGTCAAGACCACACCCGGAATCTCCTACCCATCGCAGAAATATATACAATAATAAGCGCTCCGATGGCCTAGGACTATATCCACCCTGCATTCATTAGCCAGGGGGCTTCACCTCACGAGCGAACTTCCCTTATGATGTCATTTAGAGAGGTGTGTAACAGTAAATTAACATTTACATTTTATCATCATATTATTTCCAAAAATCCATTTCCATTAACCATGTGATTGGTTCTTCATTGTTAAACCTAACATCATTAAACAACGGGGTTCATTCTAAATTGAACCTATTATCTTTAAACACCTATGGGTTCATTTTATGCGAACCTAATTCCCATCGAATATTATCATTTATTTTACCTCAAATTACAATTCCAGGCTAGGTCTCCAAATGATCATTATGATCCTACAAATCTCCAAAGTTCATATAAATTGATAAGCCCATAAGTCTCCAAGTTGAGCATTTAACTTCCAAACTTCTAAAAGTTTTAAATAAAAGAAGTAAT
Organism: Sambucus nigra; assembly: GCA_949130495.1. NCBI lineage: Eukaryota > Viridiplantae > Streptophyta > Magnoliopsida > Dipsacales > Adoxaceae > Sambucus > Sambucus nigra. Next base: position 95,721,721 of record OX422220.1, read on the forward strand.
GCCTTAACATTACTTTAAACCTCCCCGAAGTAAACCCCGGATGAACCCATTTCTAGTCCAGGGTAACGTCCAAACTCCATAACTACTCTAGGACTCTAAGTTTACTTCTTTGAAGAAGTTTCCTAGGTCCTAATCCTAAAGAATAAGGAGGAAAAATTAAAAGAAAAAGACCCCCAAACCTGCTGGAACCGAATCGATTCGCTCTGAAAGCGAATCGGTTCGGACAACAAAATTTAGTTTCTGCAAATGCCGAATCGATTCGGTCTTAATCCGAATCGATTCGGACAACAAGACCTGGGATTCTGCATCTATGCGAATCGATTCGCCCAAGGGGCCGAATCGATTCGCCCCTGCGAAAATGCCAAGAATGGCTATGGAGTCTTGAACTCCAAAATTGGTCCAACACCAAAACCAACCCCAACCGAAGTCATTTACTGCAATTTCTACATCCTAAACACATTCTAATATCACCCTCAACATCATTTATCATCCAAATCCATTTCCAAGGGTTAATACCCAAAAATCCAACAAAAACCCTAACATTTTCAAATCATAACAAATTCATAAATATCAAGACTAATTATTCTACTTAAACCATAAATTTGCAAGTAGATTACTTGCCTTGAGGTGGGAAATCAGATTTGAGGAAGATAGAAGCACAATCCAAGATTGAGTCTCCAAATCTCTCAATTTCTCCCAAGTTCTCTTCCTCTCTCTTTCTCTCTTGTATAAAAATGGAAGAATGGGAATAGGGGTGGGAAAATAAAACGGGGCTTAAGTCCCATAAGCCCACTTAAGTGACTAATACACGATAAAAAATATACACGACTACACTATTTAAGCCAAAACCAGTCAAAAGTCCCCAAAATGCCAAAATACAATATAGCACTTATTTTGACTGTCTCACACCTACCGGGACTAACTACACTATCCAAATTATCATTTGGGAATTTTTATAACTCATTTAATTCCGGTTTCATAATAAACCAAAATGTCATTTTAAATCCTTATGACATAATAAATTACCACATGAACATTTTATCTACTCACGAGGTAACTACACAACATATTAGTAAATATTGACTTGACATAACAAATTAATATTTACTCAACATCTACCATTTTATAATTAATTTCTACCCAGTGTAAATAAATATAAAATGGGCTATCAGAAGAGAGGGTTATTACAGTCGTCCCCTCCACTAGTCCTCATTATAGACGAGGGTTCAAGTAACCAATTTAATGGTTTTTAACAAAGTCTACCCTCGTCTTTCTTGAGAACAGTGGTGGGGTCGTCCCCTCATCTGGCCTCATTATAGCCGAGGGTTCAACTAACCAAATTAATGATTTTTATGTAGTCTACCCTCGTCTTTTTTGAAAACAGTGGAGGGGTCGTCCCCTCCATTGGTCCTCATTATAGCCGAGGGTTCAACTAACCAAATTAATGATTTTTATGAAGTCTACCCTCATCTTTCTTGAGAACGGTGGAGGGGTCGTCCCCTCCATTGGTCCTCATTATAGGCGAGGGTTCAACTAACCAAATTAATGATTTTTATGTAGTCTACCCTTGTCTTTTTTTAGAACAGTGGAGGGGTCGTCCCCTCCACTGGTCCTCATTATAGCCGAGGGTTCACTTACCAAATTAATGGTTTTTTGTAGATGTTTCCATTCATACTGGAACTGACAACTATAGGGTGAGGGGAATCACATTTCTCATTAATTTTCCAAAGTGTCCTGTTGGAGCAACTCCTATTACAACTATGGTCTATCAAGACCTTACAACACTACTGGTAGTATTTCTTCAAATGATCTGCGTTCCAGGGGTTGGAAAAAGGTTCCCCTTCTAGGTTTTCTAGTCTATATGTCCCAGGGACAACTTCATCGATGACCCTGTAGGGGCCGTGCCAATTAGGATGGAGTTTGTTGGGCTTTTGCCAAGTCTTCTTGAGAACCAAGTCTCCTACTGCGATAGGTCTCTGTTTCACCCTCTGATTGTAAAACCTTGCGGTCCTCTGCTGGTAGGAAGCCTGCCTTATCTCAGCATCCTCCCTTCTTTCCTCAATCAAGTCCAGGTCAAGTCTCCTCTCTTTCGTATTTCCCTGTGGGTCGTACATTTGGACCCTATGAGTGAGAAACTCGACTTCGGTGGGGATGACTGCTTCTGATCCATAAGCTAACATGAATGGGGTCTCCCCAGTAGAGGTCCTTACTGTCGTCCTGGTATGCCCACAACACTGCATATAACTCCTCGACCCATCCTCCTTTTGCCTCCTCAAGCCTCTTCTTAATCCCATCTAGGATTGTCATGTTCGTAACTTTGATTTGCCCATTGGCCTAAGGTCGGCCTGGGGTGGAGAAAAATTGTTTGATACTTACCCTCTCACAGTACTTCTGCAGAGAGGCATTCTTGAACTGGGTCCCGTTATCCGAGATGAGGGTGTTGGGTAGACCATATATGCATATCACATTCTTCCAGATGAACTGGAAGGTCTTCTGCTCCGTGATCATGACCATTGGTTCGGCCTCTACCCACTTTGAAAAGTAGTCAATTGCTACGATGAGGAACCGATAGTTATTGACTGCCCTCGGTAAGGGTCCTACCAGGTCAATCCCCCACACTGCAAACGGCCATGGGGATGTAATGGAGGTAAGAGGCTGATGGGGTTGGTGAGGGATGGTAGCAAATCTTTGGCATTTATCACACTTTTTAACATACGCGGCAGCATCTTTCCCCAAGGTCGGCCACCAGTAGCCTTGGGTGATCACCCTCTTTGCCAAGGATCTACCCCCAATGTGGCTTGAGCACGACCCTTCATGCACATCTTGCAAAATAGAAGGGACTTCTGAGGGATGCACACACCTAAGTAAGGGGAGAAGAAACCCCTTTTTGTACAGCGTGTCTCCGATGACAGTGAACTTTGCAGCCCTGTATCTCAGCTTTTTCCTCTCTTGGCTTGCTTCTGGCATCTCTCCCCCTTTAATGTATCTGATCAGAGGATCCATCCATGAAGGTTCTTGAGAAACATTCATGCAAATGCCAAGTGTTCCCTCGACGTCTTCGATAGTTCGTCGAAGCAATATTTCTACCGGGACTGTCCTCCTTATGTCTGTCCTAGTAGCTGAGGCCAACCTTGCAAGGGCGTAAGCACGGCCATTGTCGAGCCTAGGTATCCTCTTGAATTTCACTTCTTTAAAGTTTTTCAGCAATGACCTCACCTTCTCAAGATACCTAGACATCCTCTCGTCTTTGGCCTCATAGGCTCCTAGTATCTGATTCACCACCAGCCTTGAATCACTGTGAACCAAAATTTGGCCGACACTAAGAGATTTGGCCAAGGAAAGGCCCGCTATCAAGGCCTCATACTCAGCCTCATTGTTAGAGGCTTTGAAATTGAACCTCAGGGCGTACTCGATGTCTGTGCCGTCGGGTGCTGATACTATCAATCCAGCTCCGCACCCGCTTTCGCAAGAGGACCCGTCGACGAAGAGACTCCACACAGCATGTTCCTCCGAGAAATTTCCCTCGGTGAGTGACCCTTGTCTAAAAAGGTATCTTCCCTCTTCATTTTCAGCCACCTTTCTTCTAGCGGTGCTTGTCTCAGCCTTATCTGCAGGAGGGTCGGTGAGCCTACCTTGTTGGGTATCTGTCTGGCTTACACCCTCACCCTCGGCCTCGTCACTCTCCCAAGTAAATTCAGCCACGAAATCTGCCAATGCCTGCCCCTTAATGGCTGTCTTAGGCTGATACACAATATCGAACTCCCCCAGCTCTATAGCCCAGGTCATTAGCCTTCCTGATTTTTCAGGCTTGTGTAGGACCTGCCTAAGCGGAGAGTCAGTAAGGATGACCATTAAGTGTGATAAACTCGGTGTCTTGTAATTTTTTAACCTCATCCCTGATGACCTCGTACTTCTCTCTAGAGTAAATCCTCCTCTTCTGCTTTACCGGCTTTACTCCCTCTACCATATTGAGTTTGTGGCATATGATTTCAGGGTCGATCCCTGGCATATCTACATGACTCCACGCGAAGACGCTTCGCCTTCTCCTCAACAGTTTGATGAGGTCTTCCTTGATACTGGGCTTCAGAGACTTGCCAACTTGGACGGTTTTTCCCGGGTCATCCTCATCGAGGATGATGGGTTCTACATCCTCTGCAGCCTCTCCTTTTTTGAGCTCCGTCTCGTCCCTAGGGTCTAGGGTATCAATGTTGTAAGTGGCTGTGGCCCTCTTGTGTGCTTCCCTTTCTTCAGCGGAGTTGTAGTAGCACTCTCTCGCTGTCGTCTGGTCTCCCTGAACCTCCCCCACCCCGCATGGGGTAGGGAATTTAATCATCTGGTGGACCGTAGACGGCACGGCCTCGAACCCTTTGAGGGCCACCCGCCCCAATATGATATTATAGGCTAAAATTACATGCTCATCCATCACAAAGAAACTGACCTTCCTTGTGAGCCATCTCGGCCACTCGTCCCCCATCCTAACGTCAGCCTCATACACTCCAAGGGGGTGAACTTTTTCCCCAATGAATCCAATCAACGGATGATGGTACGGGACGAGTCTAGCACGGCTGAGACCTAAGGCCTTGAAGCATGGCCAAAACATTACATCTGCAGATGATCCCCCATCTACCAGGATCCTCGGCACCTCACACCCATGCACCCTGGTCGTGATGACGAGTGGGTCATCATGGGGGGCTAAGAGGCCTTTGAAGTCCATTCGTGAGAACCCTACTATGTGTGTCCATGTCCACCTTCTTCCTCTTTTCTGGCTTGGCCTCCAGAGATGTCGAGAGGACAGTCTTCGTCACTGCCCTGGCTTCTGCCACGTGGGCCTTCCTATCTGCGACTTCCGACCCTCCTCCTGCCAGAGCCCTAGAGATCATTCCCACCCCGAGCGAGATCATATTAAGCCTCTTGACGGGGCCCTGATCGTCTCTCGGCGGGAGGTCAGGGTCGTCCTCATCATCAGAAGGGTCGTCCCCTCTTTTTTGAGGACCCTCTCTACATGCATCGACTCTCTTCTTTCTGGGGTCGTCCCCTCGGCCCCTCTTGAAGGCGCCTCTGTCGACGTACTTTCTAAGCTTCCCTTCTTTCAGCATCTTCTCAATCTCATCTTTCAGAGCAAAGCATTTGTCTGTCACGTGACCATGGTCTTGATGAAATTCACACCACAGGTTCTTATTTCTCTTGCCAGGTGCTGCCCTTAGCTTCTCAGGCCACTTCAGGGATCCGTCACTCTTTATCTCATTGAGAATTTGCTCACAGCTGACCGTCAGAGGGGTGTAACCAGCGAACTTGTCGTCCGTGGACCTCTTCTTCCCCTCTTTGTTCTTCTTAGGGTACTTACCCCCACCAGTACCTCCCTTCTCGTCTTCATATTTTGCGGCCATCGCCTCTTCGGCGTTCATCACCTTTCCTGCTGTCGACAGCAATTCGGCCATCGTCCTCGGAGGGTCTTCAGCAAGCTTCCATAACAGCTTCCCCTTTTGGAGTCCTCCAATCAGGGTTGTCATAGCTATGCTTTCCTCGTAGTCTTCTACCTCCAGCTTCTCTTTATTATATATGGCTATGTAGTCCCTCAGACTCTCATTCTTCCCCTGCTTGACATAGAGCAGGTGGGTGGTCTTCTTCTGTGGCCTTACTCCAAAGCAAAAGTTGTGGATAAACCGGTCCGCCAACTGCTTAAAGTTTTCAATGGAATTTTTTGGAAGAGACGTGTACCAAACGTGCGCAGCCCCTGTCAGGGTTCCGGAGAAGGCACGACATCTCATCTCATCTGAGATAGAGTATATGTCTGCAGCTGATTGATACATCTCAACATGATGGACCGGGTTGGTGCTCCCATCGTATCTTGGGGTGACCACAGGTGGCTTGAACCTTGATGGCATAGGGAAGTCGACTATCTTTGCCACAAAGGGTGAGCCTATGGTATATCCCTTCTGAAGGGGATCTCGGCTCTTCAATATATCACATATCTTATCCTCTAACCGCTGGATTGAGTCATTCCAGGGCCTCACAGGGTCGGCGTGGCCGATGTTATCCCCAGCCGCCTCTTGAAGGTGGACGGAGGGTTCTGCTGCAGCAGGCATGTGTCGGCTGTTCACTTCCCTTTGGCCGTCATCCCTCCCCTGGGGTCGGCAATCTGCTGCCTCCTACCTGGTCCTCGTAGCACTTCTTGACCTGGACAACTTATCCCGCAGGTCATTTACTGGGCCTAGCCTCTCAAAGGCCGACCCTCTGCTCAAGCGATCAAAAGCAGAGCCTCTCGGGCGATCATCAGGGTTTGGTCTCACGCCCTTTCCTCTACTATCCTGGAGAGGTCGTACAGTGTTGTTGGAGACCTCATACGGTTCCCAGCATTCTATTGGGGTCTCCTCCCCTTCCAGATCGTCATACATGTCTTCAGGGCAAGGGTTTCCTTGCCTCCCCAAGCGTAAACGCCTGGGGTCAGCAACATCCCTACGCCGCTGAGGGGGTGGCAGGTCTTTACGTGGTGCCTGGGGTGGTCCCCTGGCCTCATGCTGTCCTGGGGCTGCTGCCGGAGTAATCATCTCAGGTGAGACCCCTGGTGGTCTCAGTATGTTCTGGCTCAGAGCTGTGAATTGCTCCTGCATCATCCGTTGGCTTGCTGCCAGAGACTTTAGGGCTGCCGCCACATCAGCCATCTCAGACTGAGGCGGCGGCTGACTGGAACTGGGTCTTCCCCCCTCATCCGGTGGGGGAAGTGGTGGTGGCATCTCAGGTGCCATGCGTTTGAGCTAGAACAGCTGAAGTATGGTGAGCTTGGGAACCTTAATGGGTCTCTTTCAATGGTGAAACACCTCCTCTCATGGGGAGTGTTGGTTCACCACCAGAGTGCCCAGTGAGGTCAAGCTGTATAAAGGAAGAGATGTCTTCTCGTTCCCACAGACGGCGCCAAACTCATGATGCTAAGATTTAGCACCACCGGATAAGTGATAGTGAGCTCAAACAGTAGCAGCCATGGCTGCCATAGAGATGTATAAGTGTATAAGTATGTAGAAGGGGATGAGTATAAGAGGAATTAAGACAATGATGTATAGTGGTTCAGCCAATTTGGCCTACATCCACTGTGAGTGTGTGATCCACTAAGTATGGGCACTAATGGCCTTGGATACAATGCACATAACCCTCCTCTCTCTCTACTGTGTGTACAAGCAGGGTTTTAGCTAGGGCTACAGTTCATGGATCGATACCCTGTAGGGTTGTAGGTGACAAGTATATATAGGTCTTGGGGGGTGTAGTGTACCCCCCAAGTAAGCATGGTGCATGTGACTGATGATCTAACCAATCCCCTGTTGACACCTGTAGATGCCAAATGATGACATAATATTCCCTCACGTGAGGGTGTGATTCGGTTATAATGGTCTGCCACGTGTCATATGAGCCTGACGCGCACTGTTCCACGCGTGTCCCAAACCACGCGCTGTCATGATGTCACCCTCGGCCTATGAGACGAGGCCGAGGGCAAAGTTTCTTCCGGTAGTGAGTCTGGCTTGATTCTGGCCTCGTACTGTCGTACCCTCGTAGGGTCGTCCGGAGCCTGGGGAAGGGTCGGCCCCTCGTAGGGTCGTCTAGAGCCTGGTGGAGGGTCGGCCCCTCGTAGGGTCGTCTGGAGCCTGGTGGAGGGTCGGCCCCTTGTAGGGTCGTCTGGGCCTGGTGGAGGCCAGCTGGGGGCCTGGTGAAGGGTCGGCCCCTCTTAGGGTCGTCCGTTGTGGAGGCAATCCTCATCTAAGCCGAGGATATAAACGGGTATATCAGGCATTAATTCTCAATTTCTCAATTTATAATCACACCACCCTTTTAATCGATGTGAGATCCTCAAAATACCCCTTAGTCCCATACCTAAGGGTCCCCAAGTTATCAATACGTCATATCCTATGTATAGGAGGATTTTCTAGCATAAATCTTAACTTAGTCTCGTACTTAGACTACCGTAACGACGATAAAGTATCAAAAATCAGCCCACCCCCATGATGATAAAAACGCGATAATCTACCCTCACTAGTCCCATACCTAAAAGGCGTAAATCATCAAAAGGCCTACCCACTAGTCCCATACCTAGAAGGCATCCTAAAATATAGGGAGAGCAAAAATACCCAACAACCCGTCGTCACAATGACATTTAATAATACCAACAAGTCACAACAACAAGAATAATTAATCAATGTATAAAATAACGCATAATAGTCCAATTCAATTAAATCTTTAATTTAATTATCACAATGTCAATAATACCCAAATAATCTCATTTAATTATTTTAAATTAAATATACCAAGTTTTCATCATATATACATCAAAAACAAATTTCGTTATCTCTACATGTATTACATGCGTTATACGCACCCAAAAGTCATTTATTTTAAAACTAGAGTTTTTCTACATGCAACCTACACCAATAAAACTCAAAATCACTCATGAATCCTACGTACCCAAAGGGTTATGAATATTATTCAGATTAAAAGGTTTTATAAAAACAGCCCCATAATTAGTATTCAATTTTTCTAATTAAGTTACTAATTATTTTTAAGAAAACATGTAATTTAGTGTTTAGGCGATACTTAAAACGCATAATACTATAGGAAAAGAATAAAGTATTCATGCTTGTAAAGATCATGTTGAAAATCTGATTTGAAATCTGGATTCTTCTCGAAAAATTAGCAAAAGAGTGTTCTTGAACGATCTTGATTAAACCACAATTAAGCCTTCAAAAACTTGTGCCAAAACTTGTGACAAAAACATGATTTTGTTGAAGGTTGATGATTATGAGTGAGAGGAAAAATATTTGGAAGTGTTCTCTGGTGAAAAACTGGAGAAAAAGTGATTATGAGAAGTCCCCCTACGGAATAACAAGGTTATATATTGATTAGGAGTCCTAATCCTACACAAACTCTAAAAACAGCTTACAGCACACGTTTTCTGGGAGGGTCGATCGATCTACCCCCAGGGGTCGATTGATCGATCACCCGAAAAACTGACAGTTTGCCTAAAAAATGCCTATAAGGCAAAATATTATAAAATCAATATAAAATCCGTTTTAACTCCGATTTTAATTCCGCTTGAAGTTTTATTCTTCTAAAATCATAACCAACATATTTAGCCAATAAAAATTTTAAAATTCAAAATTTTATTTTTCTCGAAAAATCCAATGAATTAATTAAATAATAAATAAAAACACGGGGTGTTACACCTTTATCCCCTACACCCTCACACACACAACAATACCAATATTCATCTTCTCCACCCATCATCTCTCTCATCTCCCACTATTAACAATACAACCAAACACCTCCATAACCACATAAAACTCAAACCCAAAACATAATTCAAACCATTAATTCCTCCAACCCGAAATCGAAAGCAAGAACCTACTCAAACCCGGCTAATCAACCCCAAACCAGACAGACCAGAACCCATTAACCCAAAACCATGACCAACCCGAGCTCCAATACCCACGACGTGAACCTGTCCCTACCCGCGACCTTATAACCCAATCCCCATCTTCTCCGAACCAGGGGCCGAACCGGAGACCCACTTCGACCCCTCTCACACACACGATCCCGAGTTATCCTAATCAAACTCGACCTAGACCCACCTGTCATTCACACCTTGCTAACCCTCAAAATTTGGGGTTTGTCTTATTCAAAAATCCAAATTCTCATCAAATATTCAACTCAGCCATCGTGGGTATATTATAAAGAAGTAGTAGCTCATTAGAGGGCTCTCAGATAAGACTCTCACATAGGAGACTGCAAAAGATAGAGAGAAACAATGTACATTATGTACAGTATAGGAACATAAAAAAATTCAGACAAATACAAAAAAATTAGTGTAGTCTTGGAATAAAATTTTAGGTTTATTTTTATTTTTATTTGTGTATCAAGTGCTCGATTTATGAAGACATTGCGACACACATGTATGAACGCGCTTCAAGAAATCAATTCGAAAGGAGACTTTTGCGTATTGTATTACTTGTTCTACTCTTTAATTTATTGTTCCATGTTAGTGGTTGTGATTGATTATTTAATTATGCTTGGCTAGTCATCATGTTCAAGGAGTGGGATGCACTGTGTGGGATGTTAAATTAATTAATTAATTTCATTGATTGCTATATTTATAGGTTAATTAATTTAGAATTGTCACAAAATAATTGATTTAACGAGAGTTAGTAAATTAATTTTAAAAATTAATGTTTGATTTTGGAAATTGATCTAGAGATAGATTTTTTCTAAAATTAAATATTGATTCGATATTGAAATTATAGAATTGATATATTTTTATTAAATTGATCCTAATGGGTAATTTTCTTGAATAGTATAATTCTTAATTTTTCATCGTGTGCCATTTTTAAATTAGTTTTCTGAAAAAGATTTTATTAAGTTTATAATTGTAACGAGAGTTAAATTATCGATTTAATACTATCTCAAAATATTTTAAATTAATAAATTGAGAAATTAAAATAATTGATAATGCGGTGTAATCCCATCTCTTGACTTTCTCATATTTATCACACTCGGTTGCACATTATTGATTGGGCATAAAGTCTTCCTAATTTATCCCTTGATATAGTTATTTTTCGCACCTCGAACAACATAATTGAGTTGACTTTATCTCATAATCTTGCTACTGACTGACCCTAATGAGTACACCGAGTTTCTGGTATTTCGTAGTGATTTTACAGGTATTTTATGTCAAGAAACAGAAGAAGGAAACCGGAAGAATCAAGAAAGAAAGAGGGAAAGTCAAAAGGGCAAAAGCGTAATTTCCACCCAGAATTCGAATGAGGTACCTAAAGAGAAGTTGAAGATATCACATTCACGAGCACATAGGAAGAAACGGCACCTCAATCGGAGTCCCAGAACAAAAGTTATGAGCAGTCAAAGTGAAGCAAAAAAGTCAAATAGGCAGACCGGTCCGCTTTGCCAAACTCCAGAAGACCCCGGATCACAAGAAAACCGAAGAAGGAAAAAATAAAAAAAATTGATCCGCCCCAAAATAAAAAGAACCGATCCGCTTCAGAGGCAGACCGGTCCGCCTAAGACCCGGACCGGTCCGGGCATCAAGATTTGCAAATCTTATCTCCTCCTAAAGAGACTCCTAGTGCAGCTGAAACTCCAAAATTGTTGTAGGGTATAAAAACCCATTTTTATTATCATTATAGGAACGGAGATTTTAGGGAGAATAACAGATTTTTCCTCTCTTTTCCAGAAAACCCTAGTTTTAGATACAGTTTGTTCTTTTCATTCCAAGATTAATGCTTTGATCAGATTCCAGTAATTCTAGTTAATAATTTGAATACTTTGGTAACATTAGTAAGTAATTTCATCTTTTCAATTCTATTCTACATCATTCGAGTAGTTTTCATTAGTTTAATCATGTTTTTCTGCAACTCCAATACTGTTTTCATCACTTTCAACATGATAGGCTAGATTTCTCAAGGCCGGGATACATGAACCCAGACTGATGTGTTAATTGCATGTGTATAAAATTATTCCTCTGAATTTAGTGATTAATTATGACCGTATTGCGTAGGAACATAACAATTGTAGGTCTTTATATCTCGTTTCCCTCTGGGCAACCGTGATGATTTAGAATGCAATTCGAGTGTTACTATCGCGATACCGATTTACTCATCCTCAGATTAAGTATGGCACGGGCTTGAACCTCCTATACGTAATGCTTGGGAGTACTAAATTCCGGGTCAAGTTAATCAGTTAAATTTACGATTAGTATTATAACTGCAATACACTAGGGTTGGGGGATTGTATTCCCGTCCTATTTTTCTCATCACTTAGTTCAAAAGTTTCAAATCATCTTTCATTCAGAGTTCAAGCAATTTAGTATAATTTCATCCTTTCATATTCCATTATTGCACATAGATTAGTCATTCCCAAAATCAAATCAAAATTTTCTTTTCCTTTTTAGAGTCAAAGTTAGGATTCCTCCGTCTTTTCCCGTCGTCACAACTTCGTTGTCCATTTTCCCTGAGGATCAATACCCGACTTATTGGGATTATTACTTGAGAGACAGGCTTGCACTTGAGCCTAGAGTGAACGCATTCCTGAGACACATTTTCAGTCGCGTCAATTTTTTGGCGCCGTTGCCAGGGAACTAGATAGACTTAGGATTAGATCGAGTCAATCCAAAGCTTTGACCAAAAATTTCCAAAAAATCCAAGAACATAAAAAAAATTCAAAAAGCACAAAAAGATTCACCATCATCTCTCATAAGCTTTATTGCAAAATTCTTAACTCACTCCCATACCTCATAATAATCCAACCAACATTCACGAAAATCCTATCGTTGAGTATAACCCCGATAGCCCTCACACTCCAAACGCCCCACAGTTCTGGATTCCACCTCCCACACCGTCACACTCAATCTCCAATAACACTCCATTTTCCTTCCTAGGACACACCCCGAGTACACCTCGAGCACACCAAGTGAGAACACCGAGTCGTTAAGCGAGAGCTAGATGTCACAACACAGTAATGCCCCCGTCGGTGAGTAAGAGACCCCATACTGCCCGCGGAGAGAATTCTTATATCCCGAGCGCACTGTCACTCCGGGATGCATTATACTCCCGTATAATGCCGGGCAATTCCATTTCAAAAATGGGATGATCCAGATGCTACCACATTACCATGGTATGGATTCTGAAAAGCCATACCTCCACATTAGGGAATTTGAGGATGTGTGCGATACGCTCAACGATCAAACTTGCACCCAAGAGGTGATCCGCCTCAAACTCTTCCCTTTCTCGCTCAAAGATAAAGCTAAGACCTGGCTATGGTCATTACCTCCAAGCTCGATTCCATCTTAGAACGAGTTGCAATCGAGGTTTCCCAAGAAATTCTTCCCAACACATCGAACAATCTCCATAAAGGCTCAAATTCAAGCGTTCAGACAATCTAAAAATGAGCCATTTTATCGATGTTATGAGCGTTTCAACGAGTTAGTTACTTCATGCCCCCATCATGGATTTGATTCAGCGCAAATCATCTCTTTTATCTATAATGGGCTGAATCTTAACTCCAAGCAACTTGTTGAGACTATGGGAAGTGGTCTGTTTCTCGATTTAGATGCCCACGACGCTGAGCTTCACCTGAGGTACGTCGCCGAGACTACCCAATCTTGGGATACTTCTGATCCTAACGCTCAAAATCAAAATCTCCAAGTGACCACCACTCCATCGGCATCCGGCCTATTTCACGTAGATAAGAATTCTATGACGGACAGTCGATTGGATACCCTTGAGAAAGGATTTCGAGACCTATGCGAGATATATGGAAAAGGACCGGCTGGATCCATACCAAAACCCGTCGAGAAGGTGTGTGCTATTTATGAGGCAAGCCATTCAACTGAGGAATGCCCGACGATACCCGCCTACAAAGTAATGCTTCAGGAGCAAGTTAGTGGTATAGGAGGATTTAAGGGTAATTTCGGTGCACCGCACGGGAATTCATACAACCCTTCGTGGAAAAACCATCTCGGTTTTATCTATGGAAAACAACATGCCGCAATGAATCCTCCTTCACATGTTGCCCCTCGTCCACCACAACACTTTCAACAAGCTCCACACATGCAAAGACATGTGCAAGCACCACCACCTCAAGGAGCTTATATCCCTCCACCGCGAAGAACTCTCGAGGATACCATGAATCAATTCATCGCAAGACAGACCACAACCAATGCCAAATATGATCGTCTGATTGGCGACATAAATGTAAGTCTGTCAAAGATACAATCCTCGCTGAGTGTCGAAGATAAGGGCAAGTTTTCCGCCCAAGGCCAAAGACCTCCCCAAGGTCAAACTAGTGTTAGATCCACCTCCACTGAACATCAGGAGCAATGTCAATCGGTGACCACTCTTCGTAGTGGGAGAGTCGTTGATTTATCACCTCCCCCACACGACACGATAAAAGACAAGGAGATTTCACTCGGCACGAAAGAGGCCGAAGATGTCCCCTTAAATGAGAGTGAAAAAGAAGACGCTAGTGAGCCAGAGGTAGTAGTGAAACCACCCTCCGCGGCACCGTTTCCTCAAAGGTTGATTCCTTCCCACAAAGGAAACCCATGTGAAGACGTGCTAGAAGTGCTAAAGCAAGTAAAGCTGAATTTACCTTTTCTTGATGCCATTAAGCAAATTCCAGCTTATGGAAAAGTCATCAAAGACTTGTTGACGGTGAAGAGAAAGATGAAGGTAAAGAAGAATGTCTTTCTAGCCCAGAACGTGAGATCCATTCTACTAAATGATCCCCCGCCTAAATTCAAAGATCCAAGTGCACCCACCATTTCCTGCATCATTGGAGAAAACAAAATCGAGAAAGACTTACTTGACTTGGGAGCAAGCGTAAATATTCTCCCTTAATCCATCTATAGGAAACTTGACTTGGGCGACCTCAAGCCCACAAAGGTCACTCTCCAATTAGAGGATCGAACGGTGAAGATCCCACGAGGCATAGTCGAGGACGTGATCGTCCAAGTTGACACTTTCTACTTCCCGGTAGATTTTGTCATTTGGGACACGGAGCCCTCCTTCCACTCGAGCAATCATGTTCCCATCATCCTTGGGTGCCCTTTCTTAGCTACGTCTAATGCAATCATGAATACTCGGAATGGGCGAATGCAACTCACCTTTGGGAACATGACCTTGGAAACCAACATCTTCCACATAGCCCAAAATGCAGGGGATGAAGATGATCTTCACGCGGTGAGCTTTATAGATGAGATAGTAGAGGAGTACTTTGAGGATAATTACTGTGGCGACACCTTAGAGTCCTGTTTAGAGGCAAGACACAAGAGTGAGGGGACGTACACCGACTTCGAGAGGGAGGTTGGGGAGTTGAGAGAGTTCCTCGATGAAAGCCCGTCGGACGAGGACGTGAGAGATGTTAGCTTGGTTTCTAGGTTCGAGGAGTTACCTCCGAGGGATACTCGCATGGTTCCCTCCAGCGACAAATTTCCAACCCTTGAATTAAAGAAACTTCCCTCCCTTATCAAATATGCATACCTAGGAGAGGATGATATATTTCCTGTTGTTGTCTCCTCTAGCCTAGACGAAGAGCAGGAGGGTAAATTGTTAAAAATTCTGAGGAAGCACCAAGGTGCTTTTGGTTGCTACATCGTCGATTTGAAGGGGATAAGTCCTTTGATTTTCACTCACAAGATCCATCTTAAAGAGGATGTCAAACCCTCTAGAGAAATGCAAAGAAGACTAAATCCCAACGTGAAAGAAGTTGTGAGAAACGAGATTATCTACCCAATCTTGGATAGCAAGTGGGTGAGTCCCATTCAAGTCGTCCTGAAGAAGTCGAGCATGACAGTGATCGAGAATGCTAAGGGAGATCTGGTTCCCCAACGTACCACCATCGGGTGGCGCGTTTTCATTGATTATAGGAAACTCAATGAGGGAACTAGGAAAGACCATTTCCCCTTACCATTTATTGATCAAATGCTTGAGAGAGTAGCGGGCCACCCTTACTATTGCTTCCTTGATGGTTATTCTAGATATAACCAAATTGAGGTAGATGTACTTGACCAGGAGAAGACGACCTTCACTTGCCCTTTTGGTACATTTGCCTACAAACGTATGCCATTTGGCTTGTGTAATGCACCCGCGACCTTTCAAAGGTCCATGTTGAGCTTATTTAGCGACATGGTCGAGAGAGGACTCGAGGTGTTCATGGACGATTTTAGCGTTTTTGGCACCTCTTTCGATCATTGTTTAGAAAAGATGGAAAAAGTACTCGCCCAGTGTGTGGAAAAGAACATAGTGCTGAATTGGGAAAAATGTCATTTCATGGTCACCGAGGGAATAGTTCTTGGCCACATAATATCATCCAAGGGAATAGAAGTTGATATGGCAAAGATAGATGTCGTAGCTGATCTTCCCCCACCAAAATCTCTTAAGGACGTGCGCTCATTCTTGAGCCATGCGGGGTTTTATCGAAGGTTCATTAAGGACTTTAGCGCCATCGCTAGACCCTTAAGCAACCTACTCATGAAGGACAACCCATTCGAGTGGACGGAATCATGCCAAAGCTCTTTTGAAAAACTGAAAACCATGCTTGTGTCCGCTCCCATCATGCAAGTTCCGGATTGGTCATTACCATTCGAACTTATGTGTGATGCAAGAGATTACACGATCGGGGATGTTTTGGGCCAACGAAAAGATAAGAAAGCTCATATCATCTACTACGCTAGTCGGATCCTTACCGAACCTCAACTCAACTACTCTATCACGGAGAAGGAGTTGCTAGCAGTAGTCTTTGCCCTTGATAAATTTCGATCATATCTCATTGGTTCTCCCATTACTTGCTTCACCGACCACGCGGCTTTGAAATACCTACTTGCAAAGAAAGATGCCAAGCCGCGCCTCATAAGGTGGATCCTACTCCTACAAGAGTTCAATCTCTCCATCAAAGATAAAAAAAGGAGTAGAAAACTTCGTTGTCGACCACTTATCACGGCTTTCGTCCGACGTACCTAGTGATCCTGTATCCATAGACGAATACTTTCCGGATGAGCAATTTTTTTCCACCTTTCATCCGACGTACCTAGATACGTCCGACGTACCTGATTTGCGAATATAGTGAACTACCTTGTCACGGGAGCCGTCCCTCCCGACTAGACACCGTAAGATAAGAAGAGGTTTTTTACTTGGTCGCGCATATTTTTCTATGACGATCCATTCCTTTTTAAATATTACGCCGACAAAATCATTCGACGATGTGTACCGGATGACGAGATCCCGAAAGTCATCCAGTTTTGTCATTCGGAAGCTTGTGGAGGCCACTTTTCGACGAAAAAGACGTCCATTAAAATTCTGTAATGCGGCCTCTATTGGCCCACAATCTTTCGGGATGTAAACGATGCTTGCAAATCTTGCAATAGATGCCAACGGATGGGGGCCATTACCCGACAATACATGATGCCTCTTACCCCTATACTCATTATTGAGATATTCGACTGTTGGGGTATTGACTTCATGGGCCCTTTCCCTCTATCCTTTGTTTTCCTTTACATCCTTGTTGCGGTTGACTACGTTTCCAAATGGGTGGAAGCTATAGCAACCAACAAGAATGACAACAAAGTGGTGATAAAATTCCTGCAGGAACACATACTTTCCCGCTTCGATGCTCCGAAGGCGATAATTAGTGATAATGGCACGCACTTTTGCAACAGGCCATTCGCGAAGCTCATGAGAAATTATGGCGTCGTTCACAAGGTTGGAACGACTTAACACCCGCAAATGAATGGGCAGGCCGAACTAGCGAATCGAGAAATCAAGAACATTCTCGAAAAGACCGTTAATCCTACCCGAAAAGATTGGTCACTTAGATTGAATGATTCGCTATGGGACTATCGTACCGCATACAAGAATCAACTAGGCATGCCACCTTTCCACTTTGTATATGGCAAACCTTTCCATCTTCCCGTTGAGCTCGAACACAAGTTGTATTGGGAAACTAAGCAATTGAATTATGCCATGGACAAGGCCGGTGAAGCCCGCAAGCTTCAATTGAATGAGTTAGAAGAACTACGCAACGATGCGTACGATAATTACAAAATTTCCAAAGAAAGGATCAAACTCGCTCATGATAGCATCATTCGATGAAAAGAGTTTATTCCCGAGCAAAAAGTTCTTCTCTACAACTCTCGGCTTCATCTCTTTCCGGGCAAGTTGTGGTCACGATGGTCTGGCCCGTTCATTGTGAAGAATGTTTTCCCCCATGGAGCTATTGAATTAGACGATTTAAAAGGGGGAAATACATTCAAAGTGAATGGACAACGCCTAAAGCCATATCTAGAGGCGTGTACGGAAGAAGTCGACACCGTCTGGTTGTCGGACCCCGTTTATGGGGTAGAGTGAGCTGTTGCAGCACGTTCGTTTTACCCCCGACGCATATGGGGTGAGAGTCGTGTGTGTTGTGAGAGTCGATAGGACTAGGTTTCATCCAGGAAAAGCATTCGTGTGTTCGGGAGTTTTGAGTCAAAGGGCGTTGACCAGCGAAATCGGGAGGGTTTTAGTCCAGATTGATAGAGAGTATGTTGTGAAAGTGAAAATTTTCGGAGAAGAGAGATCGAAACCAAGTTCGGGAAAAATCCAGCCCAAAAGCCCTGGGGCCGGACCGATCCGCCCCCGGACCGGTTCCTTTAATTTTAAAAAGGACCGGTCCGCTAGGCGAATTTTTGAAAAGTCAAAGACCCGGACCGATCCGCCTTCTGCAGTTCTGAATTTTTCCCTTCCCAAGATTCACCCCCCTTCTTCCCAATCCAATTCATTCCCTCCAATCCGTTTTCCCAACTCCCAAATCCAACCTTTCCCTCCCAAATTCACTCCCCTTTCCCTCCAATCCCTTTTCCTCTAATTCCCACCCCTCCCCTCACCCCTTTCACTATAAATACACCCCAATCCCTCCCTTTCTCTTCCCACCTCCAACACAAATCCTCTCTTCTCCCTCTCTAGCTTTCCTAGCAAAAATCCCTTTTGTTTCAATGGCTCCCCGCATTGCCCCCACCAAATATGACTCCACCGAGATCCAACCCTCCGGTCACGGCGAGTTTCGCTCTCGCCAAGAGGAGCGATGGTGCAATCAATTTTTTGGTTTGGGCCGCAAACTCCATATGGAGCGCGTTGTCCAATGGGAAGGGCTACCCAACTCCGTCACTGCCCTATTCATGGCTCGGGGCCGGTGCCGATTCCTCAACCAACCCTACGAAGCGGTTTAGGCAACCGAAGTCCGCTCCTTCTATGGCACCTTAGTTTGGACGGGCCAATTCGAGGTCCAAGCTTACGTGGATGGGACTGTCATACCATTTTCCATGGCCCATCTCACGGCCAAGTTGGCCAAGTATGACGTCCTGGACGTTCAAGAATTCACATATCCACGTAACGTCCCCTCGATCGATAAGGATATTTTCATGGCCCGCATTGCACCAAATGTGGCTTGGATGGGGTAAACCGTCGCCGTTGGACGCCTTAACGAGAAGGCGTGCCTCACATTTCAGATTATGTGCGCCAAAATTTTACAAATGTCCAACGACTCCGCCATGCGGCCCCGACAAGCCACTTTGACGTATCACCTCTTCGACCCCCACACTTCCATCCATTTGGGCCAAACTTTATACGCGGATATCATTAACGCGTCCTTGGATGAGAAGGGCACCACCCCACTTCCCTATGCCCGTTTGATCACTTCCATCCTTAAGGATACTGCCATAGCGGCGCCGATCGACCATACTCGCATCCCCAGTCCTTTCGGACAAGGGACCCGCACCAAGAGCGCCAAACGGCTAGGTGTCCTACGGGCTAGGCGGGGAGGTGATAGTGACGAAGAGGCTGCCCCGAGTGAGAGAGAGGAAGACCAAGAGGCAGCCGGTGAGGATGTCGAGAAGGGGGATATCCGTCCGAACGAGGAGTCGGCGGACGAGGAAGACGACCCAAATTTTGAGTGGGCGGGAAGCGACCTATCCGATCGAATGTCGGCGCTTGAAACGAACTTCAACACCTTTAAGACCAACTACAAGCGCGACATGAACTTAGTTCTCCGCTTCCAAGCGGACATCTATCGCCGCCAAGGGGATCCTAATAAGCCACTGCCTTCCTACTACCATAACCCCTATGACCCCAACGCGCCCGGTTCCTCCCATCCCCCACCCCGGTGAAGCTTTATATGGTGTTGACAGCTTTTTACTTTTTTTTTCCTGTTCATAGTTGTATGTTTTTCCTTGTACTTGTAACACAGTCTTGTTTGTAATCAGAAAACTGCATTTTTCTCCATTTGTTTGTTTTATTTATCGTACTTATTATTTTGCCTTGTTTAGATTTTAGTCCTTTTTGCTTGAGGACAATGCAAAAGTCTAAGTTAGGGGGGGTCACAAGTGCGTATTTCTAAAACTTCACAAATTTTCAAAAATGCCCAGAAATTTCCAAAAAAAAAATCATAAAATTTTGAAAAATCCAAAAATATTTTTGTTCAAAATAAATAAAAGTTGGAATTCAAATTTTTCAAAAATATCATTAAAAGTCGATTTTTTTTTTTTTTGAAGTCTCAAGTTGTAAAAATTCAACATACACAAGACCGAAATTGACTAAAGATGGAAATTCAGCGAAAATTGACAACTTAACGAATAAATGTGGAGATTAACAAACCCGGTGAGATTCGAGCCTATCACTTTTTGCGAGTTTTTAAATCAATCCGAGTTAATTATTAACTCAAAGTTCTTTCAGTGCCTAAAATGTCGTCGAGGATCTCAATCCTTTCATTTTGATCGGTTATGAAAAATGTGTGTGATATTGCCTTGAAAAATGTGCCATAATTGATCTCTAAACTTAAATCCATCTCGAAACGCATATGGTAACGCAATTGGTATTTTGGACAATGAAGTAGGCCCTCGTTTGTCACCCAAAAATATTGGCCAGAAAAAGATGCGAAAAATTATCCCTTTTGTAACCCAAAATTTGAGCCAAATAGATTTTCCCTTTCGTTTGACAACCCGAAAAACCCAAATAGCCCGGAATTGCGAAAAATGGAAAAATTCAGAATTAAGTTCGGAAAGTGCATAAAAAGGGGCAAGGAAAAAAATAGATATGCTCAACAAAAAATTGCAAGAAAAGAAGTGAAAAATAGAAAAATAGAGAAAAAGAAGAAAAACTGAGCAAAAGCACGGAAAAAAGCACAAATGGACATCATCAATGACTTTTCCAATTCCAATACTTCCTACCATTTTCATTTTACCCTAAATACCTTAAAACCCGAAAAAAAGTCCTAACCAATTCTAAATTGCATAATTGGGTACCGCGTGGAGAGCTAATACACCAAAAGATAATGAAGGAGATTAAATGCACGAAAAAGAGGCAATGCTCCCATTTTTGAAATCGTAATCCATTGATGAGATCCTTTTACTATAAAATTTCCGTCTTTCTACTTGTGTGCGTGACTTTGCGCCCATTACACTTACTCTTTACATCACGCATATCGAGAGAATAGCCACAATCCGAGAAGTTCGTTTGTGAGAGCATTCCGTGAGATTTTGGAATCAAAACGAAATTTCGGATAAGTAACTTAACGATCAATCGGTGGAAATTGGCGGTTATATTTCCGGCTTCGCACACACACACTACGGTTTGAGACTTGTAAATAAGACTTGATGATGACTATTTTCTGGAAAAGTTTGAATTATACAATTTTTAGGTGTTTTGATTTTTCTTTAAGTCGAATTTTGTGGGTATATTCGTTGCAAATCCTCACGAGACACAACTCGTCCTACTAGGGTGACCTAGGGGTTTAAAGGCTTGTTGCATACGCTAAATGCAATCGCTTGCTCGCGAAAAAGGTATTCTATCCCAATAAAATGTTTTCAAGAATTGAGCCGTGCTAGGATTCTTTTACATTGCTCGGGACGCACAAAGTTCTAAGTTAGGGGGGTTTGATTAGGCATAAATTCTTCTTAATTTATCCCTTGATTTAGTTACTTTTAGCACCTCTAACAACGTAATTGAGTTGACTTTATCTCATAATCTTTCTACTGACTGACCCTAATGAGTACACCGAGTTTCTGGTATTTCGTAGTGATTTTACAGGTATTTGATGTCAAGAAACGAAAGAAGGAAACCAAAAGAATCAAGAAAGAAATAAGGAAAGTCAAAAGGGCAAAAGCATAATTTCCACCCGAAATTCGAATGAGGTACCTAAAGAGAAGTTGAAGATCTCACATTCACAAGCACATAGGAAGAAACGGCACCTCAATCGGAGTCCCGAAACAAAAGTTATGAGCAGTCAAAGTCAAGCAAAAAAGTCAAATAGGCAGACCGGTCCGCCCCTACCCCGGACCGGTCCGCTTTGCCAAACTCCAGAAGACCCCGGATCACAAGCAAATCGAAGAAGGAAAAAATAAAAAAAATCGGTCCGCCCCCGGACCGGTCCGCCCCAAAATAAAAAGAACCGATACGCTTCAGAGGCAGACCGGTCCGGGCATCGAGATTTGCAAATCTTATCTCCTCCTAAAGAGACTCCTAGTGCAGCTGAAACTCCGAAATTGTTGTAGGGTATAAAAACCCATTTTTATTATCATTATAGGAACGGAGATTTTAGGGAGAATAATAGATTTTTCCTCTCTTTTCCAGAAAATCCTAGTTTTAGATACAGTTTGTTCTTTTCATTCCAAAATTGATGCTTTGATCAGATTCCAGTAATTACAAGTAATTCCAATTAATACTTTGAATGCTTTGGTAACATTAGTAAGTAATTTCATCTTTTCAATTCTATTCTACATCAATCCAGTAGTTTTCATTAGTTTAATCATGTTTTTCTGCAACTCCAATACTGTTTTCATCACTTTTAACATGATAGGCTAGATTTCTCAAGGTCGGGATACATGAACCCAGCCTGATGTGTTAATTGCATGTGTATAAAATTAGTCCTCTAAATTTAGTGATTAATTACGACCATATTGCGTAGGAACATAACAATTGTAGGTCTTTATATCTCGTTTGCCTATGGGTAACCGTGATGATTTAGAATGAAATTCCAGTGTTACTATCGCAATACCGATTTACTCATCCTCAGATTAAGTATGACGCGAGATTGAACCTCGTATACATAATGTTTGGGAGTACTAAATTTCGGGTCAAGTTAATCACTTAAATTTACGATTAGTATTATAACTGCAATACACTAGGGTTGGGGGATTGTATTCCCGTCCTGTTTTTCTCATCACTTAGTTCAAAAGTTTCAAATCATCTTTCATTCAGAGTTCAAGCAATTTAGTATAATTTCATCCTTTCATATTTCATTATTGCACATAGATTAGTCATTCCCAAAATCAAATCAAAATTTTCTTTTCCTTTTTAGAGTCAAAGTTAGGATTTTTCCGTCTTTTCCCGTCGTCACAACTTTGTTGTCCTTTTTCCCTGAGGATCGATACCCAACTTACTGGGATTATTACTTGAGCGACAAGCTTGCACTTGAGCCTAGAATGAACGCATTTCCGAGACACATTTTCAGTCGCATCAATTATTTTTCCTTATTTACTCATTTCATAATTTAAGCATTTGTTAGTTAATTCTCCATTGAAATTGTTTTAAAAAATATATAAAAAAATATAAAATAAAATAAAATAAATATATATTTTAATAAAAAATTGAAATTGCAAGCATTCACAATAATTGTTTTACCTTGGAAGTTGGACTAATACCCGTACTTACCGCGATACGAGTTGTTTAGCAAGTTTTGTAGGAAATTAAAGGAAATTTTGAGATTGACTTTTGAAGACAACGACCATACGCAAAAAGCCTATTATCAGTAGGTAAACTAATTATATAACATAATGGATAACAAATTAAACACTTAAGGAGTATTTTGACTTTATCACCCATTTCGTTTTGGTAATTAGACTTCCCACTATTTTTTTTTCTTTTAGACGTTGCCACTAAAAGTGAAAGGATAAAATTAGTTAACTCGTCAAAGAGCAATATTTTTCACAATTGTCAAAACTACCCCCATTCTAAATTATTAAAGCCTCAAATAATTTTCTTTATTTACTTCAAACACTTTATTAACTTAATATATTAATTAAAACTATATATTTATTAAAATATTTAAAAAAATAGTTTTTTATTATTTATAAAAAGTAAAAAAAAAAAAAATTTGTTGTTCATGTTTTAAATAAGAAACTATTTTTACTATTTTTTATTTATTTAAAAAAGCTATTTTTAGTTTCCTTTTTTGTCCCTATCTTATGCAATAAAAAAACAAAAATAATTTTTTCCTTATCTTTTTAGGCCCAGTTTTTATCTAAAAGAAAAACTTTTTTTCTACTCTCTTTTGTTTATTCCTATTTATTTTATTAAACTTATCTTTTTCGTCTAGGTTTTTATTTATTAACATAATATTTTTTTGTTTGAGTTTTTATTTATTAAATCACCCTTTCTAATGCTTTTTTTAGTAAATAAAAACGTGGGACCAAAAAAGAACAATAATTTTTTTTATAAGAGATATAAAGTAGGATGAAAAAAGAACAACAATAGTTTTTTGTTTTTAAATTGATTAAAACTAAGACGAAAGTAACAAAAACATAATTTTTTAAAAATAAAAGCTGGGATGAAAAAGAGAACAATAAAAATATTCTTTTGTTATAAAATCAACTAAGACAAAAAGAGAACACAGAAAAAACTTTTTTTATTTTTTCATTAGCTAAAAACTATAATGAATAACATAATTTTAGTTTTTAATAAATAAAAATTGGGATGAAAAAGAGATTAAAAAACGGTATTTAGTTTCTTTTTAACATATTAAAAGATAAAGAAGAACTATTTTTTAATAAAATAAAAATTAGGACGAAAGACACGATTTTTAGTTTTTGAATAAATAAAAATTGAGATAAAACATAAGAACAACACACAATTTTTTGTTTGTTTAAATATATAATGGGATATAAAAAAATTTTTTTTCTTTCAATGGATAAAAACAAGGACAAAAAAGAACAAAATTTTAGTAAATAAAACATGGATGTAAAAGGGAATAGAAAAATATTTTATTTTAAATAAATAAAACTTATTATTTAAAACAAACAAAAAACTACTTTTTCTACCTATTAGAAAACAACTAATTTTTTTTTAAATGTGTAATTTAATTAATATATTAAATTAATAAATTGTCTTAAGTAAACAAATAAAATAATAAGTGCATTGAGTCTTTAATAATATAATATATTGATAGTTTGAAATTTTGGAAAATAATAATTTGACCAGCCAACAATTTTTCTTTTATTTATTATGGTGACATAGTCTAAAAAATAAAATAATAATAAAGTCTAATTATCAAAAGTAAATGAGATGATATATGTCGCATTGGATTCTATTTAATTTTTATTTTCTTGTTGTTTGTCATATTGTGCGGTGATTAAAATGTACGAGGGACATATGTGAGCTTTTTAAGAAAATCAAGAAGTGCATTTGAGATTAGATTATAATTATCGAAATATATAAGATGAATTGTAATTAAAACTTGGCAATTTACAATTAGGTCTCTTGGTAACAATTTTTAAATATTTAAGGATAATTTACTATTATGTTTACTTGTTATGTCACTAACATAAACTTTTACAAAAAGAGAATTAATGGACCTAAATATTTTAAATTTATTAAAACTTTTTTAATATTTAAAATTTAGGGGCTTTCGCATAAAGGTCCTATTATACATTGTTTTACTCATTCCACCATGTTTCCCTCCTACATATACGTCCTACTCCTAATTTTTTGATTTTTTTCATAATTATATCCTTTTAAAACCAATCATCCGTAAGTTACATAAGTGGTTGAACTTTTTTTTTATTACTTTCAAATGATCATAACTTTTGATTGACAAATCTGTTTTTCGCAAAATTACTATTTTTGAAATCTTCTCGTCGAGATCTATCAAACACGGCCAATGAAGCATATAAAATTTCAAAGAAAAAAAATTAAAAATACAGTAAACTTTACTCTATGCACTAGAACATAAAATAGTCTTATATCTATGACATTTTCACAAACAGTGACATTTTTTGTGTTAATATTACACAGACACTAAAATTTACTCGTTAAATAAATTGGTCAAATAATCTATAAAATCTCTCTCTCTCTCTCTCTCTCTCTCTCTCTCTCTCTCACACACACACACACATATATATATATATATATTGAAAAAAAATACACATATTTTTAGTTTAACCCATTTAGTCGCTCAAACACCCATTTATCCAATATACTCTTATTTTTAAAGGTTCGCGCCAGTGGCACCCAATTCCACCCCTACTCACCCCAAACTGAAGATCCGGTGGATCCAAACCCCATTTATCCAATATTTTCTTTTTTTTATAGGTCTACGCCAGCGACAACGCATGCGAGCTCTACCCACAACAAACCAAAAAATGAAATAGTTTTATATCTGTAACATTTTTTCAAATTCTTGTGAAAATATCACATTTTCTTGTGAACACAGTAAACTTTATTGTATGCACCAGAAAATGAAATATTCTATTATCTGTGACATTTTCACAAATAGCACTACACCAAATCCTGCGAATGGTCACGCCCAGTGGGTCACGGACCAAGTACGCGACCAGCTGGTCGCGGACTTGGGCCGTGACCCACTCAATATTTGGCGTGACCAATTTTATTACCACACTAAATTATCCATGCTCTGGAAGTGGTCACGGACTAAATTCCTGACCATAGTGGGTCACGGACTTGGGTCGTGACCAGCTTGACGCCAAAATTCCCTCCAAACTGGTCGCGGATGGGTCACGGACTTGGTCCGTTACCAAAGGCTCGACGAAGCATAAAACACACACATTAAGGGTCACGGCTTAGGGCCGTGACCATTTGTTGGTCTGGGTCACGGCTATAGGTCGTGACCATACATCATTCAAACACCAAGGCTGCTAGAAAAGGGTCACGCATTATGGGTCACGGCCCTAAGCCGTGACCAAATCAAAATCTCCATTGTCCTGCAAGTAAGTAAAGGGTCGCGCGCATGGGTCACGGCTCTTGGCCGTGACCAATTTGAAATCGCCATTGTCCAAGTCAGTAATGGGTCACGGCTCTAGGCCGTGACCAGGTCGAAATCGCCAGCCTCATGGTCATTAATGGGTCGCGCACATCGGGTCACGGCTCTAGGCCGTGACCATAGTCTGGTCTTGAAAAGAAATATTCCCAGCTTCTCATTTATTATGTGCGACTTCGTTTGCTGTTAGGGCTCGTGCGATTTCGAGCTCCTGCGATTTCGGTTGGATTTGCATTTGGATTTCAGTTGGATTTTCATTTGGCTAATCGATTTCAGTTGGTATGTATTGATTCATTTGGATTTCGTGATTTCTATCTAAAGCCCTAATTTTTGTGTATGTATGTGTATATTTATGTTTGTATGTGTGTATGTGTGTGTATGTATAGATTGTATGTGTGTGTATGTATAGATTTATGTCAAAAAAAATATTAGGGTTTAGTAAACCTTAAATATTATGTGTGTGTATGTATAGATTATGTCACTAAACCCTAGATTGTATGTGTGTGTATGTATAGATTATGTCAATAAACCCTAGATTGTATATGTGTGTATTTTTTTCGACAAAATATGCTTGTCTTGTTTTTTTTTTGAGAAAATATAATTAAATGATTTCTTTTGACATACGAGTCGCAAACACGTGTGCACATTACTATAGTGAGATATTGTTGGCTTGGTTGTTGGATACTATGTTGAATTTATTGAATTGATACTAGTGTCGATAAATGTATATGTTATTAAATTTGTTGGGTGTGCTCTTGATTTGCCTATGAAAAAGTATATCACATATCTTGCGATTAATGTGCATTTTTTGTCATACCCAGTGGGTCGCGGACTTGGGCCAACAAATAAATTATGTATAGATTTATGTGTATATGTATGTTTATGTGTGTAATTATGAACAAATTGTTTATGTGTATATGTATGTTTAAACTCTCATAACTTTCAAACCTAAACCTTAATAGCATGACTCGTATACTTTTCTCAGGAAAAATGAGGCACGGTGATAAATACTGCCAACAAGAGTGGAAGAGGTTACAATTAGACCACACACATAACTCTTTTATTAGCGTGCGTCATATAGAGGGTACTCCTATTTATAGGTACGGAAATAAAAAGATCAAACAATTTAACTACCTTGTAAATCAGGGATTTGATATCCAGCAAGATTACTTGTTCGATCGTATTTTATTTTCTCTACCAGAAAACTGGGATGATGTTATACAAAATATATTTCACAGACGTAATCCCGACATAGCCCTGACCTTGGTTACGTTGTTGGAGAAGGCGGAAAAAAAAATCCACCCGTTATGGATACAACTGCGTACAGAGAGCATTGACATAGACTGTGATGTCTCGTGCCACATGCACGTAAAATTGAATCTTGCCAACAAGTTGAGAAATAGGGGATTCCGAGTTCATGTCACTGACATCTACACATCAATCATAGATACCCTTCCTTCTAGTTGGCCACGTGCAAAAATTCATAGGTTCTTAAAAACTAATACCAAATGGATGGAGATCAGACACATTGAACTTATTCTAAAGTCTTACTTTGAAAAGGTATCTATCTATCTGTGGTTACCCAGAATTTAGAACCATGGGCCTGGACGAGTAGCCCAGTCCTGGCGGCCCAAAGTCCAGGCCCTTTATCTTTCATATTGATCCGGTCTCTCCCCACGATCCCATGAAGGGAAGTTATAGGGGAGCACAATCCCATGAAGGGAAGTTATAGGGAAGATGGCTAATATGGAGGAACCCATCATCCCCACTAACTAACATACACATATATAAATTAAACCCTAGGTCCAGGGCAAAGGACAAGTTGTATTCTCTGTACTCATTCTCCAGAATATTGAGAAATAATACTGACTGCACCACCGTGGACGTAGGCACATCTTTGCTAAACCACGTACACCCGTTGTTGTGTGATTGGCGTTTTACTTTCTTTGTTCTTTCTTGGTCATTACTTCTCTTATATTTATTGGTGTTGCACAATAATTGTCTCCACAATTAGCGCCGTCTGTGGGAAGCGTTCATCTTTCCCTGAGAAGAGCCCACGCCAAGAAAAGAATCTAAGATGTCTGGTCACAGCAGCAACGCTCCTGAAGCAGGAGACATTCAAGACCCACCTGCTCCTCGCAGGATTAGGTCTGAAGTCCGACGTTCAGATCGTGGGGCTCGCTTGGAAAGGCCAGCCTCAGAAGAAAGTCAAGGACCAGCAAGGTCCACGTAGATATCCAGATTGATTGATGCATACGAGGCAAGGCTCCACGAACAGAGGGAGTCTTCTCGCAGATACGAGGCTGAGAATGCTCGCTTGAAAAGAAGACTGGAAAGACTGGAGAAGGAACTACGTCCTGATACCAGGAGACACCCCTATCGCACTCCTAGCCCTCAGGCGAGCAAATCTCGCAGCCGAGGAAGGAGCCCTAGGCGGGAATATCAAGGGGTAGAAGGTGGCGACTCAGACGACAACCTCTGCGAACAACTAAGAAGAGCTCACCGCTACCAGAGCCCTGCTCGCAGCGACGAAAACATACGGAACCTGGTCCGCAGAGAAATGGACCAACATCCAGCTCACCGCGGCACCAGGTCAACCATAGAACTCGCCAGGAGAGCCCTCAAGACCCAGATGAAGTCACCCTTTACATGGGAAATTGAAGAGGAAGAGGCTCCCAAGAAGTTTGCCATTCCAAGGTTCAAGATTTACGACGGGAAGACTGACCCCATTGATCATGTCAGGCAGTACCGGAAGGCCATGACCCTCTGGAATCACCGGGAGGCACTGATGTGCCGTATTTTCCCCTCGAGCCTCCATGACGTGGCCCAGAAATGGTTCGAAAAACTCCCTCACCGATCCATCAGAAATTTCAAATCCCTGGCCGAGCTCTTTACGGCCCAGTTCATCACCAGCAGCTCCCATCCCAAAAGGATGGATGCTTTATTAACCATGAAGAAAACGCCTCAAGAAACACTCCGAGACTACGTGAAGAGGTACTGGGAGTTATTCAACGAGATCGAGGACTGCGCGGAAGAGGTGGCAGTGGCTTCCTTCAAAATTGGGCTACCTAGCTCTTCCCTCCTTTACCAGTCCTTGACGAAGAAGGAAGCTACGACCATTGACGACTTGATGGCCCGAATTGAGAAATACGCAAAGGTGGAAGATGTCACCCGCCTTAATGTTGGAGAAAACGGTCGAGCCAAGCTCACTACCAAGGGAAGTGAGAAAGTTGAAAACCAGAAGAAAGGAGGAAAGAGTGGGGGCAAGAATCGCTCCAAAAACGAAGTGAACCCTGACGTAACAAAATCGTTCTAGGCGGTCAACACCGTCTTCAAAGAACCAATTTACAAAATTCTCGCGAAGATCAAGGATGAGCCGTTCATCTAATGGCCCGGGAAAATGGGAGGAGACCCCTCGAAAAGAAACAATGCGTTAAGGTGCGCTTTCCACAAAGAGGGAGGGCATAAGACCGAGCACTGCAAGGCTCTTAAGTCCCACCTCGAGGAGTTGGCCCAGTCCGGACATTTGAATGACTTTGTGGAAAAGAGGGTAGAGAAAGTGGCTGCCCACAGAGAGGCGAAACCCGACAACGTGCTAGATGATGATGTCGGACACGAATTTGCAGTAATCCACGGAGTATCTGACTTCAAGCAAATACAAGGGAACTCAGCTCGAATGGAGGTAAAGAAACTGACAGCGGTAATGCAAGCTTTTCAGATTGATCCAGCAAAATCACAGTCAGGAAAACGTCGGCGAGCAGAGGACATCAACTACAAGAAGCATATTATTTTCACAGATGAAGACCTAGTGGGGGTAAGGACCCCACATCATGATGCCTTGGTCATTACATTCAGGATAGCCAACTTTGACATCGACAGGCTGCTCGTCGATCAAGGAAGCTCATCCGAAGTAATGTACATCGACCTGTTCAGGAAATTGAAGTTGAGCGTCGCCGACCTAAAGGGAGCTACTGTCCCTCTGGTCGGCTTCGCTGGAAAAATGACCATGCCCCTGGGAAAAATAGTACTACCAGTGCGCGCTGGAAATGTTTCCAAGATGATCGAGTTTTTGGTGGTCGACATTGATTCACCGTATCAGGCCATCCTCGGCAGGGGATGGCTTCATGCGATGAAGGAAGTCTCCTCGACCTACCATCAGAAGCTCAAATATGTTACCGAGCGAGGAGTAATGGAAATACGCGGCGACCATGCGATGGCAAGGAAGTGCTTCATAGCGGCCATCCGACCCAAGCCAGAGAAAAAAGCCGATCAACCCAGCGAGAAAGTGGAGGAAGGTGCAATTCCTTCCAAATAGCAATTAAAATATGGAAGGCCTGGAGTGGAAGAGACCAGGCTCCTCCCCTCCGAGCGTGTCGTCGAGGACCTGGTAGAAGTGGCGGCTAGGGAAGGTGACGACAGCAGAGTCTTCCTGATCGGAGCGTCACTCACTGACCAAGAGCAAAAGGAGTTGTCAACCTTACTCAGGAGCAACATAGATGTTTTCTCTTGGGAACCTTATGAGCTGCCAGGAATCGATCCCAATATGGTCTTCCACCAGTTGCACGTCGATCCCACATTCAAGCCGATAACGCAGAAGGCACGGCGAACTGCTCCCGAGAAGGCCAGAGCAATAGAAAAAGAAGTCGAAAAACTGCTGGATGCAGGATCCATACGGGAAGTGCAATTCCCCAAATGGTTATCCAACCCTGTGGTAGTTCCGAAAAGCAACGGAAAGTGGAGAGTTTGCATAGAATTCACTGACCTCAACAAACCCTTCCCCAAGGATAGCTTCCCTCTTCCGAAAATAGACCAACTAGTAGACGCCACTGCAACTCACGAACGAATGAGTTTCCTGGACGCGTACTCAGGATATCACCAGATTCCCTTGTATGCCCCAGATCAGGACAAAACGGCGTTTATCACGATGGTTGGTTTATATTGTTACAAGGTCATGCCTTTTGGGCTCAAAAATGCAGGGGCAACCTATCAGCGGCTAGTTACTAAAATGTTCAAGAATCAAATGGGAGACACAATGGAGGTCTACATCGACGACATGCTCGTCAAGAGCAAGGAGAAGGAGAATCACCTCTCGGACCTGTCAAGTACCTTCGAAATCCTCAGGAAGTACCGAATGAAACTTAATGCGAGCAAGTGTTCCTTCGGTGTCCAGTCAGGGAAGTTTCTTGGGTATTTGGTCAGCAAGCGAGGCATAGAGGCTAATCCGGACCAGATTGATGCAATCAACAGAGTGCAACCTCCTCGCACAATCCGGGATGTACAGAAGCTCACTGGAATGCTCGCTGCTCTAAATCGTTTCATTTCTAAATCCTCCGAGAGTTGCAAGCCTTTCTTCCAACTCTTAAAAGGCAGCAAAATAGTAGAGTGGAGTCCAGATTGCTCGCGAGCATTGGACGAGCTCAAGTCCTACCTAAGCACTCCACCACTGCTTGTCATACCACAGCAAATGGATTCTTTGTACCTCTACCTCTCTATATCCAGTCATACTGTCAGCTCGGCGCTAATGTGTGAAGTTACAGGAATCCAACATCCAGTCTATTACGCGAGCAAAACCTTATTAGATGCCGATCAGCGCTACCTACCATTGGAAAAGCTCGCATTCGCCCTAGTAATAGCCTCGAGAAAACTGAAGCATTACTTCGAAGCTCATACGATCATCGTCCTTACATCACACCCCCTCAAGGCTGTCCTAAGGAAGGCGGATTTGTCAGGCAGACTGTCTAAATGGTCAGTCGAGCTCGGCCGGTTTGACATCCAATTTCAACCAAGGACAGCTATCAAAGGTCAAATCCTTGCTGATTTCATAGCTGAATTCACAGGCGAAGAACCCTCCGACCAGCCTAAGCCAACAAAGCAAAACAACGAAGCTATAGTGGAAAGCTGGAACTATTCGTTGATGGAGCCTCCAACTCAAAGGGGGCAGGGGTAGGAATTGTTCTCATCACTCCAGAAAACACAGTCCTCGAGCAAGGAATCAGGCTGGGATTTGCAGCCTCCAACAACGAAGCAGAATACGAAGCCCTAATAGCAGGTCTCCAAAAAGCGCAAACTCTGGGAGCAAAGCGTTTGCAGGTATTCGGTGATTCGCAACTAGTTTCCAACCAGATAAGTGGAGACTATAACGCGAAGGATGAAAGAATGGCAGCCTACCTCTCCTTGGTGAAAAACTTAATGACGAGCTTTGAAGAGATCAATATCCAGCAGTTTCCCAGGGGGCAAAACAGCCACGCTGATGCGTTAGCAGCCCTGAGCTCGGCGGTTGATTCTAGCCTTAAAAGGGTTATCCCTAGCGATTTCCTCAGTTGCCCAAGCATTTACCCCAACTGCGAGCTGACAAACGCGGAACCAATACTCCAATTGGAATCAGCCCCCAGCTGGATGGATCCCTTGAAGGACTATTTAAAGGACGGAACGCTTCCAGAGGACAAGAGAACTGCCCACCAGATAAGGGTCAAAGCTGCTCGCTTTCACTTATCCACAGGAGGTGACTTGTATAAAAGATCTTTCTCCGGTCCCTACCTTAGATGCGTCCACCCAGGCGATGTCAAGGCAGTGCTTCACGAGCTTCACGAAGGAATCTGTGGAAGTCATGTCGGAGGAAGGTCTCTAGTCTTCCGAGCAGTGAAGGAAGGTTATTGGTGGCCATACATGCAAAAGGACTCCGCAGTATATGTCCGCAAATGCCTGAAATGCCAACTTCACGCTCCTATGGTCCACCAGCCCGCCAGCGAACTAAAATCCCTGACCAGCCCCTGGCCTTTCGTCCAATGGGGAATGGACATCGTGGGACCACTGCCCACCGCTGCCGGCAATCGTAAATATCTGTTGGTTGCAACTGACTACTTTACCAAGTGGATCGAGGCAGAACCACTGGCAAACATCTGAGATG
Organism: Sambucus nigra; assembly: GCA_949130495.1. Classification (NCBI taxonomy): domain Eukaryota; kingdom Viridiplantae; phylum Streptophyta; class Magnoliopsida; order Dipsacales; family Adoxaceae; genus Sambucus; species Sambucus nigra. The sequence continues at coordinate 95,755,196 of OX422220.1, forward strand.
CTGACATGATAAGGTCCGTATGGAGGAATATAATCACTCGATTCGGAATCCCTAGAACCATCACTGACAATGGAACACAGTTCGAGAGTGGCCCTTTTCAGGACTTCTGTAACGAACACGGGATCAGGCACCACTTCAGCTCGGTGGCCTACCCTCAAAGCAACGGACAAGATGAAGCTTCCAACAAAATAGTGATCACTGGATTGAAGAAGCGGTTAGAGCGAGCCAAAGGCGCATGGGCAACCGAGCTACTGCATATCCTATGGGCATACAGAACAACTCCTAGGCGAGCAACAGGAGAAACTCCATTCTTACTAACATATGGTATGGAGGCGATCATCCCACTAGAAGCGGGATTGCCAATAATGAGATCCGACCTTATCGAATAAGGCCAGAACAATGAGGCTTTGCTCACTGAACTCGACCTGGCCGACGAGCGCGGGGAACTTGCCCTAGTGAAACTAGCGAACTATCAGCAACAGCTCACGAAGCACTACAGCAAAAGGGTCAATCCGAGGAGATTCAAAGTTGGGGACTATGTTCTAAGAAAGGTCCTGGGCTACACAGTGTAGCCATCAGACGGTAAACTGGGCCCAAACTGGGAAGGACCTTATGAGATAATTAGAGACGACCTGCAAGGTGCCTATCATTTGGAAACGATGGAGGGCAGGGAGATACCACAAGCATGGAACGCAGCTAATCTCAAGAAATTCTATTTTTAGAAATTCTGTTATTAATTCTTTTATTGTATTCGTTATGTGAAAGGACAGTTCATTTCCCATTTCACTAATGAAAATCTCTCAGTTGATCACTCTCTAATTAGTAACAGTTATATTTTATTACACATCCCTTCCAAATCACAGGCATAATGATCGACAGAGCAGGGGAACACCCCTCCTCAGGTCATCATCATGAAGCGTGACAGACCTCTTAGCATTGCCCCTGGCAATATATGAAGCCCTACAGAGTATTCTTAGGCATCAAACCTACTTTGGTTAAACAAAATCCTGATCGGATGAAGACATCCAATACCAGGTGTGTCCTCGCCAATTGCCCTACTTAGGCCTAAGGGAGTGTGACGACACAACCTAAAAGGTAAAGTGAGGGCACAATGGTATTCTTGCATAATACTGGACTGGGGGGACACTCACATGACAAAATAAAAAGGATTATGAAGCAGCAAAAATATAAAAGGATTGGATGAACACGTTTAGTCGGCAAAATTGCCCAAAACACGAACTTTTCATTAATCTTTTATATTTACAAACAATGATAATACATGTTTAGTCGGCGAAGCTCGCCCAAAGCATTTACATTATCAAAAAAGAAAAAGAGTAACAAAATCTCAAGGAGGTGGAAGCCTCTGAACAAGATAATCAGCAACTTTAGCTCTCCTTCCATCATCAGGAGCGGGGGCTAGCTCTTCCACGACCTCATTTGCGTCCAACTCCAATAGTTTTCGGGGAATAGCATCAATGGGGATCCTTCCATCATCCCTCCTGAATGGACTGGGCATCAAAGTGGAGGAGGACATCTCGTGTCGATACCATAATACCGAGTTCCTCGGGACCTGCAGCTCTCTCAGGGCACTCAACCACCCTCTGATGAAAGAAAGTTCTTCAAACTCTGATAGTCTCGTGGGAGCATCCAGCCAGCCCTGATCGTAGCCATCATACCACACTTGTCGAGGGCCCTTCTTGAATAGATGCCGCAGACGGGTAACAGCCCTTTGGATCCCAACAGCAGTCACATAAGCTCGCCGAACATCGTCACGCAGCTCCTGCATTTCCCTGTCACACTGTTCCTCGGCCTCCCTGTTCCTACCTCTGACACTCCTACCAGCACGCGGATGGGGAGGACGAGACCCAGCTCATGACGAAGAAGAGCCTTGCAGAACTACTGAAACGGTGCTCGGCGAGTGCTCCTTAAGCTTCAAGACCTCCCGCCTTAGGTCTTCATTCTCCTGCTGCAGGAACTCCCCAACTTGGTTAATCTCGGTGGCCTCCAGTAACCTTGCTCTCAGTGCACTAACTTCTTCTTGTACTAAGGCACCGATTTCTTCCATTTACTGGAGCCTATCCTTTCGCTTGGCCACTAGCTCGGACTGCTCCTTATATTTCTGATTCCTAGACCTAAGTGACTTGCAAAGTCTAACAAAGGCCTGGCGAACTGAAGGGCTTGCATCAGGACCAAGAGTCCTACCCAGTTGGGAAGTAGCAGGAATATAGTCATCAACATCAACCAACTACAGGTAAAAGAAAGATAGAAGAGAGAAAGAGATCAGCGTAAACAAAAGGAGAATCTTCTCATTTCATTAATAAAGACCAAGTACATCGAGCAGAAAAAACTTGGGAGATTACAAGCAAAAAGTACAAAGTAAATCCTAAGAACAGATTAACTGGCAACCTCAGGCTGCCCAGCGGTGTCTGGCTGCTTCCCCTTATTAGCTGCAGCAGAGGTATTTCCCTCAGCAGGAATGCTTTCAGTCGCCTGAACAGGGCGAACACCAGCAGGAACTGTATCCGAGGGAAGATCAGTACCCTCGATGGTTGGAGCAGGAGCTTCTTCGTCCACAGTTGGCTTGGGACCCGGGTCGTGCTCATCAAACAGGGAAGACTCAGCATCCACATCAGCAGCTAGAAGAGCTTTGTTCCAGCCCTTCTTGAAGTTCAGATGGCTGATGTAGCCAATCTGAACCTCAGCATCATCATAAGCAGTAACCCACCCACAGTTGTATGAGTCCTCCTTAATGGTGGTTGCCTGGGCTTTTTCCGCCTCCAGCTGCTCGGCCAGAACCCTGTTCTTCTCTGCGAGGTCTAGCTTGCTCGAGCACACTAGGTCATAAGCCTTCCTCAGCTCGCCCAGCTCCTTAACAGCGTTATCCCTCTCGCGGGTAGAGTTGACGAGGGCCAGATCAGACGAAACTCGAGCTGCATCAGCAGCCTTCAGATCAGCCTCCAGCTGAGAACCCCTGGCTTCCAGAGCAGAATTTTGCTGCTCCAACTCACCGTTCCTCTTCACCAGCTCGTCGCGAGAACGATAGAGCACAGCGAAGTCGGTCACAAACTGCAAAGAATAAAGAAGAAATCAGGAAGAGGAAACAATCAAGACTTGTTAAAAAATTGAGAATTGGAAGGGAATTTTACCAAGGCCAGCCTCTGGCTAGCTTACAAGGCCAGCTGATCGGACCCGAGCGCCCTCTGGTGATCCGCAGGAAGAACTGCTCTCTCAAGCAGCGCAGGAGCTAGCTGAGGAGAAATGGCCACCGAAGCCCCCTCGGGCAAGGCAGATACGGGGACCAAAGTTTGACCTGCCTTGGTCCTTGATTCCAATTTCCTCCTCTCCTCCTGCTTCTCTATTTCCCTTCTCTTTCTCTCCTCTACTCTATTCTTCTCCTCCACGTTTTTTCTCTCCTCCTCCTTTTTCCTCTCCCTCTCTTTCGCCTTCTCCTCCTCTCTCATCTTCCTCCCTTGCTCCTGAGAGGAAGGTCGAGAACCTGTAGCCACAACCCCAAATGCAGTCTTCTGTTTCTTTGACCTTTGTGCAAGGAACACATGGTCATCATCATCATCATCATCATCTCTGATCAGGTTCTTCCTTGTAGGCATATCTTCACCAGAACTGCTGGAAGTACTCGACGATCCTCGAGCCTTAGAAGCCTCTTCAGAATCAGAAGAGATGCTACTATCAGAGCTCCCTTCACCCAGAGTACCTGCAGGCTCACTTTCAGAGCTGCTTTCTTCTTCGTCCAACGGTATCGGCTCAGCAGTAGTCTCTCCTAAAGAATCAAACTCTGGTACACTGTCCACAGGCTGAGCTATGAAGCTAGAGCCCACGTTCTTATACTCTAACAAGAAAGCGGCAGATCTGGGATGCTCGCCGTCACCCAAAGGCTCTCTGATGTTCCAAGCTTTAACCAACTCAGAAATTCGGACCTCGCTAAGGGCAGGCTCCAAGTTCCGTGACCTCGCTGTAAAAGAAAATGCAGAAAGGAGTTAGAAAAGTCATAAATCAGCAGAGATTGAAACAATAGTATGATATCTACCTATATATTCTTCCCCAGAAAAGGTAACAGTGAACCTCTCAGACCTCGACCCTTCAGATTGGGGAGAGAACTGCCAATTCCTAATAAGAAAACCTTCCTACCAGTAGTCCTTATGGGAATCAGGTAGATTTACTACCAACACCCTATCAGGGCTCCTAGCTTTGAGGTACAGGACACCTGAACTAGTTCAAGAGAAGGAGTAACAAAAGCAGACCTCGACAAGCCCTAACCTTGTGCCATACAATTGATTTATCCTATGCACGCCGTTCACTATTTTCCATACATTGGGCGAACATTGTGCGGGTACAATACTAAAATAGCTAAAAAAAATGCAAAAATAGATCATTAGGGGGAAAAGTAAGTCCCCCCTGGGAAAGCAACAAAGCATGAATCCAGTGGGCATCCTCTATATCCCTAACGTTCCTAGGAGGCGAGGCACAGTACTCAATCTCTACCCACTCAGGAATGTTGTAGAACTTTCTAAACTCGGAGATCGATCTATTTCCAATCTTCACCATTGAAAAGCACAAAGAAAAGCTACAAACCAAAGAGAAAATGCAAAGAAAGGGCACGAAAAACTTACAAGACAGAAGATCGATTCGAGTGCTGAAGAAGCACGAGCTCAAGATGACTAAAAAAGCAATGAAAATGGGGATTGAGAGCAAAGGGAATGATGCGCTAGAATTCTCAGAAGATGGAAGAGTGCTGGAAAGTCTGAAACGACGGAAAAGATGTGGTTATCCCAACGAGCCTTCAAATTCTAATTATAGTGCACAGTAAGCGAAGCGACTGTCGCCAAAATCAACTCCACAGCTCCCGAGGAATTGCAACATGGCCATTATGGCTAATCATTTAAATCTGTTGGGCCTGTATACACGGCACAACAAATTTAGGGGCAATTGTGGGTACCCAGAATTTAGAACCATGGGCCTGGACGAGTAGCCCAGTCCTGGCGGCCCAAAGTCTAGGCCCTTTATCTTTCATATTGATCCGGTCTCTCCCCACGATCCCATGAAGGGAAGTTATAGGGGAGCACAATCCCATGAAGGGAAGTGATAGGGAAGTTATAGGGGAGATGGCTAATATAGAGGAACCCATCATCCCCACTAACTAACATACACATATATAAATTAAACCCTAGGTCCGGGGCAAAGGACAAGTTGTATTCTCTGTACTCATTCTCCAGAATATTGAGAAATAATACTGACTGCACTACCGTGGACGTAGGCACATCTTTGCTGAACCACGTACACCCGTTGTTGTGTGATTGGCGTTTTACTTTCTTTATTCTTTCTTGGTCATTACTTCTCTTATATTTATTTGTGTTGCACAATATTTTTCACCACACTATCTATCTATATAAAACTAATTAAGCTTGATTAATTAGTTATAATTTCATATTACTATAATTATTTAGTCACTTATATTTTTTAATTCTTGTACATAATGTCGAGAGGAAACAACCCAAGGGTACTAAGTGCCGATGTGACACCACAACGAGGTTCACCATCTCGTGCAGAACCCGAATTCTCAACACCAATGGCTGAGCAATTCACAACTCCACCAATGGTTCACTCCTCACCAAGTCCAACTCCAAGTGCTCCTACTCCCCAATCCATCACTCCCGTTGCTTTAACGCCCCCATCCAACACTCATAATGCCACCCGCTCAAATGAAAAGAAGCCTATTGGCTTCTCCCTTCTCGGGAATAACCCGACGGGTGATAGGAATGGCATGCTGAACTTTAAAGCCCGGTGTTTGTCGCTGGGAAAAATGAACGTGGGAGTCGGTGGACCAGACAATTGGAACCTTGTTGATCAAGCGGTCAAAGATGACATACATGACCAACTTTGCAAGCATTTCTCATTTCCTGACCGTTCCAAGAATAAGGTTCTATCTCGGGTTGCTGAAGGATTGAGGACATACAGGAGAAACCTTCGGAAGAAACATTTCCCGAACGAGGCAGGGAGCTCAGATATTTTGGCTTTGAAAGAGAAAGTGCCTCCAAATGTTGAAATGTCGGTGGATTGGTGGAATAAGTTTTTGGAGAATGAGGCGAAGGAAAAAAAGTTGGTCCAGAGGGAGCAAAACAAAAAAAATAGGGCACAAAAAACTGATATCCATAGGCTGGGATCCAAATCATATGAGGATTTGAAGAATGAATGGGAGAGTAGGACAAAAGATGGTCCAGATGCCGGTAAAAACTCAAATCGGTCCAACTTATTCCTTCATGCTCGACGGGACAAAGATAATAAATTCCCGCTGCACTTGGGTAAGACACTGGAATCAATAGAGGCCATCAGCAGTCAATCAGATTCGAGCCCTACTGATGACTTTGACCTTGAAAATGATGCCCTGACTAAGACCTTTGGAAAGGACAAAAGGGGGAGGACGAGAGGTGTTGGCTCACATATGCCAAAAACAAAACTTCAACACATTGCACCTCTTGTGGACGAGCTTTCTTCGGTCAAGAATTGTATCTCATCCCAAAAGGAGCAAAAGACCGATGGGGATGTCCATGAGATTAAAAATTCCCTGGGATTATTGACAAATCAAATTGGGAAACTTGTGAATCTTTGGTAAAGTTATAAGCCCCCAATGCCTCCTCAAGGTTACCCTTACCCTACTCCTACTCAAGGTTTCACACATCCTTCCCCTCCAACATTCCCCTCTCAAATGCCTCATCCTCCAACATTCCCCTCCCCTGCACCTCCGCTAATCACGGGGCTCGGATCATCGTCAACAACTCACAGTGACTATGGCAAAGAGTACTATATTAAGGACATGAGCAATTCGAGGTTTGTTGGCGTGTGCATACTCATCTCCAGGGTTCCTGGAACTCTAGTACATCACCGACCTTTGGAGAAGGGTGAGGCTAAAATAATGGTCGATGAAATATACAACGGCTGCGGAGATGTACCTGTGTACGTTAATAGCGGGGATGGGATGGAATTGAGGAATTATGCAAAATCTTTTATTACTTGGCCGCTTTATCTGTTGGCCAAGATTTAATAATATTTTCTTTCGTTTCAGTTGTAATAATTTTTTTTTGTTTTAGTTGTAAGAATATTGGTTTTGCTTCAGTTGGAATGATATTTTTTTTGTTTCAGTTATAAGAATATTGGTTTTGTTTCGTTTGGAATGATATTTTTTTTATTTCAGTCGTAAGAATATTCTTTTTGTTTCAGTTGTAATAATATTTTTTAACCTATTACCACAAGACTGAAATTTGAAGATTATTACATGGATTTCCCACAATACAAAGAGTGGATGGGAGAGACTAACCGGATATCAATTAATCATGTAAAGGGCGTTTATGAATTTATTAAATACGCTTCCAAAAATCTTAAAAGTGAGAAGATTCCGTGTCCGTGCACTCATTGTATTAACGGAAAATATAAGTCATTAGAAGTTGTTGAGTTGCATTTACTAAAGTGGGGAATCTGTCAAGACTATATAATATGGACATACCATGGTGAAAAGGTTGTACCTTATGTTCCAGAAGAATTATCGGGAGCCGGCCGTGTAACGGAACCTCAAGGAGTAGAAGTGGTACATGATTCACCAACACATCGTCCATTGATCGACTTAATTGATGATGCTTACGGACTCCACAACCAATAAAACCACCAACCTATGGATACAAATAATGCGCATTATGACCAAGTAAATGAACAAATTGATGCTGAACTACTAGGAGATCGGGAATACATACGGTTGAAAGCCGATGCGGCTAGACCGTTGTATAAAGATTGCGATGAAGATCACTCAGTATTATATGCAATGATTGGTTTGCATAATTTGAAGAGTCAATTTGGTTTGTCTGGAAACAGCGTAACCGGAATTCTTAAGTGGGTTAAAGAAATTCTCCCAAAAGAGAACATGTTACCAGACAATTATCCTACTATGAAGAAGAGTTTGAAGGGTTTAGGTTTGAAATAAAAATCTATTCATGCTTGCAAGTATGATTGCATATTGTACCGGAATGAGCACGAAGAGAAGAATGAATGTCCTGTATGCAGTGAGCTTAGATATATGGTTTGTGAGAATGGAAATGGCAAACATGCAAAAAATTGCAAGTGCTCGCAAGTCCCACAAAAGGTTTTGAAGTATTTTCCACTTGGGCCACGGTTAAAACGTTTTTTTACTGTACCGTGGATAGGGGAGGCCATGACATGGCATGCTCGATGCGAGGTGGGTGGGAATTTGATGCGTCATCCGGTTGATTCACTCATTTGGCAAATTTCAAATGCACAACACCATGAATTTACAAAGGAAACGCGCAACATTCGTCTTGCAATCTCAACCGATGGGTTTAACCCTTTCGATAATTTAAGTACTAGTCAGAGTTATTGGCCAGTTCTTATGGCGCCTTTAAGTCTTCCTCCGACATTATGCATGAGAAAGGAGTTCATATTGTTATCTCTGTTGATATCCGGGCCGAAGGCTCCTAGTGATGATATTGATATATTCTTAGCACCATTAATCGAAGAACTTAAAGAGTTGTGGGATAAAGGCGTGGCGGCGTTCGATTCTCATAAGGGTGAAGAGCTCACACTTAAAGCAATGGTTACGTGGGCAATCCACGATCTTCCTGGTTACGGGACCTTGTCCGGTTGTAATGTTCATGGTTATTATGGATGTCCCATATGTGGGGAGGAAACTGAAGCCTGTTGGTTAAAACATAGTGGTAAGTTGAGTTACACGGGTCATCGTAGATTTCTGTCGACCAGTCACCCTTTTAGGAACGACAAGTCTAACTTTTTGCCTGTCGGTCACGAGCAAAGAACGACACCTATTCGACTTTCTGGTCAGCAAATTGAGGAGAAGGCGGTGACTGCGACTGCGGGGAATAGGTACGTAGGCAAACACCCCCAGTTTGTAAACCTGAAGCGTAAAGCTAGGGAGGATCCGAACGACCCTAGTAAAGCGAAGCCATGGTCCAGGCGATCAATATTTTTGATTTGTCGTATTGGAAAGATCATCGTGTAAGGCATATAATTGATGTGATGCACACAGAGAAGAATGTTGCAGAACATTTGATAGGAACATGTCTGGGTGGATCTCATTCCAAAGATGGAGAGCGTGCCCGTCGAGATCTACAGGATATGAAAATAAATAAGAGACTGTGGTTAAAAAATGATCCAACGACAGGAAGAATTTCTATCTCCCCAACTGCTTTCACTTTGGATACTAGTGAGAAGAAGATCCTCTTAGACACGTTATTCAAATTGAAGACTCCAACCGGTTATTCTGGTAATTTACGTAGGGTAGTAAGCTACCAAGCAAATGACTTGAAATAGTGCAAGTCTCACGACTGACACGTAATCATCCAATTAATCCCATTGTTATTTTCGCATTGCTTCTCTGAACACAAAGATCTTCGTCGGACAATTAAGCAAATCAGTTTTTGTTTTACCCTACTTTATGCAAAAGTGGTAAACAGAAGGCACATTAAAGCTGCGAAATCAACTTTAGCCGAGGCAGTTTGTGTATTTGAGAAATATTTTCCTCCGTCATTCTTCGATATCAGTATCCACCTGCTTGTGCATTTATGCGATGAAGCTTTATTATGTGGTCCCGTGAGGTATCGTTGGATGTATCCTTTTGAGAGCTTGATGAAAACCTTCAAAGATTATGTAAAGAATACACGGTATATTGGAGGGTCAATTGCTGAAGAATACGTAACGGTGGAATCATCGCTATACGCTAGGGAACATATGCCAGAACAAGAGGTGAGGAGGTTTAATCCTCGTGGAGAACGAGTGATAGAGGAACCTGACGAGTTTGAGGACGAATTATCGTTTGGGAACCCTAAAGAGGTGAAACTCACAAACCTATAATACGAGCAAGAAACTCGTCATGTCTTCGAATCGCAAGATGAAGTCCAAGACTGGAGAGAGTGAGTATCTACTGAATTCTTCTTCTTTGATTATATGTATTTTTTATTTTATGATCTAAACTCTATAATTTTTCGGTAGGAAGTACGAGAATGAAATTATCCAAAATCAAAGGAGAAATTGGACGACAACTCACTTTAGGGCATGGGTGTCAAAAGAGGTACTTTTCACATCTTATGTGTGCGGTTATTTATTCATGTGTGGTAAAAACATGCCCTAATACAAATTCATTAATAAATGCACCTTCTAAAAAGAGGTTATGTCTCTTCCAGACTTGCACGCCTAGCAAAAGGTCCTAGTTTTCGTGCAAAAGAGTTTAAGAAATTTTGCACCAACGGTTTTGATTTCATTTCATATCCATATGAGGAAAAGCTTTTGACGCAAAACAGTGGAATATCAATTTCCGCCTTGACCACCTGTATCGCTAGCAAAAGTGATAAAAATCCAAAGAATACGGTGCTAACCTATTATGGGATAATTCAACAAATCCTAGAACTTGATTACTTGGATTTCACAGAAACCGTATTCTATTGTGATTGGGTAAAGATGGAGGATACAACGAATGCTTGCAAAGTTGATCCCGACTCCAAACTTATTATGGTATATTTATCAAAGCTGAAGACTAAAGACCGCATAATCGATGAGTCTTTTATTTGTGCCTTTCAGAATGTAAAGAAGGTATTCTACTCGAAGTGCATAAACTATGGCAATTGGTCTATTGTTGTGCATGCACCAAAGGGTATGACTACTGAAGTAGACGCATTAAAGGCTCCAAAAGAGCTCCAGTCAGCTTTTGATGACAACCCTAATTTGAAGGATCTTTTAGTTGATTTAGAGGAAGATTGAGTATCAAAATATTATTTTATCCTCATCAATCTTATTTGTATCCTATTATGATATTGACATTGTATTAGCACTTTACATTAATTTATGAATTTCATCTACTTTTAAGTGTAATGTCCCGCTATTTGTGCGAATGTTAGGTGATTTATCGGTTCTTTTGTTTAGAATAGATATGTTTTCATTTATTTATCTCTATCGTTTGGCTTTAGAGGGCGAAAACCCGAAACAGCCCCCGTGGGTGGTACCAACACCTCCCACAGGACCAATGTAACTCATAGGGACAGTGAGTGACGAAAGAACTAGCCCTGGTTTTCTTCCTTTGGTTTTGAATTTGATTTTTTGGTTCTACCATTTTTTTAATTGAACATAACTGTTTGCAAAAAATTCATTATTTTTTCACTGTCATAGGATACATTGATGTTGGGGTCGAACTACTATCAAACATAATCTGAAATTGCATCGCTGCTGGCATAGAGAAGGTTCTGATTGGCGTTGGGTGTAACAAAATATCCAGGTAATGGATAGACCTATGATGAACTTTATTTTAAGGTTAAATATGCATTGATTCAATTTTTTAATTATTTTGGGTTTGGATCCTATTTATGTCAATACCACGTAATTTTAAGTTTTTTGTGCCCCCTATAGCTTGGGTATTGTTGGCGCATTTGTTTCTTGTCACTTCCAGTGGGGGGGGGGGGGGAGAACATAACTTTTGAACAAAGAATAGTTAGGGTGAACACTAGAAAAAGAAGTCATTATCCAACGGATTGCCACTTTCTAGGTTTAAGGCGCTCCCGGTTTGATTGTACGACGTAAATTTGCAAAAAATTAGACTTAAGCATAAAAACATGCCATCGAATGGTGAAAACGTAAAATAGCCACAAAACAGTCCCGTAAGAGTCACTAACACCTCGCACGGGACCAATGTAAATCGCAGGAACTGACCGTGTAGTCACGGCGCTCCCGATTCGAGTGTATGACGTAAATTTGCAAAAAAATAAACTTAAGCATAAAAACATGCCATCGAAGGGTGAAAACATAAAACAGCCTTAAAACGGTCCCGTAAGAGTCATGAACCCCTCGCACGGGACTAATGTGACTCTTAGGAACCGACCGCGTAGTCGGCTCCCGGTTTGAGTGTATGACGTAAATTTATAAAAAGTTAGACTTAAGCATAAAAATATGCCATCGAAGGGTGAAAACGTAAAATAGCCATAAAACGGTCCGATAAGAGTCACGAACACCTCGCACGAGATTAATGTAACTCATAGAAACCGACCGCATAGTCACGGGGCTCCCGGTTAGAGTGTACGACGTAAATTTGCAAAAAAAATAGACTTGAGCATAAAAACATGCCATCGAAGGGTGAAAACGTACAACAAGCACAAAACGGTCCCGTAAGAGTCACGAACACCTCGCACGAGATCAATGTGACTCGTAGGGACCGACCGCGTAGTAACGGGGCTTTCGGGTTGAGTGTACGACGTAAATTAGCAAAAAGTTAGACTTGCATGCCATCGAAGGGTGAAAACGTAAAACAACCTTAAAACGGTCCCGTAAGAGTCACGAACACCTCGCACGGGACCAATGTAACTCGTAGAAACCGACCGCGTAGTCACGGCGCTCCCAGTTGGAGTTAACGACATAAATTTGCAAAAAATTAGACTAAAGCATAAAAGCATGCCTTAGAAGGGTGAAAACGTAAAAAAGCCACAAAACGGTACCGTAAGAGTCATGAACACCTCGCACGGGACCAATGTTAATAGTAGGAACCAAACGGGTAGTCACAAGGATCCCGATTTGAGTATACGGCGTAAATTTGCAAAAAGTTAGACTTGAGAATAAAAAAGATGCCATCGAAGGGTGAAAACGTAAAACACCCACAAAACGATCCCGCAAGAGTCACGAACATCATGTAAGTCGTAGGAACCGACCGTGTAGTCACGGCGCTCCCGGATTGTGTGTGTGCGTGTGTGCATGTTTGTGTGTGTGCGTGTGTGCATGTTTGTGTGTGTGCGCGTGTGCATGTGAGTGGGAAAGGGGGGAGGGGATGGGCAGGGGGCGCATGTGTGCGTGTGTGCACGTTTGTGTGTGTGCGCGTGTGCGAGTGGGGAAGGGGACGGGCAGGGGGCGCGTGTGTGTGTGTGTTTATGTGTGTGTGTGTGTGTGTGTGTGTGTGTGTGAGTGGGGAAGGGGGGAGGGGGGGAGGGGACGGGGCATGTATGCATATATGCAATCTGCATATATGCATATGCATATGCATATGCATATATGTAGTGAGAGTGTGTGCGTGCGTGTGTTTGTGTGCGCGTGTGAGTGTGTGCATATTGGTGATAAAATCCAAAATAAAATAGAGAGTATACCTGATCTAGGTATACCTCGTTTTTGGCAGCAACGTGAAACCCCCAATCCAAAAACTTAACAGATATGCCAGTGTATACATGTTTGTGTGTGTGTTTGTGTGCGTGTGTGTGCGTGTGTGAGTGGGAAAGGGGGGAGGCGACGGGGCAGGGTGCGGGGCGGGGCAGTGTTGCATATATATGCAGTTGCATCTTCATATATATGCAACTGCTGCATATATATGCAGTATATATAGTGCATATATAGAGTGCATATATATATGCATATATATAGTGCATATATATATTCATTTTTTGTTTACTTTCTTATAAGCCATCTAGATCCTTAAACATTTCATCCACTCAGTTGAAGTTTCTTATCCACTAAATCCTATAAAATAATAACAAACACCGAATTGCAGAGCTAATCCGACAAGACAAAGAAATTGATAACCAGATAGAAGCAGTTGCCATTGAGAGAGCTAAAGAGTTTGACACGACCATCAAGGGTAAATTCAATATATGGAGAAAAGAATATGAAAATCCAAATTCTGATTCCACCTTGAAACTTATGCATGATCAAATTATAATGGCTAAAGCTTATGCAAGCATCGCAAAAGCTAAGAATGAAAGTGGTTTATATGATTCCTTAATTAAACATTCCAGGAGAAGTCAACATGACATTGGGGAAGAAAATTCTGATGCCGAGCTTCAGCAAAGTGCACTTCATCAAGCAAAAGAAATGGATCACATTCTGTCTTTAGCTAAGTACCGATTATATGATTGTATGACAGTAGAAAGAAAGTTGAGGTCCATGCTTCAGTTGACAGAAGAGAATGTAAATTCACTAAGGAAAAAGAGTGCCTTCTTGATACAATTAGCTGCAAAAATAGTCCCCAAGCCATTGTATTGCCTTATGTAGTGCTCACAACAGACTATTTCTTACAGGGTTATGAAAACAAGAGGTTTCCAAACATCAAAAACCTTGAAGATCATTCTCTCTTCCATTATGCTATATTTTTTGATAATGTTCTCGCAACATCTGTTGTTGTGAATTCAACAGTGATACATGCGAATGAACCTGAAAAGCATGTTTTCCATATCGTGACTGATAAATTAAATTTTGCGGCAATGAAAATGTGGTTTCTTGCCAACCCTCCTGCAGGTTCCGAAATCCAAGTGGAGAATGTTGATGAGTTTAAATGGATTAATTCCTCTTATCGGCCTGTTCTACGTCAGGTTGAATCTGCTCGAATGAAAGAATATTATTTCAGGGAACATCAAGCATCTTCCCTCACTTCTGGGTCTGACAATTTGAAATATAGGAACCCGAAATATTTGTCTAATCTAAATCATTTTAGATTCTACCTCCCGGAAGTTTACCCAAAGCTGGATAAAATCCTATTTTTGGATGATGATATTGTGGTTCAGAAGTACCTGACACCTTTATGGTCTGTCAATTTGCAAGGGATGGTGAATGGGGCAGTGGAGACCTCCAAGGAGAGCTTCCATATGTTTGATAAGTATCTCAACTTTATTTTTGATGTCAGGTTTGTGACAAAAGTCACTAGATGTTTTTTCATTCACTTTCTTGGACTTCCGAAATATGGGTTTTTGTTGAGTTTTTTGTTTTTACTTTTTTCTTTTCGTTACAGCAGAATTTAATAATGACAGGGGTATTGTTGCTCGAAGACATCAAAGGTGAAGACACTAGGTAATCTTAGTTTTTTCTAGATATCAACAAGTGTTATTATACCGAGGGAGGAAATTGTTGTGGAGAGGTGAACTGATAAAATACTGTCACCAGTCAACTCTTAGAGGGTGTAGTTGCTGCTGCAACAGCTATTTAAACATTCAAACATTCATGTTTAAATGTTGAAGTGCTATTTAAACCTAGAACTGATAAAATTGTAGTGCTTATTTTAATGTTTTACATCAGCTATTTAAACATTCATTTTTATTTTATTTTTGACAACCTTATATTATTTGTTTAGAAATGCAGAAGATTCCAAAGTTATTTGAATCGGTTGATAAGTCGTCGTGGACAAAGTGAGCTAATCTCTAACGACTGCAAGTTTGACCGAAGGTCTGGATAGGCAGGCCTCCAGCATGAGGTCATAACAGCATACATTTTTTTATCTGCTCAGCTACACATTTGAGGAACAAAGTGAGTTTTCTACTTTCTTGCAAGTAGGAACTTATTTTTATTTTATTTGAGGAACATATGATAAGTAGGACCTTATTTTAATGTTATTTTTGTATTATTATGATCCTGACCTGTCATTAATTGTGGAATTATAAGAAATTAAGACTACTTCAGGCATATTTGATTCTCTTGAAGTAGTTTTCCATTGGCATAGCTGCAAAGTTATATATAGTCCTAAGAAAATGGTGAATGAAAGTCCCCTATGACCAAAATTGAACGAGTACAATGAAGATTGAACTGTTCAAGTATGCTTTGTTGTTATAAATTAATTGTCCTAAGAGGGTGAAAACTCGAAACAACCCCCCAACGGCCCCGTGGGTGGCACCAACACCTCCCACGGCACCAACGTAACTCGTAGGAACTGACCCCGCAACCGCGGGTCTCCCGGTTTGAGAATACGACGGTAATTTGCGTATTTATAGACTTAGGGTTAAAAACATGGCGTTAGAGGGTGAGAATTCGAAACATCCCCCGAACGGCCCCGTGGGTGGCACCAACACCTCCCACGGGACCAACGTAACTCGTAGGAACTGACCCCGCAGCCGCGGGTCTCTCGGTTTGAGAATACGACGGTAATTTGGGTATTTATAGACTTAGGGTTAAAAACATGGCGTTAGAGGGTGAGAACTCGAAACAGCCCCCGAACAGCCCCGTGGGTGGTACCAACACCTCCCACGGGACCAACGTAACTCGTAGGAACTGACCCCACAGCAGCGGGTCTCCCGGTTTGAGAGTACTACGGTAATTTGCATATTTCTAGACTTAGGCTTAAAAACATGGCGTTAGAAGGTGAAACCTCGAAACAGCCCCCGAACATCCCCGTGGGTGGCACCAACACCTCCCACGGGACCAACGTAACTCGTAGGAACTGACCCCGTAGCCGCATGTCTCCCGATTTCAGAATACAACGGTAATTTGCGTATTTCTAGACTTAGGCTTAAAAACATGGCGTTAGAAGTTGAAAACTCGAAACAGCCCGAGAACGGCCCCGTGGGTGGCACCAACACCTCCCACGAGACCAACGTAACTCGAAGGAACTGTCTCCGCAGCCGCGGGTCTCCCGGTTTGAGAATACGATGGTAATTTGCGTATTTCTAGACTTAGGTTTGAAAACATGGCGTTAGAAGGTGAAAACTCGAAACAACCCGGGAACGGCCCCGTGGGTGGCACCAACACCTCCCACGGGACCAACGTAACTCGTAGGAACTGACACCATAGCAGCGGGTCTCCCGGTTTGAGAGTACTACGGTAATTTGCGTATTTCTAGACTTAGGCTTAAAAACATGGCGTTAGAAGTTGAAAACTCGAAACAGCCCGAGAACGGCCCCGTGGGTGACACCAACACCTCCCACGGGACCAACGTAACTCGTAGGAACTGACCCCGCAGCCGCGGGTCTCCCGGTTTGAGAATACAACGATAATTTGCATATTTGTAGACTTAGACTTAAAAACATGGCATTAGAGGGTGAGAACTCGAAACACCCCCGAACGTCCCCATGGGTGGCACCAACACCTCCCACGGGACCAACGTAACTCGTAGGAAATGACCCCGCAGCCGCGGGACTCCCGGTTGAAGAATACGACGGTAATTTGTATATTTCTAGACTTAGGCTTAAAAACATGCCGTTAGAGGGTGAAAACTCGAAACAGCCCCCGAACGGCCCCGTGGGTGGCACCAACACCTCCCACGGGACCAACGTAACTCGTAGTAACTGACCCCATAGCCGCGGGACTCTCGGTTTGAGAATAAGACGGTAATTTGCGTATTTCTAGACTTAGGCTTAAAAACATGGCGTTAGAAGGTGAAAACTCGAAACAACCCCGAAACGGCCCCGTGGGTGGCACCAACACCTCCCACGAGACCAACATAACTCGTAGGAACTGACCCCACAGTCGCGGGTCTCCCGGTTTGAGAGTACTACGGTAATTTGCATATTTGTAGACTTGGGCTTAAAAACATGGCGTTAGAGGGTGAAAACTCAAAACAGCCCCCGAACGGCCGCGTGGGTGGCACCAACACCTCCCACGGGACCAACGTAACTCGTAGTAACTGACCCCGTAGCCGCGGGACTCTCGGTTTGAGAATACGACGGTAATTTGCGTATTTCTAGACTTAGGCTTAAAAACATGGCGTTAGAAGGTGAAAACTCGAAACAACCCCAAAACGGCCCCGTGGGTGGCACCAACACCTCCCACGAGACCAACGTAACTCGTAGGAACTGACCCCACAGTCGCGGGTCTCCCGGTTTGAGAGTACTACGGTAATTTGCATATTTCTAGACTTAGGCTTAAAAACATGGCGTTAGAAGGTGAAACCTTGAAACAGCCCCCGAACGGCCCCGTGGGTGGCACCAACACCTCCCACGGGACGAACGTAACTCGTAGGAAATGACCCCGCAGCCGCGGGACTCCCGGTTTAAGAATACAACGGTAATTTGTATATTTCTAGACTTGGGCTTAAAAACATGCCGTTAGAGGGTGAAAACTCGAAATAGCCTCCGAACGGCCCCGTGGGTGGCACCAACACCTCCCACGGGACCAACGTAACTCGTAGTAACTGACCCCGTAGCCGCGGGACTCTCGGTTTGAGAATACGACGGTAATTTGCGTATTTCTAGACTTAGGCTTAAAAACATGGCGTTAGAAGGTGAAAACTCGAAACAACCCCAAAACGGCCCCGTGGGTGGCACCAACACCTCCCACGAGACCAACGTAACTCGTAGGAACTGACCCCACAGTCGCGGGTCTCCCGGTTTGAGAGTACTACGGTAATTTGCATATTTCTAGACTTAGGCTTAAAAACATGGCGTTAGAAGGTGAAACCTTGAAAAAGCCCCCGAACGGCCCCGTGGGTGGCACCAACACCTCCCACGGGACCAATGTAACTCGTAGGAACTGACCCCGCAGCCGCGGGTCTCCCGGTTTGAGAATACGATGGTAATTTGCGTATTTCTAGACTTAAGCAAAACATGGCGTTAAAAGGTGAAAACTCGAAACAGCCCCCGAACGGCCCCGTGGGTGGCACCAACACCTCCCATGAGACCAACGTAACTCGTAGGAACTGACCCCACAGCAGCGAGTCTCCTGGTTTGAGAGTACTACGGTAATTTGCATATTTCTAGACTTAGGCTTAAAAACATGGCGTTAGAAGGTGAAACCTCGAAACAGCCTCCGAACGGCCCCGTAGGTGGCACCAACACCACCCACGGGACCAACGTAACTCGTAGGAACTGACCCCGCAGCCACGGGTCACCCGGTTTGAGAATACGACGGTAATTTGCGTATTTCTAGACTTAGGCTTAAAAACATGGCGTTAGAAGGTGAAAACTCAAAACAGCACCAGAACGGCCCTGTGGGTGGCACCAACACCTCCCACGGGACCGACGTAACTCGTAGGAACTGACCCCGCAGTCGCGGGACTCCCGGTTTGAGAATACGACAATAATTGTATATTTGTAGACTTAGGCTTAAAAACATGGCGTTAGAGGGTGAGAACTCGAAACAGCCCCCGAACGTTCCCATGGATGGCACCAAGACCTCCCACGGGACCAACGTAACTCGTAGGAACTGACCCCGCAGCCACGGGACTCCCGGTTTGAGAATACGACGATAATTTGCGTATTTCTAGACTTAGGCTTAAAAGCATGGCGTTAGAGGGTTAGAACTCGAAACAGCCCCCGAACGTTCCTGTGGGTGGCACCAACACCTCCCACGGGACCAACGTAACTCGTAGGAACTAACCCCGCAGTCGCGGGACTCCCGGTTTGAGAATACGACGATAATTTGCATATTTGTAGACTTAGGCTTAAAAACATGGTGTTAGAGGGTGAGAACTCGAAACAGCCCCCGAACGTTCCCGTGGGTGGCACCAACACCTCCCACGGGACCAACGTAACTCGTAGGAACTGACCCCGCAGCCGCGGGACTCCCGGTTTGAGAATACGACGATAATTTGCATATTTGTAGACTTAGGCTTAAAAACATGGCATTAGAGGGTGAAAACTCGAAACAGCCCCCGAACGGCCCCGTGGGTGGCACCAACACCTCCCATGGAACCAACGTAACTCGTAGGAACTGACCCCGCAGCCACGGGACTCCCGATTTTAGAATACGACGAAAATTTGCATATTTGTAGACTTAGGCTTAAAAACATGGCGTTAGAGGGTGAAAACTCGAAACAGCCCCCGAACGGCCGCGTGGGTGGCACCAACACCTCCCACGGGACCAACGTAACTCGTAGGAACTGACCCCGCAACCGCGGGTCTCCCGGTTTGAGAATACGACGGTAATTTGCGTATTTCTAGACTTAGGCTTAAAAACATGGCGTTAGAAGGTGAAAACTCGAAACAGCCCCAGAACGTCCCCGTGGGTGGCACCAACACCTCCCACGGGACCAACGTAACTCGTAGGAACTGACCCCCCAGCCGCGGGACTCTCGATTTGAGAATACGACGATAATTTGCATATTTGTAGACTTAGGCTTAAAAACATGGCGTTAGAGGGTGAGAACTCGAAACAGCCCCCGAACGTTCCCGTGGGTGGCACCAACACCTCCCACGGTACCAACGTAACTCGTAGGAACTGACCCCGCAGCCGCGGGACTCCCGGTTTGAGAATACGACGACAATTTGCATATTTGTAGACTTAGGCTTAAAAACATGGCGTTAGAGGGTGAAAACTCGAAAAGCCCCCGAACGGCCCCGTGGGTGGCACCAACACCTCCCACGGGACCAACGTAACTCGTAGGAACTGACCCCGCAGCCGCGGGACTCCCGGTTTGAGAATTCGACGGTAATTTACGTATTTCTAGACTTAGGCTTAAAAACATGGCGTTAGAGGGTGAGAACTCGAAACAGCCCCCGAACGTCCCCGTGGGTGGCACCAACACCTCCCACGGGACCAATGTAACTCGTAGGAACTGACCCCGCAACCGCGGGACTCCCGATTTGAGAATACGACGGTAATTTGCATATTTCTACTTGGTTACTGATAATTTTAACTCATATATGCAATTTTTCTGCTTGATTAAATTTTTTGTAAAACTACTTGGTTACTGATATTTTTTTTGTATCCCATCATTTGTAGGATTTTTGCACGCGGAACAAACGAATGAGGCAATGGTCTACAGCATGAAGATTGTTTATAGGTTGTGGACAATCAGGATTTTGTCACCCATGCAGGTTTTTATTGTTTAGTTTTATGGTCGTGCAGGCTTTTATAATTTGATTGTTGAATTTTATGGCCGTGCAGACTTTATAATAAGTAGGTTTTACATTTATAGGTTTTGGAATGTCAAGAAAATAGAGGAAACTCTGCCCAATTTTTTTTTTTTTTTGTCTGTGAATTATTAAGACGTGTAATATTTATAAGTTCGTATATATATTTGTTTATTAACAA
Organism: Sambucus nigra; assembly: GCA_949130495.1. NCBI lineage: Eukaryota > Viridiplantae > Streptophyta > Magnoliopsida > Dipsacales > Adoxaceae > Sambucus > Sambucus nigra. The sequence goes on from OX422220.1 coordinate 95,775,926, forward strand.
CGTTCTCGATTCGCAATTTGTGATTTTGTTTATTGTTTTGCCAATAATAAATATTTGTAACACCTCGTACGCATCAAACGTTACACGTAGCAACTGATGGTGCATTCAAAGGACCCCCAATTGTAGGATTGGACCAAAAAAAAATATTTTTTTTAAATTATAGTTAAATATGGTCATGGACTTTGTCCATGACCATTTTTATTTTTCCGTCACGCATAAAAATGGTCGTGGCCAAAGTCCGCGACCATTTTTTTCGTCACGGTTGTGGGTCACGGACTTGGGCCGCGATCATTTTTTTTGTCACGGTTGTGGGTCGCGGTCCTTATCCGCGACCAATTTTTTTATATTTTTTTGTCACGGTAATGAGTCGCGGACTTTGGGCGCGACCAATTTGTCATGGTTATGGGTCATGAATAAGGGCCGCGACCATTTTTTTTTAAAATTTTTTGTCACGGTTGTGGGTCGCGGACTTTGGCCACGACCAATTTGTCACGGTTGTGGGTCACGGATAAGGGCCGTGACCCGTCACGACATGGGTCACGGCCTAAGTCCGCGACCATCTGCCGTGACCCCCTCTCGGCCGTGACCATTTTTTGGTCACGGACTTGGGCCGCGACCCACGAAAATGGTCACGCCCGAAATGGTCACGGCCCAAGTCCGTGACCCACAGCTTTGGTCAGGGATTTTGGCCGTGACCAATCGCTAGTTTTGGTGTAGTGTAGTAACATTTACTGTGTTAAAATAATTTTATATTTGTGCTATTTTCAGAAACAGTAACATTTATTGTGTTGATATTATACAGACAATAAAATTTATTGTGTTGGTCAATATATATATATATATATATACCTGCTTCTAGTTTAACCCATTTAGTCATTCAAATACTTATTTATCCAATATTCTCTTATTTTTAAAGGTCCACGCTAGCGGCACCCAATCCCCATCACCACCCACCCCCATTGTCGGAGCTCCAATGACCTTAATCAGAGCTCCGGTTTGGTGTGGGTAGGGGTGGCATGGGTGCTGTTGCCGCGGATCTTTAAAAATAAGAGAATATTGGCTAAATGGGGTTTGGATCGACCGGAGCTCCGATTTGGGGTGAGTATGGGTGGCATTGGGTGCCGTTGGCGCAAACTTTCAAAAATAAGAGAATATTGGATAAATGAGTGTTACAACTAAATGGGTTAAAAAAAATAAGTGTCTTTTTTACTATATATATATATATATATATATACACACACACACACACATTAATCGAGCAGCGCAGTAAATTTTATTGTTTGTGTAATATCAACACAATAAATGTTACTGTTTGTGGAAATGGTACATATATAAAACTATTTCAACACAGTAAATGTTACTGTTTGTGAAAATGTAACAAATATAAGTCTATTTCATTTTCTGGTGCATACAGTAAAGTTTACGGTGTTCATAAGAAAATGTGACATTTTCACAAGAATTTGTGAAAATGTCACAAATATAAAACTATTTCAGTTTTCGATTTGTGGTGGTAGAGCTGGCATGGGTTGCCGCTGGCGCGATCCTTTAAAAATAAGAGAATATTGGATAAATGGGATTTGGATCCACCGGATCTCCCGTTTGGGGTGAGTATGTGTGGTATTGGGTGCGGTTAACGCGAACCTTTAAAAATAAGAGAATATTGGATAAATGGGTGTTTGAACGACTAAATGGGTTAAACTAAAAATAGTTGTCTTTTTTTTCAATATATATATATATATATATATATATATATATATAGATTTCATTTTTCGGTTTGTGGTGGATAAAGCTCGCATGGATTGGCGCTGGCGCGGACCTTTAAAAATAAGAGAATATTGAATAAATGGGGTTTGGATCCACCGGATCTCCGATTTGGGGTGAGTAGGGGTGGCATTGGGTGCCGCTATAGCGGACCTTTAAAAATAAGAGAATATTGGATAAATGAGTGTTTGAGCAACTAAATGGGTTAAACTAAAAATAACTGTCTTTTTTCAATATATATATATATATATATATATATATATATATATATATATAGTACTTTTCTTGTGTGAACTAGTCCGCATTTTAAGAGTGCAGACCAGACATGTGTCACCTGGCGGTGACCCAAAAAAGAGGAGTGTGCCTATAATTTAACAGATAATTTCTAGGGTCACCGTTAGGTAACACATGTTTGGTCCGCACTTTTAAAATGCGGACTAGTCCGCACAAGAGCGTATATATATATATATATATATATATATATACACAGAGAGAGAGAGAGAGAGAGAGAGAGAGAGAGAGAGAGAGAGAGAGACTCAAGTGCACACTAAGTTTGCACATCATTTTTTTAAAATAGTAAAAAAAATATTTTTGAGTTGATTTTTTTATGTGATATTTAAACATTTCAACGGACCCATGTAAAAAAAATCAGCTCCATAAAACTTTTTTTGCTATTTTTAAAAAATCGATCAAACTTTCGCATCTTTTAAGCACTTTAAAAGTTGCGAAAGTTTGATCGATTTTTTAAAAATAGCAAAAAAAGTTTTTTTGAGCTGATTTATTCACACAGGTCCGTTGAAATGTTTACATATTACATAAAAAAAATCAGCTCAAAAATATTTTTTTTAATGCTGTAAAAAAATTGGTGTGCGCCTGCACTTTGCAAACTTAGTGTGCACAGGAGTCTCTCTCTCTCTCTCTCTCTCTCTCTATATATATATATATATATATATATATATATATATATATATATATATATATACAATACTGCTCTTGTGAGGACCAGTCCGCATTTTAAGAGTGCGGACCGGACATGTGTCACTTGGCGGTGCGCCGAGAGAAAGAGATTGTGCCTATAAATTAGGCGATAATTTCTAGACACGCCGTTAGGTGACACATGTCCAGTCCGCATTCTTATATTGCGGACTAGTCTGCACAAGAGCGTTATATATATATATATATATATATATATATATATATATATATATATATATATATATATATAAGGTACAACTATCCCCACACCCATTTGGATTCCCCCACACCCTTTACATATTTAAAGACAATATTACCCTTAAAATTCTTTTAACATCCACTTGTAATAGCACAAAAACACACCAGCTTGTAATAACACCATATCATAGCATAACAAAACAACAAAAATGGAATCATGTAATAGCATATAAAAAAAATGGACATATACCAAATAGTCCCTCGAACTTTTTTTAATACACGTTTAGTCCAAGCCTTTTTATTTTGTACCAAAAAGTCCTTCACCATGCCAAAAAAGCTTTACCATGCTGCTGGCGCGGACCTTTAAAGATAAGAGAATAAGGGACTTTTTGGTACAAAATAAAAGGCTTGGACTAAATGTGTATTAAAAAATGTTTGAGGAACTTTTTAGTATTTAATCCTAAAAAAAAGCACCTGCTTATAATAGTATAACAAAAGCTCTCTTATAAATGAGAGTCCAAAATCATATTTGAGCTCCCAAATAATACAACAATATTAGCAAAATAAAAAGGTTAAAAACCCAAATCTGCACATCACCAACATCCAAAATTTGCTGGACAAAACCCAAATCTGCACATCACCAACATCCAAAATTCTGCATAAAACCCAAATCGGCACATCACACATCTACACCAACATCTAAAATTCTACACAAAACCCAAATTTGAACATCACCAACATCCAAAATTCTGCACAAAACTCAAATTTGCAAACGAAAAAAAAGGTTTAAATTCTATTCATTTACAACAATGTTAGTAAAATATAAATGTAATCAATAAAAAAAATTTAAAAAATTTAAATAAAAAATATAACATGTTACTTACCATGTATTTAAATCTATCATTTCCATTATGTTTCCATCGAGAACGTTCAAGTTAGTGTTACCAACCTTATTAGCACAAATGCGGCTATTATGTCCAAGTCCTTGACAAATACTACATTTTCGAGTTTTTTTCACAATCTCAAAGGTGTAAGGATCACGAGTTGTAGAGCTAATCACCTTTCTTTTTTTCGAACCTAATGGACGACCTTTGTGAGGTTGAATGGTAGGTTCAATTGTTAAAATAAATGATGATTCAACAAGTTTCAACTAACTTCCTTTTGACTAAGGGGCATTTGTTCGTACTTATTACGAAAATCCTTTAAAAGACATTCAATTTGATCATCATCGCTAATCATGTCACTTTGGGAACTAGAAAGCGAGCTTTTATCGATTCTCCATTGTGGATGTATATCATCAAGTTGTAACACATCTTATTTCATATTTCTCATCATGTGTGCACAAGGTAAACCCATAGTCTTTGCAAAGATACCCGTGCATATACCCAATAATGAATTGTACCTTGATAACTCATATTGCTCGAAAAGCTTTATAAGTGCAAACATGGAAACATTAGTAAGAAGCTCCTTAAAGAAGGGGTGGCAAAATTTTTGTGGAACACGAATTTTTTCACTAGCAAGCTTTGTTTTAATTTCCTTGTATTGATTAACTATAGAAAGACAAATTTTTTCCTTTACTTCACGAAAATTACCGGTCGAAACATTAAGATATTTCTTGACCACCGCATGTGAACCTTAAACCCTTGAAGTCACTCGATTTCCAAAGTGTACATATTTTCCAGTCCATGCATTTACAACCCGCTCTTTAAAAGGAAGACAAGTACTTCTTATGTAATTGAGGATGCACTCCTCCTTACATTGAACTTCAAGAAGATTCCAAGTTTCATTAAATATTGTTTCTTTCGAAGATTCTATCAAATTGGTTCAACACAAAGAAAGTCTTCCCAATCTTTTTCTTTGTCAAATATCACCTTACATTTTGATAGAATATTTTTCTCAATATTGCATATGCACAAAAGATGCCCAGCACTTGAAAAAACAACTTCAATGGCCTTCACTAATGCAAGTTCACGATCCGTCACAATCACCGAAGGACGCTTATCACCCAACATATTTTGGAACTTTTTCAATGCCCACACATAATCTCCTTCCTCTTCTTTTTGCTTGAAGGCAAAATAAGAAGAAAATGAAGTATTGAAGCTTGAAACTCCAACTATATTAAGCAACGACATCTTGTATTTATTTCTCTTATACGTACAATCCATCACAAAGACATGGGAGTAACTCATGCTTAATTCAATTGAAGATGGATGTGAAAAAAACAAATGAGTTAAATGACAATCTTCATCGCGCTTTATATCAAAAATAAAATTATCATGAGAAAATTCTTCAAATAATACTTCGATCATAGTACGGCTCGCAAAACTTTCTTTTATGATCTTTCCCTTTGCATTGTAGACCGTCTTTGCTATTACTTGAAGCTTCGGATTTTTTTGTCAAAGAGAAGCAAGTATTTGACGTGTTGGTATACCGGTCACACTCATCTCTTTGATACGCATCATCTCTTCTTTTGAGAAATAGCGACAAGAGGGGTGCCCCGACATATCACTTGATGGTTCATGGTTGTGAAAAATATTTTTTATCTCCAACTTCCAATTTCCATCATTTTTCCTTCTTCCCCAAATCTCAAAAGGACAATTTATAAGTCGCGATGACGTTGCCCTCTTTCGTTGATCCATTGGCACACGAGTGATACACTTTCCACTCCTATCACAACCAATAACAACAAACCGATCTCTTTTTTATTTTTTAATTACTGTATCATAACCTTCGATTTTCGCCTCATTACGAACACTTTTAAGAAACTCCTCACGACTTGAAAATATCTCATCTAACAACTTAAAAATCTTTCACAATTAACATTCTCATCCAACATTTCACATTTATCACCTGTTAGAAATAACAAAATGAGAACTACATCTAACTTTGATTAAAAAAATTACTACTAACTTTGATCAACTGACTTTGATTAAAAAAAAATTACAAAATTAAAAAAAAATGAATTCAACTAATTTTGGCAAAAAAATTACAATTAACTAATATACAAAAAAAATTACCATAAACAAATTAAATAAACCCTAAAAGTTTAAAAAAAATCTACAAAACCTAAGTGATGGTATTTATACTAAAATGTTAATATACCTACTTGTGCCATAAATAAATTAAATACTCAAATGCAATTGAAAATTAAACTTAAACAAAAGTACGTTGGAGCTTTTAGATGATTTGCATAGCTCCTTGATTTATTCAACATTGTTTGTGCTAGTAAGATTGATAATATCATTCAACCCACTTAAATCTTCTTGAGTAAGTTGAGTATCCCAATCAAAAATTTCTTCATTTGTAAGAACCATTTGAAACGATTTTGGAGACAATAGGAAAAAGCATGAATGATATGGAAATGAAAAGGGAAAAAGAAAGATGAAAGATGAAATATATATATATATATATATATATATATAACAAAAGATGAGGGACTTTGTGCCACATCATACAACATTCGCCACATCATATAACTTTGAACTCTAGGGTGGGTTTGGTGCAACGAGCACAAGGCTCAATAAAATGTATGTAATGGTTCCGTACGTTGTCACGTGGAACTCATTTTTGTGCAAGGCCGATACAGTCCACGGAGCTCAACACTACACGGGGCTCAAGACAACAATATCTAAATTTTGGGATGTAACAGTTCATGGGCTCAACACTTCACTTTTATCACACGCCACTCTTACCTCTGTCAACACGCATCTAAAAAGATTGTCTCCATTTTCAAAGGTATTTCTATATCATTTCTTTCTACTCTCTCTCTACCCCCACCCATCTTCTATATGTTTGGGCACACCACTTTTGAAACACCATTCATCTTCTCTTATATGCCACTCACAGAGAGAACGAAATAATTTCTGAAACACCAGTGTAGCGTCAAAGTTAGCCATTGAAAAAAATCATTTCTTTTCATATTTGCAAAGAAGACTAACGCCAAAAGTAGCCAAAGCCCCACTCTTACCCAACTAATCTGAAAGGTTTTACTTTCATGGCTTTAGAGAAGACACATCTCCATCAAACCTCATTTCTTTCACCTTAAACCTCACCTGCTCTATTTTGTCTCAGAAGGCTCTCCACGACCTGGTATTTTGTCTCTGCAAAATCAAACAAAAAATCACTGTTAGTGCTCCCACCGGAAAGACGACGCCGACCGGAACCTACTTCCCCCGCCGCCGGTCAGAACTCCCTACTCGCCCACGAACCCACCTCGCCGGCAGCTCCCACTCCGGCGTCGTCTTTCCCCTCTCCAACCCGTCGCCGACGCAACCTCCTGGTCCAAACCGGGCGACCTCCACCCTCAACCATCGCGACCCCAAACCGCAGCTGACTCCGCCGGCAACCACCGCGACGCCGACGACACTTCTGTCCCCAAATAGTAACCCGGACCTGCCTGGAGAAAACCCATTTCCTCTCTCATCGATCCACTTTCAGCAAAACCCACATCAAACAATCAAAAACCAAACCCATTTCTCATGTCAAACCTAATTCTTCCCTTCCACGATTCTTTTCTCCTGCATAAGCCAACCAAGCCAAACCAATTGCCACATGTGTAAAACCCACTTAAAGCCAATAAAAGCACTTAACCCCCATTTTACCCATAATACCCTTTCTTAATACTTTTCCAAAATATTTTGTCTCACAATATTTTGTTCAAGCTTAATTTTTTTTACAGATCTCCACGAACATTTGCTATGTTCGACCAATTAACACGGGCATGGGAAAACTAACTAATATATATGCTCTATCTGAGTTTCTAAGAGGGCATGGGAAAACTAGATAATATATAATTTTTTTACAGATCTCCACGAACATTTGCTCTGTTTTTCCTCTTTCACTGCAGAAATCTGCTCCGAAAAAATGAAGGCTTCCCCATGAACTTCCCTGAGCGGTTATCCCTGTATCGTGGCTATTGTTTACTTTCTGGTGTTTTTCACCTCTATCCCGGTTTATAAGATACAAATTTTCTTAGTTTAATTATTTTATTTTCTTTCCTGATTGAAGGGTGCCAAGAGGAGGTGTTACCATGTCGTACTTCAGATCTGTCTATTTTCTCTCTCCCATGGTGTTTTATAGGTTAGCTTCAACCACTTTGTCACACCGCCAACGACGAACGTTGGATAACATTGAAGTTGCATTCGTCAAATTCATCTGAATCGCCAGTTAGATTTCAGCTACTATGAGTTCGCTGCATTAGTTGTTTTTAATGGTCAAATCTGAGTTTAGATCGGTTGGTAGATCTCGAAGTGCATTATTTTTCTTTCCATTTTTGAGTTGAAAGATTTTTCTATAGCTGTATGTTTTGAGATTTGTATGTTTTTTTTTTCTTTTTAGAACAAAATGGAGATATTGAATGTTTTTATTCCTATAGCTCTTTGTACTCTTCTTTACCAATTTTATTATATGTTTTATGTGTGTTGAGACTTGAGATGTAAATATGGATCTATTTTTTTTTTCGATTTGACCAACGATTTTTTTTGTGTGGGTTTCATCATATAGGGTCTGTTGAAAGCTACTCACAATGGTAGAGAAAAGTGAGCACACAATGGAAGACTACTCACAACATTAATTTTGTGCCAATTTTAAAAACATTTTGAGTTTTTTTCTTTATTTTTAAAATATTGAGTTAAAAAAATGACAATAGAAAAGTGAATTTCGTAAACCTTTCCATTTTAGTTTTTGACATACTATTTCATGGGTAATTTTGTTTAAATAAATAATGTTTTGAATTTCGTAAACCTTGCCATTACAGTGAATTTAGTTTTTTTTGTTATTTTTAAGTTTATGGGTATCATGATCGTGTGAAAATGTATTTTGAGTTTTTTCTTTATTTTTAAAATATTGAGTTAAAAGATGACAATAGAAAAGTGAATTTCGCAAACCTTTCTATTATAGTTTTTGACATATTATTTCATGAGTAATTTTGTTTAAATAAATAATGTTTTGAATTTCGTAAACCTTGCCATTATAGTGAATTTAGTTTTTTTTGTAATTTTTATGTTTATGGGTATCATGAACGTGTGAAAATGTAAATATTTTAAAAATAGAAAATTATTTAATTCAAAAACTATTGTATCATTATCCATTGCCCATTAGGACGTTAAAAATCAACATATTTTTTTGTATTTAGATAAAAATTATATCAATTTTATTTTAACAATTGTCATTAACAAAATAATCTAATTTTTTTTAGAAAATATTTGGGCAAACAATAATATAATTTGAATTAGTAAATGCATGAGTGCCTAATGTATCAAGTGTATGTGTAATGTGCATTCATTTCGCGTTATACCTTTACTAGGACATAACAAAATATAAACAAAATATAATCGGGAGAAAATTTATCATCTTGCAATCGATACGGGTACACCCTAATATGGTGCCATTTTCAAAATGTAAATTTTATTTTTTGAAATTCATTTTAATCTGAATTATTAATAAAAAATGTAAATTTAATTTTTTTCATTTTGGAATTTATTTTAATCTGACAAGATTGCTCTTTAGGCAATCTTGAAAAAACAATAATATTGTGCCATTTTCAAAATTATTTTGAGTTCACTTGATAATTCTTTTAAACGGGTAATAAAAGTGAAAAAAGGAGAACAATATTTTTTCAAATTAAATAAAAGTTTATTAAATTTTAAATAATGGGATAATTATATTTTCGTTTAATATTTGAGTTTTATAACCACAAATACTCGAGAGTAAATTTATCATCGTGCGATCGAGGCGGGTATGAGTTTACTATAATCACATCTATTGAGCAAATTTATCACCGTGCCATCGGCACGGGTACACCCTAGTATATATATATATATATAGAGAGAGAGAGAGAGAGAGAGAGAGAGAGATTATTTAACCAATTTATTTAACCAGTAAATTTTAGGGGCATATACCAAATAGTCCATCGAATTTTTTTTAATACACGTTTAGTTCAAACGTTTTTATTTTGCATCAAAAAGTCTTTCACCATATCAAAAAGGCTTTATCATGCCACTAGTGCGGACTTTTAAAGACAAGAGAGCCACTGGCACGGACCTTTAAAGATAAGAGAATAAAGAACTTTTTGGTACAAAATAAAATGGTTGGACTAAGTGTGTATTAAAAAATGTTTGAGGGACTTGGTATTTGATCCTAAATTTTACTGTCTGTGTAGTATTAATACACAAAATGTCACTGTTTGTGAAAATCCCATAGATATAAGACTATTTCATTTTTTAGTGCATACAGTAAAGTTTACTGTAATTTTTTTCTTCGAAATTTTATAGGTTTCATGGGTCTTGTTTGATAGAACCCGACGAGGAGAAAAAAAAAAAGGTAATTTTGCGAAAAACAAATTTGTCAATAAAAAGTTATGATCATTTGAAAATTAAAAAAAAAAACTTTTATTTCAAGTATTGGACCATACCACCGGTGACATTAAAGACCGAACAACCCAGGGGGTGTGGTAGAGCGGAAGGGGCTCTTCCTCCCTTAACCAAGTGTCGGGGTTCGATTCCCGCCTTTGGCATGGAGCAGCCTTAAATCTCTGAGCCAGCTGTCTCATCCATCGAGGTGCCTACAAATCAGCAAATTGATTAGTCACTAAGTCACTAGTGGATACCTGATTTAACCACAAAAAAAAAAAATTAAAGACCGAACAAAAGTGGAAAGAGTGAATATGGCACAATTTGGGAAAGTAAATACGACCTTTACCAATCTTGCTAATGAATGTCGATTTTTTCTCAAAATCTCAACACGCAAACTCTCACTGAGCCAGCAATGTCCGGTGTACCAGACGAAGTAGTCGTGGTCTCGTGATTACCGGTGAAACCCCTTCTCCGGTTCAGGTGCATCTCAAAAGCGTGGCTTTCTTTAATCGACACCCCTCATTTCATCAACTTGCATCTCAAGCATTCTATCCAAACCAACACCAACCGCACTCTTTTTCTCACAGCTCTTAAACTCTGTTCTATTGACTTGGATACACTTAACAACACTGTAGAACTCAACCACCCATTAGAATGTGATGAAACAATAACTGAAATATTGGGTTCTTTCCATGGCTTGCTCTGCCAGAGAAAGACATTGCCTTGTGGAACCCATCAACCAGAAACCACCTAAACTTACCCGTTACTGATATTCAGTTTCCAGACCCAAAGGGTTACCTTTGTTTTCTTGTGGAACCCATTTACTGTTTTGGGTATGATATTATCAATGATGACTACAAGGTGGTCAGGATTGTGCAGTTTTACGGCGAACATCATGATTTGTTAGGTTCTGAAGTTAAGGATTACTCTTTGAAATCCAATTCCTGACGAAGAATTATGGACTTCCCCTATTACGTAATTTGCACGCGCGAGTATGATAAGCCTGCAGGGGGTGCTTTGCATTGGGTTGTGAGCGAAAAAAATGGGTCTGATGGAACTTATTTAATTGTTGCTTTTGATCTTGGAACTGAGGAATTCTGAGAACGATTTTTTAATGAATTTGGAAGTCTTGGGAGGATGCCTCTCTGTGCTTTGCAATTATTACTTGCGCAAGGTTGACATATGGGCGATGAAGAGTTATGGAGTAAAGGAATCTTGGACTAAATTAGTTTCGATTGCACAACCCAATGATATTGGGTCTTTTCAAGTTTTAAGGGTCGGCTCAAGAAAGTTAAGGTTTGTAGCTTACCAAATTATTTCGAGGCTGATGTTTGTTTGGGAAGCCTTGTTCAAATCAGTCATGGGGATAGTGAAAGTTGTAAGGACATATTTCTCATGTCCGTTATTTGACATTTACATATATCGTACGTCACTACAAAATGCACGTCTCTTCATGATCTCACACGACGGCCTCAATCCAAATTCTGGGAATCAAGCATTCATCATCTCCATCACGTGTTCCATATCTGCCTCAACGACTTCACGTTCCATGACTTTAGGGACTTTATGCAAGTGGTACGCAAGAGAAGTCAAAACAGTGAAATAAAGCAAGTAATTTTACAGCCACCATCCGGAGGTCTGGTCAATCGGAAAGTTGAAGAGCTCGACACAACGACGATACTAGAAGAAACAACACCGCAATCCGAGTTACGGTGAAGAAGTCATGGCCCTTTGAAAATGGAGAAAATTCCGAGAAAAAGACTTGGAAAAATGTTGAGTCCTTTTTGCCCCAAACTAGCGATATTTCGCGAACCGAAGGCCAAATCGGTTCGGGGGGCGAACTGGTTCACGGTACACCCAAACCGGTTCGGGGTACCTGACGCTAGCAAGAGTTCTAAAGTTTTAAAATTCCTTTTGATTTCCTATAAAAGCCAACTTCGGGGGAGTTATTTTATAAGACTTGGAGAGACGATTTTGAGAGTTCTAATCACTCTAGTCTTCATATTTTTTGAGTCCCAAGACTCATGTTTTGATTCACACATCTTTGTCAAACCTTTGTGAAACTTTTTATAACCCAAGAACACAACTTTGTGTTTGTTCAACCCTTGTGGAGAAGCCGTATTTCTTCTTCATTGCTGCTCACCTGGAGTTCTTGAGGGAGATTCCAGCTGACGACATCAGAATCGACGCCTGCGGGTATTTCTATGTCACTGTATTTTCATTGTAATCCGTGTAACCGTATCTTACAATATTATAGTGAAAATAAAAGGTTTTGCCCCTTGGGGGGATTTTTCCTCACATGTGTGTTTGAATGTTCTTGCATGATTTCATCATCTCCAATCACACCTAGATGCATGTTTAGGGTTTAATTGGGAAAACTGAGTTTAATTAAATAATCTCTCTATTTGAACGCATGCGCACTCTTTCAAAATGGTATCAGAGCCAATTACACAATTATACCGTGTAATTTTTCACAAAATTTTTCTAAGATATTAATTTTCTGAAAAAATTAATTTTTGAAAAAGGGCGTGTTTAATGGAGAAATTATATAATAAAATTCTTGTTTTTGACGGGACAAACTATGCATACTGGAAAGTCCGCATGAAATCTGCTTTAAAAGCCATTGATGAACGTGTCTGGATTTTGGTTGAAAGACGGTGGACACCTCCCTCCATCACTGTTGAGAACATAACTAGTTTAAAATCTTCCACTGCTTGGACTGAAGAAGAATTTAAATGGTCATCTTTTAATTCTAAGGGTTATTTGTTATTTCTGGATTCGTCACCCCTGATGAGTTCAAACGGATAATGACATGCACCACGTCAAAAGTGGCATGGGATGTTTTGCAATTTACCCATGAAGAAACTAATGTTGTGAAAGAGTCTAAACTGCAAAATTTAACAACTCAATTTGAAACAATCACCATGCTTGAGTCGGAATGTTTTGATGAATTTTATGCTAGGCTGTCTGATATTGTTAACACTAGCTTTAATCTTGGTGAACACATTCCTAATGCTAGAGTTGTTAAAAAGATTCTTAGATCACTGTCTAAGCGTTTTATCCCTAAAGTCATTGTGTTTAATTCTATGGGTAATTTAAATACGCTTAAATTGGAGGAACTTGTAGAAGACTTGTAAATGTATGAAATTGATACGTTTCCTAAATCTGTTAAGTTAGATAAGGGAATTGCACTTAATGCCTAGGAGAAAAATAGTGAGGGGTCGGCAAGAAAGAGAATTGAGTCATCTAGAAAAAGGGAGACAAAAACGTCAGATTCTGAGTATGACTTTGATTTAGATGATTTGGCCCTGTTTGCTAAAAAATTCAAGAAAATTCTCAAATTCAAGAAAAATGGTAATTTCAAAGATAAAAAGAAGTTTGAAAAGAAAAATGAAAAATATTTTAAAAATTCTCCTAAGAAAGAGAATGAGAGATGCTATGAGTGCGACGGTACGGGTCATAGAGCTTTTGAGTGTGCTACTAGGCTGAACAGAGAAAAGGGCAAAGTTGTCCTTAATGCTACCCTTAGTGACGACAGTGAGGTCGAGTCGATGGACTCTGGAGATGAGTCACCGTATGAATGTAACTTAACCGCATTCATGGCTAGTCATGTGAGTACTTCTAGTGCTCCTCACGATGACGAGGATGATGCTTCACAGGGACACTTCGACAGTAAGAGCAATGTGAGTGAGGGGGAGGATGATGCAAGTGAGAGCGAGAGTAATCTTCAATGCGCCTACGCTGAGTTATATAATGAGTTATTTAAAACCAAAAAGCGTAACAAAGCGTTAGTTCTTAGGATCACCGCGTTAGAGGAAGATTTAGAAGAAGCGAGAGAGAAAGAGTCCTCCACCTACACTACCTTAAAAGAAAGAGAGTCTGTCTGTGTTAAGAAAGAAAGTTTGTTTAGAGAGAGAGAGAGAGAGAGACTGTTTGGAGAGAGAGTGTTTTTGAGAAAGAGAAAGGGGATTTGACTAAACAAGTAACTAGTCTTATAACTGAGCTCCATTCCTCGCTGGAGACTCGGAAGAAACTTGAATCCCTTGTTGCCCAGCTTACTCATGATCTTGAGCGAGCACAGGAAGTCAAGGTTCAAATCGAGGACAGATTAGGAAAGATGGGAAAGATGCTCATCGGCCCCGCTTTAGGTTTTGGTGATAGGCAGGGAATAGGTTATGATGGTGCCTCCATGTCCCGAATTGCACTTGTACCAGTTCTTGAGTTTACTATGACTCCATATGGCCATCGTAAAAAACCACGAAGGAGAGTTCGACCAAGAAAAGCAAACACAGGTCCGCCTAAAACTGCGTTCTTCTGTACGTATTATAAAAGAAAAGGCCACCTCATGGAGTTTTTCTATAGTTGGGTCTGACACGACGTACTACTGCTCCACCACATCATACTGATGATTTTGCCAGTCTGAGAGAGCGTGTTGAGTTTTTAGTCGCCACATCACAGAGTTTGATGGAGAAATTCTGACGGATGTCTTTGCCGTCTGTGAATGCTTCTCGCATCCCGGCTAAAACCAACAATGACAAGGGTAAACAAAAGGTTACCACATCTTGGGTGCCTAAGAAAGATAAAAAGGCTCTTGTTGTTCATGTCGCTCTCAAAGCACATAATACCTCACAGTGGTATTTAGATAGTGGGTGCTCCAGACATAAGACAGGTCATGTCTTATTTTTTACTTACCTAGAGGAGTATAAGGAAGGTAGAGTCACCTTTGAAGACGGGAGCAAGTCTAACATTGTAGGACGAGGTACAGTAGAGTTACCAGGATTTCCTAAGCTAGAGAATGTTTTGTACGTCAAAGGTTTGAAAGCAAACCTTCTCAGCATTAGCCAGCTGTGCGATGCTGACTTCGCAGTAAAGTTTGACCGGGATGAATGTAATGTCTACAATCAACCAGGTAAACTTTTAGTGCGAGGGGTGAGGACCGAGGATAATTGTTATGGGACTGTGACCACATCCTCACTTGTCTGCAACAGCGCCACGATCACTCCTACGGATCTGTGGCACCAACGTCTAGGTCATGTGAACGTTAGAGATTTGACTCGCTTAGCTAAAACGGACCTAGTACGTGGCTTACCATCACTTGGAAAGCCTCCTTCCACGGTTTGTGAACCCTATCATTTAGGAAAGAAAATTTGTAGCCCCCATAGGAAGTTGCATTCCATTACCACCTCCCGCGTACTTGAGTTGATTCACATGGATCTTATGGGTCCGACTCGTACTGAGAGTCTGGGTGGTAAGAGGTATATCCTCGTGATGGTAGATGACTTCTCCAGATATTCGTTTGTAGGTTTTTTAAGAGATAAATCTAATGTTGTAGAGTTTTTAACGACCAAGTGTTGTGTCCTGTAAAATCAACACGGAGTCACTATTAATAGGATACGTAGTGACAACGGTACATAATTTAAGGAAGCAAAGGTAGATCTTTACTGTGATAGCCTTGGGATCAAACATGAATTTTCTGCTGTGAAGACTCCTCAGCAAAATAGGATTGTTGAGAGACAGAATAGGACGATTCAGGAAATGGCTATGTCTATGCTTCTAGTTAGTAAGGTTTCCAGGAGATTTTGGACAGAGGCAGTGTCTACTGCATGCCACATGGTGAATAGGGTTTACCTGCGTCCACACACTCTTAAGACGCCTTATGAATTGTGGAGTGACAAGAAACCCAACCTTGCGTATTTCCGTGTCTTTGGGAGTAAATGCTACATCCTACGGGATAGAGAGCAATTAGGAAAGTTTGACTCCCGGAGCGACGAGGGAATATTGCAAGGATATTCATCAAATAGTAGAGCGTATCGGGTTTTTAACCTGAAGAGCTCTAAGGTTATGGAGTCAATAAACGTCATCGTGCAAGATGACGACCCTTCGGCGTTTTTTGATTCTAGCCTTCACTGTGAGGATGATAACTTTTCTGGCAGCGATTTACTTGTCCCTCACCCACACCCTGTGGACCCTACTCCTGTGTTAGGGGATACACCTTCTTGGGTTTGCAAGAGTCATGATCCCTCCGCCATTATTGGCGATCCCACTTTAGGGGTCAAGACTCGTGCTAAGCTAGAGAACATTGTTAGCCATCTTTGCTACACGTCCAAAATCGAGCCCAAGAATCACACAGAAGTACTCAAAGATGAACACTGGATAACTGCTATAACAACCCGAGATTTTTGGGACAATAATTTATTTATTTTTTGGAGAAATAAATATTATTTTAATTGGAGAATAATTAAGTTGGCATTTGGAGTTATTAGAAAGTGATTCGGATGACGATTTTGAGTGTGACATTATTTTCGGAAGGGTCGAGAAAGTTGAAATGACTATACTTGGGGTCTATTTGGATTTCGAAATATTTTAAGTTCGTTTGGATCGAATTAAAGTTACTGAGTCATTTAAAGTAGGTATTATCATTTAAAGTTGTGTATTTTGGGAGATAAGGCTTATTAAGCCTACGGGAGATCAAATCCCCTTAGAAAGAAAGAGAGAAATAGAGAGAAGAAGGAAAGAAGAAGAAAAGGAGGAGAAAAGTGGGATTCCCAGACATTACGTGATCTCGAGGAGGATTCAGACCCTACGAACTTAAGGCAAGTGATTAAACTTGCTAAATAATTGTGGTGTATCATTTATTTCAAGATTTGTGGACAAAATTAAGGATTTTGGGGTAAAATGCTAAAACCTAAATTTTTTTGGGTAAATCTTAGATTTGTTGTGTAGATAATGGATTTGAGGTTAGAAATTTGTTGAGATGTGTTCTTGGATGAATTTTAAAGTTATATATGTGATTGGGTTGAAGAGAAATGAAGGGAAGGTGATAAAAATGATTTTTGGGATTTTTGGCTTTTGAGAAAAGTAGCCATTCTCGTGATTTCTGATAGGACAAATCGATTCGGCCCCTTACCGAATTGATTCGGAAAGTTGCAGGTGCCCAGGTCTTAGTGATCGAATCGATTCGGCCCCAACCCGAATCGATTCGACCTGAGACAGAATCCCAGGTCTTTTGGACCGAATCGATTCGCATGAAGGGCGAATCAATTCGGATTTGGCCAGAATTGATTGGGAAACAGGGCAGTTTTTGGGGATGTTTTTCTAGGGTGAGTTTTATCCCATTTCAATTGAGGTTATCGATTGGGAAGCTCTTTATGGGTTATGAGGAGTATGTTTTGGAGATTTTTTGGGAGTTTCCCTTGTAAGAAATTATTGGAGTTATATTGATTTAGTTCGAGAGAATACTGATTGGAGAGTATTGTACCGACTAGTGGGGAAGCCCACTACCATTGAGATTTCTAATTGGAGATAATTATGGAATTATATGAAAGAGTGAGAATGCGCACAGTGATATTGTATTTTAGACTCAAATCCCAAAAGGGGATAACTTTAAAGGTTTATATGATTGAACCATATTTTTGGATTGAAAATTATAAATGTTGATTCATGTGCATACGGATATAGAAAATATCCTTAACGCTAATTAACTTGGAAGATGTTTCACATAAATGAGAAATGTTGATCGAGGTGCATTAGGATATAGATAATATCCTCAAAGTAAATAGAATTGAAAGACGATTCAAATAAATAGAAGTGAGGTGTGAACTTCAAGTGAGAAATAGTATAGTGTATGCTGAGTGGGGAAGTCATGCGAGTGATTGGCGAATAGTATATCGAGAGTAAAATATACTAAATAATGATATTATTTTATTTACGCCTAAGAGCGTAATAAGAGTATGTAAACAGTGGGATATATATATATACCTTATGTGATGGTATATATTTATATGATGTGATGATGTATGTATATCTTATGTGAATGATATATATAAAAGTGAAGCATAACCCCTCCTTGTTATCATTGGGAAGTTGCGCGATGAGGGTAAGCACCCTGGCTCGATGAGCAGAGTGTGGATAATCCCCAGGCCATAACGTCCATTTATTATTGTATGATTTTTATAAGGGGTGAGACGTGGTGGGTATGTTTCGTCTCATTGTCGGGGAGGAACTATGGCCGCTTCTCGTACGTTTTGATCGGTTGTTTTACCATGGCGGTGTGATAATAGTCTGATATATGGTAACCTGGGATAAAATGAGTAATTCCTATAAGATGATAGCATTGAGAACCTGCGTTCTCGAGTTATAGCTTGTTGGGATGGTTATTATTATACTGGTGTGCTTAGTACTTTGGGTATCGAGGGCATAATGGACCTCAACGACCAACATTGCCAAGAAGTAGTGTATCGGGGGGGTTCCTTATTTGGATTTTGCTTGCGAGACGTCTCACGTACGAAAAGCAGTGCAATATTGGGAGTGAGGAGAAGTTAGTCCTTAATTCTCATATTTATATATTATTATATCTCGACGATCGACAGTGCCAAGGAGTAGTGTATCGGGGGGTTTCTTGTTTGGATTTCGCTTGCGAGACGTCCCACGCATGAAACGTTGTGCACTGTTGAGAATTGAGAATAATTATTTAATTGGTTAATCTATTAAAATAAAAAGATAATTGGGGTTATACACGTCATGCATTAAGGTCATAATGAATCTTGATAATCAATACTGCCAGGAGTAGTGTATCGAGGGGATTCCTTGTTTGGATTTCGCTTGCGAGACGTACCACGGACGAAATGCAGTGTAGTATTGAGAATCGGGAGAAGTTTAGTCCTTAGCATTTGGATGCTAATAACTCATATATATATATATATATATATTGATGGCATAATTAGAATATGAGAAATTATAGTACGAAAATGTTTATGTAAACTTTATATGTTAAGTAAGTGAACGAATAATTGAGATCGATAATATTAGAAATTGAAGGATTAAGGTTAGGTGGAATTTAGATGAGTATCAATTGGCATTAAGTTAGATTACCTTGCCTAGATAGATTCGGGCACTTATTTGGAGATCATGTGCATACGTTTAGTTGCGCACTTTAGTTGAGAGGTGAGTTGAATTTGATGGAGAGTGCGACTCCACCTTAATCATGTCATAATGCATTTATAATTATTATGCATTTTAATGCACTTGCTATAAAATGTTTTCACACCTCGGGCTCTGACCCATTTATATTTTCTCTTGCTTGTATATATATTGTATTATTATAGGTGTTCCTCCCCAAGGACGCCATTGATGTCATCCATCATGTGTATTCGTGGAGCTGTGGCAGTAGCGGATTGTTGTGGCATTTTGTTTTAGTCGATTCCTATCTTTTGTGTATCTAGATTAGGATTCAGTTTGTATATCGGGTTTATACCCAAGTGTTGTAAGAGTAGCACTTTTATATTTTTTTTTCTCAGATTATTGTATTGTCTATGACCCGACAGCATATTCGGTTATTTTACTCTGTACATTGTGTTGTACTCTTTTATATATTATTTTGAGCATGTGTGTCTCTCTCATCATATTTAGATGTTATGTTGGTTTTAGTTGGTGTTAAATAAAATGTTTTAAAATTTTGATACCCTCTTTTTGTAGTAATGGGTAGTTAGCCGCGCATATTTTTAGAATCGTCAGTAGATGCTGAGAATGATATACTTGAGATTCCTGATTAATTTAGTATAGGGCTGGCCACTCGTTATTATTTTGAGCGGGATGTCACATCTGCCATGCAGGATGAGTTGCTTCAGTTTAAAAAGAACAATGCCTGGTAACTTATCCCCCGACCTAGTAAGACATAAAATGGATGAAAATGGTACCATAATCCGAAATAAGGCTAGGTTGGTCGCTCAAGGCTACACGCAGATAGAGGGTGTAGACTTTGGGGAGACATTTGCTCCTGTTGCGAGGCTTGAGTCCGTCCGCTTACTACTCGCCATCGCATATCATCTGCGCTTTAAGTTATATCAGATGGATGTCAAGCGTGCCTTTCTAAATGGCATTCTTTAGGAGGAGGTTTACATGGAACAACTAAAAGGGTTTGAAGACCCTAAGTACCCAGAGCACGTCTACTATCTGAGGAAAGCCTTGTATGGTTTGAAGCAAGCACCCCATGCTTGGTACGAGAGGCTTACTTCCCATCTCTTAGCCTGTGGCTTCAAGAGAGGGGGAGTTGATATGATGTTGTTCGTCAGGAGAGATGACGGTGTTATTTTGGTTGCCCAGGTCTATGTGGACGACATAGTCTTTGGATCCACATGCTCCCAGCATGCTCACCACTTAAAGGAGGAGATAAAAAGTTAGTTTGAGATGAGCATGGTAGGTGAGCTTACTTTCTTCCTTGGTCTCCAGGTTCGTCAGCTAGAGGATGGAATGTTCATCTCCCAATCCAAGTATGCTAGAGACCTAGTGAAAAAATTTGATTTAGACTCCGCTAAGCATGCACGTACACCTATGAGTACTTCTAATAATCTTAGTAAGGACACTTCAGGTAAGGACATAGAGCAAACCTTGTATTGGAGTATGATAGGTAGTCTTCTCTACTTAACTTCCAGTCACCCCGACATAGCCTTTAGTGTTGGAGTCTATGAGCGATATCAGGCTTCCCCAAAAGAGTCACACTTACTCGCTCTAAAAAGTATTATCAAATACATGAGTGGGACTCTCACATACGGTATTTGATATTCCTTTGATATCGATGACCGTTTGTCCGCCTATTCAGATGTCGATTGGGTTGGGGATGTAGATGGTTATAGGATAACTTCTGGTGGGTGTTTCTATTTTGGTTCTGCTCTTGTCTCCTGGCTGAGCAAGAAGCAAAACTCCATCTTTTTGTCCACTGCGGAGGCTGAGTACATCGTCGTCGGGATTATTGCATGCAACTCTCGTGGATGATGTAAATGCTGAAGGATTATGGGATTTCACAGGACACCATGACCATTTCCTGTGATAACACGAGAGTGATACACATATCTCGTAATCCAGTCCAGTATTCACGCACAAAGCACATCAGGATACTTGAGCACTTTATACGTCAGTTAGTTGAGGAGAAAGTCGTAGCTCTGAGTTTTGTACCCACCAAGCTTCAGTTAGACAATATATTCACGAAGTCTTTAGATGCCCTTATATTTGAGAGTCTTAGGAAGTCTTTAGGGATTTGCACAGTTGACTGAGGGGTTGGTTCATGTCTAGGATAGGATGCATTGTCATGTTCATATCATATGATTCCTATTCCTAGGTTGTATCATTTGTATTTTTTTTTGCTTTTTTCATTTTTTTAAAAATCCAAAAAGATTTTCTTTTTATAAAAATTTTGAAAAAGCACAAAAGGATTTTTGTATTTTATTTGCACCTTTTATGGATGAGAATTTAAGCTAGCCGAGTCATAAATTTCATTCCATTCATCCATGTGACTATTTGATAGTGATTTGAGACGCTACATCATTGCATCCATGTGCTTTAAATAGTTAGGAGTCTTTGAGATGTGATTAGTGATATATTTCTACATGTTTGGCTCCTTATCTCCTTTATTGCACACATTCATGGGTTTATTTGATTATTGTACTTGTCTATCACATATTGGCTTGCATGTTTCCAACTCAATTCTGGCTGTATAGTGAACCATATGCGATAAAGCTTGATAAGATTGGAATGCATGTAAAAACCGTTTGGTGAGATGTGTTTGTTTTAAAAAAATGGTGAAGGGATACGAAAGGTTCTTATCTAGACTTTACGATTAATCCACCGTTAAATCGGACCTAAAAAATTGAGGAATTTTATTATCCGGGGTCCAAGAGGTTAAAAGAGCCCGAAAAATTTAAAGGCAATAAAAAGAATTTCATGCCAAATATGGGCCATCTAGGTTTCACCATGAATTCTCCAAAGTATGAGAATTTATACCACCTCTATTCAAAATATAAATCTGAGGGAGTTTTGGTTGGAGAATTTAAAAGGGTTTGCACTTCCTTGAAAGTCCTGAAAAAGCATTAAATCATTTTGGACGTTATTGGTGTGGAAATCATTTTGAGCTTTGATTTGTTGATTTGATTGAGTCAATGTCTCATATTTCCATTTTTTACACCTAAGGAAGATCTTGAGTTTATTCGTTAAGAGTATCCGATATTCATCGTGCACATATGTCATGTTTGTATGCATTGATTTTCCTATCGAATTTTATCACACCCCTACATTTACACTATCATAGACTTGGTTGTTTTTATGTTTATTCATGGTGGGATTATTTGTTGTATATTTTGTGTGAAAAATTTTGAAAAATTCAAAAATAGAAGTTTATTACCTTGTGACCTTCTCCATTTGCATTTATTTCTGCTTCTCATTTCTGTCTATTTGGGGACATAATAAAAAGGGGGAGAAAGAATTATCATATTATGGGGGAGTTTTGAGATTTGTTTTATGCTGGTATCTATGTTTATCTCATTTCAAACTCGATACATCACATGGTATTTGTTTTATCTCATGTGTGTAGGTACTACATTGATGATCATATGTTGCACACCCTCATGAGAAATGTTTTGAAGAATTGAAGAACAAACGATGAAGACTTATTCATTTGTACCTTTCCAGTTTTGGGTTCATGGGAGGGTAGATTTGTATAGGCAATTTTGTTAGCTGATGATTCGGATACTTTTATGTATGTACCGGCATAGACATAGGGGGAGATTTGTAAGGACATATTTCTCATGTCCGTTATCTTACATTTGTATATGTCGTACGCCGCTACAAAAAACACGTCTCTTCACGATCTCACACGATGACCTCAATCCGAATTCTGGGAATCAAGCATTCATCATCTCCATCATGTGTGCCATATCTGCCTCAACGACTTCACGTTCCATGACTTTAGGGACTTTATGCAAGTGGTACGCAAGAGAAGTCAAAATAGTGAAAGAAGGCAATATATGAAAGTTCAAGGGCATTTTGGTAATTTTACAGCCACCGTACGGAGGTCTGGTCAACTGGAAAGTTGAATATCTCGACATAATGAAGATACTGGAAGAAACTACACCTCAATCTGAGCTACGGTGAAGAAGTCATGGCCTTTTGAAAATGGAGAAAATTCTGAGAAAAAGACTTGGAAAAATGCCGAGTCTTTTAGCCCCAAACCAGCGATATTTTGCGAACCGAAGGCCAAACCGATTCGGGGGGCGAACCGGTTCACGATACACCCGAACCGGTTCAGGGTACATAACGCTGGTAAGAGTTCCAAAGTTTTAAAATTCCATTTGGTTTCCTATAAAAGCCAACTTCGGAGGAGTTATTTTATAAGACTTGGAGAGACAATTTTGAGAGTTCTAATTACTCTAGTCTTCATTTTTTTGAGTCCCAAGACTCATGTTTTGATTCACACATCTTTTCCAAACCTTTGTGAATCCTTTTGTAACCCAAGAACACAACTTTGTGTTTGTTCAACCCTTATGGAGAAGCTGTTTTTCTTCTTCATTGCTGCTGACCTGGAGTTCCTGAGGGAGATTCCAGCCGACGACATCAGGACCAATGCCTATAGGTATTTCTGTGTCACTGTATTTTCATTGTAATCCGTGTAATCGTATCTTACAATATTATAGTGAAAATAAAAGTTTTTGCCCCTTTGGGGGATTTTTCCTCACATGTGTGTGTTTGAATGTTCTTGCATGATTTCATCATCTTCAATCACACCTAGATGCATGTTTAGGGTTTAATTGGGAAAACTGAGTTTAATTAAATAATCTCTCTATTTGAACGCACACGCATTCTTTCAGAAGTCATGGGAAGAAGCACATGGCACAAGAGAAAGGGAAAAAGAATTCTCGCACAAGGAGGTAAACAAATTAATCTCAAGTTCGATCTAATAACGTTATGTTGCTTAGCCAATCATGTTTCTCATTTGTTCTTCATCAAACCGATCTCTCTTAATCTAATGCACATTATGGTTGTTCTAGAATTCTTGAGTTATGGTAGTACATATTGTAAGAGTTACAATTGCACTGCATATTATATGTCTCAATGTAACTTAATTGCTCACATGTTTTTTTTGTTAGAGATGATTTCTTATCAAAGGGGTTCAAGTTGGTGCTTTAAGTGGTTGGAGGAGATAATGAAATACATAGTAGTAAATAAATGAAGTGGTAAGTGCATTAAACAATTTTGCGCCACTATAATTTTTTTCGGCCTAAGCCTTTTGGTTTCATATTTATTGGTTTAACATTGTTTCTTAATTGACCTCTTGATACCTTTAAGTTACTAATTGATATACAAATAACTCTCTTTTTTCTTTTAAGACTGCTTTCGAATTTATGTGGCCGTATTAGCCTCTCTGTTTTATAGAAGGTTATATAAATTCAAGGAAAGAAAGATGTGTAAAAAATGTTTTTGATCAAAGCCTGATTTGCTCTTTTTTTGCCCCCTCTTTTTGGAGTAAATATTATGTTTTGTCTCTTAGCCTAGGAGCTATCCTGATTCGTGACAATAATCAATAGGAAGAGACAAAATTCTTCTTAGCTTGTGTTATATATTCAAGAAAGTAGAGGAAAAGATGTCTTATGCGTCTTTATTTTGAGGTGGTTCCTGGTTATGTTTGTACATTGTGTAATCTTTTTGGAATTTCTTAGGTGATGCCAAGTTCATTTATGTGATGTGAAACAACACAAAATTGACCAGATATATGATGTTTGTGTCGTATTTGTGTTGGGACCTTATGACATGAAGTCGCGCTATGTCGTCCCGTGGTTGTGTCACATAAAAAAATACGACGCAGTGTCGCGTTCGTGTCTTATTAGGACTTGTTTCACGACCTAAAAGCACAATTTGCTACCCTAGCGACAAACCCAGGATTTAGGTTGGAGGACAAAGATATGCATGGGAAAAATTCTTTTTTAGGAGTGGGTGAGTCTTCGTAATTGAAAAAAATCAATAAGGAAAATAGACTCAAAATGAATGGAATTTATGTAATATCTGAGCTCCAAGTCTGTCACTCCCTTGCTCAAATTATAACGCATTTTTTTTATCTACTTTTTATAGGTGATTCTGTTGTTTTTATTGACTTTGGTTGGATTTATTATATTTTTCTATTACCTCCCCCATCATTTGTACACACATCTTTGGTGCCTTATTATGATATTTGGTGTAAAAGGAAAACATGATGCATCATACTCAAATCAGAACAACAGTTGTTGCATACTTTTGCTGTTCTGATGGTTTTACCTTCAGGACTGCTCTTTACATGTTTGAATTCATTTGTCTACAGATTTCTGGTCAAAAAATTATATTGTGGGAGTATGAGACATCAGAGTCACTAACGCCTAGTCATCTAGTTTGGGCGTGGAACTGGTCTTAGGCCCAATATGTGGGTTGGTAGATTGGTATATTTTTTTAGGTGTTCAATTATTTTAATTTTCATTAGTTATTTAGTTTTCTTGTTTGAGGGATTTGACTTAGTTTTTCATTTTGATTCAGGGTTTGTGTATTGTAATGATCTAGTCAAATGAGATCATTCGAGAGAAGTGGTTGATAGGTTGAGAGGGTAAACACTTTGACAGAGAGACACAAGCAGGCGGGCCAAATACCATAATTGATAATAATTATTTTGTGGGATCAAATTAAGACTCGAAAGTTTTTTTTCCAGAATAAATGCTGAGGTAGTGTGCTAGTGAATAAGTGCTAGTAATTAAGGAATCTTCTTAAGAGTTGATGAGATTTTAAGGTAGTTGAGGCAGAGAATGTAATAAATGAGTACTTATAGAGAGTTTTTGCGGGAACGTTAATGGAAATGTATTGAGTACTTTTGTTGGTGATGACGATGTGCTTTAAATGGGAATTCATTACTCTTATAAGTACATTCGATGAAAGTCATGCTTATTTTTCAACAAGGGGTGTCTTAAGTTAGCTCATTGGATAAGTATCTTCAAATTTGGGCGAGATATGTACTTTTATGCAACTGTATGTTAGGCGTACTCATGACTACTTTTCAGTAGGCTTAGCTATCTCTTGACTAGTTGTTTATTGAGAGGTTGCAATGTTGTTTTGGATTGGCACTCGTGTGGTCAAATATGAAGCCTTCGATTTTTCCTTTTTGGGGGGAATCCATTAGCATCCTGACCATTGGGGATGACACCTAGTGTGGTCAATTAACGCATTGGAAAAAGATATTTGTTAGCAACTTGGCCTGTAGGGATAACATCCATCTCGGCCTCGATCATAACCCCTTGAGGTTTAGGTTTTAGTAACCTTCTATTCTAGGTTAATATAATGAGATTCTCACATTATATGAATTGACTATTAAACTACAAAATCTATATATTATTCTTCTGTCTTACTTTGGCTCAATATCGTTCTTCTCCCATTCTTCTCTTTTCGATCTCTCTTTCTTTCTCCCCTTTCCTACGACACTCATATATATTGATGGTGTAAACAACTAGAAGAATCCGAGTAAGAGTGAGGATATAGCAATGTTCTAAAAAGTGCTACGCAGTAGGGGCAGATAATGTGCGCCTGACGCCTATGTAGTTTTCTTTTCTTTTTCTCATTTTACACTCAACACCAAGTATACGTTGAGGTTTAGTTACAAATAATGTCGTAATGATTTCACATTAATATTGCTAACAATACTTTCAAGTCCCATATTTCTAACACTACTAACATATCTTTTATATCCCACACATATATAAATATTGCTAAACAAAACAAGAATAAAAATATTACACGCGAAAAAAATTGTGGAATAGATATTAGGTTCATAAAATAAAGAATACATTTACTACAAATAGAAACATACTACAAATAGAAACATAATGCTACACTGTATATATGAGAACAGAGTAAAATTGAAAATATT
The DNA here is from genome assembly GCA_949130495.1 of Sambucus nigra. Classification (NCBI taxonomy): domain Eukaryota; kingdom Viridiplantae; phylum Streptophyta; class Magnoliopsida; order Dipsacales; family Adoxaceae; genus Sambucus; species Sambucus nigra. The sequence goes on from OX422220.1 coordinate 95,802,917, forward strand.
ACACAAAAGTCTACTATAATCATTTGTATATATATAAGATTCCTAAACAAAATAAGAATAAATATATTTAACCATTTTTTTTGTGCAATTGATATTAGGTTCCTATGATAAAGAATACATTTATTAAAAATAGAAACATAATGTTATTAAATATACTAAAATAGAGTAACATTGAAACTATTACACAAAAAGGCTACTACCACAATCATTTGTATTTATATACACAGTAGCATTCACACATATGATTTACGTGTATAAATTGAATACTAATATTATATATATTAAAGACATATTTCTATGCAACTGTAGTATTGTGTATTTCTATGTAGTAGTATGCAATTTTTTTTTAAAAAAATTCAGAGATATTTTCACCTAGTCTGCTTTTTTTGTCACGTAGCCCTTAGGCAAGGCGCCTACCCCATGCCTAGCACCTATCCACCGCCTAGGTGGTCGCCTAGACCAATTTTTAGAACACTAGATACAAAGGGTTGGATCAATATGATGCAGGAGCATAGGGACATGAGCGTCCTTTTTAACATTATTTTGTTTTGTTCTTTTTTTAGCCTTTTGCATGTTTAGTATAAATAGCCCAAGGGCCTTCTTGTGTGACACTTTTGCCATTTGATATTGAGAGACTAGAGAGAGAAATAATAAAACCTCCTATATTTTTCGTGTTGTTGTTATTGTGTAGATAATCTTTCTCTTACTCTTTCGTACCATTGTTTATATCAAATTGGTATCAGAGCCTCGTTTGCTCTTGGATAAAAAAAAATCTTCATCGAAGATTGAAACTCGGATTGGATTCATCCGAATGATACACGAAACATTCCCAAACCTGTCCATGAAACTTTAACCCTAGAAACCAAAAATTCAAGAAACGTAACCTTTCACCACCTAAACCCAATATTTTCAAACCCAAAATATCCCTAAACCTACCCAGAACCATAGTTGTCAAAATCGTACGATTCGCAATTCGAATCGCATGATTTGATTCGAATCACACATAAAATGATTTGAATCGAGGTTAGAATTGCAATTGTCTAAAGAATCGGACTGAATCGGCGATTCACGATTCGAATCTTTCGATTCAGGTCTGATTCCCGATTTGGGTCCGATTCACTTTTTTTTTCCTGCGATTTTTTAGCTTATAACCATATGTGTGTTTCAACAAAACAAATAAAAAAAGAAGCAAACAACAAAGGATAGTGTTAAGATGCTGAGTTTTAGAGAAAAACATGTTCTCTTGACTTGGCTATTATCAGCTGACTTTTCTTGTCTATTCTCTTGGCTGAGTGTCTTCTATCTTTTGCTTTTTTTTTGTTATAAAACTTTTTTATTTGTTATAAAATCTTTGAAGGTATATTTTTTGTTGCTTTAAATTAATATGAACACTATTTTAAATTAATATTGTTTTATAGTTAATCTTAGTATTTGTTGTATTATTTTAAATTAATATGGTTTACCGTTTTAAATTAATTTCGTAGGCTATTTTAAATTAATATTGTTAATCTTAGTAAGTAGGCTGTTTAAAACTTTTGGAAGTATTTGTTTTACAGTTTTACTGTTTTAAATTAACCTTAGTATTTATTTTATTGTTTTAAATTAATATGTAGGATGTTTTAAATTAATATGTAGGTTGTTTTATGATATATTTTTGTTTTTTACATTTTTAAGCGTAAAATGAATGAGAACATGTGCTACGATTAATTTTTGTGATACATTTTGGTATATTATCATGTGCTACGATTAGTTGTTTGTCATATTACGCTTAATTACCAATTCTATAGTGTTAAATCCCACTTGCATATGTTTTACTACGTTTTTATCATTTGGTTTCGATTCAACCGATTCGATTCAGGATTCACGATTCGGGGGGTAAACGATTTACGATACGATTAGCGATTTGACAACTATGCCCGGAACCAATCGCACCACCCGAATACCCACATTGCACCACTCGAATCTAATTTTTTCCCCATACCCCAAAACAGTGGGGCAGTCATCCCTAATGGTTGCCGACTGAAGCCGGACCTACCCGAAACCTTACCTGGTGCCACTTCTGGCACACCACAAGGCCGACCGAGCCCAATTGTACCACAAAACCCTCCGATCGAAACCCGTTACCATTTTGCCCAAACCGATGGGCGTGACCGCCCTTAAAACCACCTAAATCGTCCTCAATTTCATACCATAATCCTATAAACCCTAAACCAAATACCAAAGAACCAAACGATCAATTCAACTCCATTTACAAAGGATGTCCTTCCTTAGAAATCCTTCCTATTCCACCCCATGTTCCATTATCATCCACTCAATCTATTTGTCAGCGAAGAGACTCATTTTGTCGCGATCAAGCGAGACCTGCAGGAGTTTTTACCACGTATATGCACACCGTGATGATAACAACACCCGTAGATCCTCAAGCATATCCACCGAACGACGATCCTTAGATCCGATTAAGTATTTTTTTTACTCTTTGCACCGCAAAGGGGAGGCTATGCACGGTGATTATCGACGGAGGAGCTAGTGATAATTTGGTCACGCAAGAGATGGTTGACAAGCTAAAGCTTTCCACAGAATTATTGCCACCCAGTGTCGTATTGGGTGGTTGAGAAGTGGATCCACATCTGCTCCTAGTCGACAGTGCTGAGTGACTTTTTTCATTGGAGACTATCATGACGAGGTTCTATGTATTGTAGTGGATATGCGAATGTGCCACCTTCTTTTAACAAGGCCGTGGCAATTTGATCATCGCACCATACACGATGGTCGAGCCAATACCTATTCCTTTATGCATGAGGGGAGAGACTTTCTCCTCCATCCCATGCGGGCATTTCTGATGTCTCAACCTTCTTCCCTAATAGTTTCACATGAAGAGTTAGCCATAGAGACCGCAAAGACAGGGTTGTGCTATGCCCTCATTAGTCCCATTATCATCTCGGAGGCAACTGGTCCAGAGCGTGATTAGAGTTTGTTGGATTCTTTTACCGATATGTGTATGCTCCCAATTAATCTTCCTCTTCTCCGGGATATATAGCATGCCATTGGTTTTATCCCCGGGGCGTAGATCCTCAACCTTACCCACTACCGCATGTCACCCACGGAGCACACAGAGCTGTAGAGACAGGTCACAGAGCTTTGTGATAAGGGTTATATTCGGGAGAGTATGTCTCATTATGTGGTACCCGCCTTGATAGCGCTGAAGGACGAAAGTTGGCATATGTGTGTTGATAGCCGAGATATTAACAAGATTACAGTGAAGTATAGATTTCCTATCCCTAGATTGGAGGATATGCTAGACTAACTCCATGGTGCGTAGGCTTTCTCTAAACTAAACTTGAAGAGTGGCTATCATCAAATTCGTATGAAACCAGGGGATGAGTGGAAGACTATCTTCAAGATGAAGGAGGGGCTATAGGAGTGGACGGTGATGCCTTTTGGCCTCTCCAATTCTCCATCTACCTTTATGAGTGTGACGACACATATTACGCCCTTTTATGGGAAAATTTGTGGTGGTTTATTTTAATGACATCCAAATTTACATCTGATCAGAGGAGGAGCACCTAAACCATGTGGCTAAAGTATTAGAGGTCTTACGGGCTGAGCGATTCTTCCTTACGTTGAAGAATGCACTTTATGGTACCATCTGTGACCTTTTTAGGATATGTGGCTTCTGGCGACTTCATCAGAGTGAATGATGCCAAAGTTCAGGCAATAGTGGTGTAAGGACATATTTTCATAGGTCCGTTATCAATTTATTATGTCATATACCGCTACACTGTCGAAGAGCATTCAAGATACATCTACATCAAAGACGGATCCGAATTACTCAAGTTCTTCATCATTCAAGACTCCGTGAAGTTTACTTTGGTAAGGTTATGTTTTAAATACCTTAACTTTTCACTTAGAGCTTTTGGGATATTTTTACAAAATATTTTTCTAAAGATTTTATTCTCGGACACCTTTCCTTAGAAAAATCATAACTAATTCATAAAAAATCATAAAGATACAAAACTGACGGCCACGCGTTCGTATCAAAATTTTCTACAAGCCCACGCAAAATCTTGTTTGATAGGTCATTCGAACAACCTACTTTTGTCATTCAAATGACATAGCATCTCGTTAGATCTCGTTCGAACGACATTTGTCCTTCGTTCGAGCGACATGCTGATCTCGTTCGAACGAGCTCTATTTTCGAGGCGACGTGATTTTCTATAAATACTCATTAAATGAGTCCGTTTTCATTACAAAGTCTCAACGTTTTGAAAGACAGAAACCTGCGAAAGTGCAGAATCCTTTTGACTTCTTCCTTTAGGGTTTTAATCCCTTTTTTGGTTTTCAATTCACAAAACTCCCATATGCTTGAGTAAATTTTTTGTTGTTTAAGAACAACTTTGCTTTTGTTCAACCTCTATGGAGAAGGGATCTCCATATTTGATCGGTGGATATCGAGCGTAGTCATTCTGCATGTGGACGAGCCGAAGACGACGAACCGACGCCTGGAGGGTATTTCGCTGTCTCTCGTATCTTTGAAGATTTGCTGAAGGCACCGTGCATTACACACTTGTGGGCAATTATCAGGTTGTATGTAACTCAAAGGTCTTGTGAATTTTTCAAAGTGTTTATAAAAGTTTTTTACCCGAAAAGGGTTTTTTTCCTATATCGGTCGTCTTTATTTTTCATGCATGGGTTGAATTTCTTACTATTTTAGATGCATGTGTAGGGGCTGAATTAGTTTGTTTAAAAATAGACTCTCATTAAATAAGTGTGCCAAATTAGATATTTACGAATTTAATCAATTATCACACAGTCACGTTTTCACAAGTGGATTAGCCCCCACCCTCTTCGGTCTTCAAGGTGGGAAATTTTCATGGGTTAGCCAACTTTTATTGGCGCTTTATAGCCGGATTCAGCACTGTTATGGCCCCTATTATAGATTTGATGAGTACTTCCTCGAGTGTCGAGTTCCGGTGGACACCTGCGGTGGATGGTGCCTTCATCGCATCAAGGAATTGATGACGATGGCTCCTATCTTGGCCTTACCCGATTTTGATAAGTTGTTTGAGTTGTTTTGTGATGCTTGTAAGACAGGGGTGGGTGTTGTATTGATCTAGAATGGAAAGCCGATTGCTTTCTTCAGCCAGAAATTGATGGGCCCCGCTCTCCATTATTCGACTTATGACCTCGAATTCTATGTGGCGGTTAAAGCCATGAAGTTTTATTGCCCTATCTCCTCCATAAGGAGTTTGTCATTAAATCCAATTACGAAGCCCTTTGTTTCTTACATAGTCAAAGGTGTGTTAGTAATAGGCGCGCCAAGTAGACCGCATACCTCTAGCGTTACACTTTCCACTTGCAGTACTGTTGATGTAAAAAATTAGATCACTCTAATTATTCAATCACAGATAAATAAAATGAGACAAAGATTTTTAAAGTGGTTCAGCCTTATAAGGATGGCCTACGTCCACTGTTATGTTATTGCTGAGTGTTTGAGAATTCTCGATTACAAGTGCTATCAAGAAATTCCTCTCCCCTTGAATGAGGGTGATACAAGGTATTTATAGCCCTTAGGCTGTACATGAAAGGGTGATACATTAAATGATATACATATGAAAGGGTAACTCATTTAATGCTCTTCAAGCGTGTTCGTCAAGATGATAAGCATTCAATGAATAGTTGAACTGTTGATTATCTGGCAATCAATGATGTGGTCGAGATGCAGCTCCAACCGCCTTAGTTGCTCATCGTCCAATAGTTCCTCGGAGCACTGGAGTTCCTCGGAGGACTGGTGTTCCTCGGAAGACTGGTGTTCCTCGGACTACACCTGTTGCTCGGAGTGAGTATGTTGGTCGGGGGAATGATCTTCCTCGTTGCTATTGTGCCACGTAGATTGACACGTATCTTCTTATTATTCGTCCACATTAGCATACTAATTTTGGTATCAACAAAAGCCCCCAATGTTTCATATTTCGAACTTTGAGGAGTATGGAACATTCTTTCTCGGTATATGGCAATATTAAATGACCTTCCTGGGTTTTAGGAGCCTTTTCTTCGTATTTTAATTTCCTTCCAAATTCGCAGAATCCGCTTTTTTGCATTTTTATAAGCGCTTCGATCTTCGTGCATTTTTTGTCCTTTTAGCCGCCGGTAGCGTAATAGTTTCCTTTTTGTAATAATTTCTTTCGCCGTTTCCCAAGGCAAAGTATTTAAGCTACAGAGGCAATCCCATCGTCTTCTACCTTTTCAATTTCTACTTTCGAGTTTTCTATAGCTTTTCTCTCTCCTGTGCGTTCATCCCTTTCTTCGTTTGTTCGTCAACATATCTCCTTTTTCCTGTAAGATTTTCTTCCTTCTTCTTCATTTCTTTTTGTTCACCATGGTTTATATTATCGAATCTCTTGAGAAGTTCCGTTCTGACTTTTCTATTCCTTCTTGGGTAACTTTGGAGAGTCTTTCTGAACCTTCAACTTATTTTAATTTGGCTGAGGGACATTGGTTCCCTAGCCTCTTTATTGCTGAATGTGGATTTTCTTTTCCACCAAACCCTTTGTGTTTAGAGTTCTGTCAGTATTTCGATGTTGTCCCTGCGAAAATAGACCCCAACACATGGAGAATAGTTAATGGGGTGTATAGGTTAAATCAGACTCATGGAACTCGTATAGGAATTCCTGAGATTATGGACTGTTATAGATGGGCTGTTTTAGATAATGTTTTTTATTTAAAAACTAGGTTTTTGAATAGAGCCTTAGTAGTCAACCTCCCGGATGCAAACATGGATTATTTTGAACACGGGGTAGTCATAAAAAATTGGCAACATGCTTCTTTGGTTGAAGATGAAGTGTATGAAGGTCCCAGATGCCCCCCATATGGCAATGGGATAGGTTATTTTCATCTTATTTTGTTTTTGAAATTATGATTTCATTATGTTTGACAAAATGTATGACTGATATTTCACTATGTATTTGTTTGCAGTTGACAGTAAGAGAAAAACTCCAAAAGAATCAGAAGTAAATATTAAACATTTGAAACATATCTGGAATTTGCATCGAAGAGTTGCAAACGAGCACATCAGGTCTGCTTCATATTTGTTGCAGTACAGGAGCTACACATCATCCTTTACTTCCCGTCCTGTGGTCAGCATTAGTGACCCATTGCCAGCTTTTGAGGAATCTTCACCAGAATCTCACATTCCTCTAAGTCAGAAGATGGGCAAGAGAAGAGTTCCTGCTATCTACGAGGAGACTTCCTCTGCCAGGGATGGAAAAAGAAACAAGGCTGAAGTCCCAAAGGGGACAAAGAAAGTAGATGGTTCCCCTTCTGTTGCTCCTCAGAAGGCTGCCGAGAAGCCCCCAGTGGCTCCGAGCAAGAAGAATGCACCTGTGGAAGTGGTCCCAACTAAAAGTTCTTTGGTTGAAACTGCTGAAGTGCCACTGAGGAGATTGAAGAAATCCTCCTCGGTCACTTTGACTGAGACCATTCCCCAGCTTCAAGCTAGTGGAGCTAGTGTTCCAACCATTATTACCCCGAGTTCTGCGATGAGCTCGATAAAGACTTGGACTATTCCTGAAGTCCAAGGGATAGAAGAAAACATGTCTAGGGATATGCTGACATCCCTAGCTACTCGTCACATTGCTTCAGTAAGTTTCTCTTATCTTGAATTTTTCTTTCTTTACATCAATTCATGTATCTCGGCATTGACTTATCGTTACCTTCTTTTTCAGCTGGTGAGTTGCTTTAACACCATAGTGAAGAAAGATGAAGCACTCAAGGCTTCTAGCTCCTCGTCTGGAGTGGAGGATGCTTTTGTAGGTTTGGCCCAGTCTCTGAAGGAATCCCGTCAAAAATACGACGAGGATAAGGGTGAATGGGAGAAGAAGTTGACTGCATCTGAGGCAGAAAAAGTGCAGTTGGGAAAGAAGGTGAAAGACTTGGAGAGAGAGAATAAAAAATACGCCGAGAAGCTCACTACCTTCGGGGAGCTTGAAAATAAGCTGAAATTAGCTGAGGAAGAGCTGACCCTTCTGCGCGAAGTAAATTGTCAGAAGGAGGAGGTGGAGGCCAAGTTGAAAGCCTCCGAGGATCTTCTATCCGAGAAGCTCTCCTCGAAGAAAATGAAAAGAAAAATGGCAATAAAGAAGTCTTTCAACACAGGTTGGGACAAAGGGTGGAACAAGGGAGTAGCTGCTATGATGACTCAGGTGCAGTATGGAAGTTTGAAATACTTCCGAGATGGCTGGGTTGCTGCTTTGCAAGAATTGAAGGTGAGCGAGGACTCCGAGTTATTTCAACAGCATCTCCCTGGTCCTCCCCCATCCATCGAGGATGAAGAAGAGGACGAAGCTGCCTCAGAAGAATCTTCACTGGTAGTGGGTGATCTCATCCTTACCCATCCTGCTGATGAGGAGCTTTCATCTCTGCCAGCTCCTCCAGAACAAGTTCCAGCTCCCGCCGACCAACTCATTATTTCCACCGAGCAACCAAGCTCCTCGTCCCAGCCTCCCGAGAAAGTCTTGGGAGACAAGGAAAAGGTGTGAAGTTGTTCGGTATTCTCTTTCTGTTTTTCTTTTACTTGTACTTTGTATTTCGAACGATGTACTCTTTTTGATGATATAATAAAATCACCTCTTTTGTTCCTCTGTGTTGTTGATGCTATGTCTGATTTTCTATTAATTCTTACCTTGATCTTCCTTTTGATGATTACTTTTTCCTTCTCTGTTAGTTTCTGGCCAGGATGGATCTGCTATCTGCTAATGATACAAAGTTGATGCAGCAATGCCACGAATATTATAAGGCTGATCATACAGAATTGAGTGCATCTTGTGACACCCCGACTAATTAAATACCGGGTAGCTACTCCTTTATTAAATTAATTCAAAATGCCAAGTTGGCTCAGTTAATAGCATCACTGTCGAAAACATTTTTATTATTACTAACCACCTAGTATTTAAAAAGTAAGTGCCAAATTTTTTTTAAAGTCTGATTAACATGCAACAATTGTAATAAAGAATAATAACACTATTCACCATAATGGAGTAAATAGAATAACCATCACATAATGTAAATAAAGTCTGGAGGAAAAACTCCTCACTACAATCCCACAACTGAAATAAGTAAACCGAATACTAAAACAATACATGCCAAAGTCTGAAAACTGTAATGGAAAGATGTCTCTAATAGAAATGGGCAACATGCCCTACAACTGATAGATAATGAATCTAGAATCCAAGTGATAGAAGCGTCTACAAGCAAATCCCTGTAGCTTCCACAAACAGCTACAACTCGTCACCAGAATGAGTATCCTATGCATGGTGTCCTTGCGGCTGGGCACCTAAAATGGTTTTACAAAAAAATAGATTTGAAAGCAAACGGGCCAGAGCCCGAATGTGGAGATATTTTAAAAACCTGCAAGTGCTTTAAAATCATTTAAAACATTAAATGCAAAGTACATGTTAGGACGTGCACTCACATGAAATTCTCACCTCTCGTCTAACTGTGCACCCCTAACGTAAGTACCCATCTAACCACTAGCTAAGTGACATCATATCTAGCTAGACTGCCATAGGTTCTACTCTTATTACTCGGTTCTCATTAACATACTAACGATCACAATTAGATAGGGGCTTAACGTAAATTCAGGTTCTCATATAAAAGTAATACAACTCATAAAAGATCAAACCTTTGTTATTCCATAGTTATACACACAATACCATAAGAAAGTTACCAATTTATTAAGTGTATATTATTCACATCCTAAATATACAATATAAGCACCCCAAGACAAAGCTGCGGTGCACACATACTCTGCTATCCATACCAGTACATCACGTACATAAGGATCACATATTCCGAATCTCTCAGGAATAGTTCACAGATAACAACATCACAAATAGTGGAGGCGAACACAGTCACATCACATGGGTCATGCACATACATACGCTCACACGATCAGCGGACTTATTAATATCCCAATAAGTCTTTCTCTGACCTATGTTCATCAAGGTAACCAGTCTAGATCCGGGCAACACAAGGATTAGAGGGCCCTAAGCGAACGCAAACCTCCCGTGATAGCAAGTATGGTAGGTATGTCATACACACAATTCATATACCAATACTAAGTAAACACACATCTTAGTAATCCCATAGTTTAATTGTAGTACTATTCTCATTCTAGTACCAATATATAGTTTACACACTTTATACGATTCCAGTTTATAATCATACGCGCCATAATCTATTCTCACGTCGTAGTAGACACTCACGTCTCAACCCACTTATCCCTTTAATTTAAATCGCTCGTAAATAATTTAATCCTCAAAATAACCCAAACGTCCCAAATCTATCAATACATAATCAAGGGAAGGTTATCTATATCCTCGAACAAGTTTACGGGACTCCAAGAATCAAAACAGGCCAAAAAGGCCCAAACTGCCAGCTCGTTAGAAGTCTCGTTCGAACGAGATCCAGTTCGTTCGAACGAACTGTACCTTCTAACGAGATCTCGTTCGAACGAAGTATCGAACGAAATTCCTTTTCGTTAGAAGCGACTGGTCAACTCGTTAGAAGCTCGTTCGAACGAGGCTCGTTCGAACGACCTGGGGAGGCTCTTCTAACGAACGACCAGTTCGAGCCCAGATTTTTCCTTCTTCGTTTTTCATCAATTTTACTCCTCAAATCTCCTCTAAAATTAGTCCCAATGATTGTTTTAAGGTCTCTAATCAATCCTAAACATATTATAGTCACCTCCTAACACGTTTTAAAGGATTAAATCACCCTAACATCAATCAATTTACAAATCTCTACACTTTTTCCCCAATTATTCAAGAACATACACCCTAGAATTTGTAATCATCAATTAGTCCATTCTAGATCCGTTTTTGTTACATCCCACGTATACTAATACCAGAATAATCATCTCTATATGGTTCTACATGCAATTTGTCCTCAATATTCAAGTTCTAAATCCAATTAACATGGGTTTTTCATTCGTCTTCCAAGAACAATAGGAATTCTTCAATTTTCTAACATGGGGAGAACATTCTCTAAATTTAAATGTAATTAAATCACTTGCCTTGATTGTCTCTGAATTTGGTGTTGATTTTTGTAAAGATTTCTGCAGAATTCCTTCTCCTTTCTCTCTCTCCAAGCTTTTCTCCAATGGCTATGGTGGCTAGGGTTTATTTTGGGGAAACTTAGAAAACCTAATCTAACAACCCCCGTAACTTGTTGGGTTAATATGGGTTGGTTAGTGGCTTAGTGGGTCAATTCCAAATCAGATTAAAACTCCCAATTTTCGTCACTTTTAATTCTCCAAAAATACAAAATTACCAAAATACCCTTTATGTTGACGGTATGGCCTAAAAATACCCCGGGACCCAAACTAAACCCCCGGCTAGTGTTTTCTGACTATCTTGACCCTTCCGGACACGTTGGCGCACTCGAAACGACCATACGGTTAACAAAATTTAAATTCACCTTTATAAATAAAATAATTATATCCCGACGCGACTGTCACACGCATCCCAATAAAATGACCAAATTGCCGTATATCAATCTCACGACAAATTTCATAATTCAATATTCATATTTCATCATATATGCTCAATATAGTCAAATACCAACTCACATCTCGCTAGTATTTTATCCGGATTAATTCCCAATTAATTCACATTTAATTAATTAATCCCAAAAATATATATAGCCAAAAATACGGGGTATTACACATCTGAGGCTGCAGACATCCTCGGTCATGATGCTTCAGAGCAAGCAGTTGAAGCTTATCAGTACCTAAAGGGCTTACTTGACCGTGCTGTAGCCAACAACGTGGCCTACTATGAAATGATTGTAGATCTGCAAGGTACTCTTGATGAACTTCAACAGCAATATAAAGAATCATCTGCTCTGTTACATGAGGGGTATGAGAAGAGGTATCAACATCTTTCTGCCGAGACAGGCCACAAAAAGATCCTTGCTGGGTACGATGTCAGGGAGAGAACCCTAAAGGGTGAAGTTGAGGCTTGCAGATAGATCGCCGAGCTGCTGGAGCAAGAGAACAATAATTTGCAGAAAGAGTTGGCACAGTATAAGTCTGCAGCTTCATCTTCCACTGCCTTGGTACCGGTCACCGATGAAGGATTCTCATTCTTAGAGGTTGAGAATGCCAAATAAAGGCAAGAGTTGGATACCTTGAGAAGGTCTGGTACTTCTGCTGCTACTCGGGGATGAGGAAGAGGTTCTCGTGGTCGAGGAAAAATTGCTCAGAACGTCGTCGACGAACCAAGTTCTCGACCTGCTTGAGGAGGATCAAGAGCTCTTAGTCGTAATGTTGAAGAAGCTCATACTCGATCAACGTTGGAAACTCAAGCGTTCCAATTGAATGCGAAAGATCGGGCTTTGTCTGAAATGTCCAAGAAAATCCTAACTTTGGAGGATCAACTTACTGCGACGAAGTCTACTTTAGAGAATAAGGACATTTTTGCCAAAAACCTTCACGAGCAGTTGGAGAGACTAACTTTCCAATTCCATAAATAGCCCAGGGAATTTTGGATGGCTGGGTACAACGAGGCACTATTCCATTTAGATGCTCGTATCCAGAATGCCAATAATGAGGGCTATAAACAAGGCTGGTTGAATGCCTTATGCATGTTGAAACTTGAACAGGGACATTACTTGTGGGACTATTATGATCCTGGGGTACTTGACTTGCCTGTGACACCGTTCAATTTGGACAAGGAATGGATCCCAGCTCGTGCCATTCCTCGGAGCTTAATTGCACAATACCTCGGTGACTACAGTCTTCATTCTCAGATCGAGGTATCTCGTCCCGAGCATCTATTGGACACACCTTAAATAATGAATGTCAGAATGCTGAAGGACTTGAATTTTATTAACTCTCCTCAGACTTTAAATGATCCACCTGCTGGCGAGGAACCTATTTCAAAAGCTGAGGGAAAGAAACCAATAGAGTAGGGATCTCAATGTAATAGTTAGTACACATATGTAAATTGTAATTCGTTTTGAATTTTAATGAAAGACTTTCATTTTCTATTTGCAAATCTGTATTGCTATTGTTTTGTACTTGTCTAACACTTTTATATTTGTGATTGCATAACAATACTTTGTGATTCATCGACCAATCTAGTAATAAAAAGTTACAAGTATCAGTAATGTTACTCGATCACTTAATAATAAAGTGATGAGTATAAAAATGTTTAAAATTTTTCCAACCAACCAAGGTTGTTAAATTGTGCTCGTCGACCAATTATAGTTAGGGAGAGTTTTTATCCCCGACTAACCATACTTGGTAAATTTTTTCATCCAAGATGTCCGACCAACCAAGGTCGATAATTTATCCTCGTCGACCAACTACAGTTAGTGTATTTTGATCCCAGACCAACCATACTTGGTTCAGTTTGGAATATTTTGTATTTTCTGGAATAGTTTTACCTTCCGACCAACATAAGATGGCAACTGAGTTCGAACTATCAGTGTCCACTAGTTATTTTACCAACCGGAGTTGGTCACGCTAGTGTATGCCTCCTAACCATAGGAGTATAGTTTGTTCTCGCCCTTTTACCAACCGGATTTGGTCGTGGGTCTGAACTATTAGTGACCACTAGTTATTTTACCAACCGGAGTTGGTCACGCTAGTGTATGCCTCCTAACCAAAGGAGTATAGTTTGTTCTCGCCCTTTTACCAACCGGAGTTGGTCGTGGGTCTGAACTATTGTCTTCTTTTTGCTATTGAGCAGCGTAGTGTTGTACACTAGTATTCCCCGAAAAACTTTCAATAAAAGGAGAGAAGATGGTGAAACATCATCGTTTTATTCATATTGATGGAACTGCTTTACATTTTACATTACTGATAATACTTGCGTAGGTGTTCAGCATTCCATGCATTCTTGAATTCCATGCATTCCATGCATTCCATGCATGCTTTACATTCCATGCATTCCATGCATTTTTTCACTCTCTTGTTGTAGAACAGAGCTGTTCGTTGTTGATAAGCAGCATTCCTAATGGTTGCCTCTTCTCTAACCTCCTCGAGCATATCCAAATCCAATCTTCTCATTAAGTCGCTGACTGGGGAATTGAAATTCAGCACTCTATGTGTTGGAAGACCCAACTCGGCAGGTATTACAGCTTCACTTCCAAATGCCAGCATATATGGTGATTCTCCAGTTGCTGCTCGGGGAGTTATTCGATAAGCCCATAATACTGACTGTAGCTCATTAATCCAATTAGCTTTAGCTTCACTTAGCCTCTTCTTCAAACCATTTAGTAATGTTCTGTTCATCACTTCAGTCTGTCCATTGCTTTGAGGATGGCCTGGTGCTGAATGAGTCTTCAAAATGTTTGATTGTCGACAATAGGCAGCAAATTCCTCATTATCGAATTGTGTTCCATGATCTATGATGAAAGCATGAGGGAGACCATATCGGCAGATTATATTCTTCCAAACGAACTGGTATACCTTCTCGTACGTCATATCAATAAGTGGCTCAGCTTCTACCCACTTAGTAAAATAGTCCACTGCCACGACGAGGTACCTGAATCTTCCTCGGGTCGTTGGCAGTGGTCCAACTAGATCAATTCCCCACATGGCAAATGGCCAAGGGGAAGTTATGGGTGTCAACAATGCTTGTGGAGTACGTCGGATGGAAAAAAATCGCTGGCATTTATCACATTTTTTGGCGTAGGCTATACAGTCATCCCTCATCGTCGGCCAGTAGTATCCTTGAGTCATCACCCTTTGCAAAAGTTTCCGACCTGCTACATGGGCTCCACAGGACCCTTCATGGATCTCTTCAATCAATTCTTTCACCTCGGAGGGATGTACACATCTTTGCAAACCTGCCATAATTCCTCGTCTATACAAAATACCATTAGTTAGTACATACCGAGCAGCTTTATACTTCAATTTCTTGCCAGCGAGCTTATCTTCCGGTAATTCTCCTTCTTCAACATATGCCCTGATGGGATCCATCCAAGATGGACCTAAATCAAGGGTGATAATATTCATCGTCAGGTCTTCATCTATGCTCCGACTTTCTAATACTTCAATTGGTATTGTTCTTCACAGCTCGGTACGAGTAGCTGATGCTAGTCGAGCCAGTGCGTCTGCTCGTGCATTCTCCATTCTCGGTATTCTGATCAACTGAATCGCATCAAATTCTGCCAATAACTCCATTACCTTGTCGTGATACTTGACCATTAATTCTCCTTTAACTGTATATGTTCCCATCATCTGATTCACAATCAATTGAGAATCACTGAATACCATCACTTGTTGCGCTTCCATAATCTTTGCTAAATTAAGACCTGCTATCATGGCCTCATACTCAGCCTCATTATTGGAGGCTTTGAATTGGAATCGCAAGGCATATTCCATGTCAATCTCGTCTGGGGTGTTCAAAACAATTCCTGCCCCACAACCTACTGTGCAAGATGAGCCATCTACATATAATCTCCATATGGGTAACCCGTCTTCAAATTTCTTATCTGATAGAGTTCCTCGGTGAAATATTTGCTGCCTCCTTTCATCCTCCCCTAATATTTTTCGCTCTTCGTCGACCATCTCTTCTCGCTCTTTTACCAACCGGAGTTGGTCTGAGTTCGAATTTGATGATCCTTCTACATCCATAAGCTCTTTTACCAACCAGAGTTGGTCTGAGCTTATGTCTGTTGATTTTTTAATATCCACTCATCCTTTTACCAGCCGGAGTTGGTCTGGGCTCGTGTTTGTTGATCCTGTAACATCCACAGGTTGATCAGCGAGCAACTTTTGCTCCTCTGGGGTATCAGGATAAGTAAATTCTGCTATAAAATCTGCTACGGCCTGCCCTTTTAGTGAGGATCTGGGTTCATACACAATATCATATTCACCGAGCTCTATTGCCCAATACATCAGTCTCCCTGATTTTTCTGGCTTATGAAGGGCTTGTCGTAATGGCATGTCGGTGTACACAATGATGGTATGGGCCTGGAAATATGGCCTCATTCTTCTACTTGCTTCAATTAATGCCAATGCCAATTTTTCCAACTTTGGGTACCTGATCTCTGCACCTCGGAAAGCCTTACTTGTGTAATAAATTGGCTTCTGAATTCCATTCTCCAATCTGATCAATGCCGAGCTTACTGCATTCTCTGATACTGCTAAGTATAAGTACAACTTTTCTCTCATTATTGGCCTGGACAATAGTGGAGGTGCTCCCAAATATTTTTTCAAGTCTTGAAAGGCTTTTTCACATTCCTCATTCCACTCGAAAGTTTTTCGAAGTGTTTTGAAGAATGGAAGGCATCTATCAGTTGCTCGGGATACAAATCTGTTGAGCGCTGCAACTCGTCCTGTAAGACTCTGCAACTCTTTCTTCGTTGTTGGAGATCGCAACCCTAAAAGAGCTTTGATCTTTTCTGGATTCGTCTCAATGCCTCGCTGGTTGACGATGTATCCGAGGAACATTCCTTCTCGTACTCCAAATGTACACTTCGTCGGGTTGAGCTTCATTTGGTATTTATCCAGTTGATCAAAGGTCTGAGCTAAGTCAACTAGATGATCAACAGCTTTCTTGATCTTTGTCAGCATATCATCGACATAGACTTCCATGTTGCAACTGATTTGTTCGGTGAAAACCTTGTTCATCAGCCGCTGGTATGTCGCTCCTGCATTTTTCAAACCAAAAGGCATAACATTATAGCAATAAGTTCCCCTAGGGGTAATAAAAGAATTACTTTCCCTGTCTTCAGGTTTCATTTTGATCTGATTGTAGCCAGAGTAAGCATCCATGAAGCTGAGCAGCTCGTGTCCCGAGGTAGCATCCACTAGTTGATCAATTCTGGGCAATGGAAAGTGATCCTTTGGGCATGCCTTGTTGAGATCGGTGAAATCAATACACATTCTCCATTTATTATTTTTCTTTTTTACCATCACCACGTTTGCTAACCAGTCTGGATACTTCACGTCTTTAATGAATTGGGCTTTCTGGAGCTTGTCGACCTCCTCTTGAATAGCTTGATTCTTCTCGGGGCTAAATACCCTTCTTCTCTACTTTACAGACTTGATTTCCTTATTCACATTGAGCTCATGACATAAGAAGTTTGGATCTATTCCTGGCATGTCTTCATGACTCCACGCAAAAGTTTTCTTCCTATTTCTCAATAAAGTTATCAACTCCTGTTTTATTGAAGCATCTAACGACGAACGTATCTGAGTTGTTCGTTCAGGGTGTTCATCGTCCAGAATAACATTTTCTGTAGATTCCACCACCTGTCCTTTTACAAGTTGGGATTCATCTCGAGGATCCAGTGTTTCAATTTCCGTACCTTCATCCACCTGGTAGGTAGTAGTCTTTTTCCTTGACTCTTCAAGCTCCTCTTGCTTGGCAGATGAATAATAGCATTCTCGAGCTACTTTTTGATCACCTTTCACAATTCCTACTCCAAAATTTGTTGGAAATTTTAAGCATTGATGTACTGTAGATGGAACTGCTTCGAACTTCTTCAAACCAACTCTTCCCATGATGATGTTGTAGGATGACTGCACATTCTTATCCATCACAAAGAAGCGTATTCTCTCTGTTCGACAGGCAGGCCAAGTTCCAATGAATATATCCATCTTGATCGTCCCAAGTGGAAAAACTTTCTCGCCAGTAAAACCCAGAAGAGGTCTGTGATAAGGTTCCAATTGAGATAATTTTAAATTCAAGCTGTCAAAGCATGAATAGTACATGATGTCTGCCGAACTACCATTGTCTACAAGCACCCTTGAAATCACTACTTCTTTCATCCTCATTTTGATTACCAAAGGGTCGTCGTGAGGGTAAAGAACACCTGCCAGGTCATTTTTTGAAAAGCCAATAACCAGCTTCTCTTTGTTTACCTTCCTCGGACGATCCTCCTCGGCCAAATTTATTCGCTGAATGTATGAGCAAGCTTGTGCCTCTCCGAGGTAAGCTTTTCTTTCTGCAGTAAGATCTCCTCCTCCTGCATCTCCTCCTGTAATAACATTACAATCAAATGACCCAAAATGTATGGAAAATACCTCTCGTTCTGGCTGCCTTGGTTTCTTGGGAAGATCGGGGTCATCCTCGGCATCATCTTCATGGTCTCTCTTCTTTTTCTCCTCTGCTCGACGAGGAGATCTAGACCTCTCTCTAGTTCGATCAATATTTCTTCTTTCACCTCCCCGATCAACATACTTTGCTAGTTTTCCTCTTCGGATGAGTGTTTCAATCTCGTTCTGAAGAGCTATGCAATTTTTAGTCATATGTCCATGATCCTTATGGAACTCGCAATATTTATCCCTGTTCCTCGCATCAGGGTCTGACCTCAGTTTCTTTGGCCACTTTACCTCCTCGCTATTCTTGATTTCTTCCAAGACATGATTAATACCCATTTTCAAGGGAGTATAATTATCGAATTTCTTCAGGACTTCCCATGACGACTTATTATTTCTGGAACGCTTGTCACCGCCATTGCCCTTATGCTCTTTATTCTTAGACTTGTCGACTTCCACCTTGATGTCTTTATCCATATTCTTTTTTGTAGCCATAGCCTCCTCGGCATTCATGATTTTGGCCGCTTTTGCCATCAACTCTGACATAGTTTTAGGTGGATCTTTCGCCAAAGTGTAATACAACTTATTAGGCAACAACCCACTCATCAAGGAGGTGATTGCTGTCTTTTCCTCATAATCTATGACTTCCAGCTTCTCGTTATTGAAACGAGTTATGTAATCTCTAGTGCTCTCACCAGATTTTTGTCTAACACTTAACAAGTGTGCTACTCGTTTTACTGGCTTTGCTCCAAAACAGAAATTACCGATGAACAACTCGGCCAATTAAAAGAAAGTTGAAATCTTACCCCGAGAAAGATTGTTGTACCATATCTGGGCAGATCCAGTAAGAGTTACTGAGAATGCCCTACATCTCATCTCATCGGGGACAACATAGATGTCGGCATCAGCTTGATATTGCTCTATGTGAAGAACAGGATCTGTCTTTCCATTGTATTTGGGGGTCACCATAGGGGCTTTAAACTTTAACGGTGTAGGAAAATTCACAATGCCCTGGACAAAAGGTGTCCCTTGAACAAAAGTTCGTTGTAGGGGATTCTTCGCCTTAGCCATTTCTCCCAATCTATCCTCCAACCGCTGAAGGGATCCTTTCCACGCTTCATTTCCTTCCTCGGGCCTATTGGTTCGAGCAATTGATCATTCTGAGGTAGCCTCCTGAGATCTATCTTGACGAGAAACTGGTCGTGATTGTGCTGATCCTTCTCTTAGATCTGATGGTTATCGAAAACTCCTCAACATGGTCTTAGGTGGACTCCTATTCCTCCTAGGGCCTAATCGGCTGAAAGGAGATGCCCTGCTCAATATTTCCATGGCACTGGTCCTTTCTGGAGAGAGAGAGTAATATGTTGCTCAGTATCTGCGGCCCTTATCGATGAAGTTTGCCCAGGTTGATAAGAGAAATCATCAGATTCCTCATTATGATACGTCTCTGTACGTCTGGATCGTGAAAAAGGTGCACGGGTATTTCTTTGGATGTTTCGTGATCCAGGATGGGTTAGTGTACCGTCATGGAGAGTTTGGATGAGTTGTCGCATTGTCTTTTGCATGGCGGTTTGTCCTTGAGCCAGATTCGTCATAATTCCAGCCAAATCTGGAGGTGCAGATGGGTTTGGAGGATTTCCAGCATTTCCAGCATTTTGATTACTGGATTCCGGATTATCTGCTATTGATGATGAATGATTCTTGGTGAAAAATGATAACAACAGTCGTTTCCCATAGACGGCGCCAATCTGTTGATGTAAAAAATTAGATCACTCTAATTATTCAATCATATATAAATAAAATGAGACAAAGATTTTTAAAGTGGTTCAGCCTTATAAGAATGGCCTACGTCCACTGTTATGTTATTGCTGAGTGTTTGAGAATTCTCGATTACAAGTGCTATCAAGAAATTCCTCTCCCCTTGAATGAGGGTGATACAAGGTATTTATAGCCCTTAGGGTGTACATGAAAGGGTGATACATTAAATGATATACATATGAAAGGGTAACTCATTTAATTCTCTTCAAGCGTGTTCGTCAAGATGATAAGCATTCAATGAATGGTTGAACTGTTGATTATCTGGAAATCAATGCTGTGGTTGAGATGCAGCTCGAACTGCCTTAGTTGCTCATCGTCCAATAGTTCCTCGGAGCACTGGAGTTCCTCGGACGGCTGGTGTTCCTCGGAAGACTGGTGTTCCTCGGAGTACACCTGTTGCTCGGAGTGAGTATGTTGGTCGGGGGGATGATCTTCCTCGTTGCTATTGTGCCACGTAGATTGACACGTGTCTTCTTATTATTCGTCCACATTGGCATATTAATTTTGGTATCAACAAGTACAAACTGGGGAGGGAGAATCAAATGGTGAATGCCTTTAGCAAGAGGGCGCATGCGTTAGAGACTTTGAGGAGTCAAAGTGTTTGGCTTTAACGAGGTCCATGATCTTTACTTGACTGATGTAGAGTTTGGACCCATCTTCGCCGCTTGCCAGTAGGGCAATGGAACATTGGGCAAATATCTATTACATAATGAGTTCCTACACCGAGGAATGTCTTTATGCATTCCATCTTCTTCCTTATGGGAGAAGATCATTTATGAGATCCATAGGGGAGGTTTAGCCGACCATCTGGGACAGGCGCGTACTCACGTGATGCTGAGCTACCGATTTTACTAACCGACGATGAGGAGAGATGCCAATGCTTTCATTAGGCGTTGCTACACTTGTCAGACGACCAAGGGACAATACACTAATGCCAGCTTATACACTCCATTTCCAGTTCCCAAGTGCCTCTGGCAGGATGTTTCGATGGATTTCATTGTTGGCCTTTCCCGTACTTCTAGTGGCCACGACTCGATCCTCGTTGGTGTAGATCAGTTCTCTAAGATGTCTCACTTCATTCCGTGTACTTAGACGACAGATGCTTCTTATGCTGCCTCTTTTTATTTATGTGAGATTGTCCGCTTACATGGAGTGCCTCGCAGTATTATGTCTGATCGGGATGTGCGATTTACGCAACATTTTTGGCAAACACTATGGCGTTTGTTATGGATCGAGCTTTCATTTTTTACTGCCTTTACCCCCAGATAGACGGTCAGACGGAGGTGGTCAATAGGAGTGTGGGTGACCTTTTATGGTGTTTGATATCAGAGCATCCCCGTAGGTGGGATATAGTGATTGCACATGCTGAGTTTACCTTCAACAACGCCGTCAACCGCTCTACAGGTCTATCTCATTTTCAGATCGTGTTAGGATAGTCTCCCACGATGCCCATTAATCTAGCCGAGCTTCCCCTCATGGTGCCTACTTTCCCTTCAGCTGAGGAGTTTTCTGCTCGCTTGACTTTTATTCGGGCCGATGTTCGCGACCGTATACAAACCATGTATGAATCATATAAAGAGAATGCTGATGAGCACCGCCGATATGTCTCCTTCCGACCTAGTGACCTTGTCATGGTATACCTTCAGAAGACGTGCCGGCAGGGCAAGGGTACCAAACTTCTTATGCCCATTTCGTCCCTTTTTTGATTGTCCGAGCTTGTGGAACGAATGCCTATAAGGTTGATCTACTTGATGGGTTCCGCATGCACCGCACGTTTAACGTGGCGGAACTTTCTTCGTTTCGAGTCACTCATGCTCCATCGATTCCCATTCCTTCAACCACAGGCCACGTGGTCCATTGTCACGTAGATCGCATGGAGGGGATTCTCGCCTTCAAGTTCGTGGGTGGGGTGGGATTCTCGCCTCCAAGGCGAAAGATTCATAGATCACATAGGCCACCCTCCAGTACATCGACCCCGATTTCTATCGGTAATATATGGAGTATATGGAGGCTTCTCATGGGTGGAGTGGGGTGGTGGTGGTGGGGAGTGATGCCGGAGCATAGAGACTTAGGCGTTCTTTTTAACGTTATTTTATTTTGTTATTTTTTTTAGCCTTTTGCATGTTTAGCATAAATAGACCAAGGATATTCTTTTGTCACACTTTTACCATTTTGATATTGAGAGACTACAGAGAGAAATAACAAAACCTCCTATATTTTCCATGTTGTTGTGTAAATCTTTCTTTTACGCTTTCGCACCATTGTTTACATCATAATACACACACACACACACACACACACACACACACACACACACACACACACACACACACACACACACACACACACATATATATATATATATATATATATATATATATATATATATATATATATATATATATACAGTCCTTCTCTTGTACGGACCAGTACGCATTTTAAGAATGCGGACCGAACACGTGTCACCTGGTGGTGAGCCCAGAAAAGAGAGAGTATGTGCCTATAATTTAGGCGATAATTTCTAGGTGCACCGTTAGGTGACACATGTTCGGTCCGTATTCTTAAAATGCGGACTAGTCCGCACAAGAGCATTATTATATATATATTGTGCCTTTTGACTTAGTAAAGTTTTTTTCTGTTTGTCGTGGTCATAGTTGATGCTTTCAAGTGTAAACATCAAATCCTGTTTTAATGTTATTACTAATAGTAAATTACGTATTGAGCCCTAAAATTATTCGGGTTGTTCTAAAATGGTTCATAAACTCTTTGGATATAAGTCACCACTCAAACTAATTAAACCATTTCTACAAGGTCCTTTTGTTACTTGGAGTTATTAAGTTTGACGGAAACAATTGCACATGACTTTATAGTGTAAAAATGTACTTTGCTAAAATCTATTTTTTTTAAATTAGAAGAAAACAAAAAGGAAACTCTCTCCCCTTATCGAAGACCCCCCCCCCATCATATCAATATGCTCTCGCCACCATAAACCTCATCCTTCCCTTCGACAGAAATGACGAGAGAGGGAGAGGGAGAGGTGAATTGCACTTTTGTCTTCAATAAGGTTGTGATTCCTTTTTTGCCCATGTGCATCCCATATGACCTTTTTCTTTCAAAGTTAATGATCTTAATAGACTGAAGGGACTCATTAACTCCGTTTAGTTAGTTTGAAGACTGACTTGTAACTAAATAGACTTTATGGGCTATTTTGGAACAAATCGATTTGTATTTGGGCTTAATGAGTAATCTACTCTATTATTTATAGAGTAATTGTGGTGAGACTAGTTTACCCACTGTCCCAAAAAGGAAGGGATTTTTTTTTTATTTTGTCCAACTTGATACTAGCGGCAACAGTGTCGACATATAGGACAAGAGGCTTTCTATTTTAATTTTACTGTCAACTATTCCTACATAATTTACTTAAATCAATTTTACGGATCTAATATTAGAAATCTTGTTTTGTAGGATCAATGTGTTGAGGGTTATTAAACTGTTTGAGAAAGCAAACATGGGAAGAAGGAAGATTGGAAAATGCTTCTTATGATATCCTTTTTTATTTCCTTCTTTTGTCCTTTCTTTTTATTTCCTTGCTTTTGCTGGATATTTGTCGTAAAAAGGTTATTACTTTTACTTGTGCGACTATGGTTATCATGTTTTTTTATAGTCGTTCTTCTGTTTTGTCTACATGGTTCAAAATTGCATTTCATGTTTTTTGTTTGTATCATCTTTGTGACTTGAGATTTATATACATGTCTAAAGTGAGATTGTTGATCCAAATTTAATGTTGGATGAGTTAATGGTTTATACTGTCATGTGATATCTGATCTTTTTTAGGACAATTAAAATTGTTAATGCAATAAAAGTCTACTCAAACAGGTGTTGTTAACAGATTCTATATTTTCAATGAAGGATATATGCCTACCTAGATGTTTTAAATAGTAGTTTTGTTTTGTTACATATCCTTCTAGGGTGTTCCATTTAAACAAGATATTAAATGTTGTTAAGCTACATGAAACTTGAATAAGATAGTACTTCAGCTTGCAATTCTCCTCTTTTATAGAAAGTGTTATGTCTACTATTTAATTTAGCAAATAGTACAGAAATAATAATAATAACAACAACAACAACAACAACAACAACAACAACAACAACAACAACAATAATAATAATAATAAGAAAAAAGAAAGTTGAAATTACAGAAAATAAGAATTTACTAGGTATTGCAAAAATAATTAATAGAAATAGAAAAGAAATTCGAGTCCTGTGTAATTCCACAGTGTTCTTAAGACAATATTAATTCCCCTTCGTAGTGCTTTAGGGTCTGAATTAATGTCTTCCAAGATAAGACGGATTTTTTGAATCAATACAGAATGAATTGATTCCGGCGAACTCAAATTCTGTGTCTATTACTCAACCAAACAACATGACTTATATTAATGAAATGAATGCAGTAATGGAGGAACCATTTTTCTGGCACTTGAACAGCATTTTCGGGTTGGAGAAAAAATAAAGGGAGAATTTTTTTCATTAGCCAAATAACGGGTGGGAGAATATGCATTTACAACAAAAGCAAGTGACTGTTAAAAAAAAAACTGTTTTCAACTGTCAAACAGTTAACAGTTAATTTTGATAATCATTTAATTAATTAATTAATTTAGCCAAGAAAGTTATTTAAATTCGGCAAAAAAAGGGATTTTTATAACCTGAGCCCGACGGATGGTGCGCGCATGGGCTTTTGGCCCAAACCCAACACTTGCATAGTGTAGGCCATCTTCCCTTTAAAGAGTTGGGATACCCTAAAGGCATCCAAGACTTTGTGTACATTTTGGGTTTTATTAACTCTTCAAATTCCCATTATTCTTCCTATGTCAGACAAGATTAATACACATTTAATTCATTAGCTTTCAATGCATTATGAGTCACTTTGGAGACAAATTTATCATTCATAACTTAATAAAATTGAACATGTGAATATACCACGTTAATCTCCTTGTGAAGGAATACACATTTGCATATGGTCCCATGATTATCGCGGTGTGAGTCCCACATAAATTTGAGCTCAAAGTTGCTCAAAATTTGCTGTCCAATTCCCATTTTTCTAACAATTCCTCACATGAGTGATATATTGCTATATAAAGGTATGCAAGATACAGATGCAGATAAAGGTTGTGTAAAATTGAATTTTTTTTGCATCCAGAGAAGTACCCAAGTGGCCTTGAACTTTCCTTAGTGATATATCATCGGATTTACTTGGTTAATCAGTAAACTTCACGTCTTTGAATAGTCAACCATTTTTGTAAACCTAGAAAATAGTATTCACACAATAATTCTTCAACACAGTTAGTTCTCACATTTGTATTCATTTTGGCCATGAACACTGCTTGGTTTCGTGAGTATTTTAGAGAATTTGCCTTTCATAGTTCTCATAGAAGTGTCCCCCTTATTACTCACGTAGGTGACTTCTATAAAGAGTATCCTGCAATACTCCACTTAGACATACTAAGATATAGATGTTATTAAAAGCATAACTTATCCCAATTTCGTGGCAGATGTGCACTGTCTAATATTTGGAATTTATAGGATTAAATATCCTCCAGTCCTTATTAAGTACAATGTAGTTTGGTTTGCCCATTGAATCTAGATCTTGGGGTCTCAAATCAGATAGGTTGGGTTGCCGCTATATTGATTCTTATTTATTTATACTCTCTAAATCCATTCCTCTCGATAATATTTCTACTTGCTCTCAGTTTAAACCTTTTTTTAGTTGATCCGATATATTATCCTTTGACTTTACATAGTCAATTGAGATAATTCCATTTGAGAGAAGTTATCTAACAGTATTATGTCTATGACGAATATGTTGTGACTTTTCGTTATACATCTGATTCTGTTCCCATCCAAATGCTATTTGACTATCACAATTGTTGATGTAAAAAATTAGATCATATCTAATTATTCAATCACAGATAAAATAAATGAAATAAAGAGTTTTTAAAGTGGTTCATCCTTATAAGAATGGCCTACGTCCACTATTATGTTATTGCTGAGTGTTTGGGAATTCTCGATTACAAGTTCTATCAAGAAATTCTGGTCCCCTATAATGAGGATTGTACAATGTATTTATAGACCTGAGGCTGTAATGTGAAAGGGTGATACATTAAATGATGTACTTATGAAAGGGTAATACATTCAATGCCCCTTAAGCGTGTGCGTCTGAATGATAAGCATTTATTGAACAGTCAAACTGTTGGTTATCCATCTATTAATGCTTTGTTCGAGATGCAGCTCAGACCGCCTGAGTTTCTCGGACCGCCTAAGCTTCACGGTACCTAAGAGTTCATCGGAGAGTTCTTGTTCCTCGGAGCGTATGAGTTCATCGGGGAAGCAGTGTTCCTCGTTGTAGTATGATTCCTCGGAGCGTGTGAGTTCCTCGGAAGTGTTTGTTATTGCCATGTAGATTTCCACGTGTCTTTATTCAACTGGGCCATGTCAGCAGACTAAATTTGGTATCAATATAAGCCCCCAATGTTTCATAGTTCGAAATTTTAGGAGTGTGGAACATTCTTTCTCGGAATATGGTAGTTTTTAAATGATCCTCCTGATTTTTAGGAGTGTTTCCTTCGTATTTTTTTCTCCTTCTAAATTCATAGAATCGGGCTTTTTCAAATTTCTATGCCCGCTTCGATTCTCGTACCCCTCTTCGTCTTTTTAGCCGCCGGTAACGTAACCGTCTCTTTTTGTAATCATTACTTTTCCCTTTTCCCAAGGTAGAGTATTTAAACGCTGCAAAAAATCCCATCGTCTTTTACTTTTTCAAATTTGTATCTTCGAGTTTTCCATCGTCTCTTTCTCTCCTGTGTATTCATCTCTTCCATCGTTCGTTGTCATCAGATCCACTTTTTTTCTGTAAGATTTTCTTCCTTCTTCTTCATTTCTTTTATTCATCATGGTTTACCCTGTTGAATCTCTTGATAAGTTTCGCTCTGATTTTTTTATTCCCTCCTGGGTTGTTCTGGAAGAGCTTTCTGAGCCTTCTGATTATTTCCGTTTGGCTGAAATGTCAAAGAAGATTAGGGACCTGGAAGAGCAACTTTCTACGCAGAAGTCAGTCTTGGAGAATAAGTAACTCTTCATCAAGAATCTCTACGAGCAGGTGGAAAGACTTACATATCAATTCCACAAACAGCCCAGGGAGTTCTGGATGGCTGGGTACAACGAGGCTCTCTACCACTTGGACGATCGCATCCAGAATGCCAATAATGAGGGCTACAAACAAGGCTGGTTGAATGCCTTAGGTGTGCTGCAACTCGAACATGGTCATTACCTGTGGGACTACCATGATCCTGGGTTGCTCGACCTACCCGTGCCACCATTCAAATTGGATATGAGTTGGATCCCTGATCGGGCCATTCCTCGATGTCTAATCTCCAAATACCTCGGCGACTACAATCTCCATTCAAATGTCGATATATCTCATCCCGAGCATCTCCTAGATCGACCATCCGTGATGAATATCAGGATGTTAAAAGATTTGGACTTTATAAATTCTCCTCTTGCTTTAAATGATCCGCCTGCTGGCGAGGAACCTGTTTCAAAAGCTGAGGGGAAAAGACCAGTAGAATAGGAATAGTAATGTAATCAATTTGTATACATTTCATTATCAATGTAATTTGTTTTGGATTTAATGAAAGACTTTCATTTCTATTTGCTATTGTCTTATAACACTTTATATCTGTGCATGTGTATCTGTTAAAAAGATAACAATATTGTGTAGTTTGTCGATCAACTTATTATCGAATAGCTTGAATTTGTGGTAGTCATTTGGCAAAAATAATATTTTGTTTCTCGACCAACTTAGTAATAATTAAAAAGTTACGAGTATCAAAAATTTTGCTCGATCACTTTCTCGTCTTCATAAAACGTTTTCGACCAACCAAGGTCGGTAAATTTTCCTTGTTGACCAACTACAGTTAGTGGGTTTTTATCCCCGGCCAGCCATAGTTAGTAGATTTTTTTCTTAAATGTTTTTGACCAACCAAGGTCGGTAAATTTTCTTGTCGACCAACTACAGTTAGTGGGTTTTTATCCCCGACCAGCCATAGTTAGTAGATGTTTTTATTAATAAGCAACTTTGGCACTTTTTGGAATAATTTTTCCTCCCGACCAACTCAATTTGGTATTTTCGAGAATATATTTACTTCCTAACCGACATAAGTTGGCATTTTTAGGAATACTTTTATTTCCCGAGGAACATATAAATTTACTTCCCGTAGGAATACAAGTAGCTTTACTTCCCGGAGGAATACAAGTAGCTTTACTTCCCGGAGGAATATTGGTAGCTTTACTTCCCGGAGGAATATAGGTAGCTTTACTTCCCGGAGGAATATTGGTAGCTTTACTTCCCGGAGGAATATTGGTAGCTTTACTTCCCGGAGGAATATAGGTTTCTCGACCAACCGTAGTTGGCGTTTTCGAGAAAAAAATTGAGTAGCCCGAGCTTTGCCGAGTAGTGTGTAGCACTAGTATTCCCCGAAAAACTTTCAATAAAAAGAAAGAATTCGACAGAAATATCTTCATTTTATTCATCACTGATAATACTTGCGTAGGTGCTCTGCGTTCCATGCATTCTTAAACTCCTCTCCTTATAAAGTTGCTATTCGGTAAGTTCCTGGTCGAACAACTTCTGTAACTCGGTATGGTCCATGCCAGTTTGCCTCCAGTTTATTGTGCTTTTGAATCACTTTCTTCAGTACGTAGTCTCCTTCTTTCAGGTTGCACTTCTTCACTCTTTTGTTATAGAACAAAGTTGTTCGCTGCTGGTAAACAGCATTTTTAATGGCTGCTTCTTCTCTAACTTCCTCGAGCATCTCTAAATCCAATCTTCTTATTAAGTCGCTAACAGGGGAATTGAAATTCAGTACCCTGTGTGTTGGGAGGCCCAACTCGGCAGGTATAACAGCTTCACTTCCAAACGCCAGCATATATGGTGATTCTCCAGTTGCTACTCGAGGAGTAGTTCGGTAAGCCCACAGTACTGACTGTAACTCGTTGATCCAGTTTGCTTTTGCATCATCCAATCTTTTCTTCAAACCATTTAGCAGCGTTCTGTTTGTCACTTCAGTTTGTCCATTGCTTTGTGGATGGCCTGGTGTTGAATGGACCTTCAAAATATTTGACTGATGACAATAGGCAGCGAACTCCTCGTTATCAAATTGTGTTCCATGGTCTGTGATGAAAGCATAAGGGAGACCATATCGACAAATGATGTTCTTCCAAACAAATTGGTACACCTTGTCGTACGTCATATCAATGAGACGCTTAGCTTCTACCCACTTAGTAAAATAATCCACTGCAACGACGAGGTATTTGAACCTTCCTCTGGTCGTTGGTAGTGGCCCAACCAAATCTATTCCCCACATGGCAAATGGCCAAGGGGAAGTTATGGGTGTCAATAATGCTTGTGGAGTTCTTCGAATGGAGGAAAAGCACTGACACTTGTCACATTTCTCGGCATAGGCTATACAATCAGCCCTCATCGTTGGCCAGTAGTATCACTGCGTCATTACCCTTTGCAAAAGCGTCCGACCTGCTACATGGGCTCCACAGGACCCTTCATGGACCTCTTCAATTAATTATTTCACCTTGGTAGGATGCACACATCTCTGCAAACCTGCCATAATTTCTCGTCTATATAAAATACCGTTAGTTAATACATACCGAGCAGCTTTAAACTTCAATTTCTTGGCTGCGAGCTTGTCAGTTGGTAATTCTCCCTCCTCAATATATGCCCTGATGGGATCCATCCAAGACGGTCCTAAATCAAGGGTAATAAAGTTCATCGTCAGATCTTCATCTATACTCCGACCAGCTAAAACTTAAATTGGGATTGTTCGTCGTAGCTCGGTACGAGTAGCTGATGCTAATCGAGCTAGGGCGTCTGCTCTCGCATTCTCCATCTCGGTATTCTGACCAGCTGAATAGCAGTAAATTCTGACACCAGCTCCTTTGCCTTTGCATGATATCTGATCATTAACTCTCCTCTAACTGCATATACTCCCAACATTTGATTTACGATCAATTGAGAATCACTGAAGACAATGACCTGCTGCGTCTCCATAATTTTTGCCAAATTAAGACCTGCAATCATGGCCTCATACTCAGCCTCATTATTGGAAGCTTTGAATTGGAAACGTAGGGCGTATTCCATGTCGACCTCATTCGAAGTGCTCAAAACTATCCCCGCGCCACATCCTGTAGTGCAAGATGAGCCATCTACATATAGCCTCCATATAGGTAACTCGTCTTCAAATTTCTGATCTGACAGAGTTCCTCGGTGAAATATTTGTTGCTTCCTTTCATCCTCCCCTGATATTTCCTGCTCTTCGTCGATCAGCTTTTCTTTCCCTTTTACCAACCGGAGTTGGTCTGAGCTCGAATTTGATGATCCTGTAACATCCATTTTCCCTTTTACCAACCGGAGTTGGTCTGAGCTAGTGTTTGATGATCCTGTAACATCCACAAGTTGATCAGCGAGCAACTTTTGCTCCTCGGGGGTATCAGGATAGGTGAACTCTGCTATAAAATCTGCTACAGCCTGCCCTTTTAGTGATGATCTGGGTTCATAAACTATATCATATTCACCGAGCTCTATTGCCCAGTACATCAATCTCCTTGATTTTTCTGGTTTATGAAGGGCTTGCCTCAATGGCATATCAATATATACTACTATGGTATGAGCCTGGAAGTATGGCCTCATTCTTCTACTTGCTTCAATCAGCGCCAGTGCTTACTTTTCCAGCCTTGGATATCTGATCTCAGCTCCTCGGAAGGCCTTACTCGTATAATAAATTGGTTTTTGCACTCCAATCTCTACTCTGATCAACGCCGAGCTAACTGCATTTTCGGACACTGCAAGATATAAGTATAATTTTTCTCCCATCACCGTCCTGGACAACAGTGGAGGTGCTCCCAAGTATTTCTTCAAGTCTTGAAAAGCCTTCTCGCATTCATCATTCCACTCAAAAGTCTTTCTGAGTGTCTTGAAGAATAGGAGACATCTATCAGTTGCTCGTGCCAAAAACTGTTGAGTGTTGCTACTCGTCCTGTGAGACTCTGTACTTCCTTCTTCGTCGTTGGAGATCGCATCCCTAATAGATCTTTGATCTTTTCAGGATTTTCTCCAATGCCTCGTTGATTGACAATGTACCCGAGAAACATGCCTTCTCGTACTCCAAATATGCACTTCGTCGGGTTCAGCTTCATTTGATATTTATCCAGTTGATCAAAAGTATGACTTAAGTCAACTAGATGATCGACAACTTTCTTGCTCTTTGTCAGCATATCGTCAATATAGACTTCCATATTGTCACTGATTTGTTCATCAAAGACCTTGTTCATCAGCCGCTGATATGTCGCACCTGCATTTTTCAAACCAAAAGGCATAACATTATAACAATAAGTTTTCCTAGGGGTAATGAAAGAAGTACTTTCCCTGTCTTCAGGTTTCATTTTGATCTGATTGTAACCAGAATAAGCATCCATGAAGCTCAGCAACTCGTGTCCCGATGTAGCATCCACCAGTTGATCAATTCGGGGCAATGGAAAGTGATCCTTTGGGCATGCTTTGTTGAGGTCGGTGAAGTCTACACACATCTTCCACTTGTTGTTCTTCTTTTTTACCATCACCACATTTTCTAACCAGTCTGGATATTTAACATCTTCAATGAAGCAAGCTTTCTGGAGCTTCTCGACTTCCTCCTGTATAGCTTGATTCTTCTCGGGACTGAATACTCTTCTTCTCTGCTTCACAGGCTTGATCTCCTTATTCACATTGAGTTCGTGACATAAGAAATTTGGGCCTATCCCAGGCATATCTTCATGACTCCATGCAAAAGTTTGTTTTCTGCTTCTAAGGAAAGTTATCAATTCCTGTTTTAGTGAGGCTTCCAACGATGAACCTACTTGAGTAGTTCGTTTAGGGTGCTCGTCGTCCAAAATGATGTTTTCAGTAGCTTCCACCACTTGACCCTTCACGAGTTGAGACTCATCTCTAGGATCCAATGTTTCAATATTGCACCTTTATCCACTTGATAGGTAGTAGTCTTTTTCCTTGATTCCTCCAGTTCCTCTTGCTCGGCGGATGAATAATAGCATTCTCGAGCTACTTTCTGATCACCTTTCACAACTCCTACTCTAAAATTTGTTGGAAATTTTAGGCATTGATGTACTGTAGATGGTACAACCTCGAAATTCTTCAATCCTACTCTTCCCATGATGATATTGTATGATGATTTAACATTCTTATCCATCACGAAGAAACGTATTCTTTCTGTTCGACAAACGGGCCACGTACCAATGAATATGTCCAACTTGATCGTCCCAAGTGGAAATACTTTCTCGCCAGCAAAACCGATGAGGGGTCTATGATAAGGCTCCAGTTGAGATAGCTTTAGATTTAAACTATCGAAGCACGAGTAGAACATGATGTCAGCCGAGCTACCGTTGTCGACCAGTACTCTTGAAATTATTACCTCGTTCATTCTCATCTTGATCACCAATGGGTCATCATGAGGATATAGAACACCTGCGAGGTCATTCTTTGAGAAACCAATGACCAATTTCTCTTTATTTACCTTTCTCGGGTGATCCTCCTCAGCTAGATTTATTCATTGAATGCACGAGCAAACTTGAGCCTCACAGAGGTAAGCTTTTCTCTCGGCAGTAAGGTCTCTTCCTCCTGCATCTCCATCTGTTATAACATTACAGTCAAATGACCCAGAGCGTATTGAAAATACCTCTCATTCTGGCTACTTTGGTCTCTTTGGAAGATCGGGGTCATCTTCGGGATCAACTTCATGGTTTCTTTTCTTGTTCTCCTCTGCTCGACGAGGAGATCTAAACCTCTCTCTTGCTCGGTCGTTGTTTCTTCTTTCGCTTCCACGATCAACATACTTTGCCAAATTTCCTCGTCTGATGAGTGTTTCGATCTCATTCTGAAGAGCTATGCAATTTTTGGTCATATGGCCATGATCTTTATGAAACTCGCAAGACTTTGCCTTATTTCTCTTATCAGGATCTGCCTTCATTTTCTCTGGCCAGTTTAACTCCTCGTTGTTCTTGATTTCTTCTAGAACATGATTGATGTCCTTCTTCAAAGGAGTATAATTATCACATTTCTTCATTACGTCCCATACCGACCTAGTTTTTTAATGTTTGTCATTACCATTATTCTTATGCTCTTTCTTCTTAGCTTTATCACCTTCCACCTTGGTTTATTTGGCATCCATGTTCTTTTTCGCAGCCATAGCCTCCTCGGCATTCATAATCTTGGATGTTTTTCCCATCAGGTCTGACATGGTTCTAGGCGGATCTTTGGCTAAAGTGTAGTACAAGTTGTTCGGCAGTAGTCCACTCATCAAAGCGGTAATAGCTGTCTTCTCCTCATAATCAATGACTTCGAGTTTCTCGTTATTAAAACAAGTTATATATTCTCTGGTACTCTCACCAGCCTTTTGTCTAACACTTAATAAATGTGCTACTCGTTTAACTGGCTTTGCCCCAAAACAGAAATTCCCAATGATTAACTCGGCTAGTTGAAGAAAGGTTGAGATCTTACCCCGAGGAAGATTATTATACCATATTTGAGCAGATCCGGTAAGAGTTCTCGTGAATGCTCTGCATCTCATCTCATCTGGAACAGCATAGATGTCGGTTGCAGCTTGGTATTGTTCTATATGAAGGACAAGGTCAGTATTTCCATCATATTTGGGAGTCACAACAGGTGCTTTGAACTTTGATGATGTTGGAAAATCTACGATGGCCTGGACAAAAGGTGTTCCTCGAACAAAGGTTCGTTGTAGAGGGTTCTTGGCCTTAACCATTTCCCCCAATCTATCCTCCAGCCTTTGAATAGAGCCTTTCCATGCATCATTTCCTTCCTCGGGCTTGTTGGTTCGAGCAACTGATCGCGTTGAGGTGGCTTCTTGGGATCTCTCTTGACGAGCAGCTGGTCGCGACTGGGCATATCCTTCCCTTAAGTTTGATGGTCGTCGAAAACTCCTCGATAGGGCTCTAGGAGGAGTTTTGCTCCTCCTAGGACCTAATCGATCGAAAGGAGATACTTTGCTTAATCTTTCTACCGCACTGGTCCTTTCTGGGGAGAGAGTGATACATTGTTCAGTATTTGTGGCTCGTACTGACGAAGTTCGTCCAGGTTGATAAGAAAAATATTCAGACTCCTCATTGCGATATGAATTAGTACGCCTAGTATGCGAGGATGGTGCATGGGTGTTTCTTTGAATACTCCCAGTCCTGAATGGGTTGGTGCACCGCCATGGAGGGTATGTATGAGTTATCGCATTGTTTCTTGCATGATGGTCTGGCCCTGAGCCAGATTTGTCATTATTCCAGCCAGATCTGGAATATTTGGCGGAGCAGATGGATTTGGAGGGTTTCCAGCGTTTCGATTGCTGGATTCTGGAATATCAGCCATTTGTGATGGATTGTTTTTGATGAAAAATGATATTACCAGTCGTTCCCACAGACGGTGCCAATCTGTTGATGTAAAAAATTAGATCATATCTAATTATTCAATCACAGATAAAATAAATGAAACAAAGAGTTTTTAAAGTGGTTCAGCCTTATAAGAATGGCCTACGTCCACTGTTATGTTATTCCTGAGTGTTTGGGAATTCTCAATTACAAGTTCTATCAAGAAATTTCAGTCCCCTATAATGAGGATTGTACAATGTATTTATAGCCCTGAGCCTGTAATGTGAAAGGGTGATACATTAAATGATGTACATATGAAAGGGTAATACATTCAATGCCCCTTAAGCGTGTGTGTCTGAATGATAAGCATTTAATGAACAGTCAAACTGTTGGTTATCCAGCTATTAATGCTTTGTTCGAGGTGCAGCTCGGACCGCCTGAGTTGCTCGGTACCCAAGAGTTCCTCGGAGAGTTCTTGTTCCTCGAAGTGTATGAGTTCCTCGGGGAAGCAGTGTTCCTCGTTGTAGTATGATTCCTCGGAGCGTGTGAGTTTCTCGAAAGGGTTTGTTATTGCCATGTAGATTGCCACGTGTCTTGATTCAATTGGGCCATGTCAGCAGACTAAATTTGGTATCAACAACAATGAATACATATTGCGGGCACAAGTTTTGACCAATTTGGAACATCCTCTAAGAAGTTTTAAAGCCATTCAGCTTCTTCTCCAACTTTGTCTAGTGCAATGAATTTAGATTCCATTGTTGATCTAACAATGCACGTTTGTTTTGAGGATTTCCAAGATACGGCTACACCTCCAAGGGTAAGCACTGTGACACCCCGCCTAATAAAATACCAGGTGATCATCCCTATACCAAATTAAAATAGGAATCTCAGTTGGTTCATCCTTAGCATCACTGTCGAAAACTTTTTAAAACTTACTAACCACCTAGTATTCCAAAAGCTGGTGCTAAATTTTATCTTATTAATTAAACCAAACAGTACATGCGGAATTAAATATAAACCATTCACACAACTGAATTAAATCAACTGAATAATTAATTAAACAATTTGCCGAATAAACTATCGGCCACCAAAGTAAAAAATTCTAATACAAACATCCAACACCTGAATAAATACATTTGAAAATTGTACTGAGAAGTCTGGGCGACAAGCGCTAAATAAAACTGAAACTGATAAATGATTCCTACTCTAGGAATGAATGAACGATGCGTCTAATCCAAACTCCTGCTAGCATCCACATATGCCGCAACTCCGTGTCCCTAGAATAGAATATCAATCCTAGCGTCTCTGTGGCTGGACACTTAAAAGGTTTTGAAAATAGTTTTATAGTAAGGGTTAGAACCCAAAACATTTTGAAAATATTTAGCAAGTGAATTAACTGCAGTAATTTAAAATGCATGAATGCGCTTCATATTTAAGTTAGTATCACACTCTCTTGAGGACATTCTCACCCCTCCACTAATGTGCACACCTAACGGTAAACTTAACCCCACCTAGTTGTATTACCCCATCCAACTAGTCTTGGTATAACCTACCCTTGCCATACTACTCTAACCCGAGTATAATTATTCATGAGTTACAAGTTATCTCACCAATTAACGTAATTAATTCCTTCTTAAATAATAGCATATAACCGTGACACGAGTTATATAAAGTAAATACATCACACACTGTATTATTCCCCGCATATAATATTTACTACCATTATATACGTACCTCTACTAAGAACGACCACACATATATATATGTA
This sequence comes from Sambucus nigra, assembly GCA_949130495.1. Taxonomy (NCBI): domain Eukaryota; kingdom Viridiplantae; phylum Streptophyta; class Magnoliopsida; order Dipsacales; family Adoxaceae; genus Sambucus; species Sambucus nigra. Next base: position 95,839,045 of record OX422220.1, read on the forward strand.
CATCCATCCCTCCGAGTATACCCTCAATAGATGATTCCCTCTAAAGTGCTATCTTACTAGGTGTACTCACATAACCTAGATATCCGAGTTGGAATCGCTCACCAAGTTGGCCCAAAATATAAACGTAGTGTAGGCGGTCATATTCCTTCCCTGAAAGTGAGATAAATCCCTCACCCATATACCGAACGCTATGACCTGGGGATATACTCACCCTACTCCTCAAGCTAGGGGATTCACCCACATCGCGCAACCTCCCTTGATAGAAGTAGAGTATATAAATTAAAAAAATATCTAGTCACTGATATTTAATAGCGCACACAATAAATACACACACATATATATATATATACTATCACTACACCGTATATATATAATATAAATCCCGGCTCTACCGTGTACTTAGAAACCCGTAACACTAACTTGTAATTTCCTGAGTCTGTGGCCCGACTCAACTTAATTAATTTTCTCACTTAGTAATTTATCATCTCCCCGAGTCTATGGTCCGACTCTAATTTATTCAATTCACACGTCAATTAATATAATATTTCTCCGAGTCTATGGTCCGACTCTTATATAAATACTTTGCACAATAATTTATATAATATTTACCTGAGTCTATGATTCGACTCTGATTTAATTAATTTACACATTAATTATTTATTACCAATCCGAGTCTATGGTCCGATTCTAAATTCATTAATTTACACATTAATTAATTTAACACTTGGTGTCGCCCAACCATTATACTCGGACTCGCTCACTTGGCTCGTACCATCGTTAATACCCAATTCTATATCCCCTCCCCCCTTAACTAATTAATTACACCTCAATTCCTTTAATAATGTAGTGCTACTCAACTACAATATCCGAACCTTTTTCCTCGGTCCAAAACCAATATCTACGAATTAATTCCCAAAATTTAATCATCCCGTGACATACAATTATCACCCTCCTAAACCCAATTATATCCCCTTATAATTGTTAAGGAATATGTGTCACATATGAATTTATCACTAAATAAAAGTAGGGGATTAAATCCTAAATTAATTTCCCTTATATATATGAACAGGCCGAACTGCCAAAATTCTGGGACCATCGATCGATCGATCCCCTGGGTCGATCGATCGATCGAACAGGTATTCGTCTTCTCCGGCTTACTGTTTCAGCCATAGATGAACCCTTAAGCTTTTGTTTCTTCCCAAAACTTTACCCAAATCACAAATAACATTTTTTCCACATAAGAAAAGGTTCTAAACACCCTAGATACCTTAATCCATCATCAAATTTATACATAACCCTAAGTATATCAGATTTGGGTTTTTCATCTAGGTTTCGTTTTTACCGAAATCAACGTCATCATTCTCAATCAATTTAAACACTAATACCTACTGTAATCCACCCTACAATTCAATCTTAACAGTCCCAAATCATTACCTAACATCCTTCGAGTAATTAAATCTAACCATTATTCTACTTTCAGAAAAATCCAATTTAATTATAGCTACACACCCAAAACGAATTTTCATATACACATACTATGATATGAATTGATTATCATTAATTTAAGAACTACAACAGTTACCCACTTTCCTGAAATTGTTCGTAGGGTCTAATTCGTTGGTGTAGTGAATGTGTTGATGAAGAACACCCCAATCCGTCCCGTAATTTGTCTCCAAAAAGTTCCCAATTTGTTTCTAGATTTGATTCCTCTGTGTCTCTCTCAAACCCTAGGTTTAGAATTGCTAGCTGTCGTTCAACTTTCCCCCCAATTAGGTTTAAAACCCCTAATCCTATTTTAGGCCATACGGGCCTAATTAAAATGTCCCAAACCACCCCGTGTGGGCCCGGCTATGCCCAAAAATGCCCTGAGACCCGATTAATACCCACGAGTACTCTTTTTTGACTTTCTTGACCCATCTGGACTCAACCGCGCGCTCATAATTATCATCTGAAATACTTTATGACATTCTCCAATTTTGACCTCAAAATGCGACACACATTAATTCGAACAATTTAACTTAAAATCGTCAAATATAAATAAATTCTTCCCACTCAAATAAATTCTCTAAATCATAAATTTAAGTTTCTCCAATTTAAATATTTCTATTTCTCCCAAAAATAATTAAATCTTAAATCCTCAAAATTACGGTGTGTTACAAGCACATACCCACTTGTAGACTTAAAGCCCTTTGTATCGGATATCCAATTTGCATCGCAATGCCCTTCAAATATAACTGGATATCGTGAATAGTGCAATCCTTTATTTCGAGAATATTTTAAATAACCCAAAACTCTCAATATTGCCTTCTAGTGACCTCTCCTTGGATTACTCATATATGGACTTAGATTACTTATTTAATATGGTATGTATGGTCGTGTTCAGTTCATGATATACATTAAACTACCGATAATACGAGAGTATTCTAATTGAGATATGTTTTCACCATTATTTATTGCTATATATAATTTTACATCCACAAGTGTCTTGGTAGGACTAATATCGTACTTCTTAAAATTTTCAAGTACCTTTGCTATGTAATGAAACTGAGATAATATTAGTCCATCTGATGTTTTAGAAATTTTCATTCCTAATATAACATCAGCAACACCAAGATCTTTCATGTTGAATCGATTAGTCAACATAGTTTAGTAATATTAACCATGCCAATGTTACTACCCATGATTAGCATATCATAAACGCAGAGGCATACAATGACATATCCATTTTGAGTTGTTTTGAAATAAACACATTTATCGAACTCATTAATTTTGAAACCATTTGATAAAATACATTATCAAATTTTTCATGCCATTGCTTAGGTTCTTGCTTTAATCCGTAAAGTGATTTCACAAGCTTACACACTTTTTCTTCTTGTCTAGGAGATTTGAACCCTTCAGGTTGGTCCATATAAATTTCCTCATCTAGTTCACCATTTAAGAAAGCAATTTTTACATCCATTTGATGTATTTTAGGTTCATTAATAACAGATATTGCTATTAACATTCTAATGGACGTAATCGTTGTTACAGGTGAGTATGTGTCGAAGTAATCCAACCCTTCCTTTTACCTGTAGCCTTTAGCCACAAGCCTCGCTTTATATTTATCAATTGATCCATCGGCCTTCAATTTCTTTTTGATGATCCATTTGTAACCTAACGGTTTCGATCCTGGTGGAAGATCCACTAGTTCCTATGTATGATTTTACAAAATGGATTCAATTTCACTATTAATTCCTTCTTTCCAATTAGAAGCATCGAGTGAGGATATCGCTTCTTTGTACGATTGAGGTTTATTTTTTAGCAAATATGTTAGAAAATCTGGATCGAAGGAAGTCAAGGTCCTTGCGCTTTTACTACATCTTGGTTCATCCTCTATTGATTCAATAGGTTGATGAGTACCATTTCTAGTAGCTTGATTTGTCCTTTTAGAAGGACCAGATTCTCGGGTCATGTTTTATGGAAATTCATTTTCAAAAAATGAAGGGCCTGTTTGGTTTGCAACTATAATTCTATTTTCTATGTTTAAATACAATTTTGATAAAAATCTTCGTTTGACAACTTGTTTTTAAACACATAATTATAATATTTCTGTGTTATAAACAAGTTTTTCAGAAAACAGGTTCAGGTTTTTTTATAACTTCTGTTTTATATTTTTTTACTCAGAATTATTCATTCTTAATATTTTAAAGCAGTTATACCTTATTATATAATATACATACATAATACATTAATATGTGTGTAATTCTTATTAATAAAAAATATATATGTACATGTACACAAAATTACGTATGGAATAATATAAAGTTAACTAATATTATCAATAGATATATGATACTTATATATAGTTTTATACATGTATTATTAATGTATGGAATAATATAAAATATACATATAATACATATGTATTAAAAAATATTATCAATTTATGTATGTATATAATTTTATAGTGAATTATACATGTAATATCATTATATATATATATATATATATATAGGGTATGCCCGTGCCTGAAAGCACGACACAAATTTTCGAAGGTGTACGTCGTTAATAGGACTATACGCCATATTAAGTTCGCAACAGATAGATAATATTTAAAATAACCTATGGTACGAACCTATTAGCTTTTCACTAATATCTTAAAAAACTTAAATTTCAGTGTATATCAAATATAATTCCACACTTTCATTAATTTTTTCATAATTTGTAATTTTTTGCATAATTTGTTAGTGTCTCTATTAATTATGACCCGATCTATGACAATGCAAAATTATTAATCGTAGATACAACACATCTTGTGCCAATATACTAATGCAACATTTTTATACCAATGCCCTAGATATGCCTATTTAATTTCAATTTTTAATAATAAAAAAATATTACATATTGCAATATTTTTTCAAAACTTTTATATATTTTAAAAGTTCCAAATAAGAATTTTCAAAAAATAATTACTATATTCCCCCAAAAATAAAAGTACAAAACTTGATGAGCTAGTTTGAATAAACTAATATTGGGTAAAGACCATACATCTACAAACCATAGTAAAAATGTGTAGCAAAAAGATCACCAATATAGTCTATTGCTCTTTATTTTTATTATTTTTTATATATGATTCCCTTTACACACCTTAAAAGGAAGAATAATATGCATAATATTCCATTTCTTATGGCCATATAAAGGCATTCAAACCATTAAGACAGTCTACTAACTAAAAATTATTGAAATTGGCAATAAGGATAATGTTGTGATTTACATTCTCATTTGTTCTCATTAGGGTGAGTAGTTATCTTCAAAAGTAATTTATGAAAAGAAAGGTATGCATGTATGATGGGCAAATGCTGGCAAATTTAAGGAACTGCTTACAATCAACTTGTCATCTTCACGTACTTGAATATCACCGGACCCCTTACTACACAATCCTCGAATGTAACCAACAATCAATAGTTGCATCCATTGATAACATATTTCCTCATTGCTTACATCAATTAGATATACTTGAATGATTCTCTTAGAACTACGGCAACCATGGTCCCATTTGATACTGATCACAATCTTAAACATCTTATTTGAGTTAATTTTTGTCCAACCAAAGTAGAGCCCTGAAACTTAATCAGGTAGAGCAGACATCCCGTTCCCTGCAATCTCGTTGAGTAGTCCCTCTTTGTATAAACCCTTAAAATAAATGGGTTCAATTGGCAAGGCGTTAGACACCCAGTCTTTAAATGGTGGAAGACCCCATAGCTCCGGCTGAAATTCAAGAAGTGAATGAAGCATAGAATCAGCAATAGAATATTTCTCTGATTCACTTTGGAGAGAGGGAACTACCACCACCTTCATTCCAGCAGCCTTTCCTGCTGTAACACTTATCATCGAGTCTTCTATCACAATGCAGCAAATCGGATCTACACCTATCTTAGTCGCAAATTTCAGAAATATATTTGGAGGAGGTTTCCCTGACTTGACCTGGTCACTTCCAAGAACTATAGAAAAATATTCTCTCCTACCTTGTTGGTAAGAGAGTTTTGCTTCTACATTTTTCCATACAGAGTTTGAAGCAAGCGCAAATAGCACCCCATGATTAAGGAGATGTTTGATGAGGCGATTAGCACCAGGTAGTGGTCCGGCTTGCATCCATTTTCCATGATACATGGGCATGATTTCTTTAGTAAATTGAGTTGGTGTAATTGGAAGTTCATAGTCTTTAACTATTGCAATTGCTCTGTCCTTGTGAATCATCCCCAATCCGCTCGCATTCTCACTGCTTAGGGAAGTGCTACTTGAGGAGATTTATTTCTTTTCCAGCTTTAAATACACCTGCTCACTGCCCAAGGAAGTGTTCCATATTTTTTTCTTTTCCATTTTTATTGCAATGAGAATATATTTGGCTTAATGTCATAGCCTTCATTATCCAAACTAACTCGGATAGCTGACTTAAGGCTGCCCTTGGTTGTGCCTGAACAAAACTTCACACGTGCCACACCTGTGAGCCCTAGTCCATGAGGATGTGAGCCCCACAAAATTACAAAGCCTAAAAAATTAAGGATAAAAAGATTAGTATAATACAAATTTCTATGTTATTAATACTATCTGCACCAAATTAAAATAATAACTCCAAAAATTCTTGAACACTTTGTCAAACACATAGCATACAACCTATAAAATAGTTAATAAATACTCATAAAAAATGATGAAACAAAGAAACAAATTCAATACTAATGGAAGTGTTTGAAAATACAAACACTGATAACCTTTGGGTTCATGTCAAACTATATTTTACACCAATGTTTTAAAAAAGTACATAGGTAAAGAGACATGAATATGACACCAAGGAACTAAAATCTGCAAAATAAATATACCACTGTGTATTCAAGTGAATCCTAGACCATGCAGATGTGAGAGCCATGAAGTTACCAAGCCTGAAAAAGTGGTTTTCTTTGCTAGGCAAGGAGCAACAGTCCTTGTCATTCAGACTTTTAACTACTGTTGTGCCTCCTAGTTCCACAACTTGATAGTTAGATGCTCCCAACCATGATCACATTGCTCTAGCATTAGTTATTGCTAACCAGTCAGTCACCAACCATCATAAACAGCGACCATCCATTAACCATCTTGGGCCAAATGACTCAATGCCAAACTCATACCACATTCCTCCAAGAAAATTGTGAGTTTAAAGACTTCAGTTTCTGCATATTACATCACTTTGGAGGACATAGGTGTTTTTGCCAGCCATAGCTCCATTCCTCATAAATTTATACTACTAGTGGTGGACCTTTTTTTTTCTCTACTATTGGTTTCTCATTTATGCAACATTCGAATATTATTTTTCTCAAACAATAGAGATCAAAATTATAGTTAAAAAAAGGCTTAAAAGGATAAGAAGGATGCAAACATGACGAAGATGGAAGATGATAAGAAGGATAAAAAGATATGCAGTTGTATGATTGTATTCAACATACTTCACTGAACTCTGGATAAGTTCAAATGGTTGTGCACCAATTACACCAAGTTAGATACTATTATAAACAAATCCTCGTGAGTGTACTTCCTGCTGAGTATAAATCTGAAAATAAAATGAAACCACATGAGTTCAAACCAAATGTACATTGCCATATCAAATGATTCATAAAACTTAAAAAGTGAGGACGTTTGAGTTCAAATACATTTCCATATCAAATGATTACTATTACTTAAAAAGTGAGGGTGTTTGAATTCATGGTTGTTCACGCTTCTTAATTCAAACAGACACATTTTATAAAAATGTACATTTTCAGCCTCAATGAGTAGGTAATTAGTTCTAAGACATAGTAAAAAATTCAGGACTACCGTGAGCAGATCAATCTCCAACATCCACATCTCCAATCAAGCTTGATAGTAATACCTAGACAATAATGGAGAGGAACTTTGTTAAGGAATAAAAGAAATTGATATCAACGGTAATTTGGTAAACACAAATTACACGATTTGAAATTTAAGTAACATGAATGGTTTACATCGTAATATACATACACATATGATAAATACCAAATGTATAATGGTTTGCATTGTAATTTTGTAAGGATACACAAAAAGTAGACGACTCAATTTAGAATTTGATAAACTTATGACCACTTTAGTGGATTAAAACATGCATTAGGACTTCAAACACAACTCATGACTTGCCTACGCACCTAACACAAATCAATATAGATCCTGAAAATCAAGGAGTGAATTTAGAAGTAAAGTTAGCAAATGAGATACGTGTGTGAATTCTTGATAATCCAACTATAAAGCAAGGAGCTGTCCAAAGGATTCATTTTAAAATGATCAATAAACCAAGAGAAAGTGCTTTACAATGTTAACAAAATGATGTTAAAAGAAAGTATACATCATGATTCTCTATATCAAACTTTGAATATGAAACAATGGCATAAACCGCGGGTATCGCCGTCACAAGCTGTCACAGATATTGACTATTATGAGTGCTGAAATAACACAAATCGCATAATGGAAGTTTTCTCAAAAATGTCAAGACAAATAAGTAACTCGTAACAAATCAATAAAAACTTCTTATAAAAAAAGATTAACAACCAAAAAATTTGTTAGATTCATGTATAAACACCACCTAAGACAAAACAACCAACACCCCTAAACTACATAGTTTCAAATGTGCAAAAAACCACTTACCCAAAATTGAACCACACAAACATTAGGCCTGTAAAAAAACATCAGAGCTGCAAAAAAAATTAGAACTGCAAAAAAACATTAGATCTGCAAAAAAAATTGTGACAAAAATTAAACCACTCTTATTCTTAAATCTAAATAAAAAGAACACACTTGAATAGTTGTTAAAGTTCCTCAATTCAAAAATCCCACCGAGTAGGTGTGTATGTGAGTGTGTGGGTGCTTATGTGTGTGTAAGATGGTAGGAGAGAAAGACTACTTAAGGCGGCACGCTTTGCAGCGGAGAGAAATCCATTTTTCTAGGGCAGGTATGAATCGAATGCTGAAACCCACAACTCAATCGTATGCTGAAACCCTCAACTTAATCCGTTTTTTACAACACAAAAAAAAACACAACTCAATCATATATGAATCGTATGTTCAATCAAACAGGTTTGATTGAGTCGTATGCTCAATCGTATGAATCGTATATTTAATCGTATCAAACAGGTATAAAATCGACATTACCTTGGTTGATAGTTGTTGCCGGTGCTGTTAATCGTAAAACCGAGAGAGAGAGAGAGAGAGAGAGAGAGAGAGAGAGAGAGAGAGAGGATTGAGGGAGTAAAGTGAGGAAAGGAACGACTAGGTTTGGAAAATGAGTTAAAGGGAGAGAATTAGTGCAAATACTATTCTAGCCTTGCTTTTGAATTTTGAAGGAATGGAGAAATAAATTAGAGGGCCTTAAAAGAGGGGGAATCCAAAATTTTCAAGGAAAAAATAGGAAGTGCAAAAAAAATTCATCTTTATGACATCATTGTTCTATCTTATAACATGCATACCTTTCCTACTTTATTATATATATATATATATATATATATATATATATATATATATATATATATAAAACTTTCATACATACATGATACATGAATGTATATATATATACATACATACATATATACATACATCATAAATTATATACACGTACATTTAATATCATGTATTTTTTATACTTAAAAATACATAATATTAAATGTACATGTATATAATTTATGATGTATGTATGTATCATATATGTATGAAAGTTTTATACATACATATATATATATATATATATATATATATATATATATATATATATATATATATATATATATATATATATATATATATATATATATAATAAAGTAGAAAACTTATATATGTCACAAGTTGAAAAGATGATGTCATTGATATGAATTTTTCCCACATTACCTAATTTACCCCTCTATCATTTGAGTTCCCACTTTTTTCCTACACTCAATTTTATTTCCTACTCTTCCTCAAAATTCAAAAAAAGGGTAAAAGGGTAATTGACCTTATTCTCTCATTTCACACATACCCTCGGTTACTCTCTCATATCTCACGCGACTCGCATTCTCTCACACATCTCTCTCTCTCTGTGCGACTTCTCATTCCGACGTTGTTCACCGGTAGTGTGGTTCACCGGTATACCATCTCTTTGTTTCCAACGCCAGAGTTTAGGTAATCTCTCTCTATCTCACCCTCTTACACACACACACACACATACACAGGTAATCTCTCTATCTCACCCTCTCACGGATACACACGCGCGTACATAGATCTGAAGGGTTATTTTGCGATTTGGGATTGATGATAAATATTTGGGGTTTTAAGATTTGAGGTTATTGTTTTCTTTGTCGATTTTTTTTCGTAGTTATAAACAGATATGATCGTTGTTTTGAGATTTGGGGTTGATGATAAAGAGCTCGGGTTGGATTTTTTTAATACGCGTATAAATGACAGTTTATACTGATTTACATTTGTTGGATTCTTTCAAAAGTTTATACAAACATGAGTTTGCGAGTGAGAATGACTATCTAAGGTTGTAAAGGCTTCGGGGACTATCTAAGGTTGTACAAATGTGAATTTCATTTCACCAAACCTGCAAAATGATGTGAGAAGTACTATTGCAATCTTGGTGAGTTTGAGGCAGGTTTATCGAATCACAGAAGGGTTTTACAGATCAAAAAAGGTTTGGGTATTTATGTGTTTCTCATTTTGCATTTTTTTGTTCATTTACTTAGGTTGTAAAGTAAATTCATGGGTTTACAAATGACATGAAGGTATGGTTTGATTTAAATTCATGAGATTTGATTTCAATGTTTATGTTTGTTACATCATTTTCTTTCTGGGAATATATTTGGACTATACTAGGGGTGAAGCTTATTGAAATTTAAGATGTTTTCTTTTAACAAGTGTAGATAATTTCATTTTTTTGTCTCACATATTTACTATACATATTCTCATTTTTTTCAAGCAAACCACTTTCTTTAGGAAGTGAAAAAAATGGGGAGAAAGCACTTAATTATGTGCCTAGGCCTTTTGGCTTTATCATCCATGTTGATCAATCTTCTCAAAAGCTTTGTTATTCATCACAGTTTTGGTACCAATATTTCTTGAGAAAAAATATTTTGATTTTTTCTTTGATTAAAAGCGTACAATGTGTGATTGGCTTAAATTTCATTGTAGGAAGAAGAGGCCAAATTTATTTGAAGTTGTAACTTCTCAACAAATAGGATTTTGGATTGAATTTCATTGCAGGTTTGGTGTTTGAGTAAATATGTACCACGCATTTTAGTTTGTATATAAAGGTAGAGAGAGATGTTATTAATATTTTTTTTCCTGGTGGCTCAAGTGTTTGGTGTCTTTATTATTGCTTCTTTTGGTTTTATCCATGCAACGGAGGGGGCATTCATTATAAATGAATACTTGGGTTTTATCTGTGCAGGTCCTACTATTTTCTAAACCTATTTTATATTCGGTAAAAGAGTGGTGGAGATTAGGGAAATTTCTTGCAGGTCCTCCATTTATACTTGGTGTTAACCCTTTTTCTTTTTTTTCTCATCTGTGAACATTTTCATAGCTCATTTTGGATAGTATTTTCATATATAGGTGTTGCAAAGCATGATTCCCCTGAAATTATTCCATCACTTATGAAAGTTATAGTTGCAAATGAAGTGTATGGATTTGACAGTGTCAGTTCTTTTTTGTTTTGTTTCAAATTCTAAGATAATAAATTAATGATTTAGTGTTTGTTGTTTAGGCGCGTAGAATGAAAAGCGTGAGATGCACATGTAGGTGAAGGTATACGCATTGATTAACTAAACTTCATTGTAAATATTTTAGTAGTTATTTGTTTTCTACGTAGTCTTTTTTTATAATTATTAAGGTTCTAACAATCTCCATTACAGTTTTTAAATACGTATCCTTTTCAAATCATACTCCCGTTTCCTTTCCTTTTTGTCCTACGTATGTACAGCTTTGACAATTGAAGTAAAGTGAATGAGGGGGTATTTGAGCTGCTGGTTTGGGAAGAAATACCTCCGGCCCTCTTTTACTTGGAAGAGACATCCAAGGTAGGCGCCGTCAATTTCAACTGAGGTGGTGTAATATCAAGTGGATGGTGCTTTTATTTCTTATGCCTACGAGTGAAATCGGTGAGATGTTTGTACGGGGGTTGAACCACACACGCATGTGAGACAACCTCGAGAAAAGGCACTGGAATGATTTATTATTTTTTATTTTTCATATATGTTATTTTAATCCAGTCAATGAATGAATATTCATTTAGTTTAAACATCTTAATTAGTTTTTCCTCTATCTAACTATATTTTTTTTCTTTTCATATGTAGGTGCTCAACGAGAAAAGTAAATGCGGTTGATTATTGGAGATCTCCTTACAGGTCTTCTAACAAATAAATGGATGTAGTCATCTTTCATGTATCCCTTTCTAACACACGATAATTTACTGGATGAAGGATCGTCGTTCGTTGCTTGAACGGCTGCTCTGTTGCTGTTTGAATCGGATAGGTGCTCCACCATCTTTACAATTTCAGTGTCGATAATTGAACTCAAATAACCAAATGGAACCGCGCCTCCACTTACTAAGAGCATGGGTGGCTCTGTGGGTTAGGAAGCTGCCTAGGGCCCTGATTAATTGGCACTGAGTATTCTATGAGAATTGTTGTAGATATGTTGCACCTTAGTGGCTTCAGATATATTGCAGCTCTTGCAGCTTCTTTGCAAAGGGTGGTTTGGCTGCACTTTAGTTACCGAAATCTTGTCTGCCAAGAAGTTATACTGAGCCGAAGATTATCCTTAGCAATACTTTGCAAAGGGTGGCTGATTCAGTTTCAAACAATATTCAGAGAAAGGTTGCAATGATCCAATTCGATTGATGCTATGGCTAAGTTGGACTCCAATAATGTTGGTTTTATTGAACTATATGTTCATTTGATTTATTTTTTTGTCATAATTGTATAGCATTGTTTTTGTTAGATTATTTTTTATTTCTTTAATAGGATGGATAGCTCGATAAACAAAGGAAGCGTTGTCCAAAATTTGTTGTTTTTATTTATGTTTTTGTGTTGTAAAAAAAATTTATGACTTAAATTTGCATTTGATGGCTAAATATTCTAAATTTGTGATTTTAATTTTAAACAAATGTTCTTAAAATATTCTAAATTCATTTCTAAATGTGAACAATACCTAATTAAAATGTGACACAATATGATTTTTATTTTATTTATCTGACATTCACATGAACTAATTTAAACCGAACATGACCTTTACATTATGTTTGCCTAAGGCGAACACGACTAATTAAAAATGACACAAGACAACACAAATTTCTTTTTTTTAAACATGAGTACGAATCAATTAAAATGTGACACAATACGTTTTTTATTTTATTTATCTAACACAAACAAATTCAAACCGAATATTCCCTTCACATTTTTTTACCTAACAAGAACACAATCAATTAAAAATGACATGAGCCAACACGAAATGTTTTGATGTCTCGACTTGAGTTGGAATTGAAACTAATAACCAAAGTGAATTTACCGATATCCCTAAATTTAACGGGTCTTGGTACTTCTGTGAATTATGCCTAATTTCATTAAATTATTTACTCTTACAATATATAAAACATTTATTATTTACATTATAAACAATTTTATACTTTCAAAAATTATCTGCGTGCCTTCAGACATGGACATACTTTTCAAAAAAATTGTCCTTTTGTAATTTCGCACATTTTTTACGTGCTTTGGAATTTTCACCGTTTCGTGATTACGTAGTTTGGCAAACAATTTTTTTTCTTGCAATTACGTACTTCGAAAATATTCGTCATTTTGCAATTATCAGCATGCCTTCAGGCACAGGCATACCCTAGTGTATGTGTGTATATATATATATATACACACACACACATACACACACAAACACATGTATGATATAAATATACATGTTTGCCAATTTTGTGAAATTTTCAAAAAACTATATTTAAAAACAAGTTTACCAAACGCACACCAATAATTATAAATACAAAAAACTGAATTTTAAAACTGTATTTAAAAACAGTGTTTAAATCGAGTTTTCTGAATAGAAAACCAAATGGGCCCGAAGCGTCCCTCGATTCAATAACCGTATTTACATGAATATTTGGAATCTCAAATTTACAAACTAAGAAATGATATGCACTGCTATTTATAGCATAACTGTTGAACATACAATCAATGGTCTTTGGTCCTATTTTTACCTTTTTAGGTTTAGGAACCATCACTTTGGCTAAGAACCCCCACACTCATAGATATTTATAACAAAGTCTTCGACCTTTCCATAACTCATAAGATGTCTTGTGAGTTTTCTTGTGTGGTAGTTTGTTAAGAATGTAATTAGCAGATAGTGTGGCTTTCCCCCATAAGTTTTGTGGAGCTCCTGAACTTATTAACATAGAGTTCATCATCTCCTTCAATGTACAGTTTTTGTGTTCAGCAATGCCATTCGATTGAGGAGAATAAAGAGCTATGGTTTGATGGATAATTCCATGTTCCAAACAAAATTCCTCAAAAGGAGATTCATATTCACCTCACTTATCACTCCTAATAGCCTTTATATTTTTTGCTTAATTGATTCTCAACTTCATTCTTGTATTGTTTAAATGCATCAATAGCCTTATCCTTACTATATAGTAAATATACATAGCAATATTTTGTGTTATCGTCAATAAAAGTAATAAAATATTTTTTCCACCTCCAGTTTGTACATCTAATGTTTCAGTGATCCTTTTAATGGAATCAAAGGGTAATCTCACTAACTTAGATTCCACACATATATCACATTTATGATTTTTATCAATATTAAATTTTGGCAAAAATTCCAAGTTAATTAATCTACGCAAGGTGTCAAAATTAACATGCCTTAATCTAGCATGCCAAATATCAAATGACTCAATAAGTAAGTAGAACTAGCAATTTCATTCATTGGGGATGCCTTTGGCATCAATGCCATTACATTCATTTTAAAGAGTCCCTCAGACAAGTAGCACTTTTCCACATACACATCATTTTTGGAGAACACAAATTTATTAGAAACAAACACGAGTTTAAACCCATTCTTTCTTAAAAGCAATCCAAAAATTAGATTTTTATGGATGTCGGGCATGTGCATCACATTGTTAAGAGTAATTTCCTTTCACGAAGTCATTTTCAGAATGAACTTTCTTTGTCCCATGACTTTAGAATTCAAAGAGTTCCCCATAAAGAGGGTCTCCTCATTTTCAAAGCCTTATAAGTAGTAAATATGCATTTGTTTGCATAAATATTGTGTGTAGCCCCAGTATCCACCCACCATTACTTGGTATTTCCTATCAGATTGCATTCAGGGACAACATAAAAAAGATGTATGTTTCTGATACCATCGAAAATGTTGACATTTGCTTGAGCATTGGTCTTTCTAACATTATTTGATTTGCCACACTCACTTGAGCGGTGTCCTGGCTTGTTGCAATTGTAGCATTTTCCTTTGAACTTCTTTCTTTGCTTAGATGTGCCTTCCCCATCACGCTTGCATTTGGATTTAGCACCTCCAACCACATGAGCCTTGGACTCCATGATGTTCTTCCCACTTTTCTTTTGAGATTCACGATTATCTTCTTCAATTTACAAACGTACTACCAATTCTTTGATATTCATCTCCTTGCGTTTGTGCTTGAGATAATTTTTGAACAAGTTTCAAGATGGAGTAAACTTTTCAATTATCGTTGCCACTTGAAAAGTGTCACTGATCGACATTCCTTCAGCGTGAATGTCATGAACAACAACTTGAAGTTCCTGAACTTTTGCAATAACCGGCTTGGAGCCAACCATTTTGAAGTCTAGAAAACGCCCCATTATGAATTTCTTCATATCCGCATCTTTATTTTTGTATTTCTTCTCTTAAGAATTCCACAATTCCTTAGCGGTTGTCATGGTGATGTACACATGCTACAACATCCTGTCCAAATATGCCAGGATGTAGTTTCGGTGCAGAAAGAATGTTTTCATGCTTCAACGGCAACAACTTTCTCAGTTTCATATCATTCTTGCAAAGGGGGGCATTCCTCATACACAAACCTTGTCAATTGGAAGGCTGTGAGATACAAGTAAATCTATCCTTGCGAGCTTTTGAAATCAGCCACGTTAAATTTTTCCAGTTTTCCCCATGTGGCATGTTCATGTGGGCAGCAATAGTCGCGCGTGTCACATTCACAATTGGTGGGATTGTGTTCATACTTTGTGATTCCATTTCTGTTACAAAAATATTTTTTTTACTAATGATAGTATTCATTTGTAATGAATTTATCGAAACAATATACAAAATTATGTACACCAGTTTCTTCAAATTATAATTAATACTAAACGAATTCTAATAAGAGTTCTAAACACTCTTCGGAGATATATAACACATAATTAAACAAATAGTAAATAGTAATTTTTATTAGTCTAAATTAATGAAAAAAAATTCAGTGTAAAATTAATTACGAAGATTATTTGAAATCTATACAAAACAGAATTTTTAGAAAGTACGAATTTTATAAAAATCTGTACAAAACAAAATTTATAAGAATAATTAAAATCCGAATTTTTAATTATAAATGTAAACTGGTACAAATATTATAATTTCTGTAACTATAAAATTATAGAAACTCATTCTATTAAATTTCTGTAATAAAACAATATAGTATAAAATTTTATGTAAAACAGATTTTTATGATACTAATAAATTGCTGTTCAAAAGTTAAAATTTTTGTAATATGAAAAAATATTATGTACTCATTATAAACAGTAGTAAAGATTAAAATTGTCTTGAGATTGTTATGTCTACTATTTAACTTAACAAATAATACAGAAATAATAATAATAATAATAATAATAACAACAACAACAATAATAATAATAATAATAATAATAATTATTATAGAGAAAACCGAAATTACAGAAAATAAGAATTTACTTGCTTGGTATTGCAAAAATAATTAATATAAATAAAAAAGAAATTCGAGCCATCTGTAATACCACAGTGTCCTTAAGACAATTTTAATTCTCCACCATAGTTCTTTAGGGTCTGAATTAATGTCTTTCAAGATAGAACGGATTTTTCGAATCAATACAGGAAGCACAATAATGAATTGATTCCGGTGAACTCGAATTCTGTGTCTTATACCCAACCAAACAGCATGACTTATATCAATGGAATGAATGCAATAATAGAGGAATTTTTTTTCTGGCACTAGAACAACATTTTTGGGTTGGAAAAAAAGTAGAGGGGGAATTTTTTATTGGCCAAAAAATGGGTGGAAGATATTTATTTATAGCAAAAGCAAGTGTCTGTTCAGAAAAAAACTGTTTTCAACTGTCAAACAGTTTACAGTTAATTTCGGTTAATCATTTTATTAATTAATTTTGCAATTAATTAATTTGTCCTATAAAGTTAATTATATTCGGCTCAAAAAAGAAAAGAATTTTTATAAGTCCGAGCCCGAGCCCGACGGATGGACGACGCGCGCGTGGGCTTTTAGCCCAAGCCCAATACTTGCATAGTGTAGGACATCTCCTATTAAAAGAGTTGGGATACCCTAAAGGCATCCAAGCCTTAGTATATATTTTGAGTTTTATTAACTCTTCAAATTCTCACTAGTCTTCCTACGTGGGACAAGATTAATACATACCCAATTCATTAACTTTTATTGCATTATGAGTCACTTTGAAGACAAATTGATCATTCATAACTTAATGGAATTGGACATGTGAATATACCACATTAATCTCCTTACGAAGGAGAACGTGTTCATATATGGTCCCATAATTATCGTGGTGTGGGTCCCATCTAAATTTGAGCTCAAAGTTGCTCAAAATTTGTTGTCTAATTCCCATTTTTATAACAATCCCCCACATAAATGATATATTGCTATATAAAGATATGTAAGATGCAGACACAGGTTGAGTAAAATTAAAAATTTATTGCATCGGGAGAAATAGCTTAGTGGCCTTGAACTTTCCTTAGTGATATACTATCGGATTTACTTGGTTAATCGGTATACTTCATGTCTTTGATCCGTAAACCATTTTTGTAAACCTAGACAATAATATTCACACAATAATTCTTCAACACAACTGATTCTTACATTTAAGTTACAGGTCCTACATCAATATTTTGATAGTTAAGGCACCACGCTTGAGGTTTGTCTATGGTAAGCTCGAGGTCTCATAACTTTTGATTGACAAATTTGTTTTTCGCAAAATTACTATTTTTGAAAACTGATCGCCGAGACCAATCAAACAAGATTCATGAAGCCTATAAAAATTAAAAAAAAAATTACACGAGTATTAAGAGATTTGAGAAAATAGTCCTCTATGAATAGAAAGTTGGAGATGTTTAGAGAATAGTAACCACGTAACATAAGAGATTTGAGAAAATAAGATACTTTTATTGCATAACACTAGTACATATAACTTTCACCTTTACCCTAACTATGAGAGGTTTACTCACTAATAGACATATTACTACTTCTCTCCTTCTCTATTTTGCTTTCTCACTCTTTTTTTGATATCTTTCACAACATATAGACTCTCCCTTTTATAGTTTAAAGGATTTTACAACTGACTAGAAACCAGGTGTGGAAAGAAAGACCGGTGACATAAAAACAATTATTAAAGTCTATAATGATTTTCTTTACATAAAGCAAAACTGTCGTCTTTCAATAATTTCTTCAGATGGCCCATACAGGTGAGGTTTATTCCTTCCCGAAAAGTAAACCTGTCATATTGTGATAATTTCGACGAATCTTCTACTTTTTCAAAAAGTGGTGTAATCATTTTGTCTTCTTAGTCACGCATTCTCCCTCTTTAATAATTCTTCGTATAGAGAGGGGCCCTTCTTTCTCCCATCTGTGTCTTCCTTTGTCTTTTCTAATTTGTCTGTATTTGGTGGAGCATTATTTTTACTGTACTATTCATCAATAAGGCCCACCACCTTGATGCTAGTTGGCAATTCTACTTCCACCACTTCTTTAGATTCTCTTCTGAGCGTATCGTTGAATGGCTCATCAGCTTGAATAATTAAGTCTACATTATGGTATACAGTATACCATATTTCTTGGCTCGTTAAAATTTTCATAATCTCGATTATTTCCATGGCTTGGGAAATCTGAAATTTGGACTTGTCAATAGATAAGTCTTTCGTATCATCTTCAAAAAGGATCTCAAAGTCTTAAAATGCAAAGGATGAAAATCTAATGAGTCTAAATACTTAAACTCCTTTTTCCCTATAGGAATTTGGAGGAATTTGATAAATTTTAGCAAAAAAGGGAAAAAAAATTCTTCTATCTTCTTGGCATACTCATGGACAGTTTTTCCAATAGTAATAGCATCTTCTAGAGTCTGTATATGGACGATTCCAATGAACCCATAATCTGCAAGAGTTATATGTGCCATTTTTGTTTGTCCAAAGAGATAAATTTTTGGAACTTCTTTGAAGAAGCCACTAATTATTAAGGCATATCCATTAATCCCGGATAATAACATAATGAAATGCCCAAATAATGTTATCACGCACTTTCTGACAGTCTTATGAAATTGGACGATTATTATTACCAAATGTTATAACAATCTTAGTCTTAAAAGTCTTTTATTGATAAAAGAAATTATCAACATGTCTAGCTTTGGAGGCTTCTCCAATAGTCTGAGCGTATGCCTACATTTGAGGTATAGGAATAACGGTACCATTGATTTGAGTAACTGCAAGTCTTTGGGTTCTTATGAATCTAGTAGCAACCACTAAATGCTTCTTGAATTCTACCCATAGCTTATTCTT
Source organism: Sambucus nigra (assembly GCA_949130495.1). Taxonomy (NCBI): domain Eukaryota; kingdom Viridiplantae; phylum Streptophyta; class Magnoliopsida; order Dipsacales; family Adoxaceae; genus Sambucus; species Sambucus nigra. The sequence goes on from OX422220.1 coordinate 95,858,386, forward strand.
TATATTCTATCATATGGAATCTATAAGAGTATTTTAATCATCTAAAAATTCTCATCTATATTTTATTAAGTCTGGATATCTTTGGTCTGGTTTATACTGGGGAAAATACATTTTCCCAATAAGTTTATTATGGGTAACAATTTCATTTATTGATTTTCCAGGTGGATCAGAAATATCATTGAAGTTTTTCAAAATTGGTCTTTCTTGATTGTCTTGGATATGAGTCTGAGTCTGTTTTTGTATTTTACCATCATTTGGCTTTACGCGCATAAGATAAAGCACAATGTCTTCTTTGTTCAGTCTCGAGGAACTCATTGTGTCTAAATCTATTTACATCGTAAAATAAGAAATAACATTGTTAACAAACATGTGTTATCTAGATATGATGTCTAGAATGGTAGTTTTACTTTCTTTAATATGAATAATAGAGAATTCATATCCACCAAGCAATTATTGCGATCTAATTAATCTATTAATTCTTGATTTTGATAAGTCTAAGTCTTTGAATTTTACTGCAAAAGATGATTAAGTATAAACAATAAGATGCTTAGGTTTAAGAAAAAGCATATATTTTCTATAGCACGAATTATAGCTAAAACTTCTTTTTCATGGGCAGCATATCTTGTTTTCGGGTTAGTAAAGGTTCCGGAACTGTATCTAGTCTGATGGTCAATGACAAAGTACACTGCTCCCCATTGTTTTTCTGAAGCATCTGATTCTACTATAAACTGGTCTTCGACATTAGGCAGTTCAAGTAGAGGAATATTTTCACTGCTTCTTTGATCTGTCTTATAACTTCAAAGTCGTCTTTAGTCCATTTAAAAGGATTAGTCTTATATGTTCCTTCTAATTTGGACGTTAAGCTTTGTCCTTTTAATGCAAGGTTTTTAATAAAGTCTGCAGCTTAATTAAGCAATCCTAAAAATGATTGTAATTGTTTTCTATCTCTAAGTTGGTCTGGAGATTCAAGAATCTTTTTGGTTACGTATTCTGCTAAGGATAATTTTCCTTTACTAATATGCATTCCCACAAAGTCTATTTCGGCCTGGAATAAATGCATTTTTTTTAAAACAACAATTCCATATTTATCTAATTCTAAAACAATCTTCTTAAGATGGTCTACATGTTCTACTTCAGTCTTGCTAGCTAAAAGAATATCATCTATGTGAACAAGACAAAATTTTGAATGGGTCTAAAAATATTATCCATTCGTCTCTGAAATACTTGAGGGGCATTCAACCATCCAAATGACATAACTAACCATTCATACTTTCCTTGGGGAACACTAAAGGGTACAAGCTATGCTGTCTGGGTGCATTTTAATTTGCCAGAAGCCTGACATGTAATCAAACTTACTAAATATAATTCTATCTTCAATAAGATTGATTAGATTATTGACGCGACTAAGAATGTGTCTCAGAAGTGCGTACTCTCTAGGCTCAAGTGCAAGCCTGTCGCTCAAGTAATAACTCGATAAGTTGGGTATCGATCCTCAGGGAAATAGGACAACAGAGTTGTAACGACGTTGGACAGATGAAGGAAACCTATCTTTGACTCTAAAGAAAAGGAAAAGATGATTTGATTGGTGAAATAACTACAACTAGATGCAATTGTGAAAATGGTTAACTAATGAACTAAAGTATAAATGGAATGCAACTATTCTAAATTACCTAAAATATTGATGATGATTGAATTAAAACTTGAACTATATGATGAGGAAAACAGGACGGGAATAAAATCCCTCAACCCTAGTGTGTAACTAGTACAAAATTAATCATAAATTTAAGTGATTAATTAGACCCAAAATTTAGTACTCCCAAGCATTACATATATGAGGTTCAAGCCCGCACCATACTTAATCAGAGGACGAGTAAATCGGTATTGCGATAGTTACATTCTAATTGCATTCTGAAGCATCCTGGTTACCCTGAAGCAAATGAGATCCAAAGATCTACAATGGTTGTGTCGCTATGCAATACGGTCATAATAAATCCTTAAGTTTAGAGGATTAATTTTATACACATGCAACTATCACATCGGGTTGAGTTCATGCATCCCAACCATAAAGAATTTAGCTAGACATATTGAACCTAACTATGCATGAATTAACTACGTTTCATGAAGTCATATTTGCGTGAAAAGTGAGATTGAACATGAGAAATAATAATAAAAGTGCTGTAAATAAAAGTTACAAAAAATTGAAGAACAAGAACATGTAAGAAGAAATCAAACCTTGAAGAAAAAGTCGAAAAACTCTTGAATTAAAGGTGCAAAATATGTAAATTCTTCTCCTAGATGTTCCTACTTGTTATGGAGCTTTTACATGAATGAAATATGAATAAAATGAGTCTTAATGACTAAATATATAGGCTAGAGGTCGTTTAGAAGAGTCTCCAAAACATAAAACTCTTTTGGCTAAGAGATAAGGACAAAACCAAAATCCCGTATCTGGAAATTTGTCACACTTAGAAAGTGTGACTAATTTTGTAACGGATCTGGAGCGTGACAAATGGGCGAACCGGTTCGGGTTCTAGGTGAACTAATTCTGGGGAACTTTCTCATTTTGGGCCTCTTTTTCACTTGAATTTCTCGATTTCTTTCTCAATCTTCAAATGGGCATAACCTCTTCACTGTAGCTCGGATTGGGGTGCCATTTTTTCCAGTGCTCTTGTAATGGAAAGATATTCAACTTTCTACTTGTCCCCACCTCCGAAATAAGGTTGAAAATTACAAAAATGCCCTTCAATTCCCCGATTCTTGGTTTCTTTTACTATTTTGAGTCATCTTTTCCATCTTTCTTGCATGAAATACCTGTAAAACACATAAGAGATACAAAAAATACGAAACACTTGCCAAAAAGGGTTAGTATCATAAATATGAGACAAATCCAATCTATTTTCACCGCACGGGATCATAAAAATACCGAAATTAAGGGGATAAATGTGAGGAATTTATGCCTAATCAAACCCCCCTAACTTAGAACTTTGCGCGTCCCGAGCAATGTAAAAGAAAAAGAATAAAGGTCCCAACTCTTCTAAACACTTTATTGGGATATAATACCTCTTTCTCGGGCAAGCGATTGCATTTAGCGTATGCAATAAGCTGTTAAACCCCTAAGTTACCCTAGTAGGATCGTGAGAGTTTTCAGTGAATATACCCACAAAATTCGACTCAAAGAAAAATAAAAATACGCAAAAATTGTATACTTCAAACTTTTCCCGAAAATAGTCATCATCGAATCATGTTCAAGTGTCTCAAATCATAGTGCATGTGTGCGAAGCCGGAAATTTAACCGCGAATTTCCACCGATTGATCATTACGTTACTTATCTAAAAATTTATTTTGATTTCAAATTCTCACGGGATGCTCTCACAAATGAATCACTCAGAATGTGGCGATTCTCTCGGTGTGCATGATTTATAAGAGTAAATGTATTGGAACCAAGTTCATGCACACAAATAGAAAGACAAAAATTTAATGGTAACCGTATCTCATCAATGGATTACGGTTATAAGAAAGCAGGAACATTGCCTCTAATTCACATTTTTGATCTCTTTTATTATATTTTGATGTTTTAGCTCTCCACGCGGTAATCAAATTCAAAATTTTGGAATCGGTTAGGACTTTTATGGGTTGAAGGTGTATTGGGTAAAATTGGAAAAGGTCAAGAATTTCGAAATTGGAAAATTTTGCTTATGATGTCCGTTAGTGCTTTTTTGGGATTTTGCTCATTTTCTTCTTCTTTTTCTATTTTTTTTTTATTTTCACGCTTTTCTTTTCTTGCTATTTTAGTTGAGCATAGTTATTCTTTTCTTGCCCCTTTTTGTTGCACTTTTTGGACTTAAATTCTGACTTTTTCCATTCTTCACAATTCTGGGCTTTTTGGATTTTTCGGGTTGTCAAACAAAAGGAAAACTTTTATTTGGCTCAAAATGGATTACAAAAGGGATAATTTTTCACAACTTTTTAGGGCCAATATTTTTGGGTGCCAAACGTTGGCCTACTTAATTGTTCGAATTGCTTATTGCGTTACCATATGCGTCTTGAGATGAATTTAATTTTAGAGATCAATTTTAACAGGTTTTTAAGGCAATATCACACACATTTTCCATAACCGATCAAAATGAAAGAATTGAGATCCTCGACGACTTATTTGACGCTGAAAAGAAATTTTGAGTTAACAATTAACTCGTAATGATTTATAAATTTCATAAAAAAGAAAGGCTCGAATCTCACCGGGGTTGTTAATCTCCACATTTATTCGTTAAGTCGCCTACGTTCGCTCAATTTCCATCTTTGGTCAATTTCGGCTTTGTGCATTATGAATTTTACAATTTGAGACTTTAAATCGACTCTTAATGATATTTTTGAAAATTTTGAATTCCAAATTTTATTTATCTTGAACAAAATTATTTTTGGGTTTTTAAAGATTTTTTTTTGAAATTTCTTGGCATTTTTGAAAATTTGTGAAGTTTTAGAGAGACGCACTTGCCACCCCCCCTAACTTAGACTTTTGCATTGTCCTCAAGAAAAAAAGGACTAAAATCTAAAGAAGAAAAAGAAGAAGTGCGACAAATAAAACAAGCAAATTATTAAAATGCATCAAGACACTATATGACACTCATACATGACTCAAAAATACAACAAAAATCACCCCATACGTGTCGGGGGTGCGATGACCTCTCATTTCTCTCCACAAATCACCCGACCCCGTGAACTGGGTCCAATGCTCTCCTCATCTCCCCCGTCTTCATATCATAAACTAATAATCGGAACAAGTTGGGACCTCGACCATAGATAAGGGAAAGACCGGGAGACTCGTCGTGATTACTCTGAAAGGGGTCCCTGTGATGCTTACTCAAAGCATGGCCTGCGTGCACCGACTCGAAGGGAACACCTAATTTTCTTTCAATTTTTGGAACGCAGGGGTCAGGCTCTATGTCGGACGAAACCCAAATTTTCCCCTCAATCGCCTTCGGGACATCTAGTGGTATGGGTGGATAGTCACAAAGAAGGAATTCAATGATTTTATCTTTCCATTCGCTTTCTTCTAGGTGACTACATGAATCCAATAGAGATTGGACTTCGTCGTTAAGTCTCTCATCCACCTGCCCGAATTCTCTTTCAAATTCTGCTAGGCTCAACTCCTCTAGCTCTATCTCCTGCATTGTTTCCACATCCTTCCTTCCTCGCTCAAATTCAGTATATGTCCCCTCTCTCTCATGGCTCAACACTAAGCAGGCCCCTAGGGCATCTCCATAATAATTTTCCTTAAAGTACTCCTCTACAATCTCGTCGATTAAGCTCACCTCGTGAAGATAATCTTCTTCCCCCGTATGTTGGGCTATATGGAAGATGTTAGTCTCTAAGGTCATATTTCCGAAAGTGAGTTGCATCTACCCATTTAGAGTATTGATAATTACATTAGCCGTAGCTAAGAATGGGCGCCCAAGAATGATGGGAACATGATTGCTCGAAGCGAAGGAGGGTTCCTTGTCCTAAATGACAAAGTCTACCGAAAAGTAGGAAGTGTCAAATTGGATGATCATGTCCTCAACTACACCTCTTGGGATCTTCAAGGTTCGATCCGCTAATTGGAGAGTGATCTTTGTGGGCTTAAGGTCGTCCAGATCAAGTTACCTATAGATGGCGTAAGGGAGGATACTGACACTTTCTCCCAAGTCAAGTAAGGCTTTTTTAATTTTATTTTCTCCAATGGTGCAGGAAATGGTGGGTGCACCGGGATCTTTGAATTTTGGCAGGAGATCATTAAGTAGAATGGAGCTCAAATTCTGTTCTAGACATACGTTTTTCTTTACCTTCATCTTCCTCTTCACTGTTAACAAGTCTTTGATGACTTTTGCATAAGCTGGAATTTTCTTAATGGCATCGAGGAATGGTAAATTTAACTTTACTTGATTTAGAACATCTAGCACTTCATCACGGGGGTTCCCTTTGTGGGAAGGAACCAGCCTTTTAGGAAACGGTGTCGCGGTGGGTGGTTTCACTACTACCTCGGGCTCACTAGTGTCTTCTTTATCACTCTCTTTCAAGGGGACATCTTCGGCCTCTTTCATGCTGGGCAAAATCTCCTTGTCTTTGGTTGCGTTGTGTGGGGGAGGTGATAAATCAACGAGTCTCCCACTACGAAGAGTGGTCACAACTTGACATTGCTCCTGATGTTCTGTGGAGGTGGAGCTGACACTTGTTTGACCTTGGGGCGGTCTTTGGCCCTGGGAAGGAAACTTCCCCTTCTCTTAGACACTCAACAATGATTGTATCTTTGAAATATTTGCATTTATGTCACTGATCATGCGACCATACCTAGCATTGGTTGCATTCTGGGTATTGATAAATTTGTTCATCGTATCCTCGAGATTTCTCTGCGATGGAGTGATATATGCCCCTTGAGGTGGTGGTGCTTGCACATGTCCTTACATGTGTGGAGCTTGTTGAAAGTGCGGTGGTGGAGGAGGGGCAACATGTTAATTAGGATTCATCGCAGCATGTTGCTGCCCATGGCTAAAACCAGGATGGTTTTTCCATGAAGGGTTGTAAGAATTCCCCTTCGGCGCACCAAAATTACCCTTGAATCCTCCTACACCACTTACTTGTTCTTGAAGCATAACTTTGTAGGCGGGTATTGTCAGGCATTCCTCAGTTGAATGACCCACCTCACAAATCGCACACACCTTCTCTATGGGAGTTGGGATGGATCTAGGTGGCCCTTCTGCACATTTCTCCAACAATTGTCGCATTCCTCTCTCAAGCACATCGAGTTGACCGTCCATTATAGAATTTTTTCTACGTGAAATAGGTCGGATGCCGATGGAGTGATGGTCACTTGGCGAGTTCAATTTTGTGCATTAGGGTCAGATGTATCCCAGGATTAGGTAGTCTCGGCGACATACCTCGGGTGAAGCTCAGCATCATGGGCGTCTAATTCGACGAATGGACCATCGCACATTATTTCAATGAGTTTCTTGGAATTAATGTTCAGCCCATTATGGATGAAGGAAATGATTTGCAGTTTATCAAATCCATGATGGGGGCACGAAGTAACTAACTCATTGAAAGTCTCGTAGCATCGATTGAATGACTCATTTTCTAATTGTCGAAAAGTTTGAATTTGAGCCTTGATGGAGTTCGTTCGATGTGGAGGAAAGAATTTCTTGAGAAATTTCGATTACAACTCATTCCAAGATGCAATCGAGCTTGGAGGTAAAGACAATAGCCAGGTCTTAGCCTTATCTTTTAGAGAGAATGGGAAGAGTTTGAGGTGGATCACCTCTTGTGTGCAAGTTTGATCATTGAGGGTTTCACACACATCCTCAAATTCCCTGATGTGGAGATATGGATTTTCAGATTCCATCCCATGGTAGTGGGGGAGCATCTGGATCATCCCATTTTTAAAAAGAAATTTCCCTGCATTATACGGGAGTACAATGCATCCCGGAGTGACAGTGTGCTCGAGATATAAGATTTCTCTCAAAGTGCGGTACGGGGCCTCTTCCTCGCCGGTGGCTGCACTACCATGTTGTGACATATTTTTCTCACTCAAAGACTCTGTGTCCTCACTTGGTATGCTCGGGGTGAGCTCTGAAGTGTGTCCTAAGAGGGAAAACGGAGTGTTATTTTCGATTGAGTGTGACGGTGTGGGAGGTGGAACCCAAAATTGTGGAGCATTAGGAGTGTGAGGGCTATCAAGATCGTACTCAACTATTGGATTTTCGTGAATATGGGTCGGAGTATTATGGGGAGTTGGAGTGAGTTCAGAATTTTGCATTAACTGGCTTATGAGATATGATGAGGAGTATTTTTGTGCTTTTGATTTTTGATATTTTTTATTTATTTTTATTTTATTTTTTGTATTTTCAAAAAAAAATTATGTTTTTTTTTTAATTTTTGGAATTTTTTTGTCAAAGTTTGAGATTGACTTGATCTAATCCTAAGTCCCCGACAACGGCGCCAAAAACTTGACGCGACTAAGAATGTGTCTCAGAAGTGCGTACTCTCTAGGCTCAAGTGCAAGCCTGTCGCTCAAGTAATAATCCGATAAGTTGGGTATCGATCCTCAAGGAAATAAGACAAAAGAGTTGTAACGACGTTGGACAGACGAAGAAAACCTAACTTTGTCTCTAAAGAAAAGGAAAAGGGGATTTGATTGGTGAAATAACTACAACTAGATGCAATTGTGAAAATGGCTAACTAATGAACTAAAATATAAATGGAATGCAACTATTCTAAATTACCTAAAATATTGATGATGATTGAATTAAAACTTGAACTATATGATGAAGAAAACAGGACGGGAATACAATCCCTCAACCCTAGTGTGTTACTAGTAAAAAATTAATCATAAATTTAAGCGATTAATTAGACCCAGAATTTAGTACTCCCAAACATTACATATATGAGGTTTAAGCCCGCACCATACTTAATCAGAGGACGAGTAAATCGGTATTGCGATAGTTACATTTGAATTGCATTCTGAAGCATCCCGGTTACCCTGAAACAAACGAGATCCAAAGATCTATAATGGTTGTGTCACTACGCAATACGGTCATAATAAATCCTTAAGTTTAGAGGATTAATTTTATACACATGCAACTGTCACATCGGGTTGAGTTTATGCATCCCAACCATAAAGAATTTAGCCAGACATATTGAACCTAACTATGCATGAATTAACTACGTTGCATGAATTCATAATTGCGTGGAAAGGGAGATTAAACATGAGAAATAATAATAAAAGTGCTAGAAATAAAAGTTACCAAGATCGAAGAACAAGAACATGCAAGAAGAAATCAAAGATTGAAGAAAAAATGGAAAAGCTCTTGAATTAATGGTGCAAAGTATGTAAATTCTTCTCCTAGATGTTCCTACTTGTTATGAATCTTTTACATCAATGAAATCTGAATAAAATGAGTCTTAATGACTAAATATATAGGGTAGAGGTCGTTTAGAAGAGTCCCCAAAACATAAAACTCTTTTGGCTAAAAGATAAGGACAAAACCAAAATCCCGTATCTGGCAATTTGTCACACTTAGAAAGCGTGACTAATTTTGTAACGAATCTGGCGCGTGACTAATGGGCGAACTGATTTGGGTTCTAGGTGAACTGGTTTTGGGGAACTTGCTGGTTTTGGGCCTCTTTTTCATTTGAATTTCTGGATTTCTTTCTCAATCTTCAAATAGGCATAACTTCTTCACCGTAGCTCGGATTGGGGTGCCGTTTTTTCCAGTGCTCTTGTAATTGAAAGATATTTAAATTTCTACTTGTCCATACCTCCGTACATGGTTTCTTTTACTATTTTGAGTTCTCTTTTCCATCTTTCTTGCATGAAATACCTGTAAAACACATAAGAGATACACAAAATATGAAACAATTTCCAAAAAGGGTTAGTAGCATAAATATGAGACAAATCCAAGCTATTTACACCGCACGGGATCATAAAAATACCGAAATTAAGGGGATAAATGTGAAGAATTTATGCCTAATCAATTATCTTGTCTGGTATTTTTATAAGAATCGAATTCAAAATTCTTATTAAGGTGTCTATAGGCTATGACCATACATCTTTTTCCTCTCTTTCGTTCAAACTCATTTTGAACGTAGAAGGCGAGGATATTATGTCTACTTTTACTATCTCTAACAATGCCTAGTTTAAGCATTTCATCTATGTCTTTTTTGAATTCTTCACTATCTTCTTGTGAATATCCTTTCTTATAGGTTCCACCATTAATAGTGGCATCTGGGTTAATAGGAATAATTTCACAATAACTTTGATCTTTTTCCCACTTAGCAATGGGATTTTCTCCTAAAGTAGGCTTTGCTAACTGCCTAGTTTTTTCTTTTTCTGCTTCTATATCCATTTTCTTTTGTTTGGATATAGCTTGGGACTCTAATAAGGCTTGTTCGGATTGATATAGTATTTCTTGTTGTATAAGTGCTATTTTCTTATAACACTTTTGGTCTAGACACTTACATTCCTTTTGTAAGGGTTTAGTTATTTCTTGAGCTTCTTATTGGTTTGTACGTCTGGGACCACTATGCTTAGCTGAAAAACTCTGATGGGTGATTGGTTTATAATTGGGCTTGACCTGCATAAGGTCAAAAGCAATCTTATGATCAATTAGAGGGGCGATAATATTAAACTCCTCTTTATTGCTAAGTGATATCTTATTATTATACTGGGTGTAAGGATGATATTTAATAATAAAGTCTTGGCCTAAAATAATGTTTCCTATGAAATTAGGTCGTGGATCCATAATCCAAAACTGATGATTTACTGTTTTTTTGTCTGATTTCCTATTTTGAAGAATAGGAATAGTCTGAAAATATAAGGTAAATGGTTCTCCATTAGATACCTTGCCATGGATCTCACCGGGAAGGCAATAGCCTTACAAATACTCTGTGGGCATTCGGTATCTATAAAAGCTGAAAGTCTTTTAGTAAAATCTTTGTGTTGTATAAATAATTCTACAAAACAATCATTAGGTTTAGTAGAAAATTTTAAATTATTCTTTTCTAGAATAGATATTTCCTTTTGAGGTTTATCTATAGTATTTATTGGTGTTAAATCTTCTATACAACTTTGTGAGTACCCTTCTTCTAGATCATAGGAGACTCCCTTCATTTTAAGTCTACATTTTCTTGTAATATCTTGGCTATATTTTTATCTATGTCCTGATAATAGAGTTTAATATCTTGATCTAGTTGAGCATCATATTGGTTAGTATAAATTTCTCAAAATCTAGTTCTCCTAGTACAAACCATAAATATTTCAGTTTGTATAATCTCAAAATATTCTACATAACTAAAGTCTTTCTTGTTACATTTCATTTCGAATGTGAAATAACATTTTTCATCGTATTAACATCTAGGTATATATGTTAGTAACTTAGGATTACTCATTGTCCATCTTTTCTTTAAAAATTGGCTTAAGATACATTTATACCAATCTTTTTCAAAATCTAAATAATCATCTTCTTGATCAGTTTGTATAATATATAAGTCTAGAGTATCTTGGGAGTCTTCATACTCATTAATATCACCATTAGAGCCTTCTGAATCACTATCTGTATATGCACTATAGATACTGGTATTATCATCATTTTCTATGTCTGGTATTTTTATAGCATATAGTATATCTAATTCTTCTTGATCTGCAAAATCTAATATTGTATTAATAGTATTAATACTTTCTTTGTCTTTATTTTTAGGAAAATCTTTAGCAAAGTGTCCTTGTTTGCGATAAGTCCAACATTCTTTGGTAGATGTCTTAGAACGAGCTACTTATTTTTCTTTCATGTAATTAGCAACTTTCTTATGTTTGTTGGTATTCTTATTAAAATACTGTCTTTGGTGAAATCTACTTTTCTTGGCTTTAAATTTTTTTCTCTAAAGGTAGTAGATGATATGAATATATGTTTCTTTGGAAAACCTAAAGGCCTAGCCCTCTGTTTCCAATCTGGCTTACTCCTTTTGAATTTCCTTTCTCTAAATTCATTACCATATCCTCATTGGATTGGAGCAATGTCTCTTACGTCTTTAATTGGAAGAATCTGTTTGAAAGTTTCTTCAATTAACTTTCCTTGAGTTATATCGCGTCTTTTAGATATAATATAGTCTTTGGCAAAATTAATTATTGTAAAACCTATGTTTGATAAAGATTTGAATAGTTGCGCAAGTTCCAATCACAAACTTATTTAATTAGTGTAAATTTATGAATAAAATAAATTCAGCCCTTAAACTCAAAAAGCAACGTGCGTGGAAGTGTCAAACTATCATAAATAAAGTATGCGACACAAAGTTTAGGAAAAATCCCCTCAGGGCAAAACCTTTTTATTTCATTATAATTGTAAATCGAAACTTACACGGTTACAATGAAATACAACAGTTTTTAACACTCGAATACCCGCAGGCATCAGTCGACATCGTCAGCAATAAGTCCACATGCAGCGAACCTACATGAACCGCAGTCTAGTCTTCAACCCAGGAACACCGCAACACTCCCTATTGACATGCAATCAGACTTTGGTCTAGTACCCCCAATGGCACTTAGATCAGAAACATGAAAGCGAGAAAAATATATTTTGGGTTCCACAAAACAACTCACACAAGCAATAAGGATTGTGAATTGTAAAACAAAAGTTATGAACCCTCAAATGGTTGGAGAATAGTATAAAACGTATTCTGTGAAAACTAATTTTTCTCCACATAAAAATCAAGTAGTATAACATCCAATATATAAAACAAATTAGGAGATGACGTGTCAGTACAAAACTCCTGTCGTTCGAATGAGATACGATATCGTTCGAGCGAGACAGACTCTCGTTTGAATGAGAACGCTGTCTTTTGAACAACAGTCCATGATCCCTTTTAAAAAAAAAACTTCCAGTTTTTTAAATAACTTGGAAATTTCAAAAATTAAAACTATTCACGGGATCACAAAAAGTTTATACAAAACTTTTATGAGAAAATGTTTTTAAAAATTAAAAAACAAAAAATTACAAAAACCATGTCTCATAAATAGAAATCTCTTTTAACTTTCACAAAAAATATCCCAACACTTTTAATGTAAAATGTAAATGAAACTTAAACATATTTTACCAAATTCATCCTTTTTGGGCTGGAATGTTGAAGTCTTCTTGAAATTCGGATCGTCTTGTATAGATGTGACTTTCTTAATCCTTCGACGACTTGTAGCGATATACGACATAAGTAATTGTGATGGACAAAGTCCTTACAAATCTCCTCCTATGTCTATGACGATACAAAATAAAAATATTTGAATTATCAACTTCAAATGACCTATACAAATCTACCCTCCCAAAAACAAAGGTGGAAAGATAAAATGACAAGTCTTCAAACTTTGCTTCAATAATAAACTTTTCAAAACTTCAAGCTTTTCTCATTAGGGTGTTCATTCCAAAAATCTTCAATTGTACCTACACACATGAGACAAAGAAAATTGCTCATGACGTATCGAGTTTGAAATTATATAAAGCATAAACATGAAAGCTTAATCAATTCTCCCCCATACATAAACTCCTCCATAAAATCATAATTCATTATCCCCCTTTTTTATTGGCCGAAATGGACAAGGAAAAGAATAAATCACATAAAAAAAATCGGGGTGTCACGTTAAACCAAGGTAAACAAACTATTTTTGATTTTTCAGATTTTTCATACAAAAAAATGCAAAAATGATGTTACAAAAATCACACACCATGAATTTACACTAAGATAACCAAATCATGGATACAGAATGAATGGGTGTGAAGAAATTCGATCGGAAAATTAATGCAATCATGTCATATGTGCACGATGCATAAGTGTACTCCTAACAAAGCCTATTCACAGTGATAAAATTTATAAAATTCCATAAGAAAACATTATAATTAATAGAGAGAGAGAGAGAGAGAGAGAGAGAGAGAGAGAGTCAAGCAAAAGTGATAAAATTCCATAAGAAAGCATTATAATTAATAAAAAACAAGCAATAAATGTTTACTTTTCACCCGTAATCTCGCTACCAAGCCTATTCACAGCATTGTTATAAATTCATCAATTTTTTTAGAATATAAATAAAAAGGCACAAACCCATTAACATCCATGGAAATTTAGGTTGTTAAGCTAAAACTCGTAGTAAAAAAAATAGTCCCTCGTAAACCGCGAGCTTAAACTTATGAACAAATGCCTTAGAAATCCTAGTCAAATAATTGAACGGTTTTATAGTTTTATTGACAAAACTTAGATGATCGTAATCATAATATAAGTATAGAAAAATCTCAATTTCGTTGGACCCATAATTGACAGAAAAGCAGATAAAGGTAGATTCCATCTCTCTCTCTCTCTCTCTCTCTCTCTCTACCTAAATAGAATTGAAGTCATATTTGTGAACTATTGTCCCTTCACCCATGGCTTTGGTTCAATCAATTCACCCCTATGATATTTTTGTATCAAATTAAAATATTCACAAATTTTTGAGCAAGTGGAGATATCGTCCTTAATTCAAATTATCTAGATGAGAGAGAGAGAGTAAATGCTTGGTGGTTGCAAGCGAAACCTAGGCGAAATCTATAAATTGAGAGTATAGATATGGTAGATAAGAAGGCAAAAGATCGAGAGTGAGCGAGAAAATGAAGTCTCATAGTGAGATATTTGACCGCAGCATTGGGTGCATAGTTAATGGGTGTTAGTAGTGGTAATAAAAATAAAGGGTAAATACATCAAATCTAAATTTTCTGAAGTTTAAATCAAAAGGAAGAGAATTGGGAAGATATACATGAAAGAGAGAATCAACTTCTGTTGTATGTGTAATACCCCGTACTTTTGGCTATATTTATTTTTGGGATTAATTAATTAAATGCGTAATTAATTGGAAATTAATCCGGGTTATAAATACTAACGAGATGCAAGTTGGTATTTGATTATGTGCATACATGTTTTGATATATGTATTTGGTATTATAAAAGTTTCCGTGAGATTTATATACGGCGTTTTAGAAATTTTGTTGAGACGCGTGGGACCGCCGCGTCATGGTGTAATATTTTGATTATAAAAAGTGAATTTAAAATCTATAAACTGTATGGTCGTTTTGAGTGCTCCAACGCGTCCGGAAGGGTCGAGATAGTCAGAAAACACTAGCCGGGAGTGTAGTTTGGATTCCGGGGTATTTTTAGGCCATACCGGCAACTTAAAGGGTATTTTGGTAATTTTACTTTTTGAGGAATTAAAAGTGACGAAAATTGGGAGTTTTAATCTGATGTGGATTTAACCCACTAAACCCACTATCCAACCCACTTTAACCCTTTAAGCTACGGAGGTTATCAATTAGGTTTCCAAGTTCCCCAAAACAAACCCTAGCCACCTTAAGCCACCATTGAAGAAGGAGCTTGGAAGAGAGGAAATTCTGCAGAAAAACTCCATCAAACCTACACCAAAATCAGAGATCGAACCAATGCAAGTGACTTTATTCCATTTAATTTCAGAGAATGTCTTTTCCATGTTAGAAATTGAAGAATATCAATTGTTCTTGAAAGATAATGAAAACCCATGTTAATTGAACTTAGAACTTGAAATCTTGAGGAGGATTTGCATGTAGAATGATAGGTAGATGTTCCTACTGATGATATTTATGATTGGGTGAAATTTAAAACGGATTTTATTGGGTTAATTCATGATTCAAAAGTTAGGGTTCATGTTCTTGAAATAATTGGGGAAAAAGTGTAGAGATTTATAATTTGATTGATGTTAGAGAGAATTAATCCTTGAAAACATGTTAGGAGATGACTTGAATATGTTTAGGATGATTTAGAGACCCTAAAACGTTGTTGGGATGAACTTTGGAAGAGATTAGAAGTGATAAAAATGGATGAAAACGAATTGGGGAAAAATCTGGGCCGAAACTGGTCAGTCGTTAGAAGCAATCCCCAGGTCGTTCGAACGAACTCGTTCGAACGAGCTTCTAACGAGTTGACCAGTCACTGCTAAAGAGAAAGGACTTCGTTCGATATCTCGTTCGAACGAGATATCGTTAGAAGGTACAGTTCGTTCGAACGAACTGGAATCTCATTCGAACAGCCTCGTTCGAACGAGACTTCTAACGAGTAGACAGAGGAATCTCGTTCGAACAGTCTCGTTCGAACGAGACTTCTAACGAGTTGGCAGTTTGATGCTTTTTGGACCGTTTTGATTTTTGGAGTCCCGTAAACTTGTTCGACGATATAGATAACCTTCCTTTGATGATGTAAGGATAGATTTGGGACTTTTGGGTTATTACGAGGAGTAAACTATATACGCAAGTTATATTAAATGGACGGTTTGGGTTGAGACGTGAGTGTCTACTACGACGTGAGAAAATTATGGCGCGTATGATTATTAACCGGAATAGTATAAATTATGAGAATTATAGTTAGTACGAGAATGCGATATGTACTACGATTAAACTACGGTATTACTAAGACGTGTGTTAACTTAGTATTGGTATATGAATTGTGTGTATGACATACCTACCATACTTGCTATCACGGGAGGTTTGCGTTCACTTAGGGCCCTCTAATCCCTGTGTTGCCCGGATTTAGACTGGTTACCTTGATGAACATAGGTCATAGAAAGACTTATTGGGATATTAATAAGTCCGCTGATCGTAGGAGCGTAGGTATGTGCGTGACCTATGTGATGTGACTGTGTTCGCCTCCATTATTTGTGATGTTGTTATCTGTGAACTATTCCTGAGAGATTCGAAATATGTAATCCTTATGTACGTGATGTACCGGGATGGATAGCAGAGTATGTGTGCACCACAGCTTAGTTCTCGGGGTGCTTTTATAGTATATTTATGATGTGAATAATATACACTTAATTAATGGGAACCTTCATGTTAATGTTGTGAATATAATTACCGTATTGTTTCGAGAAATATAACGAGTTAACTTACAGTGATATATATTGCATATTGAGCTTCTGAGTTTACGTTAAACCCCTACTTAATTACGAGCGTTATAATGTTAATAGAACCGAGTAATATGGGTAGGACCTATGATAGTCTAGCTAGAGATGATGTCACTTAGGTAATGGTTTGCGTCGTTATAGATGGGTACTTACGTTAGGAGTGCACAGTTAGACGAGAGGTGAGAATATCATGTGAGTGCACGTCCTAACATATACTTTGCATTTAATGTTTTAAATGTTTTTAAAGCACTTGCATGTTTTTAAAATATAACTCCACATTCGGGCTCTGACCCGTTTGCTTTTCAAATCTTTTTCTTGTAAAACCATTTTAGGTGCCCAGCCACAAGGACACCAAGCATAGGATATTCATTCAGGTGACGAGCTGTAGCTGTTTGTGGAAGCTACAGGGATTTGCTTGTAGACGCTTCTATCTTTTGGATTCCAGAGTCACTATCTATCAGTTGTAGGGCGTGATGCCCATTTCTATTAGAGTTACATTTCCATTTCAGTTTTCAGACTTTAGCATGTATTGTTTCAGTATTCAGTTTACTTTTCAGTTGTGGGATTTGTAGTGAGGAGTTTTCCTCCAGACTTTATTTACACTATGTGATGGTTATTCGTTTTACTTCAGTATGGTGAATGGTGTTATTTATTTCTTCATTACACTTGATGCATGTTAATCAGACTTTAATTAAAATTTGGCAACTTACTTTTTAAATACTAGGTGGTTAGTAATAATAAAAATGTTTTCGACAGTGATGCTATTAACTGAGCCAACTTGGCATTTTGAATTAATTTAATAAAGGAGTAGTTACCCGGTATTTAATTAGTCGAGGTGTCACAGGTGGTATCAGAGCATCAGGTTCTAGTGTCCTTTAGGATCTGACGGCTTATTATGTTTCCGCTAAGTTTCTTTGATATAGAGCCCTATATTTTAGGACTGTTGTACTCTTTTTGTGTATGCTTCGTTCTTCAGCTATTTTAAGTTTATAAACAACGAACTTATAAACTTCGTTCTTATTTCAGATGCCTCCACGACGTGCACGACGAGTTCCCAGGGATGCAACGCCCGAACCCCAGCCCGCTCCAGTTCAGGGCATGATGAACGCCGCTGAGGTTGCAGCTCTAGTAGCTCAAGCGGTAAATGCCGCGATTGCCGTTGTTCAGCAGGCACCACCTCAGGCGCCGGTTGCCGCGCCAGTACAGGCTACTGCATTCCCGTCTGCTGGGAGCGTGTACGTGACGCTTTTCAGAAAGCGCATCCGCCAGAATTTGCAGGTAGCTCGGATGTGGTAGTCTCGAGCCAATGGAGGAAGGATATGCAGAGGCACTTAAGGATGTATGAGTGCACGGATGTTCAGAAGCAGGTGCTAGCTACTTTCAAGCTAGTTGGATCTGTGCTACAGTGGTGGGAGTCTATTACCACCATGGAGGAGAGGGATACTCTCACGATTCAGGAATTCTGGGTGCGGTTCGACCGCAAGTACTTTTCGTCAGCTGTTCATACGGAAATGAGGAGGAGATTGATGAGTCTGAAGCAGGAGGGCAAGACTGTGGCCGAGTATGAGGCCGAGTTCACAAATCTGTTGAATATCGTTCCAGATGAAATACCAACAGAGAAGAAGAAAATTGAGAAGTTCACCGACGGGTTGACTTGGAGGATCCGTCAGCATCTGCTAGGGAACCTATCGTTGGCCACTTATTTTGATGTGGTTAACGCTGCATTGTTACACTGCCAGGACCACCGTTTTCATATGGCCGAGGGCAAGAGGTCGGGGGAGTCTAGCCATCAGGGCAGGACTGGAGGACATGGTGCCAGCGGGGCACAATCTGGTCAGGGGCAGAGACAGAATGAGCAGGGCTCCCAGCAGGGGGATAATAAGAGGTTCTGGTCAGGGAACTACAGACAGGGACAGGGAGGTTTCCGTCAGGGCCATCAGGGTCCAAACGGCCATCAGGGTCAACAGGGGCAGAATGGGCAGCAGTTTCACCAGGGCCAGCAGGGCCAAGGGAGGAACGGTAATGGCCACCAGGGCCGGGGACAGCAGGGGCAGAGAGGGGGGAACTTCCCAGGGAAGTGCTTTGTTTGTGGTAAGACTGGCCATAAGCGACAGGATTGTCCTGATAGGGGCAGGGCCCCACAGCAGCAGCAGCAGGGTGCTTACCAGGAGCCACAGAGGCCTATGTTTCCCGCCGCTCTTCCCGCACCGCCACAGATGGAAGCATTGCCACCCATTCCAGCAGTCCCAGTTCAGCAGGGGCAGCTATAGTATGGACGTGTCTACAACGTCCACCAGGCTGCAGTTCCACAGGCACCGCCCGCGATTGAGGGTACGTTTCCTATCCATGGAACTATGGGTCGGGTGTTATTTGATACGGGTGCTACACACTATTTTATAGCTACACACTTCGCGAAAGCCTTAGGATTGTTAACTACGGCAGAGAGCACAGTGACATGTGTTGACTCACCATTGGGGAGTGGGTCACTTATTTTCTTTATATGCCGGGGAGTGGGGGTAGAGATTGGTGGTTTGGTATTACCTGCAGACATGTTAGTGTTAGACATGCATGTTCACTATGTGATTATTGGGATGGATTGGCTCGTAGCTTATAGGGCCATGATTGATTGCTTCAGCGGGAGCATTATTTTTGCCATTCCGGGGCAAGAGATGTTTGTAGTGGCGATGCCTCGCCCAGAGGGAGGATCGACCGCTCATCTGTATTACATTGAGGAGGATACCTCTAAGGAGGTAGTGATTCCTTTAGATTCTATCCTAGTAGTCAGGGAGTATTCGGATGTGTTTCAGGAGATACCGGGCTTACCCCCCAGTCGAGAGATAGACTTTGTTATAGATTTGTTACCGGGTACGAGACCTATAGCATGCGCACCGTACCGTATGGCTCCAGCTGAGATAAGGGAGTTACGGGATCAGATAGAGCAGCTGTTAGGTCAGGGCTTTATTCGCAGGAGTACCTCACCTTGGGGCGCTCCAGTTCTGTTTGTGAAGAAGAGGGACGGTTCACTGAGATTGTGTGTGGACTACCGAGAGTTGAATAAGGTCACGATACGGAATAAGTATCCGTTGCCTCGAATCGATGACTTATTCGACCAGTTGAGAGGAGCTTCTTTCTTCTCGAAGATTGATTTGAGATCGGGATACCATCAGTCGCGTATCAGGGAGGAGGATGTCTCGAAGACTGCGTTCTTGTCGAGATATGGTTCTTACGAGTTTCGAGTTATGCCTTTCGGTTTGACCAACGCTCCAGCAGTGTTTATGGACTTGATGAACAGAGTGTTCAGGGATTTTCTAGATCAGTTTGTCATTGTCTTCATTGATGATATTCTGGTTTACTCCCAGACAGAGGAGGAGCACGCCGAGCATTTGAGGCAGGTTTTGCAGACACTTCGTCAGAACGAGTTGTATGCAAAATATGAGAAGTGCGGGTTTTGGCTGAAGGAAGTCCAGTTTTTGGGACACATCATTTCCGACCAGGGAATATCTGTTGATCCGGGGAAAGTATCAGCGGTGAGGGAGTGGGGACAGCCCACGACACCGACTGAGATTCGTAGTTTCTTGGGTCTAGCAGGATACTACAGGAGGTTTATTCGGGGCTTCTCGGAGATAGCAGGTCCTTTGACACATCTGACTCGTAAGGGTGTGCCATACATCTGGAGTGATGCTTGTCAGTTGGCATTCGATGAATTGAAGGACAAATTGACCTCAGCACCTGTGTTAGCATTGCTGAGACCGGGAGTTGAGTATTTGGTTTACACCGATGCGTCTTTGCATGGACTGGGAGGTGTATTGCAGCAGGAGTGACAGGCCATAGCTTATGCTTCCCGTAAGCTTAAGCCTCATGAGAAGAATTACCCCACGCATGATTTGGAGTTGGCGGCAGTGGAATTTGCCCTACGGATTTGTAGGCACTATCTTTTGGGGGAGAAGTTCCAACTGTTCACGGACCACAAGTCCCTACAGTAACTATTCACGCAGAAGGAATTGAATATGCGGCATCGTAGGTGGCTTGAGTTTGTGAAGGATTACCAGTTCGACATCCAATACCACCCGGGAAAGGCTAACGTGGTAGCAGACGCGTTGAGCCGTAGGCCAGCAGATGAAGTGGCAGAGGTGTGGAAGGCTAAGTGGAAGGAATTGGGACACCAGGATGCAGTGGTCCGATCTTTCATGTCTGTGATGACCGTTACACCGCAAATTGTCACGAAGGTAGTACGGGCACAGGCCAATGACTCGTTCTGTCAGGAGCAGATAGTTCGATTACTAGCAGAGGGATCCGAGTCCTATACCGTTAGCTCAGACGGGGGATTACGCTTCAATGGGAGATTGGTAGTTCTGGAAGGAGAGGAATTGCTACACGAGGTGATGGCAGAGTCGCACGACTCACGGTTCGCGGTACATCCCGGAGGGGACAAAATGTACCAAGACATGAGACGCCAGTATTGGTGGAGCGGTATGAAGAGAGATATCGCTGAGTTTGTTTCGAAATGCGCCACTTGTCAGCTTATAAAAGTGGATCATCAGAGACCGACAGGATTGCTACAGCCATTGGAGGTTCCGATGTGGATTTGGGAGAGCATATCCATGGACTTTATCACGGGGTTGCCTACGTCGCAGAGGGGTCACGACTCCGTTTGGGTAATTATGGATAGGTTGTCCAAGGTCGCTCACTTTTTACCCATATGGACTGACTACACTACGGGACAGTATGCCCAACTCTTCATTTCAGAGATTGTGAGACTTCACGGTGTACCCCTAAATATCGTGTCTAACAGAGACAAGATATTTGTTTCGTGGTTTTGGGAGAGTTTCGAGGAGGCCATGGGCACGGAATTACGGTTGAGTACGGCTTATCATCCGCAGACTGATGGGCAGACCGAGCGCACAAATCAGATGTTGGAGGACATGCTACGCATGTGCATTATTGACTTTGGGGGTGGATGGGAGCAGTACCTTCCACTGGTGGAGTTTGCTTACAACAACTCCTATCAGTTCACTATTGGCATGGCTCCGTTTGAGGCATTGTACGGTAGGCCTTGTCGTTCCCCAGCATATTGGTTAGAGGTGGGGGACAACAAACTGCTTGGGCCGGAAGTGATTCAGGATACTTCGGCAAGGATTGTGTTGATTCGGAGTCGCATTCGGGTAGCTCAAGACAGGCAGAAGAGTTATGCTGATGCGAAGAGATTTTTCAGAGAGTTCCAAGTGGGGGACCAGGTTTTGCTCAGGGTATCTCCTATGAAGGGGATTATGCGTTTCAGAAAGAAGGGGAAGTTGGCACCGAGGTATGTGGGGTCGTTTCCTATTATTGAGCGGATCGGACCGGTTGCGTATAGACTTGGGTTACCGGAGCATTTGCATCGGATTCACGATGTGTTCCATATTTCCTCGCTGAGGAAATACCTTAGAGATAATTTGGCTTATTCTCACATTGCTGTGGAGGACATCGATCTCCAGCCGGATAGCTCCTACGAGGAGGGGCCGATTGCTATTTTGGACCGAAGCGAGAGGAAACTGCGGTCAAAGATAGTCCGGTTAGTGCGTGTTCAGTGGCGACACCACAATGTCGAGGAATCCACATGGGAGCGCGAGGATGAGATGCGCGAACGTTATCCAGAGCTGTTTTTAACAGGTACTTTCTAGTTTCGAATTTCGGAACGAAATTCAGTTATTAGGGGGGAAGTATGTAATACCCCGTACTTTTGGCTATATTTATTTTTGGGATTAATTAATTAAATGCGTAATTAATTGGAAATTAATCCGGGTTATAAATACTAACGAGATGCAAGTTGGTATTTGATTATGTGCATACATGTTTTGATATATGTATTTGGTATTATAAAAGTTGTCGTGAGATTTATATACGGCGTTTTAGAAATTTTGTTGAGACGCGTGGGACCGCCGCGTCACGGTGTAATATTTTGATTATAAAAAGTGAATTTAAAATCTATAAACCGTATGGTCATTTTGAGTAGGCCAACGCGTCCGGAAGGGTCGAGATAGTCAGAAAATACTAGCCGGGGGTGTAGTTTGGATTCCGGGGTATTTTTAGGCCATACCGGCAACTTAAAGGGTATTTTGGTAATTTTACTTTTTGAGGAATTAAAAGTGACGAAAATTGGGAGTTTTAATCTGATGTGGATTTAACCCACTAAACCCACTATCCAACCCACTATCCAACCCACTTTAACCCTTTAAGCTACGGAGGTTATCAATTAGGTTTCCAAGTTCCCCAAAACAAACCCTAGCCACCTTAAGCCACCATTGAAGAAGGAGCTTGGAAGAGAGGAAATTCTGCAGAAAAACTCCATCAAACCTACACCAAAATCAGAGATCGAACCAATGCAAGTGACTTTATTCCATTTAATTTCAGAGAATGTCTTTTCCATGTTAGAAATTGAAGAATATCAACTGTTCTTGAAAGATAATGAAAACCCATGTTAATTGAACTTAGAACTTGAAATCTTGAGGAGGATTTGCATGTAGAATGATAGGTAGATGTTCCTACTGATGATATTTATGATTGGGTGAAATTTAAAACGGATTTTAATGGGTTAATTCATGATTCAAAAGTTAGGGTTCATGTTCTTGAAATAATTGGGGAAAAAGTGTAGAGATTTATAATTTGATTGATGTTAGAGAGATTTAATCCTTGAAAACATGTTAGGAGATGACTTGAATATGTTTAGGATGATTTAGAGACCCTAAAACGTTGTTGGGATGAACTTTGGAAGAGATTAGAAGTGATAAAAATGGATGAAAACGAATTGGGGAAAAATCTGGGCCGAAACTGGTCAGTCGTTAGAAGCAATCCCCAGGTCGTTCGAACGAACTCGTTCGAACGAGCTTCTAACGAGTTGACCAGTCGCTGCTAACGAGAAGGGACTTCGTTCGATATCTCGTTCGAACGAGATATCGTTAGAAGGTACAGTTCGTTCGAACGAACTGGAATCTCGTTCGAACAGCCTCGTTCGAACGAACTGGAATCTCGTTCGAACAGCCTCGTTCGAACGAGACTTCTAACGAGTATACAGAGGAATCTCGTTCGAACAGTCTCGTTCGAACGAGACTTCTAACGAGTTGGCAGTTTGATCCTTTTTGGACCGTTTTGATTTTTGGAGTCCCGTAAACTTGTTCGACGATATAGATAACCTTCCTTTGATGATGTAAGGATAGATTTGGGACTTTTGGGTTATTACGAGGAGTAAACTATATACGCGAGTTATATTAAATGGACGGTTTGGGTTGAGACGTGAGTGTCTACTACGACGTGAGAAAATTATGGCGCGTATGATTATAAACCGGAATAGTATAAATTATGAGAATTATAGTTAGTACGAGAATGCGATATGTACTACGATTAAACTACGGTATTACTAAGACGTGTGTTAACTTAGTATTGGTATATGAATTGTGTGTATGACATACCTACCATACTTGCTATCACAGGAGGTTTGCGTTCACTTAGGGCCTTCTAATCCCTGTGTTGCCCGGATTTAGACTGGTTACCTTGATGAACATAGGTCATAGAAAGACTTATTGGGATATTAATAAGTCTGCTGATCGTAGGAGCGTAGGTATGTGCGTGACCTATGTGATGTGACTGTGTTCGCCTCCATTATTTGTGATGTTGTTATCTGTGAACTATTACTGAGAGATTCGGAATATGTAATCCTTATGTACGTGATGTACCGGGATGGATAGCAGAGTATGTGTGCACCACAGCTTAGTTCTCGGGGTGCTTGTATAGTATATTTATGATGTGAATAATATACACTTAATTAATGGGAACCTTCATGTTAATGTTGTGAATATAATTACGGTATTGTTTCGAGAAATATAACGAGTTAACTTACAGTGATATATATTGCATATTGAGCTTCTGAGTTTACGTTAAAACCCTACTTAATTACGAGCATTATAATGTTAATAGAACCGAGTAATATGGGTAGGACCTATGATAGTCTAGCTAGAGATGATGTCACTTAGCTAGTGGTTTGCGTCGTTATAGATGGGTACTTACGTTAGGAGTGCACAGTTAGACGAGAGGTGAGAATATCATGTAAGTGCACGTCCTAACATGTACTTTGCATTTAATGTTTTAAATGTTTTTAAAGCACTTGCAGGTTTTTAAAATATAACTCCACATTCGGGCTCTGACCCGTTTGCTTTTCAAATCTTTTTCTTGTAAAACCATTTTAGGTGCCCAGCCACAAGGACACCAAGCATAGGATATTCATTCAGGTGACGAGCTGTAGCTGTTTGTGGAAGCTACAGGGATTTGCTTGTAGACGCTTCTATCTTTTGGATTCCAGAGTCACTATCTATCAGTTGTAGTGCGTGATGCCCATTTCTATTAGAGTTACATTTCCATTTCAATTTTCAGACTTTAGCATGTATTGTTTCAGTATTCAGTTTACTTTTCAGTTGTGGGATTTGTAGTGAGGAGTTTTCCTCCAGACTTTATTTACACTATGTGATGGTTATTCGTTTTACTTCAGTATGGTGAATGGTGTTATTTATTTCTTCATTACACTTAATGCATGTTAATCAGACTTTAATTAAAATTTGGCAACTTACTTTTTAAATACTAGGTGGTTAGTAATAATAAAAATGTTTTTGACAGTGATGCTATTAACTGAGCCAACTTGGCATTTTGAATTAATTTAATAAAGGAGTAGCTACCCGGTATTTAATTAGTCGGGGTGTCACAGGTGGTATCAGAGCATCAGGTTCTAGTGTCCTTTAGGATCCGACGGCTTATTATGTTTCCGCTAAGTTTCTTTGATATAGAGCCCTATATTTTAGGACTGTTGTACTCTTTTTGTGTATGCTTCGTTCTTCAGCTATTTTAAGTTTATAAACAACGAACTTATAAACTTTGTTCTTATTTCAGATGCCTCCACGACGTGCACGACGAGTTCCCAGGGATGCAACGCCCGAACCCCAGCCCGCTCCAGTTCAGGGTATGATGAACGCCGCTGAGGTTGCAGCTATAGTAGCTCAAGCGGTAAATGCCGCGATTGCCGTTGTTCAGCAGGCACCACCTCAGGCACCGGTTGCCGCGCCAGTACAGGCTAATGCATTCCCGTCTGCTTGGGAGCGTGTACGTGACGCTTTTCAGAAAGCGCATCCGCCAGAATTTGCAGGTAACTCGGATGTGGTAGTTTCGAGCCAATGGAGGAAGGATATGCAGAGGCACTTAAGGATGTATGAGTGCACGGATGTTCAGAAGCAGGTGCTAGCTACTTTCAAGCTAGTTGGATCTGCGCTACTGTGGTGGGAGTCTATTACCACCATGGAGGAGAGGGATACTCTCACGATTCAGGAATTCTGGGTGCGGTTCGACCGCAAGTACTTTCCGTCAGCTGTTCATACGGAAATGAGGAGGAGATTGATGAGTCTGAAGCAGGAGGGCAAGACTGTGGCCGAGTATGAGGCCGAGTTCACAAATCTGTTGAATATCGTTCCAGATGAAATACCAACAGAGAAGAAGAAAATTGAGAAGTTCACCGACGGGTTGACTTGGAGGATCCGTCAGCATCTGCTAGGGAACCTATCGTTGGCCACTTATTCTGATGTGGTTAACGCTGCATTGTTACACTGCCAGGACCACCGTTTTCATATGGCCGAGGGCAAGAGGTCGGGGGAGTCTAGCCATCAGGGCAGGACTGGAGGCCATGGTGCCAGCGGGGCACAATCTGGTCAGGGGCAGAGACAGAATGAGCAGGGCTCCCAGCAGGGGGATAATAAGAGGTTCCGGTCAGGGAACTACAGACAGGGACAGGGAGGTTTCCGTCAGGGCCATCAGGGTCCAAACGGCCATCAGGGCCAACAAGGGCAGAATGGGCAGCAGTTTCACCAGGGCCAGCAGGGCCAAGGGAGGAACGGTAATGGCCACCAGGGCCGGGGACAGCAGGGGCAGAGAGGGGGGAACTTCCCAGGGAAGTGCTTTGTTTGTGTCAAGACTGGCCATAAGCGACAGGATTGTCCTGATAGGGGCAGGGCCCCACAGCAGCAGTAGCAGGGTGCTTACCAGGAGCCACAGAGGCCTATGTTTCCCGCCGCTCTTCCCGCACCGCCACAGATGGAAGCATTGCCACCCATTCCAGCAGTCCCAGTTCAGCAGGGGCAGCTATAGTATGGACGTGTCTACAACGTCCACCAGGCTGCAGTTCCACAGGCACCGCCCGCGATTGAGGGTACGTTTCCTATCCATGGCACTATGGGTCGGGTGTTATTTGATACGGGTGCTACACACTATTTTATAGCTACACACTTCGCGAAATCTTTAGGATTGTTAACTACGGCAGAGAGCACAGTGATGTGTGTTGACTCACCATTGGGGAGTGGGTCACTTATTTTATTTATATGCCGGGGATTGGGGGTAGAGATTGGTGGTTTGGTATTACCTGCAGACATGTTAGTGTTAGACATGCATGTTCACGATGTGATTATTGGGATGGATTGGCTCGTAGCTTATAGGGCCATGATTGATTGCTTCAGCGGGAGCATTATTTTTGCCATTCCGGGGCAAGAGATGTTTGTACTGGTGATTCCTCGCCCAGAGGGAGGATCGACCGCTCATCTGTATTACATTGAGGAGGATACCTCTAAGGAGGTAGTGATTCCTTTAGATTCTATCCCAGTATTCAGGGAGTATTCGGATGTGGTTCAGGAGATACTAGGCTTACCCCCCAGTCGAGAGATAGAATTTGTTATAGATTTGCTACCGGGTACGAGACCTATAGCACGCGCACCGTATGGTATGGCTCCAGCTGAGATGAGGGAGTTACGGGATCAGATAGAGCAGCTGTTAGGTCAGGGCTTTATTCGCAGGAGTACCTCACCTTGGGGCGCTCCAGTTCTGTTTGTGAAGAAGAGGGACGGTTCACTGAGATTGTGTGTGGACTACCGAGAGTTGAATAAGGTCACGATACGGAATAAGTATCCGTTGCCTCGAATCGATGACTTATTCGACCAGTTGAGAGGAGCTTCTTTCTTCTCGAAGATTGATTTGAGATCGGGATACCATCAGTTGCGTATCAGGGAGGAGGATGTCTCGAAGACTGCATTCTTGTCGAGATATGGTTCTTACGAGTTTCGGGTTATGCCTTTCGGTTTGACCAACGCTCCAGCAGTGTTTATGGACTTGATGAACAGAGTGTTCAGGGATTTTCTAGATCAGTTTGTCATTGTCTTCATTGATGATATTCTGGTTTACTCCCAGACAGAGGAGGAGCACGCCGAGCATTTGAGGCATGTTTTGCAGACACTTCGTCAGAACGAGTTGTATGCAAAATATGAGAAGTGCGGGTTTTAGCTGAAGGAAGTCCAGTTTTTGGGACACATCATTTCCGACCAGGGAATATCTGTTGATCCGGGGAAAGTATCAGCGGTGAGGGAGTGGGGACAGCCCACGACACCGATTGAGATTCGTAGTTTCTTGGGTCTAGCAGGATACTACAGGAGGTTTATTCGGGGCTTCTCGGAGATAGCAAGTCCTTTGACACATCTGACTCGTAAGGGTGTGCCATACATCTGGAGTGATGCCTGTCAGTTGGCATTCGATGAATTGAAGGAAAAATTGACCTCAACACCCGTGTTAGCATTGCTGAGACCGGGAGTTGAGTATTTGGTTTACACCGATGCATCTTTGCAAGGACTGGGAGGTGTATTGCAGCAGGAGAGACAGGCCATAGCTTATGCTTCCCGTAAGCTTAAGCCTCATGAGAAGAATTACCCCACGCATGATTTGGAGTTGGCGGCAGTGGAATTTGCCCTACGGATTTGGAGGCACTATCTTTTGGGGGAGAAGTTCCAACTGTTCACGGACCACAAGTCCCTACAGTACCTATTCACGCATAAGGAATTGAATATGCGGCAGCGTAGGTGGCTTGAGTTTGTGAAGGATTACCAGTTCGACATCCAGTACCACCCGGGAAAGGCTAACGTGGTAGCAGACGCGTTGAGCCGTAGGCCAGCACATGAAGTGGCAGAGGTGTGGAAGGCTAAGTGGAAGGAATTGGGACACAAGGATGCAGTGGCCCGATCTTTCATGTCTGTGATGACCGTTACACCGCAGATTGTCACGAAGGTAGTACGGGCACAGGCCAATGACTCGTTCTGTCAGGAGCAGATAGTTCGATTACTAGCAGGGGGAGCCGAGTCCTATACCATTAGCTCAGACGGGGGATTACGCTTCAATGGGAGATTGGTAGTTCCGGAAGGAGAGGAATTGCGACACGAGGTGATGGCAGAGTCGCACGGCTCACGGTTCGCGGTACATCCCGGAGGGGACAAAATGTACCAAGACATGAGACGCCAGTATTGGTGGAGCGATATGAAGAGAGATATCGCTGAGTTTGTTTCGAAATGCGCCACTTGCCAGCTTATAAAAGTGGATCATCAGAGACCGGCAGGATTTCTAAAGCCATTGGAGGTTCCGGTGTGGATGTGGGAGAGCATATCCATGGACTTTATCACGGGGTTGCCTACGTCGCAGAGGGGTTACGACTCCGTTTGGGTAATTATGGACAGGTTGTCCGAGGTCGCTCACTTTTTACCCGTAAGGACTGACTACACTACGGGACAGTATGCCCAGCTCTTCATTTCAGAGATTGTGAGACTTCACGGTGTACCCCTAAATATCTTGTCTGACAGAGACAAGATATTTATTTCGCGGTTTTGGGAGAGTTTCGAGGAGGCCATGGGCACGGAATTACGGTTGAGTATGGCTTATCATCCGCAGACTGATGGGCAGACCGAGCGCACAAATCAGATGTTGGAGGACATGCTACGCATGTGCATTATTGACTTTGGGGGTGGATGGGAGCAGTACCTTCCACTGGTGGAGTTTGCTTACAACAACTCCTATCAGTTCACTATTGGCATGGCTCCGTTTGAGGCATTGTACGGTAGGCCTTGTCGTTCCCCAGCATATTGGTTAGAGGTGGGGGAAAACAAACTGCTTGGGCTGGAAGTGATTCAGGATACTTCGGCAAGTATTGAGTTGATTCGGAGTCGCATTCGGGTAGCTCAAGACAGGCAGAAGAGTTATGCTGATGCGAAGAGATTTTTCAGAGAGTTCCAAGTGGGGGACCAGGTTTTTTTCAGGGTATCTCCTATGAAGGGGATTATGTGTTTCAGAAAGAAGGGGAAGTTGGCACCGAGGTATGTGGGGTCATTTCCTATTATTGAGCGGATCGAACCGGTTGCGTACAGACTCGGGTTACTGGAGCATTTGCATCAGATTCACGATGTGTTCCATATTTCCTCACTGAGGAAATACCTTAGAGATAATTTGGCTTATTCTCACATTGCTGTGGAGGACATCGATCTCCAGCCGAATAGCTCCTACGAGGAGGGGCCGATTGCTATTTTGGACCGAAGCGAGAGAAAACTGCGGTCAAAGATAGTCCCGTTAGTGCGTGTTCAGTGGCGACACCACAATGTCGAGGAATCCACATGGGAGCGCGAGGATGAGATGCGCGAACGTTATCCAGAGCTGTTTTTAGCAGGTACTTTCTAGTTTCGAATTTCGGGACGAAATTCAGTTATTAGGGGGGAAGTATGTAATACCCCGTACTTTTGGCTATATTTATTTTTGGGATTAATTAATTAAATGCGTAATTAATTGGAAATTAATCCGGGTTATAAATACTAACGAGATGCAAGTTGGTATTTGATTATGTGCATACATGTTTTGATATATGTATTTGGTATTATAAAAGTTGTCGTGAGATTTATATACGACGTTTTAGAAATTTTGTTGAGACGCGTGGGACCACCGCGTCACGGTGTAATATTTTGATTATAAAAAGTGAATTTAAAATCTATAAACCGTATGGTCGTTTTGAGTGCGCCAACGCGTCCGGAAGGGTCGAGATAGTCAGAAAACACTAGCCGGGGGTGTAGTTTGGATTCCGGGGTATTTTTAGGCCATACCGGCAACTTAAAGGGTATTTTGGTAATTTTACTTTTTGAGGAATTAAAAGTGACGAAAATTGGGAGTTTTAATCTGATGTGATTTAACCCACTATCCAACCCACTTTAACCCTTTAAGCTACGGAGGTTATCAATTAGGTTTCCAAGTTCCCCAAAACAAACCCTAGCCACCTTAAGCCACCATTGAAGAAGGAGCTTGGAAGAGAGGAAATTCTGCAGAAAAACTCCATCAAACCTACACCAAAATCAGAGATCGAACCAATGCAAGTGACTTTATTCCATTTAATTTCAGAGAATGTCTTTTCCATGTTAGAAATTGAAGAATATCAATTGTTCTTGAAAGATAATGAAAACCCATGTTAATTGAACTTAGAACTTGAAATCTTGAGGAGGATTTGCATGTAGAATGATAGGTAGATGTTCCTACTGATGATATTTATGATTGGGTGAAATTTAAAACGGATTTTATTGGGTTAATTCATGATTCAAAAGTTAGGGTTCATGTTCTTGAAATAATTGGGGAAAAAGTGTAGAGATTTATAATTTGATTGATGTTAGAGAGATTTAATCCTTGAAAACATGTTAGGAGATGACTTGAATATGTTTAGGATGCTTTAGAGACCCTAAAACGTTGTTGGGATGAACTTTGGAAGAGATTAGAAGTGATAAAAATGGATGAAAAAGAATTGGGGAAAAATCTGGGCCGAAACTGGTCAGTCGTTAAAAGCAATCCCCAGGTCGTTCGAACGAACTCGTTCGAACGAGCTTCTAACGAGTTGACCAGTCGCTGCTAACGAGAAGGGACTTCGTTTGATATCTCATTCGAATGAGATATCGTTAGAAGGTACAGTTCGTTCGAACGAACTGGAATCTCGTTCGAACAGCCTCGTTCGAACGAGACTTCTAACGAGTAGACAGAGGAATCTCGTTCGAACAGTCTCGTTCGAACGAGACTTCTAACGAGTTGACAGTTTGGTCCTTTTTGGACTGTTTTGATTTTTGGAGTCCCGTAAACTTGTTCGAGGATATAGATAACCTTCCTTTGATGATGTAAGGATAGATTTGGGACTTTTGGGTTATTACGAGGAGTAAACTATATACGCGAGTTATATTAAATGGACGGTTTGGGTTGGGACGTGAGTGTCTACTACGACGTGAGAAAATTATGGCGCGTATGATTATAAACCGGAATAGTATAAATTGTGAGAATTATTATTAGTACGAGAATGCGATATGTACTACGATTAAACTATGGTATTACTAAGACGTGTGTTAACTTAGTATTGGTATATGAATTGTGTGTATGACATACCTACCATACTTGCTATCACGGGAGGTTTGCGTTCGCTTAGGGCCCTCTAATCCTTGTGTTGCCCGGATTTAGACTGGTTACCTTGATGAACATAGGTCATAGAAAGACTTATTGGGATATTAATAAGTCCGCTGATCGTAGGAGCGTAGGTATGTGCGTGACCTATGTGATGTGACTGTGTTCGCCTCCATTATTTGTGATGTTGTTATCTGTGAACTATTACTGAGAGATTCGGAATATGTAATCCTTATGTACGTGATGTACCGGGATGGATAGCAGAGTATGTGTGCACCACAGCTTAGTTCTCGGGGTGCTTGTATAGTATATTTATGATGTGAATAATATACACTTAATTAATGGGAACCTTCATGTTAATGTTGTGAATATAATTACGGTATTGTTTCGAGAAATATAACGAGTTAACTTACAGTGATATATATTGCATATTGAGCTTCTGAGTTTACGTTAAACCCCTACTTAATTACGAGCGTTATAATGTTAATAGAACCGAGTAATATGGGTAGGACCTATGATAGTCTAGCTAGAGATGATGTCACTTAGCTAGTGGTTTGCGTCGTTATAGATGGGTACTTACGTTAGGAGTGCACAGTTAGACGAGAGGTGAGAATATCATGTGAGTGCACGTCCTAACATGTACTTTGCATTTAATGTTTTAAATGTTTTTAAAGCACTTGCAGGTTTTTAAAATATAACTCCACATTCGGGCTCTGACCCGTTTGCTTTTCAAATCTTTTTCTTGTAAAACCATTTTAGATGCCCAGCCACAAGGACACCAAGCATAGGATATTCATTCAAGTGACGAGCTGTAGCTATTTGTGGAAGCTACAGGGATTTGCTTGTAGACTCTTCTATCTTTTGGATTCCAGAGTCACTATCTATCAGTTGTAGGGCGTGATGCCCATTTCTATTAGAGTTACATTTCCATTTCAGTTTTCAGACTTTAGCATGTATTGTTTCAGTATTCAGTTTACTTTTCAGTTGTGGGATTTGTTGTGAGGAGTTTTCCTCCAGACTTTATTTACACTATGTGATGGTTATTCGTTTTACTTCAGTATGGTGAATGGTGTTATTTATTTCTTCATTACACTTGATGCATGTTAATCAGACTTTAATTAAAATTTGGCAACTTACTTTTTAAATACTAGGTGGTTAGTAATAATAAAAATGTTTTCGACAGTGATGCTATTAACTGAGCCAACTTGGCATTTTGAATTAATTTATTAAAGGAGTAGCTACCCGATATTTAATTAGTCGGGGTGTCACAGGTGGTATCAGAGCATCAGGTTCTAGTGTCCTTTAGGATCTGACGGCTTATTATGTTTCCGCTAAGTTTCTTTGATATAGAGCCCTATATTTTAGGACTGTTGTACTCTTTTTGTGTATGCTTCGTTCTTCAGCTATTTTAAGTTTATAAACAGCGAACTTATAAACTTTGTTCTTATTTCAGATGCCTCCACGACGTGCATGACGAGTTCCCAGGGATGCAACGCCCGAACCCCAGCCCACTCCAGTTCAGGGCATGATGAACGCCGCTGAGGTTGCAGCAATAGATGTAGCATGATATACTCCAACATATTCTTAATGCCAAAAATAAAATGCAAGATGAGAGAGAGTCATCACCGTGTCAAAGTCACTGCAATAGTCAAGGCAAGACATCATAATTTATTTTTTGAATAATGATACGAGTACAAAACTCTCTACAAAAACCTCCACAAAATCTGACGTGGATTTCACTTATTCTCTCACCTGCCTATTAAACATTGTCTTGTGGTATGGGGTCCTGCCAGGGCCCCAATAGCACTACTTTTTGTGGAGATTTTGTGAAGTTATTTTGTACCCATAGCACTACTCTTATTTTTTTATTTTTCTCTAGCCTCTCAATTTAGGTTTAAGTTTAGGTTAAAATTATGATAAGTGGATTAAACTTAGTTAACCATAGGTATTTATATTTTTAATCCCCTCACTTTTATGAACCCTAATTTTACTTTAGTGTATGGCCCTAAAATCAAACCCAAACGCTTCAAAACATAACCAATGGATCACTTAATCCATATGTACAATATCCCATATTCTTAACAATATTTATGCTTCCGAATGACCCCAAAATTCCAACCCTAAATCATAATCTACTAAAGGTGGTATCAAGTTTCTGTAAATAAAACCATCGCATAAAGCACACATAAGGTTTATTAAAATCACATTCCCGCTAGCTATCACCCAATTATTTTATTTATTCCATGATTAATGTATTTAACATATAATTATATTATACGACACATAAGAATTATTTAAATAATTAACCATGACAAAAGTCAAACATGTCAAAGTTAACAGTTTACTTAGCAACCAATTTAATTACTTAATTTACTTTTTAAATTAACATGTCAAATCCCAATTAAAGTTGTTTATTTAATTATTTTTCTATCTTAATTAATTATTTATAATGAAAGGTTGTTATAGTTAGATTTTTTATTTTGAGGAAGATGATGAACATAGAAAGAAAAATATGAGTATTTTTCTCCACAAAATAACAGGGTGTAAGTAAAAATATACGTCGGTGGAGTATGTCGACCCATGAAGGAGGGATTTCTTTATATAAAACCTAAAGATATTGGTCCATTCATTTGTTCTTATTGTCTATTCCCCATCTTTGATCTCATTTTCTAATTCTTCCTCTTATCACTTATGTTCTACATCTCTTAATTCATCTCCCTCCCCCTCTCACTTTGTTGGTCCCCCACTACACCGTAGTATATTAGTTAAGGGAGACTGATATATGTCAATGTCTAAGGGTTATGTATAATTTTTCACCTTGGGGGGGGGGGGGGGGGTAAGTCTAAATACAACATTGATACAAATGGTTAAGTAAAAAACAAAAAATTACAAAGACCATCTCTAAGGCATTGGATTATTTTTTATGTATGAAAATACTATAATATCGTTTTGTTCTCCCAAAATCATCATTTACTCCCATGTTTGAAGGGTATGCTGCCTTCCCGCAACACCAAAGTTCACGCAAAAAGTCAAATTTCGGGGGAACAATCCATACATATAAGCATCCAAAAAGTTTGGGTAACATTTCACCAGCCACCAAAACTTCTCGCTAGACCTTTTATCTAAAATTGTCACTTTAGGTATCTCTATTGACATCCAATTGCACGGTGCATCTTTAGCGCGTGCGTCCCAACATGTTATTGATGACTTTGATTTTTTAGATGGTGCGAATATTATGCAGGCTTCCCCCATCATATCCTTGTCGGAGACTTATTTCTTAAAGCGAGAGCTGAACAATGAGGTAAAAAATCGTGCAATTTATTTATGCTATATTATATATTGATTGAGGAGTATAACCTAGTAAACTTAATTAGTTAGTGAATTAACTTGATCAAGATAATTTATTAATCTATTTAGTAATTCGATAAATAAATTGGTTAAGGCAACAAATTGATAAATATGTAAATATATAGTCTAATAAATTAGTAAATTTTCCCATTTTAAATTTTAAGTAATCGATGAAGCTAAGTTTCAATTTTTCCATTTTAAATTTTAAGTAATCGATGAAGTTAAGCTTCAACTTTCCCATTTTAAAATTTAAGTAATCGATGAAGTTAAGCTTCATTATGCGATAACACCAGTTTATTCATGGTGGGATGATATTCCATGTTGTGGCATGAGTTGGGAACATATTGCTTAGTGGATTCAAGATAGAATTTTTGTCACCATTATTAATGGGACGTACACTAAGATGGATCAAAGTCTTATTTTAGAAATCCTTGAAAGATTGTGGGACACGACCCATACATTTCATTTCTCATGCACAAAAGTAGGATTTACACCTCTCGACTTCATGATGTTGACGGTGTTAGAGGTTATGCGGGTATTGATCATTAGATTCGATAATAGGATCGATATATTTGATTATGCCAATCAATGTATCCATGGGATCATGCGTGATCATATCAAATCTAACGCAATATTTAGGGGATCGTTATTAACGACAACACATTAGATTTCTAGTGTTCCATACCCCCATCAAGAAACATGGATTTCTAACACCTGCGGCTAAAGTAGATCACATACAATTAAAACCTCAATCGATGACTCATTCCCATATCTTTTGTGTATATGTAGATGGACTACGCCACATGGTGTAGGGGGAATAGGTGAAGGCTCTTGGTACTTTCGATGTATAAAATGACTAATGTCAATGTCGTGTGTGATGATGCTATACACCTAGAACTATGAATCACACATGCCACGAGCGTTGTTATGACTCGGGAGGGGAGGATACACTGCAACCACACCATATACACATCGATGTTGATGAGGGTCCTTACCGAAGACATGTGGTGAGCGTGGATTGGACTAATGTTTACTACATATTGAACTCGTATCCCTGGGTATTATCTTGGATCTATACCAACTTATCACAATTAGCATTTTTAAAAGAATAATTTTCTTTCTTGCGACATTATAACTATCGTGCTTTTCATTTTCGTGAATTTTTATGAATTTACAATAATAAATGATCAATAATTCTAGGTCGACTCATGATTGCGACACAGTGATGTGTCGCACTTGCATTGGCCTATCTCTGAGGTACACTAATGTTGCCCAGATACGGGACAATACGAGTGCGGCATGTCAATATGTCGCACCAAATTTATCGAAGTCATGAGTCGTCATAGAAGGAATCATAACTGATGAATGGTGAATATATTGAAAAACAAACTTTCCATTAGTTTCTCAACAACATGCTTATGCCTAACTTAGTGGTCGATAGCAACAATATTCGATGTTCCAAAGGAAGTACTCATTGATATACTGTTGCAATTATCGATGAAACCTCTTCTCTGTTTCAGTTGCGTTTCAAAATAATGGCTTGCTCTAATTAACAACCCTAGTTTGACTAACTCTCGTCTCGACCGTTCTCTCCAAACCAACTCCAATAGCAATTTAATCCTCACATCTCTTAAAATTCATCTTATCGACCTCGACTTGCTAGATTATGCCACATAACTTAACCACCCATTGAACGTGATTACATTATAATTGAGATATGAGGTTCCTGTAACGAAATTCTCTATTGGTATAACTTGGAGAAAGACATTATTTTGTGGAACCCATCTACCCGAAAGCACAATAACTTACCGTTTCCTTAGATTGACTTTCAATACTCAGAGTCAGAGGGTGTCCATTATTGCCATAAAATTATTTGTCGATTTGATTATTATCACGTTAATGATGACTATAAAGTGGTCATGATAGTACAATTTTTAAGCCTCAATAGTGATTTCTTTTGGGTCTAATATTAAGGTTTAATCTCTTAAAAATAATTAATTGAGAGGGATTAAGGATTTCCCTTATTATTTTCTTGGCACGAAAGGTTATGATATGATTGTTTGTGGTCCTTTTCACTGGATTATCAAACAAAAACCTGTTTTTGATAAGGTCCACTTAATTACTTCTTTCGGTCTTAGAATGTCATCTAATGCCATGGCCTTATTATTTCGATAAAGACTTTTTATTTAACTTATTACTATTGACATATGGGTGATGAAAAGTTATGGAGTAAAGGAGTCTTAGACTAAGTTGGTTTCAATTGCATAACCTAATGATATTGAGTCTTTTGAGGTTTTAAGGGTTGTAGCATATTCAAAGAGTGACAAAACCAAAAAAAAATGCTTATTTGGTATAATATTAGAAGGAAAACACTTCAGAAGGTGGAGGTTTGGGGCTTGCTAAATTATTTTACTGCCAATGTTTGTTTGGGAAGACTTGTTTTGATCAGTGGCAGTGATAATGGAAGTGGTGGGAAGAAGAACATGGCATAAGACAAAGGGAAGAAGAAAGATCGCACAAGGAGGTAAATAAATTAATCTCTTGTTCAATCTAATATCTTTATGTTTCTTAACCAATCTTGTTTCTCATTTTTTCATCTAGTCTCTCTTAAGCCTATTATTTTCATAGGGTACTCGTTCATTTTTTGTAAGGCATATAATGGCTATACATGAGTTCTTAAGTTATGGCAGTACATATTGTAAGAGTTAACAATTGCACTAAATCTTATATTCCTCGATGTCACTAAATTTCTCATATATTTTGACTTTTTTCTTAGAGTTGATTTCTTATCAAAGTGCTTTAAGCAATTAGAGGATAATTGAGTATAAAGAAGTAAAGAGCGTGGTGTTATGGACTCTGAGTGGTGATGCGCTCGTGAGGGTTGGGGGGGGGGGGGGGGGGTTGGTCACGGTGGATGCGGGATCACTTTCCTCCCATTCCACCGCTCCCCTAGAGGTTGGATTATCAGTTCGATGGTTCGATAATTTGCCCCTCGAAGATGTTAGACACCATATCTAGTTTTTGTCTCACGCCCATGGTTTAGTCCTGAGCCTAGATGTATTATGTGGGATGGGTTTTCAGTAGTTTCAGAGTTGCCAACTTATTTTATATAAAAATAAAAAAAAGTTCGGCTTGGCCCTTATGGGCTAATCCTAGGACAGGTTTAAGCCGACGATCAATCCAAAGATTCTTTTTGTGGGGTTTAGGAACCGATTTATGAGTGAAGAAGGTATTAGGCACCCCACTTCTTATTTATGCTTCCTTAATTATATGCTCATTATCGTTCTTAGCTTTATGTGATTACTTTCTAGTTTATTTTAGAACATGATTAGAGACCTTAGTTTGAAAATCCTATAAATGTAGATAAGTTCTTAGGTATAAAATGGTATTAGTTAGAGGCATAAGAATGTCACTTAACTGGTGCTCATATGCAAGAGTGACTATGTGTGTCTCTGTATTTAGGATAACAAGTGCGCGTTTGGTATGTACGTAAATGTGCGAGAAAGATCGACTTCTATATGGATGGTGGTCAACATATATAGGGTTGCGAGAAAGCTTGGCTTGTGTAACAGGTTACCATAAATATATAGAAGGGTGAGAGAATGCACGAATTTGAGATAGTTTGGTATCTCATTCCGGGTTTCAAGGGAGAGAAAAAGGTAAGAGATGAGTGCTTCTCTATTATGACAACATATAGAGAGATATATTGCTGAGACTTGTGCTCATGAGAAGGACTCGATATCGTACCAATGTACTCATATGTCCATAAGATCAGAGCTTACATAGTTTGGTTATAAGTTATCATATTTAAACGCTTTATGGTGTGCGCGAGAGGTTGCAACTTTGAGATATTATGATATCGTATTTAAATTAGAAGGGATAATGGATAAGATATGGGATATGGATGCATCCACGAGGGGTCAATATATCATGAAACATATTATCAAGTCTTGTTCTCATGAGATGGACTCGATGTTGCATTTATATACTCGTTTGACCGTGAGATCAAAGCTTACGTAGTTTGTTTGTACGCGTATTCAAACTTGATGTTTGTGCAAGTGTATGACTTGTCTTGGATAGGGAGAAAAACTATCTGTGGAACAAAGGGTAGCTTCAGTAGATGTTCATAGTCAAAGTCAACTAGAAGTTGTCGAGAAGTACATTCATCACCATCAGGTGGTGATTGACTCAAAGGTGTTGTTGAACCTTCAAACCAGTTTGGAGGTGTGGAGGGAGAATTATGTAAAATATATAATGTTTTATGGTTAGGACTCCGAGTAAAGAACCACACCATAGGGTTGGAGTGGAACAGAAGCCATCGATAGAGATCTAAGTATCTTTTATCGACATAGCTAAAATCCTATAGGTGTCGTGGTCTTTAGGTTGGTTTGAGGTGATGGGGAAAGTGGGTTTGGACTAGAGATGGAGGCATCCCTAAGATATAATACGCCAAAAGAAGTATTATGGGTATTGGGATTCATGATTTTGGTTAGGTATAGCACCTATATACCCAATGAGACTTGGGATCAAGGCTAAAGTAGTTCCAACAAACGAGAAATATTTACGAGTTTAGGCAGCGAGATATTGGGTATATAATATACAACACTACGGTATTTATGGAGACTAGTCCTTAATAAGACATTTTCATTTTGTTGGATTGATATATTTATATTTTAAAAATACTCTAATCAAAGTCTGATGGTTGAAAAGTGTGTAAGAAAACAGATATTCGGGGGTGTCGTCGTTAAGATGGGCTTTTTATTCGCTCAGAGTAGCGGTGATAGTAGTCCGATTGTAAACTTTGGATTTGCAAAGTTTCGGGCTAACTTGACTAAGTGACACTTTTATGAGAACGATTTTGAAAAGTATGTTCATGTTTATATTTAATCATATAATTTGATTAGAATTTATTTAACATGTGAGTATGTCATGTCAATAAATAGAAGTACTTGGTTAAAAACCAGACTTTAAAAGATAAACACTGTAAAGTACATGCCCGGTCCCCTATGCGGAGGTTAAGATATATGATATAAATAGATATAAGCATTTTACACAACATATATGTGGGGTGTAGACCTAAATTTTACTTAGTTTCTTTACTCTTGTAGCATGAGCCGAATTTTTCCCGGGGGAGAGTCCCCTATGAAGTGGAGACATTCAATCGAGCAGAGCTTCGTTTAGAAGTGATGACTTTTGTGAGATGAGTGCAAAGGTTTGCCTATAATTCTGGAGGAAGTAAATTTTCAAAAGTATGAAATTTCTTAGGGGAGAGAGTTTTCTAAAGTACTAACTTCACTCCGGACTTTTTAAGGACACTCTCAAGTATCTCGGGTTCTCGGGATTGAAGAAAGTTAAAAAAATGAATCAATGTTGGGGTTTGAGGTGTGTTTCAAGGTTGGTGGGGACCTCATTTTATAGGGGTCGATTGGCCTCTTTTGACTGTTAGGTCAACGACATCCTTTAACCTTATGGTCAACCGTTTTTCCACGTATATAGTGGATAGGGGTGGGGTAAACACGTGCATGGTTAAGGGTAAGACTGTGTAGATTCTGCAATCATTACTTGAGAGGGGATATGTGATACCCCAGAAAATTCATTAATAGATTCATCAGGTCTAGTATAAAAATTATGGGAATAAAAAACATTTTTAATAATCTTAGCATAACAAAATAACTAAAACAGAAAAGTAACAACGAGATAATGTAAAACTGAAGTAATATAACACCAACTCTGACACCAATCACTTCATATACAAAAAATCCAACAATCGAATATAAAATTTATCTTATACAAATGTGTCACGGGATAACCTTTCTATTAACACCGTTTAATTGTTCATGTAAAGGAACCCCTACAAAGGTTTTTGTTTCTTTTGGTAGGTTCTTAGTATTTGTGCTTTGGCCCCTGAAAGTTTTATCTTTATGAATTATGAACCTCATGATTTTATTTGGGGTGATTTCTCACTTCTAACCTTAGGATTTTATTGGGCATGCATTGAGGTTTTCTACTGAATGGGATAAATGACACATAGCTCAACTAAAAATTGGGGTGTCCATAAAGGCGGTCAACTAAGAGTACATGTGCGGACACTCTTTATCGAAATAAGAATGGATAAAAATAGGTTTCCCTACATTTAGGATGGATGTGGATGTAAGTGTAAGAGGTAGAATTGTTTTTTTTTTTTGGGGGGGGGGGATAGGATTTTTGGATAGTGGCTAGACAGTTAACAGTTCAGTTAATTGTACCCTTTAATCATTTGGTCATCCCTAGGGAAACGAGTAACGTTTTGATTATGAGCTAGATACGTTTAACCATTTGGTTAAATGATTGGAAACTTTTACTAGTTCGGTTAAATGCCTTAGTGTCCAAAATAGATAAAGATAGTTTGCCTTGGCAGTTTCATCACTTTTCCAATTGTTTTCTTATTCTCTTTTATTTTTTTCTCTCCACTTTAGACTTTTGCACTAATTTATGAGTTTTATTTGGGGGTTTCTATATTTATATACATTATGGGTCATTTGGATATCATTGTGGTAGATGACGATGAGATTAAAGTCATAGACTTGAATCAAGCTGGGGAGGGAGTTATGGATGGTAATGTTGGGTCGGGGGCATGGATGCGCAGCGGATGCAGAGTCTTTGCCTCCAGTGTTTGTTATGAGGCCCACGGGGCAATAAAATATGGACCCTGATGCTGATTATTTAGAGGGGATAACTTGACATGGGGATCCCATGATGCCTAAGGCGCATGTGGCCTATTATTCTCCTCTGCCAGTGGATGAGGAAGACACAGAGATCCTCCTATGAGAATACATTTTCTATAAGGTGTTAGGGATGCATCCTGTAGATGCCCCATATGTATGTTTTCTCGATCTTCTCTTTATGTTTCATTGCTTACTTTCGTTGTTGTAAAAATGTTTATATTCAACTTGTTTACTTAATACCCGGTATTTTATTATGGGGCTATTATATGTTTGGGACCAAAACACGATGACTTTATATTTACTGTCATCTTAAACTAAAAGGAAGGAGTAATAAACAACAAATGGTGATGGAGGATTGATATAACGTGATAGAAATTTTGGAGGGGTAACCACCTAACCCCTCATAAAAAAATAGATTTGGGCATGAGCAAGTCCAAAACAGAATGTCCAAAATATTAGGCATGCAATCCCAAGCCAGCGAGGGGTGCCATCTAAGTAACCCCAAGACAGTTAATAATTGTCCTGCTAGCAACCCCAAGCTAATGAGGGGGTGCTAGGCAAGTGGATCCAAGCCAACGGGGGGTTCCATGCAAGCGACCCTAAAATAATAAAGAAATGCCATATAAGCAACCCAAGTCAGTGAGGGGTTTCCATGAGAGTGGTTCTGAATCAGTGAGGGGATGCCAGGTGAGAAACCCCAAAAACATTAAGGAGGTGCTCTATGAGCAGCTCTAAGACAACGAAGGGGTGATCTGCGAGCATCCCCAAGCCTATGTTAGAAATAAGTTACATAGATAATCATTGCTAACACTCTTTTATCGTTGTACATAGGAATGCTTAATGATAAGACTTAATTGAGTTAGTAGGGCTCGGGCAGATGGTCAGTTGGGATCTCTTGGGATTTTTAGTTTGGAGGTTGAGAGGCAAGTCTGGCAAGCTAGGGCCCAACCACTTCAGCACCTTAGGAAAGAGATAATACTAAAACAAGGGACCTATGAGGTCACTCACACACTCACACAACCATTTTAA
Source organism: Sambucus nigra (assembly GCA_949130495.1). Classification (NCBI taxonomy): domain Eukaryota; kingdom Viridiplantae; phylum Streptophyta; class Magnoliopsida; order Dipsacales; family Adoxaceae; genus Sambucus; species Sambucus nigra. Next base: position 95,901,216 of record OX422220.1, read on the forward strand.
GTTTTAAACATTGGCGAGTGTCCCTCAAGGTCGCTCGCAAAATTTAAAAAATTCTTTACCAAGTAACCATTTGAAAATATTCCCCCAAATCTTACTTTTTGACACTCTGCCCGACATATTTGCCTTTTGACTTTGAGTTGCATCAGATATCTTCTGTTAGAGTTGACAGACGATAAACAGTAAAATAGGATAAAAAGTAAAACTCATATATTGTCACAAAGAATATCCTTTTGGTGCTCCCACGCCACATCAACCTTGTATTTGGCAATAAATAGAGCACTTGGGCAAGGTCAAAGATAACATTATTTGAAGCAATGTTACTCTATACAAATACATACAAAAAGTATTCTCTCCTCGCTCTCTCCTAAGCACTTGAAGTGCTTATCTCTTCACTCCTAAGAATCATCACTTTCAAGTGATCCCATCCCTATTGTTCTAATTGAAAAGCACATATTCAATCATTGTCTTCCTCACTTAGCAATCATGAAATTATCATTTTATCACAAAAGTTTTCTTCCAACCACTTTATACTCTTAAAGATTTAAACATCTTGAAGGAAGGTTCCATAGGAGTGACCTCACACGATTCAGTATATTCATAGACCCCAATACCATTACTTTCTTACATTTGGCAACTACGCTGGGGAGGTATTCTCATTACCAATGGTTAAAGAAGGTTACATTGTTTATAAGCAACTACTTTTCAAAGATAATTTGGCTGGTAATGGAGTGAAAAGTCATCAGATGACCAATGAGGAGGTTACGATTATCAGAGCAAGAGCTCATGCTTCTCCGGGGGATAGGCAAGCACAACAGAGGCCACGCTGTTGAATGGGATGAACCTGATGAACATGTTTTTTGAGTTTACGAGACAACACAATGTGGATATGTCCAACTTCGGTCAAGCTTGTGTGACATCTGTGATGGCACCTATTCGAGGAACATCTGTAGTGGAGATGACTCCAGTTAGAATAGTGGTGATGGAGCATGTGGTGATGCCAGTGAGTTCGCCAACTGCAAAGAAGGTAGAAATTGAGGAATCATCCTCTAAAGTAGTCATAATAGAAGAAGTAAAAAATCTTGTCTCCTCCCAAAAGGATTCGCCTCTTATGTATGAGAAACTACATGACCCACACCTAGACAATATCACTGAAAAGCCATACCCTGACGGGTATGTTCCTTCCAAGTTCATAAAGTTAAATGGGAGAGGTAAGAACCCTAGGGAGAACATCAAGAGGTTTGTGGAGTACCTTGGCGTGCATGGCAATGACAAGGATCTCAAATTACCAGTGTCTTCAAAAACCCTCACGAGAAAGGCTACACGTGGTACTCTGATTTAGCGCCAAACAACATACCTACTTGGAACAAAATGCACAGGAAATTCTTGCAAAAAAATTTCTTAACCGAGGATGAGTTCACGTTGAGGCACTTGGCCCAAGAATTGCAGAAGCTAGGTAAGGAACTGATGAAATACATCAAACTCTTTAGAGAGAGGGAGCTAAATGTACACGAAGATGTTACAGAGGCAAGACTATTGTAGATTTGCATGGAGGGGCTGTTAGAAGAGTATAAAATTCATCTAATCAACGAGATCCGAGAGGGTACTTTCATAAAATTTACATTGGTAGCCAATAACATAGCTATGATCATCAAACTAAGTCCTTAAGGATGGAGGCCGCAGATGCCCTTGCCTGCAGGTAGGTTTGAAGTGCCCCAATAACAAGTAGTGAACTACGTCGAAGGGAGCCCTAATGGAAAGAAATGGGGCCAAGGGTTTAAAAATAACAACATTCCTAGAAAAAGAAAGTTTAGGAATGATGTCCCACTGTCATTTCCATGAAGTGTGGCAGAGGATATGGATTACTATCTCAAGTTAGTGCGCGAGGGGGTGGTAGGTCCCCCCTCATTCAAATGGTCAAGTACCCACGATAGCAGACAAGGCAACTGGGAAGTTTTGTGAGATGCACCAGAGGGTGCAACATGCCACTAAGGATTATTACTACTTGCGCGGGATAATAGGGGAGTAAGTCGTTAACCGCACCTTGTAGATCTTGCCAATGAATGTTAATGAAAACCCATTACCAGCTCATCACCATGGCATAATAAATATAGTGGTGGTATATGGTGAGGAAGGAATACTCAGGTATGAAGAGTGGTCAGGTAATGACGATGCGTGCAAAAAAAGGTTGTCTAACTTAGCCAAAGAAGATCATAAGGATGAATGGGGTGAGAAGGTGGGCCCCCAAGAAGGAAATGTGGATCTAGTCATTGCCCTGAACGAGGGACAGACATAAAAATCTGAGAATATATGCAATGAATATACGCATGAAGTAGAGATAGATTCAGAAAGTGCGGATATTGTATGAAGCCCCAAGTTCAAATGGTTCTTTAACTAAATTGGGGTGAAGCATGATACGCGAACAGTAATTATGAAGAACATTTTAGAAGCGGTCCAAGAGAAAGGGTATCCCTCTCTCAACTGGCATGGTACCATTGGGAGGTTAATTAATAGGTACATATTCGGGGTGATATTTTTAAAAGTGGGAAGACATGTCCCCTTCTTTCACAACAAACCTCTATATGTTACAACCTTGGTAAATGGAAATAGTTTTCCGTGAGCGCTTATAGATGGGGGGAATTAATAAATATTATGCCCATTAATACTCTGTATGAAACTGGAATTTCTCAGGAAAAGATCGTGTCGGTACCACTCATGATCTCTGGCTTCGATAGTGTGGAGATGCAGTTGTTTGGCTATATTGATGTGGGGATTAAGTTGGGGAACTTTACATCCCACATTAAATTTCATATTATCAATGATAACATGAGTGACCAACTTGTGATAGGTCGAGTATGTATGTATACGCATAGAATTGTGCCGTCAACATTCCACCAGTGCGCAAAAGCCAATATTTGTGGGATGAAGATTGTGATTAAAGCAACGAAAATACCATTTTCAGTGGAAGAGGCCCACTTAGTTGATGCCACATTGTACATAGTGTAAGATAAGGAAAGCATATTATTGATTAAGGGAACAAGATAATCCCACCTGACCCAAGAAGATGTTAAGTTCAAGAAGTCTGTGCCTGAATGGTTAGGCCCACAAGTGGCTCCTTCTAAAAGTAAGGAAAAAGATAAGAAGAAGTTTGAAGAAGAACAAAGACCCCCATGGACTTATAAGAAGATTATTTAGCCTAAACATAAAGTCATTTACCTTTTATAATAGTCTATATACGCTATATTTTGGGATTAAATCACCAATCCGATACTAGCATGTTTTGTAATTGACGAGTTTACATTATTAATCATGTTGAAGAATCAAAGGAGACACTAGAGTGCATGCAGGATGGACCGCGGGAGCAGCTCCAAGAGATTGATGAGAAAAACCTAGGAGTGGAAGGTGGTCATGAGTGGCCCATCTTAATTTCTAAGGGCCTAAGTCCTAATTAATGAGAGAAGATCATTAACCTGCTCAAGGAATTTATAGATGTTTATGCATGGGAATATATAGAGATGTCGTGAATATACCCAAAAGTGAGCTCTCACAAATTAAATGTTTTGCCTAATGCCTTACTTGTGAGGCAGGCCACTCAGACTTATAAGGTTGAGTTAGATCTGAAGAATAAGATAAAGGCGTAAAAGCTTCTTGCAGCTGGGTTTATTAATCCTGTAATAAAATTACAATCAAAAGATATCGTTTTAACGTCATGCACAGGCTCCTTGGGTCTCTTGGGAAGGTCTGAATCATCCTTTGAAATGTCATATTTTATAGTTTTTTCTCATATTTCCTCAAGGATATAATGGATATCGATGGTCAGGGGAGTATATTCATCGTATCTCTTTGATTTATTAGCCCTTTTTTCTTTCTGCTCTATCTTTTTTTAGCTTTTATTGGTGCTTGTTTTGTAGCTATAAACCCCTTTAGCAGTTATAACTTCTTCCGTGGTCATAATCCTGCCTCCTTGGCCAATAATTCGGTTATGGTCCAGGGTGATTCCTTATCCAGCGCTCAGTATAACCTCCCAGGTGGAAACCTATTCATTAACGTAGTGATTGTCATGTTTTCATCATAGTCAATTACCTCCATCTTCACACTGTTGAAGCGAGTGATGAATTTGCGGATAGTCTCATCGAATTTCTAGCAGACTTTTAATAGATGAGCCACTCGCTTTTCGAGCTTGGATTCAAAACAAAAGTTGCTGACAAAGGTATCGGCTAATTGCTGAAAGTTTAAGATTTATCCTCATGGTAAACTATTGTACCAAATCTGTGCCAACCTAGTGATCATAGTGGAAAATGCTTGACAATGGATCTCATTTATAGTTGAGTAGATGTTGGGGGGCAGCTTATTATTTCTCTACATGCAGTATAGGTTTAGTTTTTCCATCGTACCTTGGTGTTATTACAGGCGATTTGAACTTTGCAGGTGTAAGATGACCCACACTTGATGGATTAAATGGAGCCCTTTCATAAAACCTTGGTGTAATGTGTTCTTTAATCTTGATATTTCTCCCAAACGATCCTTCAGTCGCTGAATTGATCTCTTCCATAGTTGATCCTCCTACTCTGCTTTAAATGCAATGTCCTAACCTGATTGGCCTCGACTTTTTGATGAGCTCCCTTTCTTAGAATTTTTTTCGGCTTTGTTTGACCCTTGCAGGCTCATCCTATACTTAATCGAGCATTATGTTCTTCTGATGTTAGACCTACTTGGCTCTTCTCTTCATTCTACATGTCCTCAGTCATGTTTCCCTCTTATTTTACATGGGCCTAAACGATAAAGTGTAGAGCCTCTGCTCATCCTTTCTAATATACTTGACCTATTTTCATAGAAAAACTGTTTGTCATCATAATTGGTTGTCCTGAGAGATGAGGTGGATCCCGAGAGATATGACATGTTATCTGGTGATCTAGAGTACCTGGATCTACTTTTATCATCTTGTGAACCTAAATTCAGCCTCCTTGGGTTCTTTAAAGCCTATTCGCGTTAAGCTTGTCGCCACTCTCCGTATGGGGTAGGAGGTAACATTTTACCCCTCATGTCAGAGGGTTCTCTCCCAGCTGAGGTGATAGGATCTTCTTCGGGTCTACTTTGCCCAGCTTGGAGAGTCTACATCTGTTTCTTCACACTCTCCTATATTACCTCATGGCTACATGTAGCCCATTCTTACAGGCGTTGAGGGCGGGTTTACATCTGTCGCACGACTACTCTCTGGGTTTTCGGCCATTTCCCATAATTTATAGACAAAAATAGAGTATCTAAATAGAAATTGGTGGAAATCAGGCTAGGGAAATTTCATAGAATTTGGACTCGTGGATAAAAAATGGTAAGAAACAACAAGTGGATTGTCAAAATTCCCACGGACGAAGCCAATTTGTTATCGTCTAAAATTGATATATGGATTTATGAGTCTTAGCTACTAAATACCAATAATAAACAATAAAAAATAAAGAAATTACCGCTACCAAATTGCCAATGTGGGATGAATAGAGAGATGAGAGACATAGAAGGAAACAAGGGATTAATGTGATTCGGCCCAATGCGTTGGCTATATCCACGGGTACAGTGCAGATTGTGTGTATTTTAGTAGGCCAAATCCATGAAAAAGATGGATACAAACTCTTAAGATTCTTTCTCTAGGGTTTATGTATGGCTATTGGGAGGATTCAACTCAGGATCCCTTATCACATGGGATTGAGTGCTATTTATAGGTTGTCACGAGAGAGAGAGAGAGAGAGAGAGAGAGAGATAGATAGAGAGAGAGAGAGGTGGAGTGCCTTTATAGGTAAAGCAGTTACACCTTTTACATACCATGAGGTGGATAGTCATAAGTAGGTTACAACCAGAAAAGTGTGGAATATTTCCTCACGAATGTAATTGGATTAACATGACTATATGTATTCTGTCAGATGATATAAGCTAGTGTTGGAGTAGACAGAGTTAATTAACAGTATTAACTGATGACATGACACTGTCCGATTGAGTAGAATTATAACTGATCCAACTTGATTACTATTGTTGACCAAGTTTAATAACCAGTCTGAGTTCTTTCCAGCACATGTTTGTGACATGTGTCACTACCTTATTGGTCTATATAATTTCCCGTATTTATGGTAAAACTGTCGGTTTCTCACGAGGTGTGTGTTGAGGATTTTTTTTTATTGGTCATGACGATCACAACTTTTCATATAATTGGTATTATGATGAAGTCCGCTCAACCCATATGGAGCCGCAATTGATCCTCCATTCTTATTTTTGAAACAATGACTAATATAAATTGTATAACTTTTTTACCAGGTGTTCCCCCAAATATATTTATATAGTATAATATATTATAGTGGTCTCATCGATCATTGCCAAAGAACTCTCACCATGTTGTGGCCATCCATACCTGATGGCGCGCGCGAAGGGCAGGAAGGATATAAATGGACGTCATTACCATATGAGGTGTGTGAATGTGTAGGCATCAAATTCGTCAATCTATTTAAGCCAAACATGGAAAGCACCTAAAAAGAGATAACAAAAAGACAATTAGTGTAACTGAAACCAAATGAGATATGGTCTCGAAGAATATTTTTATGGATTAGGAAGGTGTTAGGCACCCACTCGGCCCTTTTGGTCTCTTAAGGGCTCTACAAGATATTATATTTGTCCTCAATGCATGAATGGATGAGCGTGTGAGTATGACAAATGTGTTGTGTGTAAAATGAACAGTGATGGACTAAAGAAAAACACACACACACACACACACACACACACACATATACACACACACATATATATATGTGTGTGTGTGTGTATGTGGTGACAATTATATTCAACACAAATAAATAAGAAAAGCGCAATCACCAAGGAAAATAAAGAACATAAAATTCTAATCACACAACACAGTATGTATGTGGTTCAGCAAGAATGCCTACGTCCATGGTGGTGCAGTCAGTATTATTTCTATATACTCCGGGGAGCGTTTACAGAGAATATAGTGCGTGCCTCTTGCGCCAGGCTTAGGGTTTATTATATACATGTTTATCTTCGGGGAGTGGGGGTGTTTGACTCCCCCACGTCCATCTTTCTCTCCTTTAATATCTCTATACGAGATTCTAGGAGAAGACTAAGTCATAACTGAATTTAGTTAAGGTGCGAAGGGTTCGAACTTTGGGCCGTTTTTATTAGGCTACTCGTCCGGGCCCATGATGGCAAATCCGAGTACCCACAATTGCCCTAAAGTTTTTGGTCCCCAATTTGGGAACAATAAATTTAAATGATTTGTCATAATGGATCTTTTGTAAATCGTGTAACTCTTCCCAAAGTTGATAACTGATTTAGGCGGCAGTTGCTTCGTGTCCTGTGCGCGATGATTGGGAGCATTTAAAAGTTATTTGGAGCAACGTTCCATAGTTGTCATTTCAAACTTATCAATGTTCCCTCATCTTTTGTGAGTTTTAGATGTTGTGCCCTCTTCCACAGGTCTTCATTTTCTTCGCTTTCAATCTCTCTCGTCATCTGGGCTTGTGATCTTGCGTCGTCCAAGTCAAATTTTCATCTCGTAAGTCCCCTTCGCTCTCTCTCTCTCTCTGTGCTTTCTCTGTTGAGTTTTCTTTGAATTTGAAATTTAGGGTTTACAAATGACAAAGATAGGTAATAGATCGGTGTCTGAGTTTAGGAAGTTTTATAATTTCCCAAAGTGGGTAGAGATTGAGTGCGCCTCTCTCCCTAAGAATGTTAGAGAGATAGAGGGCGCTCATTGGATTCATGTCCTGTTGCTTTCCCAAAGGGGGCTTACTTTTCCTCCAAACAATTTGTTCTTGTATTTCTTTGGTTATTTTAACATTTTCCTTGCACAGTGTTCGCCCAATGTCTGGAAGATAGTTAATGGTGTCCATAGAATAAATCAACTTTATGGCACAAATTTAGGTCTCTTAGAAGTTTGTTTTTGTTATTCCTTCTCTCGAATGAGCTCTAGTCTTCTCTACCTCAAGGCCAGGAGTCCTGACAGGGTATTGGTAGTAAATTTACCTGATTCCCATAAGGACTACTAGCAAGATCACTTTCTTGCTAGGAATTGGCAGTTCTCCCCCAGACTGAGGGGGCGAGGTCTGATAGATTTACTGTTCCCTTTTATGGGGAAGAGTACATAGGTAGTCTTTACTCTGCTCTTTCGATCTCCTTGTTAATGTGTGATTTTTATGATATTTTCCTATTTTCTTTTCAGCGAGGATAAAGAACTTGGAACCTGCCCTTAGCGAGGTCCGAACTGCCGAGCTGATTAAAGCATGGAATATTAGGGAATCTTTGGTTGACGGTGAACATCCCCGGTCTGCTTCTTTCCTATTAGAGTACAATAACATCGGGCCCAGTTTCATTGTGAGGCCTGTGGATAGCATTCCTGACTTAGATACTTCTGAAGAAGCTGCTGCCGATCCCATTCAGTTGGACGAGGAAGAGAGTAGTTCTGAAAGTGATATCAGAGGAGGTGTTGAAGGTGGTTCTGGTGAGGCGAGCTCCAGTAGTGAAAGTTCCTCCAGCTCAGAAGAGGTTTTTGAGGCTCAAGAGTCTTCAAGTATATCCAGCAGTTCTAGCGAGGAAATGGTTCCCCCTAGGAGAAACTTGATTCGTGATGATGATGATGAGGAGGATGATGTGCTTCTCGCTCAGAGATCGAAGAAGCAGAAATCCAGCAGTGGGGCTATTGCCACTGGTTCTCAGTCTGCTGCTTAGGAGCAGGAGAAGAAGAGAAAAGAAGAAGAGCAGTTGAGAAAGAGAAAGAGGAAGAGAGAAGAGGAGAGAAAGAAGACTGAAGAGAAAAATAAGGTGGAGGAAAGGAAGAGGGCAGAGAAGGAGAAGGAGACAGAGGAGGAGAAGAGAAGAGTGGAAGCGAGGAAGAAGGCTGGGCAAGCTCTAGTGCCCGTGTCTGCGTTGCCAGAGGGGGCCTCAGTTGCCTTTTCTCCTGAACTGGCCCCTGCACTGCTCGAGAGAGCAGTCCTTCCTGCTGATCGCCAAAGGGCAATGGGGACTGACCACTTAGCCTTGCAAGAGAGTCAGAGGCTAGCCTTCGTAAGTCTGTTTCTCTTTTCCAATACTTATAAAATTCTATTTGTTTCTTTCTTCTAATGCTTTATTTTACTTGCAGTTCGTGAATGACCTTGTCGTGATCTATCACTCTCGTGACGAGATGGTGAATAAGAATGGTGAGATGGAGAAGCAGAACGCTGCTCTGAAAGTGAAGAGTGTCGAGCTCGAGGCCAGCTTGAAGGCTGCTGATACTGCTCGGACGTCTTCTAATCTGGCCCTTGTTAAAGCCAATCGAGTGAGGGAGGCAGTGGTCAAAGAACTAAATGAACTATGGTAGTCCTATGATTTGGTCTGCTCGAGCAAGCTAGCGGTGGTGGATGAGAATAAGGTGCTGGTGGAGAAACTGAAGGAGAAGGAGTCCGAGGCAGCCACCATTAAGGAATATTCATATAATTTTGGGTGGGCTGCCGCATATGAAGATGTTGAGGTTCAGATAGGCTACATCAAACGTCTGAATTTCAAGAAGGGTTGGAACAAGGCCCTCTTGGCTGTCAGGGTGTATGTTACTTCTCCCTTATTCAATGAGCACGATCCAGGCCCAAAGGCTGTCATAAATGAAGCTCCTTCCCCAGCCGTCGAAGGTATTGACCTCGCTTCCCAGTCAGTTCCTATTGATGCCCTTCCTTCTTGGGCGGTAGAAGTTATACCTTCTGAGGGAGATGCTCCTACTACTGCTGATAAGGGGAAGCAAGCAGCTTCTTCTGAACAAACTGAGGTCGCCAGCTAATCTACTCTTAGGATTGCTTTTGTATTTTTGACTTGTTTGTAATATTCCTTTCTGATTCTCAATGTACTTTGATCCTTTATGTATGAAATAAATGAAAAGACTTTTTTCCTTATTGTACTGATCCATTTTATCCTTTACTGCTCTTTTATGGCCTGTAGTCAATTGATGAAGATGAATATATACCAGCCACTTCTCAACTGGGAAGAATGCTTGGTCCTGATGTGAGTCCTCAAGTTCGCCAGACCTTTGTAAGAATTTGCAAATCGCTGCGATCGAGGAATAAGAGTTTCATAGATCAGACGGATCTCGTTGCTAAACTAAAAGATAGGCTTCAGGAAATAGAAGAAGTTGGAGCTTCTGTTCAAGAGGAAGTGAACACTCTGAGAGCAAGACTCCTCGATGCTATCGAGATTAACTAAGTCGGAGAAGTTCTGCAACAGGAAAATGAGTCCTTGAGGAGGGAAGTGTTGGGCCTCAGGGAGCATGCACTGAGCACTGTGCCTCGCATTTTAAGGGGTTCCTCCTCGTCACGAGCTGGCACAGGACCAAGCGATGCTCATCCGATGCTGCGAGATTCTACTCCAACAATTGTTTCATGAGTTGGTACAAGCGTAAGAAGCCCAGCTAGGGAGATGGATGAGCTCCGTGAAGATGTCCACCGAGCATACGTGATTGTTTCTAGGCTCCAAAGGGATGTCATACGGCTGAGGCATCTGTTTAAAAAAGGACCTCGATGAGTATGGGATGATGGTTATGACCAAGGTTGGGTAGATGCTCCGACGAGGCTGACAGAGTTTGAAGAGCTCGTATTTATCAGGGGATAGTTGAGTACCCTCAGGGAGATGCAAGTTCCAAGGAACTCAATACTCTGGTATCGTCACGAGATCTCTTCTTCTACTTTAAGGCCTAACCCCTTCAAGAGGGATGATCAGTGGATCTCTATTGATGCCATCCCCCGGAAGCTGTTAGAGTCAGATACGAATGAGGTCGAGGAGGAATTAACTCCTCATCCGGATGACAGTCGAAGAGTACAAGTGGCGGATTATCTTGTTCAGAGGCCACAGCCTCATTAGGATTTTACCAGTTATAACTCTGTGTACATATGTAATGAAGTAATGTAATATTGATGTTTTGGGCAATCTCGCCGATTAAACATAGGTTGTACATTCTTGTTGTAAATGTGATGAAGTAATATAATATCTATGTTTTGGGAGAACTCGCCGACTAAACACGTGTTCTATATTTTTTACGTTATTTATTCTTCGCTTAATAATCTTGGGCCTCTCGTGGCCGACTAGATTAGTAAGTTTGAATTATTGAGTAAGTGTCCCTCCAGTCCAATATGCATATGAGATACCATTATGCCCTACTTTACCTTTTTGGTCATGTCGTCACACTCCCTTAGGCCTAAGTGTGGCAATTGGCGAGGGCATACCTGGTGTTAGATGCTCTATCCCATCAGGGTTTTGTTAACCAAACATTGTTTGGTGACCAATTTTACTTGGCCAGATTGCCTAAGGATCTCCTGTAGGGCTTCATATATTTCCAGGGGCAATGCTAGGATGTTTTTCGTGCTTCATAACGAAAACCTAAGGAGGGTGTTTTCCCTGCTATCGTGTACTGAGTAGTGTGCCTGTCACTTGGAAAGGGTGTGTGACACACCCCAACCCAGTTACTTATAATTAAGTTTGAAAGTCAAAGTGAGTCAAACCATAATTAATCTAACCAAACCATATTCACGAGTTTTGATTTCAGAGTCATCATTGTAAATTCATATAACTGAAAACCTTTTTACAACATCAGAGTAATCATGCCCATAAAAACTTTCTTGAAAGATAAGTTAACTTAATTAAATCATTTAAATTTACACAAAATCATAGTTTCTCCCATTCCTGGCTAACCCAACCCAACCTCCTAGATTTGGCAGTGACATCGCGTTACCTGAAAAATGTCAACAACCGTGAGCAAAATAGCCCAGTGAATGTATCACTACTATACTATTGCATGAATTTAAATGCAATAAATCATGTCCATATAATTATGTATTAACTTATCCGGCTCATTCATAATGAATGACCAACTTTTCCGAATCATGATTCACATATCCTGTCTAAATAGACAATTCTCCCCCATTCTTGGTCGAGGAGTAACCCCTTGTCATTAATAGACAAATCTCCCCCATTCCTGGTCGAGGAGTAACCCCTCATTTCGGTAAACCGAAATGAACAATTTTATATTCATAACATTATGATCACATTTGTAACAGTATACAAATACATCATTCTAGTGAGTACACTCACCTTGGTTGACAACTACGTATTCAGGTTTCCTTCTGGTGGAGCTGAACTGGGTTGATTAGGCCTTAAACCTGTCAATCCAACTAAATCAGTACTGAACCTCAATCATAAATATTATCCAAACATAATTATGTAACTTTCCATGGCTATACATCAACAATATAATTCCAATTAAGTCACATTCCATAAAACATTGGTAAAGGCAAACAATGATGTACATATTGATAAAGTTACGCACATTCAACCGTAGGAAATACCTTATGAGGAATTTATAACCAAAGTCAGTAAACATGAAATTATACTCCTCAATGTATATACACATGAAACATGTACTCAAAGTATCCTTTGTAAGGACGAAATACAAACATTCATTCAAGGGGTACCCAGTATGGCCTGAAATTATGGTCTTACATACTTACCCATCCTATATTCCTAAATTGTACAAATACAGGGGTCCAACCTCATCAATATGAAAACATATATACATATAATATCCATTACAAGTGACGGTGTAATTTTTCAAGCTTCCTAGGGCAAGTTATGACCATTTCTCTACAACACAAGAAATCTTCCCTATAAGCTCCTCTATTGTTCCTTCAACTTCCAAGAATTTTCATAATTTTTCTCCAACATAAGTTTCAATAATTTTCAACTCATTTTCAGTACACATACTGAATCGTACATAATTAAAGTTTCATAATTTTTTGACTTCATTTGCTATCTCAAAATCTTGACTAAACTTAGGGCATACCGAAGTCAAGTGTACAAACAACAACTATGCACCAACTTGAAATCATTATTACGGCCTAAAACCAACCGAGATAAATTCTAATTTTCGGATATGATATTAATATATGAGTATACTTTCATATCCAGTTGGAATTTCTCAATTCCAGTAAGTAAACAAAGATATATGCAAGTTTGAATACAAGGGGTTTCAATACAAAGCAATTTTAAGGGTTTCTACACTCAACTTAACATAAACTTGCATATAACCATACATACATATAAAGGGCTGAAACTTTCGTAAACCTATGATGATTTAGATCATATAAATCAGTAATATAAGATAAATAACTAGAATTGTAATTAGGATTACCTTCAGGGCTTTTTACGTAATTTCTACGGATTTTTCTACACCTTTTCTCCTCACTTTTCCTCCTTAACTTCTATTTTCTCTTTCCCTAAGCTTAAAACCCTTTCATGGCTGGTTTTGGCTGAAGGATAAGGATATTTAAAGGTTATAAGGTCGTCCAAGGCTGCCTCCCAAGCCAACCAATCAAATTAAACCATTTGGTTTAATAAAAGACAATTTACCACTTAAGGGAATTGACAGATTCACCCCTTATCGTAATTTCGACCTAACTTCTTACTCGAACATATGTTTGATGCACCGTTTATTGTGTTACAACCCTAACTCAAATATATACAACTATGTAGTTTTCACCTCAAGTCAATTGTAATGTTACAAGGGTCAAAACTAGTCTTAAACAGGAACATTTCTATCGAAAATAACCAAATCTTGTGTTCGTAAATAATTCGACATTTCATGATTTATGAAGGTAGAATTATACTAACCATAATCACTTAACATTAGATATACTAATAACACATTATTCATATCACATAAGATAAGTATGATTTAAATATGATTTATCATAATTATATCCGGGTTGTCACAGTGTGCAAGTTATAAAATTCATATATTAGTTAACTGACACCTCATAGAATGCAACTACCAAACAACTTTTATTGATCACAAGTAAATGAGTTGCCAGTTTCATAAATCTGGTAAAAGACGAAAGAAAAAACTAGAAATAGAATTTCTTAAGATTGTCCGCATTCCATGCTCGGGGTATCTCTCTGCCCTCCAGTGTTTCTAAGTGATAGGCTCCTTGAAGATCATCTGTTGTTATCTTGAATGGTCCTTCCCAGTTTGGCCCCAACTTTCCGTCTGATAGTTTTACTGCGCTGCCAAGGACTTTCCTTAGGAAATAGTCTCCAAATAGGAATGCCCTTGGATTGACCTTCTTATTATAGTGTTTTGCGAGCTGTTGCTAATAGCTCGCTAGTTTCACTAAGACAAGTTCTCTGCGTGCGTCGGCTAGGTAGAGTTCAGCGAGCAATGCTGCATCATTCTGGCCCTGGTCGACAAGGGTGGACCTCATAGTTGGTAGGCCTACTTCCAATAGGATGATCGCTTCCATTCCATACGTTAGTGAGAATGGGGTTTCCCGCATTACCCGACGTGGGGTAGTGCGGTAAGCCCACAGAATATGCAGTAGTTCGTCCACACATGCGCCTTTAGCTCGCTCTAATCGTTTCTTTAACCCATCGATCACTATTTTGTTGAAAGCTTCGGCTTGGCCATTGCTCTGAGGATATGCCATCAAGCTGAAATAGAGTCTAATCCCGTGTTCACTGCAGAAGTTCTGGAAAGGGCCACTCTCAAACTGTGTTTCGTTGTCAGTGATGATGTTTCTGGGGATTCCAAAATGGGTAATTATGTTTTTCCATATGAATCTCATCATATCTGCATCTCGGATGTTTGCCAGTGGCTCTGCCTCGATCCATTTGGTGAAGTAATCCGTTGTGACCAACGGATACTTGCGGTTGCCGGCGACGGAAGGAAGTGGTCCTATGATGTCCATTCCCCATTGGGCGAAAGGCCAGGGACTAGTGAGTGATCTTAGGTCGCTGGCAGGTTGGTGAACCATAGGAGCATGTAGTTGATATTTCTCATATTTGCGAGCGTACACTGTTGAATCTTTTTGCATATAAGGACACCAGTAGCCTTCCTTCATAGCTCGAAAATCCAGTGATCTTCCTCCACTATGGCTTCCACAGATTCCTTCGTGGAGCTCGCGTAGAATTTTCTCAACATCCCTCGGGTGAACACATTATAGGTAAGGGCCAGAGAACGATCTCTTATACAGCTTGCCCTCAGGATATAAGTGAAAGCGATCAACTTTGACTCTTATCTGATGAGCGGTCTTCCTATCGCTTGGAAGTGCGCCATCCTTCAAATAGTCCTTTAAAAGGTCTATCCAACTAGGTACTGACTCATTCTGGAGCACATGTTCCACGCCTGTCAACTCATCGCTCTGGTTGATGCTTGGATGAGAGAGGAAGTTGATGGGGATCGTTCTTTTCAAGTCAGAATTGATTGCATAACTCGGGTCTGCCAGGGCATCAGCATGGCTGTTCTGTCCTCTGGGAAATTGTTGGACACTAACTTCCTTGAAATTAGCCATTAGCCTCTTTGCCAAGGCGAGATAGGCTGCCATTCTTTCATCTTTTGCATTGTAGTCCCCACTTATCTGATTGGAAACTAATTGTGAGTCACCGAACACGTGTAACTGTTTCGCCCCTAAAGTGTGTGCCTTCTGGAGGCCGACTATCAAAGCCTCATACTCTGCCTCATTGTTGGAGGCTTTAAATCCAAGCCTGATTCCCTGTTCGAGGATTGTATCTTCTGGAGTGACAAGCACAATGCGTACTCCTGCCCCCTTTGAGTTGGAGGCTCCATCAACAAATAATTGCCAAACTCCCTCTGCTGCGTGATTCTCTCTTTGCTTTATGGGTTGAAGTTGGTCGATAGGATGCTCGCTTGTGAATTCAGCTATAAAATCAGTAAGGACTTGTCCTTTGATTGCACTCCTTGGTTGAAATTGGATGTCAAATCGTCCGAGCTCGATCGACCATTTAGTCAATCTGCCTGATAGATCCGTTTTCCTCAGGATTGCTTTAAGGGGGTGCGATGTAAGGACGATGATGGTGTGAGCTTCAAAGTAGTTCTTCAACTTCCTTGAAGCTACTAAAAGTGCAAAGACGATCTTCTCTAGTGGTAGGTACCGCTGCTCAGCCTCTAATAAGGTCTTGCTCACGTAATAAACGGGTTACTGGATTCTTGATTTCTCGCACACCAGCGTAGAACTGATGGTGTGGTTGGAAACGACGAGGTATAAGTACAAGGAATCTCTTTCTTGAGGTATGACGAGCAGGGGTGGAGAGATAAGGTAATCCTTAAGCTCGTTCAATGCTTGCGAGCAATCTTGATTCCATTCTACTGACTTATTTCCTTTCAAGATCTGGAAGAATGGTTTGAATTTCTTAGAAGACTTCGAGATGAAACGGTTCAAGGCAACGAGCATGCTGGTGAGCTTCTGTACGTCCCGTATTATGAGAGGGGGTTGTACCCTGTTGATGGCATCGATCAGGTCCGGATTAGCCTCGATGCCTCTCTTATTGACCAAGTACCCAAGAAATTTTCCTGACTTGACACAGAAAGAACACTTGCTCGTGTTGAGCTTCATTCGATATTTCCTGAGGATTTCGAAGGTTCTCGATAGGTCTGAGAGGTGGTCTTCTTTGTTCTTGCTCTTGACGATTATATCATCGATGTAGACTTCCATGGTGTCTCCCATTTTGTCTTTGAACATCTTGGTGACCAACCACTGGTAGGTTGCCCCTGTGTTTGACTTTATAACAGTATAATCCAATGGTGGTAATGAATGATGTCTTGTCCTGGTCTGGTGCATAGAGAGGGATCTGATGATACCCCGAATATACATCCAGAAAACTCATTCTTTCGTGAGCTGTTGTGGCGTCCACCAATTGGTTGATTTTTGGGAGAGGGAAACTATCCTTAGGGCATGCCCTGTTAAGGTCAGTGAAGTCAATGCAGACTCTCCATTTCCCGTTACTCTTTGGAACTACTACTGGGTTGGATAACCATTTAGGGAATTGAACCTCCCATATGGATCCTGCATCCAATAATTTTTCAACTTCTTTTTCTATGGCTTTTTCCTTCTCAAGCGCAGTTCGCCGTACCTTCTGCGTGATAGGTTTGAAAGTGGGGTCGACATGCAACCGATGACAAACCACACTGGAATTAAATCCAGGCAGCTCGTATGGTTCCCACGTAAAAATGTCTACGTTGCTTCTCAATAGAATCGTCAATTACTTCTTTTCTTGATCTGTGAGAGAAGCTCCAATCAAGAATATCATGTCCTTCTCGCTACCACCAGCTGTAACTTCCTCCAGGTTTTCTAAGACCCTCTTAGAGGGGAGGTGCCTGGTCTCTTCCACTCCGGGTCTTTCGTACCTTAACTACTATTTTGAATGTATCAGACCTTCTTGTTCCTCGACCTTCTCACTGGGCTTCTCAGCCTTCTTCTCTGGTCTAGGGCGTATGGCTTCTATGAAGCACCTTCTTACCATCGCTTGATCACCATGTATCTCTATTCCTGCTCGCTTGGTCACATATTTGAGTTTCTGATGGTAGGTCAAGGGGACTGCCTTCATCGCATGTAGCCACATTCTATCGAGGATAGCTTGGTATGGCGGGTCAATGTCGACTACCAGAAACTCAATCATCTTGAAGATACTTCCTACCCTTACTGGTAACACAATCTTTCCCAATGGAATAATCACTTTTCGAGTGAAGCCAACTAGAAGGACAGTGGCTTCTTTCAGGTCGGGGATGCTCAACTTCAATTTTCTGAATAGGTCGAGATACATTACCTCGGATGAGCTTCCTTGGTCGACGAGTAACTTGTCGACGTCATAGTTAGCTATCCTGAGCGTAATGATCAAAGCGTCATGAAGTGGGGTTCTCACTCCCACCATATCCTCATATGTGAACATGATATGTTTGCTATAGTCGACGTCATCTGCTCGCCGGTGCTTTCCTGATTGTGTCTTTGCTGGACTGATCTGAAAAGCTTGCATTGCTGCTGTAAGCTTTTTTACCTCCATCCGACCGGAATACCCCTGAATCTACTTCAAATCATATGCCTCATGAATCACCACGAATTCATGACCAACATCGTCTTCTAGTACGTTGTCAGGTCTTGTTTCTCCATTGGCAGCAACTTTCTCTGCCTTCTTCTCAATAAACTCGTTCAGATTCCCAGACTGGGCTAGTTCTTCGAGATGAGACTTAAGAGATTTGCAGTGCTCAGTCTTATATCCTCCCTCTTTATGAAAAGCGGATCTCAATGCGTTATTTCTCTTTGAGGAATCTCCTACCCTCTTTCTGGGCCACTTAATAAATGGCTCATCTTTGATCTTCGCCAGAATTTTGTAAATTGGTTCTTTGAAGACAGTGTTGTCTGCCTGAAATGCTTTTGAAGCATCGTTCCTGCCTTCATTCTTAGAGCCATTCTTGCCTCCTTTCTTCTAGTTCTCAGCTTTGTCATTGCCTTTGGCAGCGACCTTAGTTCGACCATTTTCCCATATGCTGAGGCGGGTCACATCCTCCACTTTGGCGTATTTCTCGATGCGAGCCATCAGGTTGTCGAGGGTCGTGCCTCTTTCTTCGCTAGGGATTGGAGAAAAAGGCAAGAGATGGGTAGCTTAATTTTGAAAGAGGCCACTGCTACCTGCTCCGAGAAGTCCTCGACCTCATTGAACAACTCCCAGTACCTCTTCGCGTAGTCTCGGAGGCTCTCTTGAGGCGTCTTTTTCATTGTAAGTAAAGCATCCATCCTTTTGGGATGGGAGCTACTAGTAATGAAGCGAGCCATAAAGATATCGGCCAGGGACTCAAAGCTCCTGATAGACCTATGAGGGAGCCTTTCGAACCATTTATGTGCCACATCATGCAGACTCGAGGGAAAAATTCTACACATCAGTGCATCTCGGTGGTTCCAGAGAGTCATGGCTTGCCTGTATTGCCTAACGTGATCAATGGGGTCAGTTTTACCGTTATAAATCTTGAATCTCGGAATAGAAAATTTCTTGGGGGCTTCCTCTTCTTCTATCTCCCTTGAGAAAGGGGATTTCATCTGGGTCTTAATATATCATCTAACAAGTTCCCTGGTCAATCTTGCGCCGCGGTGTGCTGGGTGTTGGTCCATATCCCTTCGGACCAAATTTCGCATGTTCTCATTGCTGCGAGATGGGTTCCTGTAATGGCGAGCCGGTCGCTGGTGCTCGAGAGAGTCATTGCTTGACTTGTTCTTCTCACTCTTTTGGGATCCACGCCTTGGGCTCCTTCCTCCGCTGCGAGACTTGCTCGCCTGAGGTCTATGAGTGCGGTATGGACGTCGCCTAGTGCCGCGATGGAGCTCTTTCTCCATCCTTTCTAATTTCCTTTTGAGGCGAGCATTCTCAGCCTCTTGCCTATGAGCGGACTCCCTTTGCTCTTAGAGCCTTAACTCATAGGCATCAATCAGTCCAGAGATTTGTGTGGACTTTGCTGGTCCTTGGCTTTCCTCTGAGGATGGCCTCTCTGGGCGAGCCCTCTGATCTAAACGCTGAACTTCAGATTTGATCCTGCGAGGAGAAGGTTGTTCTTGGATATCTCCTACCTGAGGGGCATTACTGTTGTGACTAGACATTTCAAACTTCTTTGTTGGTGTGGTCTTTATCACGGAAGAGAAACGTTTCCCACAGACGGCGCCAATTGTGGTGACAATTATATTCAAGACAAATAAATAAGAAAATCACAATCACCAAGGAAAATAAAGAACATAAAATGCCAATCACACAACACAGTATGTACGTGGTTCAGCAAGAATGCCTATGTCCACGGTGGTGCTGTCAGTATTATTTCTATATACTCTGGGGAGCATTTACAGAGAATACAGCGCGTGCCTCTTGCCCCAGGCTTAGGGTTTATTATATACGTGTTATCTTCGGGGGGTGGGGGTGTTGGAATCCCCCACGTCCATCTTTCTCTCCTGGAATATCTCTATACGAGATTCTAGGAGAAGACTAAGTCATAACTGAATTTAGTTAAGGTGCAAAGGGTTCGGACTTTGGGCCATTTTTATTAGGCTACTCGTCTGGGCCCATGATGGAAAATTTGGGTACCCACAATATATATATATATATATACTGAGAGAGAGAGAGAGAGAGAGACAGGTAGAGAGAGAGGTTCTCTAGTGAACAAAAAAATTGAACTTTTTAGTGAACCTCATAAAATATTTAAAAAAATAAGTACTTGTAATTCATTGTTGTAATTGGTCCGTTAGCGGCAACGGGCACACTCGTGTGACACACGCCCCCCAACCCCCCCACACCTACCCCTAATTGTAACTGCCCCAAACCCCAACACTTTTAAGGTTTGGTGGCAACCCAGCTGCCATTTCGCCCATATACCCGAACCCAGGTCGTCAAGACCCAACACCCAACTAAAATCGAACCGGGGCACACCATCATTGTTTCAGTTTGATTTGGGTTTGCTATTGGGGTTCAAATTCAATTTGGTATAAGTTCAAATTTGGGTTTGCGATTGGGTTTATTAATTTCGATTTTGATTTTTTGTTTGGGTTTAATGGCATTTGAGTTTAATTTGGGTTCCACGATGTAACTTGGTTTATGGTGGTGGTTTTGAATGATGGACGGAATTGATTTTGGATGTGTTGGAGGTTCGTCAGCCGAAGATGGTTTCGGTAATGCCAAAAGCTAGGGAGATGGTGGCAGGTGGGGGTGGTCAAAATGGTTTCAGGTCATCAATTTTCATGGTTATTCGTCTTAGGATGCTCCGAGTTGGAGGTGAATTGATTTTATAGCAGGTGGGTTATGAGATATGGATGGTGAAGGTTTGGTTATGGAGTTAGGAGAGAGAGTGTGGGTGTAGGAGAGAGAGTGGGAGGGGAGGGGTGCATGTGTCACACGAGTGTGTCCGTTGCTGCTAGCGTGGATCAATTACAATTAATTGAGTTATTTTTTAATGTTTTATGAGGTTCATTAAAAAGTTCGGTTTTTAGATTCTCTAGAGAACTTCTCTCTCTCTCTCTCTCTATATATATATATATATATATATATATATATATAGATAGATAGATAGATAGATAGATAGATAGATAGATAGATATATAGATATATATATGGATGTGCATGTGCGTGTGCGTGTATGTGAAGAGTGGAGTCAACATATCCAGATCATAAGAAAAATGGGTATGTATTCCCTGAACGAGACAAAATGTGAGCAAAATCCCTAAATCGTAACCTCACTGTGAAAGGAATGAGTATGCATAAATGGGACCGCTAGAAGAGAAAACTAACTAAACAAGAGTAATATGATAATTAAAAAGGTATAAAATGACTATAAATATAAATGACCTCCAAATCGTAAACTCATTGCGAGAAAGTGAGTACGCATAAGTGGGACTGCTAAAAGAGTAATGAAAGTGATAAGGCTAACTACGTGAATAAAATAGACCAACTAAATGAGTGAAATGATAAAAAAATAAAATAAATTCGATGAAGTATATAAAGCGAATTGAATTCCAAAAGTAGTTTTGGGGATGCCTACATAACTAAAAAAGGTATCAAAGTTCGCGTAGTTTGCATAATGAACAAGGGTGGGTGTAAATCATAATCCGAATATGGGGTGTATCTTTTGGTTTATAAAGAAAGTTTAAATATAATGAAATTATGGAAAATATAACAAGGACACTCCATATTGGGAATGCGGCTTATAACCTTTTTCTGGGGGGGGGGGGGGGGGGGGCGTTTATAAAAATATTTTTAATAGTATATATGATACTAAGAAAAGGTAGAAGTATCAAAGCTAGCTAGTGATAGAATATAACAACTATCAAGCAAAAGAATACACTAAAATATGCAAAGTGGAATTTCTTAGAATCGTAAATGTAAATGGGTTTTGGACCTTCAAACTCTTTCCAAATCTATTTTGAACACTTAGTTTGCTGATTTTTGGTGTAGATGATGGAGGTTGAGTGGTGGCCAAGGGTAGGGTAGGATGAAGTAAGGGAGTGTATAAGAAAATGTGTGGGAAAATGATGTATGCTAAATTTGGAATAGCTACAACACTGAAATCAAGGTCATGTTCAAGTTACGTGATGGTTTCCTTAATTAAGGAACCTTAAATTGAAAAAGAACAACCTTTACCTCAGGGACTTACCAATTGACAGGTCTTTTCGCCTACTTATAGGCAGAATGGACAGACTTTCCTTCCAAGTAAACCATTTTTTCTTATAGGCAGGTGAGGTGTCGTGCATAAAGGCAGGTAATGTAGGGTTTCATTGTGTTTTGGGGCTATAATTTTTTTATCCAGGAGTCTGATTCGCCCACGGTTTGGGCCATTGGAAAAAAAGGATTAAAAGATCTATGATTTCCTAAGGGAATGACTTTCGGGTTCAAGAGATTAAGAAAGTCCAATAGGCCCATGGAAAGCATTTTTATTTTCTAGTTAGGGTTTGAAGGAGCATTTTGGGT
Organism: Sambucus nigra; assembly: GCA_949130495.1. Taxonomy (NCBI): domain Eukaryota; kingdom Viridiplantae; phylum Streptophyta; class Magnoliopsida; order Dipsacales; family Adoxaceae; genus Sambucus; species Sambucus nigra. Next base: position 95,923,506 of record OX422220.1, read on the forward strand.
CTGATATTGAAGGGGCTTTATTCGAACCCTATGAAGAAGTGTAGAGGTGTCGGGATAGGGTGTCAAAAGATCCCCTCGAGGGTCAAGCTTAAAATAAGTAAAAGGTCATCAAAATATAGACACCCGATAGAAGTTGTGTGTGTTGAGTTCCTTTATATCAGAACTTTGATGGGAATTGGTACAGAGAGGGAGCGCGGGATGTGATGTAGTTTGTGAATAGGATTAGGGATTTACTAAGAGCCCAAGGTGTGTCATGACCATGATGGGGGTTATGGCCTAATTATGTGGGCCGATGTCCTATTCTGAGGACCTATAGTGTATGCGAGGATTGCATCCTAATTCTGAGGACTTAGTTGGTGTTTGAGGATTATGTTGTGATTATTAGAGCCCATAGAGTGTGTGAGGATTATGGACTGATTTTAATGGATAAGGTCTTATTTTGAGTACCTAGAGTGTATGTAAGGATTGCTTTGATTTTAGCATGGTTTTCTTCAATCCCCTTTTCACTGACCATAAAGCGTAAGAGCTTCCCTTTGGTGATACCAAAGATATAATTTTGTGGATTGGGGCGCATTTTTAACTATCACGATTGTTCAAAGAATTTCCTCGAGGGGGGTATGACCTTCTCGAGTCTTTGACGTGATGATCATATCATCAATGTAGACCTCAACTTCTTTGTGGATAAGATCATGAAAGATAGTTGTTGCTACCTTTTAGTTTGTAACCCTAATATTTTTAAGACCAAAAGGCGTGAATGTGTAGTATAAAGTTACCCGTGGGTAGTGAAAGAGGTATCATCCTCATAATCCGGATGCATCTTAATCTGTTTATAATTAATGAATAAATCAATGAATGATTTGAGAGCATTATTGGTGGTGGTGTCGATGATGATGTGAAATTTGGGTAGAGGATAATCATCTTACGGAGAGGATTTGTTCAAATATCTGTGACCCTATTTTTCTTCTCAACATCATCAAATGGCATGCTCGCATCCTAATTCTTTTCACTTTTTTCTAACCTCACCATGACACTCACTCTCTGAATAACTTAATCTTGCTTTATAGCTTTCTTATTCTTCTTCTTAAAGGATTTGTTCTTTTCTTGCCTTCACAAGTATCTTGGGTATATATTCATGTGATGTCATACTCCACCCCAACTAAAAAATCTATCTTCTTCTCTTTCTTTTCCTCTATTGGACACATTCCTCTCTTGATTACCTTAAGAGTTATATCTAGTGTATTGGGTTAGCTTAAGTTCAAACTTCTTTATTTTTTTGTAAATTTCTTATCATTTTTATAAATTTTGCTTAACCGTTTCACAAGCAAAGTAATATCAACTTCAACATTCTCTTTTGGTTTACCTTCACTCTTGATAGACACAACCTTCTCACTAAATTATGCAATAAATATAATATCCTTCTTAGGCTTAAACACACTCAAAGGTTCTTCTTTATCACAAATTTGAGGTAACCCAACCAACTCTTTTAAACTACATATATCTTTATCCCTGATTTTATTAGGGATAACAACCTTGCTTTTGAATCTAGAAGTTGGCATTCTCGATAACTTCTTCACAACCTTTTTCTTGAGTTTTTCTATCCTAGGTTAAAAGAGGCATTGATTGTCTCGATCAATCTAGTATAATAATCATTTAAGCTCCCATTTTTATTCATTCTCATTCTTTCAAAGATTATCATAATCTTTTATGACTTATCTCTCTTAACACTAAATGCAGCCTTAATTAAATTTTAGCAATGAATCATGTTAGATCAGATCTTAGATTTAAGTGTGTGTGTGTGTGTGTGTGTGTGCGTGTGTATGTATGTGTGCATGTGATAGTAATTGTGTATATGAATGACAAACAACAACACAAAAAGGCACAAGCCAAGATCTATGAGAAAAACCCCCATCTAGAAGTAAAAAATCTCGGTATATCCTAGTCTGTCATTCAATTTGAAAATAAATTTCACACAAATGCAAGAAGGTACCTATGGACGTTGAAACTCTCTCACGTTTGAATGAGTGGTGAACTCAAAGCTCCAACAATCGAACATGGAATTCCCATTTTCTATCCTCGTATCGCACCAAAAACTAACCACCTAGTAGATAACTCCCCCCTTTTTCAAATTCAGATAAGCATATGCAGAATTGAATCTAGGCTATGTGGTTTTTTTAACTCAAAACACTCTCAAATATTACAAATCATGAATCAAGTATGAATATATTTTTTTCTCACAAAATTGTGTAGATCGAGTTAAATTGATAATTGAAAGGTGTTTCTCCGATCCTCCCCAAAAATACTCTTTATGTGTGAGAAGTACTCAGGAAAAAGGATCTTTAAAAATGGGAGGGAAAAACTCCTATTGATAGTAAATTTTGAAAATCTGGAAGCGTCGTGTGCACAATTGAAAAGTCATTCATGCACACGGTTTTGGGAAGTTGACAAAGTCACGTTTAACATGTGACAACCATGTGCACTGAGATATTTCCTACTATGCGCATGCTTTTAGGTAATAAGCATAAGATGCCTAAAAATGTGTATGTCGTGGACATGGTAAGGTTTTGGATCCGTAATGTATGGTTTTGTGTAGAACATTTCCATGACTAAACTATCCTGCCATGCACAAGGGACCAAAACCCACCCTTATGCAAGCTTGTAGGCAGAATACACGATTCACCTAAAAAAGCATACAAGCCAATGACTTTTTGAAAAAAAATGGTTGATCAGTTCACAAAAACCATTTTCATAAAAATATAAGCATGTACGTGTGTGTATTAGCCTCGAGTCGATTCAATCAAAACTACCACAAAAATAAATACTCTTCAACCTTCATGATTTGCGTGTGAAAGCTTTGACATAGAGATATCGTATGATCTTCAATTTCAATGTCCATAGATTCAAATGAACAAGGTTCTCATGAGATATCGTTCAAATATGAATCAAGCTTTTTGGATCTAATTTGTGTATAACTATATATTTTATCACGGGAAATAGCCAAAAAAACTATAATGAAACCTAGTACAAGATCTATTAATCTTCAATATCCTCCTTTGTCTATTTCACGAGAAAACCCTAAAAAATCTTGATTACAACAACCAAACTCACCCCACATTATCCATATAATGATAATGGAGTGTCGCAATAAACATGAAATACATATAACAATTGAAAACCAACAAGTCGAGTGTGAAATATGGGTTTGAGCTGCAATCTGTAATACCCCGTATTTTTATGCTATATTAATTTGGGGATTTATTAAATTTAATGTGAATTAATTATTTAATAAAAATCGGGAAATTAATTATGTTATAATTATTAACGTGATGAGAGTTAGTAATTATGGGAAAATTTGTTGAATATTACTAATGAGCAAAGTAATATATAATAGTGGTCTATTAAATGTCACGAGTGAATAAAATGACAATTTTAGAAATTTGAGTCGGGACGCGTCCGTGTCGCGTCAGGACTAAATATTGATAAATAAAAGTAAATATTTTATAAGTTGTTCGTATGGTCATTTTGAGTGTGCCAACGCTTCCGGAAGGGTCGAGATGGTCAGAAAAGTATACCCGGGGGTTTGATTTGGGTCTCGGAGCGTTTTTAGGCCTAATTAGTACCCCGGGAGGGCATTTTAGTCATTTTGTATTTTTGGGTAATTAAAACCACGAAAATTAAAGGGGTTATATCAGATGTTTAGGTTATCTCCTAGGTTTAGATAACTCAAAACACTAGAACGACCATTGGAGAGGAGAGGAGAGAGATCTCAAGGCATTCCAAGGCTCAAAACTCACCCGTTTGCACCGCCGCCGCCGCCAACGCGTAGATCGCGAGACGGGGAACGCAACCACACCAAATTCAACACCAAACCAGATTTCTGAAAATCCCAGGAAAGTGTTTATCTTGCTTATTTCGTTGATGCTTCTTTCATATTGGTTTAGGAATGATTAGGATGATTCATATGGATGAAAAACCTGATTTGAGTTAGGAAATTTCATGTAGTTATGGCTTAAATGAAAATTTTGGAAACCCTTTGTCATGTAGAGGAATAAATCACGAATTTATGATGTTATAGATGAATAAAATTCTGGAAAATATGGATTAGGACTATGTTAATGAAATTCTAGGGTTCTTGAGGTTTTATATGAATTCGGGGCTTGTTAATCCATGCTTATTAATGGAAAATTTCATGCTTTACGTAAAAGTTGTATGAGTGGATTTATATAATTAGTAGTATAATTTTCTGGACGTTTGGGTATGGAAAGTTAGGATTTGGATGAAGTTTTGTGAGAAAACCCATAACTGCAAAACTGCAGAATTCGCCATACCTGCTTGATCGATCGATCGAGCCAAGAGCTTCGATCGATCGAAGGTTCGATCGATCGAGCCCCTAACCTCGATCGATCGACCCCTCCTGGAAGACGTAAGTTTCCCTTTTAAAATTGTTGAATTGATTCGAAATGAAGAAAACTCCTTAGACATCCTTGTTAAAATAATTTGGGAGATAATGATGACCAGTAAGATTCATTAATGAATAAGAGACCTTTAATGTAAGGCAAAATCTATATTTTTGGGATATTTTGCATAAGGGACAATGTAAGTATATATTAAAGGGTAGAGACACGTAAGAGAGAGTTACGTTGGAACATAAATGGATACCTACTGAATTGTACATTTGGAAGAATAGAGTCCATGAGGGTTACGTAGTAAGTTGGAAAAACCTTTCGAATTAAAGTTAGAAATGAACCATTATACTTGATAAATAATAATGGGAAAATAAGGATAAATGTTATGAATGTGGGTTATGGGATAAACCTAAATTGATATAATAAAAGTGGTATATTTATATGATTGTGTATGCATATATTATATACTTGTGAAAATCATGCCCGCGCTACTTGCTATCCCTGAGGTTACCGCGCTGGGACAGTCTTATCTCGAATGGGCCTTCATGGGGGATATTGACTTGTACCCTAGAAGATAGAAATCCTAGGTACAGGCTATCGAATCGGTAGTCACGGTCCTAAGAGACGTGAGGGTATGTACTGACCTCTTGGACTTGGAAACTATGCTTCGCCTCAATATTGTTTGTGTATGTATTTATACAGTTCGAGAGTGATTCTGAACTTGTATTCCCTTTAGTACGAATGATACGGGGATTGGATAGCAGAGTATGCCCGCACCATAATTTTTATGTGGGGTGTTGTTTGAATATATATATTATACGAGTATTTAATATATATATATATGAACTTCTGAAATTTGGGAAACTGCCTACTGTGTTATGGTAAGTAAGACATGTATAATGACTCAAATTGGAAATACTTGTTTTGAAAAGTATAATATGATATTGAAAAACTTTATGAATTAATAAAGTTAAAATGAGCATTTTGTACTAAATGAAATTATCCTTTTAAACCATGATGTTGTTAAATCTTAAATCTTGAGAGTCACCTAAGATAAGTTAAATCCTTGGGGAAAGATAGTGTTATATATGATGAGATAAACCATTGGTAAGGTTAGTGCGATAGGAGTGCACATTAGAAGAGAGGTGAGAATTTCTCAAGAGAGTGTCGCACTAATATGTTATTGCATTGGCCTGTATCAATTTAAATACTTGCTAAACGAATTTTTAAATCATATACACTATCGGGATCTGACCCGTTTCTATTCCTCTTTCTCTCTTTCTCTCTTGTATATATATGTATATATTACAGGTGCCCAGCCATAGGGGCGTCTTGTTTAGGATCCCTTGGAAGGAACATGCTGCAGCTTAGGTGGGAGTTGCAAGCCACTTGCTTAGACGATTTCATTTACTTGATTCCACTTCTATCACTCTCCTTATTGGGCATGTGTCGCCCTTTCCACTATTTATCTGTTTTATTGGGACATTTGTATTTCAGTTATTTCTAGTACTGTCACTTTGGGATTTATTCAGCATGTATGTTTTACTTTAAGTTTTAAATGCTGGGATTTAGTTGTAGAATGTTTAAATTAATTGGATTATATGTTCCAGGATTATTGTGGTGTGATTCTTTAAATATTGAATTGTTGTAGATAATTAAATCTTTAGTTTCAAAATAAAATTTGGAAAGTAATGTTTAAAAATGGTTTTGACACTTAGCTTAATTAAATAGGGTGTTAAATTTGGAAAAGTTATTTTTATGACAGTGATGCTAAGAATGAACCAACTGTTCACCTTGATTTGAATTTAATAAAGGAGTGATCGCCCGGTATTTAATTAGGCGGGGTGTCACAGGTGGTATCAGAGCATCAGGTTCTAGTGTCCTTAGGATCTGTACGGCTTATCTCGTTTCCAGCTTAGCGTCTTTCAATTAGAGCCCTAATATTAGGAATGTTGTATTCATCTTTATGCGTTGGAAATTCGTTCTTCTGCGATTTGTCGATGTGAATATTGAACTTATTCAGATTAAATTTTAATTTTCAGATGGCCCGTCAGGACGAACAAGCTAACGCCATTGGGGAAGTCAATGAGCAAGGACAGCTCACTCCTCAGGTGTCTCCAAAAGGGGTACCAATCGCCGAATTTGCGGGCATTGTGGCACAAGTAGTTACCTCTGCAGTCTTACAGTACCATGATCACAACATGCAACTTAGAGGAGGTAAAAGACCTAGAGAGGCTGGTCAAATTCATGTGACTAAAGTTGACAAATGTCCGAAGGCACCGAAATTGCGACAACAAGCCACTCAAGACTGAGACAGTTCTAGAGGTAACAAAATATTTGTAAAGGGCCAAAAGTGTCTTGGCCAATAAAGTCAGGGTCAAAATGAAGTCACGAAGAGGTGTTTCAATTATGGAATGGACGGTCACAAACTTCAATCTTGTTCGAATCAGACTGGGTAGAAACTACAACCCGACCATCAAGGAATTTCGAGACTCTGCTATAAATGAGTACAGTCGGGTCACAAGTGGAGGGATTGTCCTCACCCTGACATAGTTTTTCCGCAAATTTCTCGTCAAGGCCAGCAAGACCAGAGAAAAAGCGAGACTAGTTAACAAAGTAGTGAATTGAGGCAATTTTGAGGGAGGTGCTTCCAATGTGGCAGAAATGGCCATAGGCATCAGGATTGCCGAGAGAGGAATGGGGCCCCATGGCAGCAAAGTGCCAGTAACAAACCACAGAAGCCAGCTCCACCAGCCATTCCAACCGCCTCAGTTCAGCAGAGGCAGTTACAATATGGACGTGTTTGTAACGTCCATCAGATAGCAGCATCTCAGGCACCAACCGAGATAAGAGGTACGTTCCTTATACTTGGTACTATGGGTTGAATTTTATTTGATACTGGGGTGACGCACAGTTCTATAGCTAACCATTTGGCGAAGGCTTTAGGGTTATTAGCCACAACAGAGAGCACTGTGACGTGTGTAGACTCACCATTAGGAAATGGTTTGCTTATTTTCTTTATATATCGGGGTGTGGGGGTAGAGATCGGTAGCTTGGTATTACCTGTAAACATGTTAGTCTTAGATATGCATGAGCATGACGTTATTATCGGTATGGATTGGCTAGCTGCTTACAGGGCCATGATAGATTGTTTTGGTGGGAGATTGTTTTTTCCATTCTGGGGCAAGAGATGTTTGTAGTGGCGATGCTTCGCCCAGAGGGAGGCTCGACCACTCATTTGTATTACATAGAGGAGGATACCTCTAAGGATATTGTGATTCCCTTAGACTCGATCCCAGTTGTTCGTGAGTATTCCGATGTATTTCAGGAGATACCAGGCCTACCCCAAGTCGAGAGATAGACTTTGTCATAGACTTTGTCATAGATTTATTACCGGATACTAGAACTATAACACACGCCCTATACCGTATGGCTCCGGTAGAGATGCGGGAGTTACGAGATCAGATAGAGCAGCTGTTAGGTCAGGGCTTCATTCGCAGGAGTAGCTCACCTTGGGGCGCTCCAGTCTTGTTTGTGAAGAAGAGAGATGGTTCACTGAGGCTATGTGTGGACTACCGAGAGTTGAAAAAGGTCACGATACGGAACAAGTACGCGTTGCCTCGAATCGATGATCTGTTCGATCAGTTGAGGGGAGAAACTTTCTTTTCGAAGATAGATCTGAGGTCGGGGTACCATCAGCTACGAATTAGGGAGCAGGATGTTTCAAAGACAGCTTCCTTGACGAGGTATGGTTCCTATGAGTTCAGAGTGATGCCATTCGAACTCACAAATGCTCCAGCCGTATTCATGGACTTGATGAACCGGGTGTTCAGAGAGTTCTTGGATCAGTTTGTCATTATTTTCATAGATGACATTTTGATATATTCACACTCCGAGGAGGAGCATGCCGAGCACTTGAGGCAGGTTCTTCAGACTCTACGAGAGCATCAGTTGTATGCTAAGTACGAGAAGTGCGGATTCTGGTTGCGTGAAGTGCAGTTCTTGGGACATGTTGTTTCTGAACAGGGGATAGAAGTTGACCCGAGTAAAGTGTTAGCGGTGAGGGAGTGGGGATAGCCCACGACATCGACAGAAGTGCGTAGTTTCTTGGGGTTAGCCGGATACTACAAAATAGCGGGTCCATTGATGAACCTGACTCGTAAAGGGGTACCATACGTTTGGGATGATGCTTGTCAATTGGCTTTCGACGAGCAGAAAGACAAGCTTACTTCAGCACCAGTCCTTGATTTACCGAAGTCGGGTGTAGAGTACCTGGTTTACACCGATGCCTCTTTACGGGGACTTGGGGGAGTACTTCAGCAGGAAGAGAAGGCTATAGCTTTTGCCTCCCGCAAGCTTAAGCCGCATGAGAAGAATTACCCCACCCACGATCTGGAGTTAGCAGCGGTCGTCTTTGCATTGAGGATATGGAGACACTATTTATTGGGGGAGAAGTTTCGTTTGTTCACAGACCAAAAATCACTGCAGTACCTGTTCACTCAGCGAGAGCTGAATATGCGTCAGCGCAGATGGTTAGAGTTTGTGAAGGACTATCAGTTCGACATACAGTACCATCCAGGGAAGGCCAACGTAGTTACTGATGCGTTGAGTCGTAGACCGGTAAATAAGGTAGCGAATGTCTGGAAAGCAAAGTGGAAGGAGTTGGGTCACCAGGACGCAGTAGCCCGTTCCTTCATATCTATTATGATAGTCACACTCAAGATTGTTACGAGGGTGATACAGGCACAGACCACAGACCCATTTTGCCAGGAGCAGATTGTACGACTTTTAGCTGAAGGTGCTGAGTCCTATTCTGTTAGTTCTGACGGGGGTTTGAGGTTTAATGGGAGATTGGTGGTTCCAGAAGGGGCAAAATTGCGTCATGCAGTGATGACCCAATCTCACGGGTCCCGATTTACAGTGCATCCTGGAGGAGATAAGATGTACCAGGATATGAGGATACAATACTGGTGGAGTGGGATGAAGAAGGACATTGCTGAGTTTGTGTCCAAGTGTTCTACCTGCCAGCTGGTGAAGGTGAACCATCAGAAATCGTCAGGGTTGCTTCAGCCATTGGAAGTACCTGCGTGGAAGTGGGAGAGTATTTCCATGGATTTTATTACATGGTTACCTACATCACAACGGGGCCACGACTCCATCTGGGTGATTTTAGACCGTTTGACCAAGGTGGCTCATTTTCTACCGATGCGGACAGATTATACCACGGGTTAGTATGCTCAGTTGTTCATTTATGAGATTGTCAGATTACATGGGGTGCCCCTGAATATTGTGTCAGATAGAGACAAGATTTTCGTGTCACGTTTCTGGGAAAGCTTTCAGGAGGCTATGGGTACTGAGTTAAGGTTGAGTTCAGCTTATCACCCATAGACAGATGGACAGTCAGAGCGTACTAATCAGATGTTAGAGGATATGCTACGCATGTGTGTTCTTGATTTTGGAGGAGGTTGGAAGCCACATCTTCCACTGGTAGAGTTTGCTTATAATAAATGTTATCAGTTTACGATTGATATGGCTCCATTTGAGGCTTTGTATGGAAGGCCTTGTCGTTCTCCAACTTGTTGGCTGGAGGTGGGGGATAACAAGTTGCTAGGACCAGAGGTAATTCAGGAAACCTCCGCGAGGATTGAGATGATTAGGAGTCGCATTCGAGTAGCCCAGGACATGAAGAAGAGCTACGCCGATGCGAAACGGTTCTTTCGGGAGTTTAATGTGGGGGACCAAGTGTTACTGCGTGTATGTCCTATGAAAGGAGTGATGAGGTTCGGGAAGAAAGGGAAATTGACCCCGAGGTACGTGGGACCATTTCCCATTATCGAGAGGATTGGGCCGGTAGCATACAGATTGTGACTACCAGAGCATTTACATCGCATTCACGATGTATTCCACATCTCGTCATTGAGACGGTATCTTCGGGATGATATGGCCCATACTCACATCGCGATAGATGAGATAGACTTACAGCCTGACAGCTCTTACGAGGAGAGACCGGTGGCTATCCTAGACTATAGTGAGAGGAGATTGAGGTCGAAGATAGTTCCATTTGCACGGGTCCAGTGGGAGCATCATAACGTGGAGGAATCCACTTGGGAGCGCGATGCCGATATGCGCGAGAGATATCCAGATTTGTTCTTACCAAGTATACCTTATTTTCTGAATTTTGGGACGAAATTCCGTTATTAGGGGGGAAGTATGTAATACCCCGTATTTTTATGCTATATTAATTTGGGGATTTATTAAATTTAATGTGAATTAATTATTTAATAAAAATTCGGAAATTAATTATGTTATAATTATTAACGTGATGAGAGTTAGTAATTATGGGAAAATTTGCTGAATATTACTAATGAGCAAAGTAATATATAATAGTGGTCATATTAAATGTCACGAGTGAATAAAATGATAATTTTAGAAATTTGAGTCGGGACGTGCCCGTGTCGCGTCGGGACTAAATATTGATAAATAAAAGTAAATATTTTATAAGTTGTTCGAATGGTCGTTTTGAGTGCGCCAACGCGTCCGAAAGGGTCGAGATAGTCAGAAAAGTATACCCGGGGGTTTGATTTTGGTCTCGGGGCGTTTTTAGGCCTAATTAGTACCCCGGGAGGGCATTTTAGTCATTTTGTATTTTTGGGTAATTAAACCCACGAAAATTAAAGGGGTTATATCAGATGTTTAGGTTATCTCCTAGGGTTAGATAACTCAAAACACTAGAACGGCCATTGGAGAGGAGAGGAGAGAGCTCTCAAGGCATTCCAAGGCCCAAACTCACCCGTTTGCACCGCCGCCACCGCCAACGCGTAGATCGCGAGACAGGGAATGCAACCACACCAAATTCAACACCAAACCAGATTTTTAAAAATCCCAGGCAAGTGTTTATCTTGCTTATTTCGTTGATGCATCTTTCATATTGGTTTAGGAATGATTAGGATGGTTCATATGGATGAAAAACCCGATTTGAGTTAGGAAATTTCATGTAGTTGTGGCTTAAATGAAAATTCTGAAAACCCTTTGTCATGTAGAGGAATAAATCACGAATTTAAGATGTTGTAGATGAATAAAATTCTGGAAAAGATGGATTAGGACTATGTTAATGAAATTCTTGGGTTCTTGAGGTTTTATATGAATTTGGGGCTTGTTAATCCATGGTTATTAATGGAAATTTGCATGCTTTATGTAAAAGTTGTATGGAATGGATTTATATAATTAGTAGTATAATTTTTTGGACGTTTGGGTATGGAAAGTTAGGATTTGGATGAAGTTTTGTGAGAAAACCCGTAACTGCAAAACTGCAGAATTTGCCATACCTGCTTGATCGATCGATCGAGCCAAGAACTTCGATCGATCAAAGGTTCGATCGATCGAGCCCCTAACCTCGATCGATTGACCCCTCCTGGTAGACTTAAGTTCCCCTTTTAAAATTGTTGAATCGAAATGAAGAAAACTCCTTAGACATCCTTGTTAAAATAATTTGGGAGATAATGATGACCAGTACGATTCATTAATGAATAAGAGACCTTTAATGTAAGGCGAAATCTATATTTTTGGGATATTTTGCATAAGGGACAATGTAAGCATATATTAAAGGGGAGAGACATGTAAGAGAGAGTTATGTTGGAACATAAATGGATACCTACTGAATTGTACATTTGGAAGAATAGAGTCCATGAGGGTTACGTAGTAAGTTGGAAAAACCCTTCGAATTAAAGTTAGAAACGAACCATTATACTTGATAAATAATTGGAAAATAAGGATAAATGTTGTGAATGTGGGTTATGGGATAAACCTAAGTTGATATAATAAAAGTGGTATATTTATATGATTGTGTATGCATATATTATATACTTGTGAAAATCATGCCCGCGCTACTTGCTATCCCCGAGGTTACCGCGCTGGGACAGTCTTATCTCGAATGGGCCTTCATGGGGGATATTGACTCGTACCCTAGAAGATAGAAATCCTAGGTACAGGCTATTGAATCGGTAGTCACGTTCCTAAGAGACATGAGGATATGTACTAACCTCTTGGACTTGGAAACTATGCTTCGCCTCAATATTATTTGTGTATGTATTTTTACAGTTCGAGAGTGATTCCTAACTTGTATTCCCTTTAGTACGAATGATACGGGGATTGGATAACAGAGTATGCCCGCATCATAATTTTTATGTGGGGTGCTGTTAGAATATATATATTATATGAGTATTTAATATATATATGAACTTCTGAAATTTGGGAAACTGCCTACTGTGTTATGGTAAGTAAGACATGTATAATGACTCAAATTGGAAATACTTGTTTTGAAAAGTATAATATGATATTGAAAAACTTTATGAATCAATAAAGTTAAAATGAGCGTTTTGTACTAAATGAAATTATCCTTTTAAACCATGATGTTGTTAAATCTTAAATCTTGAGAGTCACCTAAGATAAGTTAAATCCTTGGGGAAAGATAGTGTGATATATGATGAGATAAACCATTGGGAAGGTTAGTGCGATAGGAGTGCACATTAGAAAAGAGGTGAGAATTTCTCAAGAGAGTGTCGCACTAATATGTTGTTGCATTGGCCTACATCAATTTAAATACTTGCTGAACAAATTTTTAAATCATATACACTATCGGGCTCTGACCCGTTTATATTCCTCTTTCTCTCTTGTATATATATGTATATATTACATGTGCCCAGCCACAGGGGCGTCTTGTTTAGGATCCCTTGGAAGGAACGTGCGGCAGCTTAGGTGGGAGTTGCAGGCCACTTGCTTAGACGATTTCATTTACTTGATTCCACTTCTATCATTCTCCTTATTTGTCATGTGTCGCCCTTTCCACTATTTATCTGTTTTATTGGGACCTTTGTATTTCAGTTATTTCTAGTACTGTTACTTTGGGATTTATTCAGCATGTATGTTTTACTTTAAGTTTTAAATGATGGGATTTAGTTGTAGAATGTTTAAATTAATTGGATTATATGTTCCAGGATTATTGTGGTGTGATTCTTTAAATATTTAATTGTTGTAGATAATTAAATCTTTATTTTCAAAATAAAATTTGGAAAGTAATGTTTAAAAATGGGTTTGACACTTAACTTAATTAAATAGGGTGTTAAATTTGGAAAAGTTATTTTTACGACAGTGATGCTAAGAATGAACCAACTGTTCACTTTGATTTTAATTTAATAAAGGAGTGATCGCCCGGTTTTTAATTAGGCGGGGTGTCACAGAATCTTACGCATATACCTGAAATATATGAAACATAACCAAAAGATCATACAAGTGTGACACGCACAATGAGAAACTCCTCGTACTTTTGGAATTATCCGATAAGAAATCAAAGTAGAAGTGTATTTGACATCAAAGTAGAAGTGTATCCCCCGTTTGACATAAAAAATTCAAAGTAAAAGTGTATTTGACATAGATAATGGGTATATAATTTCATAACACCAAAATTGCTATGAACAGCAACTAGAAAATAAAAAACTAGATAACCAGGTGATAAAACCAATGCTAAGATAGTGGTAAAACATGGAAAACATCAAGAATATGATCATAATATCTCAACATAGACTATAACAACACTAAAGCACGTGGATATGGTAAACATGATGTATAACAAGTGGTTTGTTGGCCCGAAAATATACCCAATAGGTGGTGAATTGGGTATATGATTTTAATGGCAATTTTAAACTTTCTTAACTTGTCATAAAGATTAATTGCAATATGATAAAAGAAATTAATAGTGCGCAATTCAATTAACGATAATTATAATTGTGGGTACCTCGATTTGTCATCACCGACCCAGGCGAGTAGCCCAATAGAAACGGCCCAAAGTCTGGGCTCTTCGCATCTCAACTGAATCCGGTTATGACTTAGTCTACTACTAAAATTTTGTAAGGAGATATTCTAGGAGTAGAAGATGTACATGAGGGAGTCCAACACCCCCACTCCCCAAGAACAATCATGTATATAACAAACCCGAAGCCTGGGGCAAAAGGCATGCAATATATTCTCGGTAAGACACTCCCCGGAGTATATAGAAATAATACTGAGAGCAGCACCATGGGCGTAAGAATTCTTGTTGAACCACGTACATACTGTTGTAACACCTCCTTACAACCGTGACCACCAACGCATAGATCGAGAAGAGAGGAACGCATATATACCAACATCACCAAAGGATCAGACCGTTTTATTCGAGGCAAGTGTTTATTACTTGCTTTCTTTTAGCAATAATCATGCTCATGTTAGTGTAGGTGAAAGTAATCACGATTTAGATATGAATTGGGTTAAAATTAGAGATTTAAATTATGGTTAAGGAGCGGTTTAATTAGTAGTTTAAATTCCTTCATGTGTGTAGAGGATTAATCACGAAATTGGATTATATATTGATGAACGAATCTTGGTTGATTAGGTTCTTTAATTGAAAATTTGGAAACTAGTGTTCATATGAATTAATTTGAGAATTTTACATATTTATGATGATTTATGATGAATTAATGATCCTAGGAGGTTAGGAATGATTTATAACCTATTAGGTCTTGATGGGTATTGATGATGAGGCATTGGGTGTTGAATCTTAGAGATTTCTAGGTTCATAAATGGTGGAAAAATGCAGAATTCTGGGAAAGAAGAAGAACAGTGACATCTCGCGTGATCTCACGCGAAGTCGTTCGGGCGAGATAGGGATCTCGCGCGAAGTTGTTCGAACGACATGTGGCAGTCATTCTCGCGACATCACATTCTCGTTCGTGCGAGATTTATTTCTGGTTCAAGCGACAACCCTTCTGGTTCGAATGACAGAGGGAATTTTTGGGAATATTCTTTAAGTCCAAATTTGGGTTTACCAGTTTATTAGAGTGAAAGAAAGTGTCCGATAATAAACTTAAGCAAGAAAGGATTTCGAGAAAAGTATGTGGGGCTTAATACTTTAATTATTTCGGTATAGAGAGAATGTACCTTGGATATTAGGAGAGAGAGAGTAATATAAATATTTATACTATACGTAGGGATGAGATTAAAATACATATGAGGAGTATATATGTAGGTTGGGGAAATACCTATAAATTTTAATAAGACGTGTGTATGCCTATTATGCGATATTATTGCTAAGAGCACTAATGGGTGATAACCCAGGGGTGCAAGAATCTTATAGTTAAGCGCACTAATGAGTGATAACTCGGGGGTGCAGAGACTCTATTGTTAAGTGTACTAATGGGTGATAAACCGGGGGTACAAGGATGATATTGTTAGGCACACTAATGGGTGATAACCCGGTGGTGCTGGATTATTATTGATAGGTGCAATAATGGGTGTTAACTTGAGGATGAAGGATAATCTTGATAGGCGCATGTAACACCCCGTCCGCCCGGGGAGAGCGAACGGAGCGCCACTCATCAATAAAATTAAACTAATCCACAATCACAAGATATAGAGCATCTGAGTCCCACAACAACAAAAGATCAAACTTCAAATCTCAAACTCTTCAAATTAAATACCAAATCTCTCTAATTACATACAACAACTAACTCGAAAATAAAATACAAATCTCTAAAGCTCTATACATCAAAATAATAAAAATATTTCCCAAACAATCCTTGCTAAAATCAATCTCCATAGCGCCCAAAAATCCGCATTAACCTGCCACTAAAAGAAAATATGGGGAAGTACACAATACGACAAGAAAGATGCTCAACAAATATAGATTAGAAATGAATAAAGCGTAACAACACGAGTATGAATATTCAAATCAAAATGCAAATTTCAAAGCATTTATCAATATAATTTCTCAACAACACTTTAACCAGGTCACCAGGCCTCACCACATCCGTATATGCTTTATCAAGATATAGCCCGGGAAACAAGAATTTTGGTGGGTGCCCAACATCTGTGCCATATTAAAATCTCATGACAACGTGCTCATCAACAATATAATGATACCACATGAATCAAAATATATTAACAATTATTTTCCAGATTTCAATGAATTTATCAATTCAAATATGAGTTCAATTAACAAGAATTCAACGGAATAACTCTCAAGAGATTTAAGGAGCATATTATGTAAAACCCCATACCTCAAACCATGATGAGAAACCAATTATCAAATCCTCAATATCAACACAAAAGATCTAAAGAATCTCCTCCAAGAACCTCCAACAAAATAGCCCCAAGAACGCCTCTAATCTAAGGTTGGAACTCACAAATCTCAAGGGCCAATGTGTATATGAAAAGAAGAGGAATATAAAATATATTTTCTGCCAAAATCTCTGCCAAAAGTATGTTAAAAAGGTTTTCCATGAATCCCTTTTATAATGCAAAGAAATGAAGTGTTGGAATCCAAAAGACTCCTTTAAATAAGGCAAAGAAATGAAGAGTTGGAATTCAAAACAACTCCAAGAGTTAAAAACATTTTAAAATCATTTTAAAATCCGTTTTAACACCGATTTCGAAACCGTTTGAAATTCTCGCCTTTAAAAATAATAACCAATATATTTGAGCAATAAAAATAATTTTATCAAAAACTTTATTTTTCCTCTTTATTTTGAAAATACCCCAAAAATTACGCGGGTTGTTACAGCGCATTAATGGGTAATAACCCCGGGGTGCTGGATTATTATTGATAGGTGCATTAATGGGTGCTAACCCTGGGATGCAGGATTTTCTTGATAGGTTCACTAATGGGTCTTAGCCCGAGGGTGCAGGATTAGTATATATATATATGTATAGGGATGATGTGACTATATGTGACACCCCGCCAAATAAAATACCGGGTGATCAGTCCTATACCAAATTAAAACAGGAATCCCAGTTGGTTCATCCTTAGCATCACTGTCTAAAACTTTTTTTTTAAACATACTAACCACCTAGTATTCCAAAAGCTGGTGCCAAATTTTAACTTTTTAATTAAACAAAACAATACGTGCGGAAAATATAATCCATTCACACCACTGAATTAAATGAACTAAACAAATAATAACACGACATGCCGAATAAACCATCGGCCACCAAATAAATAGTCCAATACAAATATTCAACACCTGAATCAAAATCTAAAAACTGAACTGATAAATGATTCCTACTCTAGGAATGAAAGAAAGGCGCATCTAATCCAAGCTCCTACTAGCATCAACATATGCTGCAGCTCCGTGTCCCTGGAATAGAATATCAATCCTAGCGTCCCTGTGGCTGGACACCTAAAAGGTTTTGAAAATAGTTTTATAGCAAGGGTTAAAACCCAAAAT
Organism: Sambucus nigra; assembly: GCA_949130495.1. Taxonomy (NCBI): domain Eukaryota; kingdom Viridiplantae; phylum Streptophyta; class Magnoliopsida; order Dipsacales; family Adoxaceae; genus Sambucus; species Sambucus nigra. Next base: position 95,941,162 of record OX422220.1, read on the forward strand.
ATTTTGAAAATATTTAGCAAGTGAATTAACTTCAGTAATTTAAAATTCATGAATGCGCTTCATATTTATGTTAGTGTCGCACTCCCTTGTGGACAATCTCACCCCTCACTATTGTGCACACCTAACAGTTACCTTGACCCCTACCTAGTCGCACTACCCCGTCCAACTAGTCCTGGTATAACCTCCCCTTGTCATATTACTCTAACCCGAGTATAATGATTCTTGAATTATAAGTTATCTCACAATTAACTTAATTAATTCCTTCTTAAATAGTAGCATATAACCGTGTCACAAGTTTTATAAAGTAAATACATCACAGACTGTATTATCACCCACATATAATATTGAATACCATTATATACATACCTTTACTAAAACATCCACACATATATCATACATATATCCACCCCTCCGAGTATACCCTCGCCGGATGATTCCCTCTAAAGTGCTATCTCACTAGGTGTGCTCACATAACCTAGTTACCCAAGTTGGAATCGCTCACCAACCTGGACCAAAACATAAACGAAGTGGAGGCGGTCATATTCCTTCCCTGAAAGTGAGATAATCCCCTCACCCATATACCGGACGCTATGACATGGGGATATACTCCCCTACTCCTCAAGCTAGGGGATTCACCCACATCACGCAACCTCCCTTGATAGCATTAGAGTATATAAATTGAATAAATATCTAGTCACTGATATTTAATATCACACACAAGATATACACTTATATATATACTATCACTACACCGTATACATATAATATAAACCCCGGCTTTACCGTGTACTCAAAATGCCGTAACACTAGCCTGTAATTTCCCGAGTCTGTGGCCCGACTCAACTTAATTAATTTTCTCACTTAATAATTCCCATCTTCCCCAGTCTGTGGTCCGACTCTAAATAATAATACTCTACACAATAATTTATATGAAATTTGTCCGAGTCTATGATTCGACTCTTATTTAATTAATTTATGCATTAATTAATTAACATCAATCCGAGTCTGTAGTCCGACCCTCATTTAATTAATTTACACATTAATTAATTAACACCAATCCGAGTCTGTAGTCTAACCCTCATATAATTAATTCACACCTCAATTAATATACTATTTTCCCCGAGTCTATGGTCCGACTCTAATTAAATTAATTAACACACCTATTAATTTAATACCTTCCCGAGTCTATCGCCCGACTCTAATTAAATTAATTAACACACCTATTAATTTAATACCGATCTGAGTCTGTGGTACGACTCTCATTTAATTAATTTACACATTAATTAATTAATACCCTTCCCGAGTATACAATCCGACTCTAAATTAATTAATCACAACATCAATTAATTTAATACTTTTCGAGTCTACCTTTCGACTCTACCTTCATTAATTAACACATCCATTAATTTAGTAACTTGGTGTCACTCAACCATTATCCCCGAACTCGCTCACTTGGCCCATAACATAATATTTCTCGAGTCTATGTTCCTATCACAAGGAAACACACAATAGGCATTCACAACCCAAGTAATCCTATGAAACAGTAGGTATTTACACAACCCAATTATTCATACTTGTACGTAATATATTTCTCTATAATATTCACCGTACTTGTTTGCTTTACGAAATTATTTCACTTTCGTATTAATTCAAGTATTCATGCAACTCTAAGGGTCCTAGTTACCCCTTGTTATATCAATTCAGTAGTTACCCTTGTTAATCCACTGACCTAATGAATTTAAGCTCGCTCACGCTTTTTTGTAATTATATTCTTATCATCTCGAATTTGAGTACGTCACAATCAAGCCTATGAATCTCCACTTTAAATCTCTCATAAAATTAAAGTCCAACACTCAATAATAGACCTACTTCCATATAATTATTCCATAAATATATTTCATCAAGCTCCCAAACACTTCCCCGATAAAATTTTAGACATTTGAGGCTTAAAAAGAAAAATCTCAAATTTTCTGGAAGATTAAACACCCTCTAGTAAAATGTCAATTTCTCCCTCTACAGAACTCCGATTGACCTGATTACAAGTTCATTGGATAGATAAGAGAAATACCTTTCCAGTAATGTATGGTTCACACTCTAATTCGAAGTAAAATTCAAATCGCATACGTTTAAAGTCACGTCAAAATTCTGGCAGATTACTATGTTGACAGATCAGACACCCTGTAGTAAAATGTCGATTACTCCCTCTATAGAACTCCGATTGACCTGATTCCAAGTTCATTGGATAGATAAGAGAAATACATTTCCAGGTATATACGGTTCACACTCTAATTTGAAGTACAACTCAAATGTATACCTTTAAAGTTGTCTAAAAAATTCTGACAGATTGATCTCTTGTGTTCATCAAATAAACCCTAAGTCATTCAAGATTCATGTTCTTCATCCAAGAACTCATAAAGATTCCATGTTAATCATCAAATATATTCAAATTTCATTTTATCTTTACTTAGGGATATATAATACACCTATTTCTTACTTTGAATCTCAGCCAAGTATTCCATTAACAAAATCCCATTTTGTACCCATTTATCCCCAAAACGAATTTTAGGTTATACATCACTAAAATATGAATTGGATATCAAAATTTACACATTACAGCAAGTTAACCACTTGCCTGGAATTGTTCGTAGGGTCTGATTCTATTGGTGTAGAGATTGATTGATGAAGAACACCCCAAATTAACCCTTTAATTTGGCTCCAAAAGACTCCCAATTGTTCTTGATTTTCTTTCCCCCAATTTCCCTCTCAATTCCTAGGCTTAGAATTGTGTTTATTGTTGTTTAACACTTCCCCAAATTAGTTTAAAACCCTTTATCCCGTTTTTGGACATATGGGCCTAATTAAAATGGCCCAACTCACCCCGTGTGGGCCCGGCTTTGCCCAAAAATATCCCGAGACCCAATTACTACCCCCGGGTACTCTTTTCTGATGATCTCGACCCATCTGGACGCAACCGCGCACTCGGAATTGTCATCCAAAATACTTTTTGTCATTTCCAAATTACGACCTCAAAATGCGACAAACGAGATTTCGAACCATTACACTTAAAAGTCGCCAATTATAAATAATTCGGCTCACTCAAATAAATTCTCCAACTCATGAATTTAAGTTTCTCCAATTTAAATATATTTATAACTTCCAAAATTATTAAATATTTAATCCTTAAAATTACGGGGTGTTACATACTCCCCTCCTTACAAAGGAATTTCGTTCTCGAAATTAAGATGAGCGGAATGTTCCAAGCTACACATATCACTCTCTAGTAGTCATGTGCCTTTAAGTCCGCTATATCTATCCCATCCTCTTCTAACCATACGTTACATAAGTATGCATTTAAATTATCCAGGGCGCCCATGCACCCTATACCCGTGCTTAACTGCACGGAATTTTCCTTAATTAACCCGGGTGCCCATACACCCTATCCCCGTGCTTTACCGTACTAAAGTTATCCGACTATGCTAGTCGTAACCCATAATATAACTTCGAACCCGTAGTCATATCACATATATATATATATACATATATATCTACTGCCCGGGTACCCAACCCATGTACTAACGTCCAAACATATTCCCACAACATACTTGCCTCTCAACACAAAAGTATATACGCTTACTCTCATGTTACCAAGGACGACATAAATTACCGCGCCCTTAGAACATAAATCTAACCACCCTGATTCACTTCAGTAAACACCCCTACTTATCGGTATAAAATGTGAGAACACAAGACCTCACTATGTGCTATCGCACCGCGCAATACAACATATATACACACACATATATAGGCTATACTCCCTCTCAGGTGATACCTATTACCAACCATACCCTGGTGTAGCGAACACCAAAATTTAACACCACTATCCACAATAGTTCAAATCTATCGCTATCCAGCCGATATTTAGGAAATATTATTAACCCTACTCCCATAATTCTCTAAAGTAGTAACTCCTCGCATAATTCAAACCTTCAATCAGTGTACACCTCCACTCTCCCGTGGAGAACACCACAGAACTCCGCTACCCTACGTAAAGTTTATCCACATACTATGGCTGCTACAGCCAACGCACCCACTAAATTCGACTCACCTGTGAACTTTAGTGAAAAATAAGTCTTATACCGTGACATCCTCTTTGTCACTCAAAAATATACCCCATGCCCATAGGGTTAAAATAGTTACCTCCATACTCCAGCTGCAACGGTTGATCCTCGGGTTCCGGAGCATCTTCTCCCTACCCGAATGGGCCCATGACTTTATTTAGTGGCTGTACATCCAAGACCTTGTCCTGTAGTTGACCCCTGCCTCGCTTAAGATAATCTCTCTTCATGTGTCTCACTTCCCCCACAAACGAAACACCTTCTAATACATTCACCCTGCCACTGGTCCCTTCCATGCCGACCTTGTTGGAATTCCTGGCCATCCTGCCGATACCCTCCAGTTCTAAACCGTTTGGCATGATTTCCCTGCCGAAATCCTGCCCATAATCTCCCCCTGTCTGCCGCTGGGATATCCCACTGGTACTATTCCCTCCTGCTTTATTCGACTGGCTAGTTTCTAGTCTCTTCCTGCTTCCTTTCACGTGGAAGCGATATTTCTGACAGTACCGGAGTGTTGCGTTAACGACATCAGTATAAGCTACTAATGCAGAATTAACAATTAACTGTTGTCTGATTCTCTAGACTAACCCATCCACAAACCTTTACTTTCTTTATTTCTTCATCGCTTACCTCACCCGGTACAAAATTTGCCAACGAGTAAATTCTCCCTCGTAATCGGCCACATAACGATCCTCTTGAGTCACCTCTTTAAATGTTCTCCTCATTTCGGTCTCAACTGCTGGAGGAAAACACGTGCGGTCGAATCGCACCCAAAACTTTGCAAAAGCTAGTGTATCCATTTCCTCAACTGTGATGATCGACTCACACCACTGTAGTGCTGCTCCCACTAAACTAAAAGTGGCTAGCATTTGCTTTCGTACCTCATCGCAATCTCCCATGCGTAGGTGATGCTGGATATCTCTCTTCCACTGACACGCTAGTCATTATATCTGAAAAACCTCTCATACTTGCTGCTACCCTAATGGCCCCAGGTGGGCCTGAACATCTGATGCCATTAACACTTGTGGCTGATCCCGCAGAAAGTACCCTGCCATGGCGATTATCATCGCTTCAACTGCCTGCGCCACCAATTCAGTTACCTGCGCTACCAAAATCATCTCTGGAAGTTGTTGCGGTAACTCTTGCTCCTACTGAGCCTCCCTAGTCTCATCTCCCCCTGCTGCCCTAGTTGCTCCCTCTCCTGGGCGGCATCTCGAATGAGAAACGAATCGTATGAGTTCACTCTCAAGTACAAATTTGGCAGAAGAACGTACATGCGCATCCGTTTGAGAATACAACAATCCTATAATAGGGGTCTATATCAAAGATTGCTAAGCCGAAACGTAAAAAGCCGTACAGATCCTAAGGACACTAGAACCTGATGCTCTGATACCATTTGTGACACCCCGCCTAATAAAATACCGGGTGATCAGTCTTATACCAAATTAAAACAGGAATCCCAGTTGGTTCATCATTAGCATCACTGTCGAAAACTTTTTTTTTAAAACATACTAATCACCTAGTATTCCAAAAGTTGGTGCCAAATTTTAACTTTTTAATTAAACAAAACAGTACGTGCGGAAAATATAATCCATTCACACCACTGAATTAAATGAACTAAACAAATAATAAGACTACATGCCGAATAAACCATCGGCCACCAAATAAATAGTCCAATACAAATATTCAACACCTGAATCAAAATCTGAAAACTGAACTAATAAATGATTCCTACTCTAGGAATGAAAGAATGATGCGTCTAATCCAAGCTCCTGCTAGCATCCAAATATGCTGCAGCTCCGTGTCCCTGGAATAAAATATCAATCCTGGCGTCCCTGTGGCTGGACACCTAAAAGGTTTTGAAAATAGTTTTATAGCAAGGGTTAGAACCCAAAACATTTTGAAAATATTTAGCAACTGAATTAACTGGAGTAATTTAAAATGCATGAATGCGCTCCATATTTATGTTAGTGTCACACTCCCTTGTGGACAATCTCACCCCTCCACTATTGTGCACACCTAACGGTTACCTTGACCCCCACCTAGTTGCACTACCCTGTCCAACTAGTCCTGGTATAATCTCCCCTTGTCATACTACTCTAACCCGAGTATAATGATTCTTGAATTATAAGTTATCTCACAATTAGCTTAATTAATTCCTTCTTAAATAGTACCATATAACCGTGTCACAAGTTATATAACGTAAATACATCACACACTGTATTATTACCCGCATATAATATTGAATACCATTATATATATAACTTTACTAAAACATCCAGACATATATCATACGTATATCCACCCCTCCGAGTATACCCTCGTCGGATGATTCCCTCTAAAGTGCTATCTCACTAGGTGTGCTCACATAACCTAGTTACCCAAGTTGGAATCGCTCACCAACCTGGCCCAAAACATAAACGAAGTGGAGGCGGTCATATTCCTTCCCTGAAAGTGAGATAATCCCCTCACCCATATACCGGACGCTATGACCTGTGAATATACTCGCCCTACTCCTCAAGCTATGGGATTCACCCATATCGCGCAACCTCCCTTGCTAGCATTAGAGTACATAAATTGAATAAGTATCTAGTCACTGATATTTAAAATCACACACAATATATAGACTTATATATATATACTATCACTACACCGTATACATATAATATAAACCCCGGTTTTACGTGTACTCAAAATTCCGTAACACTAGCCTGTAATTTTCCGAGTTTGTGGCCCGACTCAACTTAATTAATTTTCTCACTTAATAATTCCCATCTTCCCGAGTCTGTGGTCCGACTCTAAATAATAATCTACACAATAATTTATGTGAAATTTTCCCGAGTCTATGATTCGACTCTTATTTAATTAATTTACGCATTAATTAATTAACATCAATCCGAGTCTGTAGTCCGACCCTCATTTAATTAATTTACACATTAATTAATTAACACCAATCCGAGTCTGTAGTCTGACCCTCATATAATTAATTCACACCTCAATTAATATACTATTTTCCCCGAGTATATGGTCCGACTCTAATTAAATTAATTAACACACCTATTAATTTAATACCTTCCCGAGTCTATCGCCTGACTCTAATTAAATTAATTAACACACCTATTAATTTAATACCGATCTGAGTCTGTGGTACGACTCTCATTTAATTAATTTACACATTAATTAATTAATACCCTTCCCGAGTATACAATCCGACTCTAAATTAATTAATCACAACATCAATTAATTTAATACTTTTCGAGTCTACCTTTCGACTCTACCTTCATTAATTAACACATCCATTAATTTAGTAACTTGGTGTCACTCAACCATTATCCCCGAACTCGCTCACTTGGCCCATAACATAATATTTCTCGATTCTATGTTCCTATCACAAGGAAACACACAATAGGCATTCACAACCCAAGTAATCCTATAAAACAGTAGGTATTTACACAACCCAATTATTCATACTTGTACGTAATATATTTCTCTCTAATATTCACCGTACTTGTTTGCTTTACGAATTTATTTCACTTTCGTATTAATTCAAGTATTCACGCAACTCTAAGGGTCCTAGTTACCCCTTGTTATATCAATTCAGTAGTTACCCTTGTTAACCCACTGACCTAACGAATTTAATCTCGCTCACGCTTTTTTATAATTATATTCTTATCATCTTGAATTTGAGTACATCACAATCAAGCCTATGAATCTCCACTTTAAATCTCTCATAAAATTAAAGTCCAACAATCAATCATAGACCTACTTCCATATAATTATTCCATAAATATATTTCATCAAGCTCCCAAACACTTCCCCGATAAAATTTTAGACATTTGAGGCTTAAAAAGAAAAATCTCAAATTTTCTTGAAAATTAAACACCCTCTAGTAAAATGTCAATTTCTCCCTCTACAGAACTCCGATTGACCTGATTACAAGTTCATTGGATAGATAAGAGAAATACCTTTCCAGTAATGTATGGTTCACACTCTAATTCGAAGTAAAATTCAAATCGCATACGTTTAAAGTCACGTCAAAATTCTGGCAGATTACTATGTTGATAGATCAAACACCCTGTAGTAAAATGTCGATTACTCCCTCTATAGAACTCCGATTGACCTGATTCCAAGTTCATTGGATAGCTTAGAGAAATACCTTTCCAGGCATATATGGTTCACACTCTAATTCGAAGTACAACTCAAATGGATCGTTTAAAGTTATCTAAAAAATTCTGAGAGATTGACCTCTTGTGTTAATCAAATAAACCCTAAGTCATTCAAGATTCATGTTCTTCACCCAAGAACTCATAAAGATTCCATGTTAATCATTAAATTTATTCAAATTTCATTTTATCTTTACTTGGGGATATATAATACACCTATTTCTTACTTTGAATCTCAGCCAAGTATTCCATTAATAAAATCCCATTTTGTACCCATTTATCTCCAAAACGAATTTTAGGTTATACATCACTAAAATATGAATTGGATATCACCATTTACACATTACAGCAAGTTAATCCCTTACCTGGAATTGTTTGTAGGGTCTGATTCCATCGGTGTAGAGAGTGATTGATGAAGAACACCCCAAATTAACCCTTTAATTTGGCTCCAAAAGACTCCCAATTGCTCTTGATTTGCTTTCCCCCAATTTTCCTATCAATTACTAGGCTTAGAATTGTGTTTACTGTCGTTTAATACTTTCCGGAATTAGTTTAAAACCCTTTATCCCATTTTTGTCCATATGGGCCTGATTAAACTGGCCCAACTCACCCCGTGTGGGCCCGGCTATGCCCAAAAATACCTCGAGACCCAATTTCTACCCCCGGGTACTCTTTTCCGACTATCTGGATCCATCTGGACGCAACCGCGCACTCGGAATTATCATCCGAAATACTTTTTGTTATTTCCAAATTACGACCTCAAAATGCGACACACGAGATTTCGAACCATTAAACTTAAAAGTCGTCAATTATAAATAATTCGGCTCACTCAAATAAACTCTCCAACTCAAGAATTTATGTTTCTCCAATTTAAATATTTTTATAACTCCCAAAATAATTAAATATTTAATCCTCAAAATTACGGGGTGTTACATTATATATATATATATATATATATATATATATATATATATAGACTTTTGAACCTTTCTACTGTGTGAAATTTATAGACTTGGTAATAATAATAATAATCATTACATTGCGCCAAGTGGTCTTAACCTAAGGGTGTAGGATTAGTTTATATATATAGGATGATGAGACTATATATATATATATATGAGTGTACTTGGGGAACTTTCTACTTTGTGACACTAGTAGATAAAATGGAAATGAGAAATAAAATAATCTTAGTGGATAAAAGATTAACCATTCAAATGGTGAATAATGAAACTTATCATGTGAGATAAAGTATCTGAATAGCGTATTATATGGGCGATACGGGAATACTACTAGTGAACATAGTTAGTATTAGTACAGTTTCTGACTAGTTAGACTGGGTGGTATAACTAGGAGGAGATTAGATGTACATTAGGCGTGCACAATAGATGAGAAGTGAGAAACTCATGTGAGAATTCGATAACTAACATGCGTATAAGAATTATTTTAAGAACCAATTTTAAATACTTGATAAATCATTTTTAAACCTCGGGCTCTGACCCGTTTCTTGTGTCTCTTCTCTATTTTTCTATATATATATATATATATATATATATATATCAGGTGCTCAGCCACAAGGGTACTAGATTTAGAGATTTGGATTGTTTGACGTGATGCAGCTGTTGTGGAAGCTGTAGGTCCATGCAGTAGACGCATATATCTTTTCCATTCAGTTTCATCTAGACTTCTTATCTAGGGCATGTGTCGCCTGCTTCTAGTCCTTCATCAGAGAAATTGTATTCAGTTTACTTTATGGTTTGGAGTTTTGAACTGGGAGTTTTTACCCAGTCTTATTTATTTCAGTACTTGATTCATGTTCAATATTTATTATATTCCTATATATTGTGAATGGCTTATATTTTAAGATTGAATAAAAATGGATTTACTTGGTTTTACTAAAATTGGAAATATTTTGACACCTAGCTTAATTTTATTTTAGGTGATTAATATGTTAAAAAGTTTTTTGACAGTGATGCTAAGAATGAACCAACCGAACATTCTGTTTTAAATTAGTACATGACTGATCACCCTTTATTTAATTGGGAGGGGTGTTACAGCTGGTATCAAAGCATCAGGTTCTAGTTTCCTTAGGATCTGTGCGACTTATTACGTTTTAGCGCATCGTTCTTTGATGTGGAGCCTTATGATAGGATTGTTGTGTTCCTTACGTATGCGACTTACATTCTCCTTCTACGAATTATAATGGATGTGACTCATTATACGAAATTCTATGTGATTAGAACACCGAACATTTTAGGACGACCATTGGGGGCCGTAAGAAGAACTACGGGAGAATAAGCTCAACATAAGACATATTGTAATCGGGAAAGAGTGATCGGGACAAAAATCACCATGAAGATTACATAAGTAAGAGATAGTAAAATTGTCACTCAAGAATTGTGGGTTCCCAAAACACAACCATAGATAACGGTGGAGTGATTTCAGTACCACTTAGCATAATCGATAAAAGGGAAATCAGAGGGACTCTTTTAAAAACCCAAAGGTGAAGATGCGGAGAAGAAAACGAGAAAATGTAACAGACCAGCGAAAGTAGAAAATCTGAAGGCAATGGTGTAGAGTGGGGTGTGACGACACTCATAATTAAATTTGGAGTTAAAAGTTATATCTCTTAGGAGCATCATGTAGTGATTAGAGGCAATCACCATATATGAAGAAGTGTGTTTGAAATTTAGAGAGAAATTTGGGTACGATTTGACCGTGAGGTCTTCCATTCGATGTGGTAACAAAAGCCGAGTGAAATTTTGATGTTTAGCAATGGGTAAGATACAAACCGATCATGAGAGAAAGGTTAAAATGCATAATAAACTGCGTACCTGGCATAGGGGCATAAATTATCCAAAGGGTCTATCGTTGATAAAAAAACCCATGAGTAGAAGACAAGCCTAGATGAGAAATCCATCTAGGTTGACTAATGTTGATGTCATCAACGTTATACGGTGGCTAGTTCTTGCGTTCTTTACAGAAGAAGCAAGTCAGATATGTCATACCCCAAACCCAATATCCATACTAATCATTTGTTATTAGAATAATTGGATCATAATCTCGAGCCCATTGAAAATTTAATTCCTTTATCAATATTTTTTTTTTTGCATAATGAACATAATATTGTTCTTGTGCCATAACGAAGTCAACATCATAGTCATAATTAGAGATTATACAATACTATGATTAACTATGATCAACTCAATCCATACTAAATCAATATATACAATGTGTGAGTATATCAAAATCTTTAGTGTGACAACGATAAAATCTCCATACTTAAACCCCAGCTCTTCTAACGGCGCAACTCTCAAAGTTACCGGTCATATATTATCCTAGCTGGCAGCATACAAACCTAAAATTGTTAACATATAAACCATAAGCATTAATCTTAGTGAGGTACTCCTTCCCTGTAATAGAATAACAATTCTATATCGAATATGTGAATATAAAATCTGAACAATCCTACCCATTGGCAATAACAAATCATGGATCATAAGATCCAAATAATTCTGCCCGTTGGCAATAACAAATCCTGGATCATAAGATCCAAATAATTCTGCCCATTGGCAATAACAAATCCTGGATCATAAGATCCAAATAATTCTGCCCATTGGCAATAACAAATCCTAGATCATAAGATCCAAATAATTCTTCCCATTGGCAATAACAAATCCTGGATCATAAGATCCAAATAATTCTGCCCATTGGCAATAATAAATCCTGGATATTTGAATATCCAAACAAATCCTGAATACTGAAGTATTCAAACCAATCTTGGATCATGAGACCCAAACAAATATTGGATATTTTAATATACAAACAAATCCTGAATACCGAAGTATTCAAAAAAATCCGCTCTTAGAGCTATATTCATATTTATATATGAAACAAATCATAAGTACACTCACCTTGATAGTTTAACTGGCTTTTCCATTGCTTTTTTCCAGTACTTGTTCAATAAAATCTTCTTCCCTTCATATCATTCTTACAATATTAGTATCATCATAAGAATATCAATAATCCAAATAATGATTTAAACGTAATTCAATCCATAAGCATCACATGAATCCATTCAATTCATTTATCACAAGTGAAGTTCCATCCGAATCCATGTTAATATATTTAACATATCCAAATAATAGACTAAATATACATTAATTTATTCTTGGTAATTCAATCCTTATCATATTAGGATTTCAATACAAAATACGGTGCGATATTTCAATTTTCCTAGGGCAAGGTATGCCCATTTCTTTACCACATAACAAATCTGCCCTATAGGCTCTTTTATCGTTCATTCAACTTCCAAGAATTTCCATAATTTTTCTACATCATAAATTTATATGATATTTCACCCAACATCAGTAAACATATTTAACAATACAACATTAAAATTTCATAATTTTTAGAGTTCATTTGCTATGTCAAGCAAAACATCGAACACATGGCAGACATACTTTCACCCTTAGGGCAGATTTCATACCCGAATTTCAAACTCTCACCAACGACTCATTTATTGGTATTTTCACATGATTTTAGGATATGTCATACATATATGGGTTCGGGTTAATCTCCAATTGGAATCAATAAATTCCAGTAAGTATAGAGAAATATATGGAAGTTTGAATAAATAAGGTTCCTAAACAAAACAATCTCAAGGGTTTACACATTCAAGTTTACTTAAACTTGCATCTATCCATAAGTACATATCAAGACATGGAATTCAGTAAAAAAATTATTATTTCAATCATTTAAATAATTAATACAAAGAAATAAACAAGATTTATGTATGGAAATACCTTAGGGGATTTTACGTAATTTCTACGGATTTTTCTCCAATTTTCTCCTCACTTTTCCTTCCTAACTTCCTAATTCTCTTTCTTTAAGCTTAAAATCTCTCATGGATGAATTTTGATGAATAAGGAGATAGTTATAAGGGTTTGAAGTCGTCCAAAGCCAACCTCCACCTCCAACCAATCAATTTAAGACACTTATTGGGCATAAAGGACAAATTTCAACTTAAATGAATGGACAGATTTACCCTTCGTTAGTAATTTCGGTATAACTTCTTACTCGGACCTCCATTTCACACACCGTTTATTGTGTCACAACCCTAACTCACCTGTATACAAATATATAGCTTTCACCCCAAGTCAATTATTATTTTATAAAGTTCAAACTAGCCTTAAAACATGAGCATTCCTACCGAAAACTTCAAAATCTCACATTCGTAACTAATTCATTTTTCATGCTTTATGAAGCTAGGATTAGACTAAATATAATGACTTAACATTATATATACTAATAAAATATTATCCATATCACATAGTCTAATCATGATTTAAACATAATTTATCGTAATTATATTCGGGTTGACACAATTCTCCCCTGTTAGGAAATTTTGTCCCCGAAATTGGCATACCTTGGTTGTCTGAATCAAACAAATACGGATAATTAATCTTCATGGTATCCTCACTCTCCCATGTAGCCTCTTCCATGGAATGCCTTCGCCACACAACTTTCACAAGTGGGACCACATTTGATCTCAATATTTTTTCCTTCCTATCCACGATAGCAAGTGGTTCTTCCACATAACTCAAGTCTTCCTTTAACTCAATAGGCTGTTCCACCAACACATGTGAAGGATCCGCTACATACTTTCTTAACATAGAAACATGGAAAACATCATGTAACCGAGCTAACTCTGGTGGTAATTCTAACTTGTAGGCAACCATCCCGACTTTTTTAAGGATTTCATAAGGTCCAATGTAGCGTGGACTTAATTTCCCTTTCTTTCCAAACCTCATAACTCCTTTCCATGGCGATATCCGAAGAAACACATAATCCCCTTTCTGGAATTCCAAATCTTTTCGTCGTTTATCCGCATAACTTTTTGTGACACCCCGACTAATTAAATACCGGGTAGCTACTCCTTTATTAAATTAATTCAAACTGCCAAGTTGGTTCAGTTAATAGCATCACTGTCGAAAACATTTAATGATTACTAACCACCTAGTATTTAAAAAGTAAGTTGTCAAATTTTAAATTAAATTTGATTAACATGCTATAAAATAATTATGAAATAATAACATAACCATTCACCATAAAGAAACAATAGAATAACCAACAATTAATAATAAGTCTGGAGGAAATACTCCTCACAACAATCCCACAACTGAAATGAATAAAATAGTGTATCCTGAATTAATTACAAACCAAAGTCTGAATAACTGAAATATAAAATGTCTCTAATAGAAATGGGCGACATGCCCTACAATGATGGAACTGAATATGGAATCACGACTAGAAAAGAGGCGTCTACTGTCAAGGCCCTGTAACTTCCACAACAGCTACAGCTCGTCACCTGAATGGAAATACTATGCATGGCGTCCTTGTGGCTGGGCACCTAAAAGGTTTTTACAAAAAAATAGATTTGAAAGCAAACGGGTCAGAGCCCGAAAGTGGAGAGTATTTTAAAAACAACAAGTGCTTTAATAAAATTTAAAACAATAAATGCAAAATACATGTTAGGACGTGCTCTCACATGAAATACTCACCTCTCGTCTAACTGTGCACTCCTAACGTTCCTGTACCCATTCATGTGTTTCTCATATCTATCTAGTTCAGAAGAGTTTCTAACATTTCTACTCGGTTCACGTTTTTATTTCCAACCTTAACAATTAAATAGAGAGTTCTACTTTAATTCTCGGATTCCCAATTATTAACAAAACCATTTATTGGTATAAGTCCCCTTTTTATCTTTTCATAATGTTACAATAACCATACTCACAATTAAACATAACAAATTCCTTTTTCTTTTAACCGTATATTATTCACATCATAAATATACAATACAAGCACCCCGAGGCTAAGCTGCGGTGCACACATACTCTACTATCCATCCCGGTACATCACGTACATAAGGATTACAAATTCTGAATCTCTCAGGAATTGTTGGAATAAGCACCGCACACAAAAATGGAGGCGAACATAATTCAACATATCCATGGTCACGTACATACCTACGCTCCATAGTCAGCTGACTTACTAACTCGCAAATAAGTCGTTCTCTTGAACTATGTCCTCGAGGTACCAATCTAAATCCGGGCAACACAAAGATTAGATGGCCGTAAGCGAACGTAAACCTCCAGTGATAGCAAGTATGGTAGGTATGTCATACACATAAAATCATATACTAAGCATTCACACATCTTAGATATCTCAATATTAATAAAGGCATACTCTACATCCTTATACCATTATTCCAATTTTATATATTTTAAGTCTTCCGATAATATAAAATTTAAACTGTCGACACATCTCGCGTCATAGTTTCTTATACTTAAAACCTATCTCAAAGGGATTATTAAGTTTCCTATTATTCCCACATATAACATCATTATTCTTAAGGTCCTTACTTCTGCCCCAAATCTCATTTAATCAAATTATTCAAATTTACTCTTTTAACCCAAATATTATCTCACTCATCGAATTTCATTTCCTCAAATTGAATTCTAATTAAGGTCCAAATTTTATAACCATACCTACTGGTCTTCCTTAAGTTTAAGGATATTCATAAAGTCTCCAATGATAATTTTCTAAGGGTTAACATCATTTAAATTTAACTAGGGAAAAGTTTACTCATTCTGGGAAGGTCGATCGATCGACCTGGACCCTCGATCGATCGATGGTGGTCGATCGATCGATCGCACCAGGTAGGCTATGGACTGCTTCGTTTTGCAGTCCTCAAATCATCCCAAAACTCCATTATAATGCATGAAACTCTAATCTAACGTTATAATATCGTCATACAACAATCCTACAACATTGTTAACGTTCTAAAACCAATAATTCATCAACTAAGGGCTTTATTTGGATCAAAACTTCATCAAGAACCCTAGTTTTCTACTTCTTTCAAGAACAATAAAAATCTCTTCTTAAATCCGTTTTTAGATCATCAAGGGTTATAATATGAATTCATAATTAGTCCATAATATGTCTACATGCAATTCCTAACATGGTTCATAGTTTTAATCCTCAAATTCATGGGTCTATATCAATCTTCCAAGACAAAATTCGATAGTTACCTAAACATGGAAGAACACATTCATTGCATTAATTGAAACTAAATCACTTGCCTTATGTTCTTCAGATTTGTTTTTGGTTGAAGATGGTTGAATTCCTCTCTCTCTCTCTGCAGAATTCTCCTCTCTCTCTCTCTCTCTCTCTCTCTCTACATGTTCTTCTCAAGATAACAATGGAGGTGGGGGTTGGTTTTTGGCAAGTTTAATATTTCTTAACTTCTCCCGTAGCCCAATACTTAGATTGGGGTTGGAAATGGTTTAGTGGGTTAAGACTAAATCAGATTTTTAACTCTAATTTTCGTGGGTTTGAATTCCCAAAATTCCGAAATTACCAAACTACCCTTTTGGGTTGCCGGTATGGCCTCAAAAATGTCCCGGGACCCAAACTAAACCCCCAGCTAGTGTTTTCTGACTATTTCGACCCTTCCGGACGTGTTGGCACACTCAAAATGACCATACAGTTAATAAAAATAAAATTCACTTTTTAATTTAAATAATTACCCACCTGACGCGACTGTCGCGCGCGTCCCAACAAAATTTCCCAAATTGCCGTATTTCAGTCTCGCGACAATTTCAACATTTTCAATATTTATATATTGCGATATATACACATTATAATTAAATACCAACTCACATCTCGTTAGTATTTTATCCGGATTAATTCTCAATTAATTCACATTTAATTTAATTAATCCCATAAATAAATATCGATAAAAATGCGGGGTATTACATACTTCCCCCCAATAACAGAATTTCGTCCCGAAATTAGGAACTAAAAAGTACTTGGTAAAAACAACTCTGGATAACGTTCGCGCATCTCATCCTCGCGCTCCCATGTGGACTCCTCGGCATTATGATGCCGCCACTGAACACGTACTAACGGAACTATCTTTGACCGCAGTTTCCGCTCACTGCGGTCCAAAATATTAATCGGCCCCTCCTGGTAGGAGCTATCGGGATGGTGATCGATGTCCTCCAGAGCAATGTGGGAATGAGCCAAATCATTTCTAAGGTATTTCCTTAGCGAGGAAATATGAAACACATCATGAATCCTGTGTAAATGCTCCGGTAACCCAAGTCTATACGCAACAGACCCAATCCGCTCGATGATAGGTAATGGCCCCACATATCTCGGTGCCAACTTCCCCTTCTTCCCAAATTGCATAATCCCCTTCATAGGAGATACTCTGAGTAAAACCTGGTCCCCCACTTGGAACTCCCTGAAGAATCTCTTCGCATCAGCGTAGCTCTTCTGCCGATCCTGAGCTACCCGAATGCGACTCTGTATCAATTCTATCCTTGCCGAAGTATCCTGAATCACTTCTGGCCCAAGTGGTTTGTTGTCCCCCACCTCCAACCAATATGCTGGGGAACGACAAGGTCTACCGTACAACGCCTCAAATGGAGCCATGCCAATGGTGAACTAGTAGGAGTTGTTGTAAGGAAACTAAACCAGTGGAAGATACTGCTCCCATCCACCCTCAAAATCAATGATGCACATACACAACATGTCTTCCAACATCTGATTTGTACGCTCTGTTTTCCCATCGGTCTGCGGGTGATATGCGGTACTCAACCGCAAATCCGTGCCCATGGCCTCCTAAAAACTCTCCCAAAATCGTGAAACAAATATCTTGTCTTGATCAGACACGATATTTAGGGGCACACCATGAAGTCTCACTATTTCTGCAATAAAAAGATGGGCATACTGTCCCGTAGTGTAGTCTGTCCTTACGGGTAGAAAATGAGCAACTTTGGTCAACCTATCCACAATTACCCAAATGGAGTCGTGACCTCTCTGTGACGTAGGCAACCCCGTGATAAAGTCCATGGATATTCTCTCCCACATCCACATCGGGACCTCTAATGGCTGTAGAAGTCCTGCCGGTCTCTGATGGTCCACTTTTACCAGCTGATAAGTGGCGCATTTAGAGACAAACACGGCAATATCCTTCTTCATCCCGCTCCACATATACTGTCGCCTCATGTCTTGGTACATTTTATCCCCACCGGGATGTACCGCGAACCGTGAGCCATGCGACTCTTCCATCACCTCGTGTCGCAATTCCTCCCCTTTCGGAACTACCAGTCTCCCATTGTAGCGTAATCCCCCGTCTGAGCTAACGGTATAGGACTCGGCTCCTTCTGCTAATAATCGAACTATTTGCTCCTGAAAGAACGAGTCATCTGCTTGTGCCTTTACCACCCTCATGACAATCTACGGTGTAACAGTCATCACTGACATGAATGATCGGTCCACTGCATCCTGGTGTCCCAACTCCTTCCACTTTGCCTTCCACACCCCTGCCACTTCATCTACTGGCCTACGGATCAATGCGTCTGCTACCACGTTATCCTTCCTCGGGTGATATTGGATATCAAACTAATAATCCTTCACAAACTCAAGCCACCTTCGCTGCCGCATATTCAACTCCTTCTGCGTGAATAGGTACTATAGGGACTTGTGGTCCGTGAATAATTGAAACTTCTCCCCCAAAAGGTAATGTCTCCAAATCCGAAGGGCAAATACGACTGCCGCTAACTCCAAGTCATGAGTGGGGTAATTCTTCTCGTGAGGTTTAAGCTTACGGGAAGCATAAGCTATGGCCTGACTCTCCTGCTGCAATACACCTTCAAGTCTTTGTAAGGACGCATCGGTGTAAACTAGATACTCAACTCCCGGTCTCGGCAATGCTAACACAGGTTCTGAGGTCAACTTGTCCTTCAACTCATCAAATTCCAACTGGCAGGCATCACTCCAGATGAATGGCACACCCTTACGAGTCAGATGTGTCATGGGACCCGCTATCTTGGAGAAACCCCGAATAAACCTCCTGTAGTATCCTGCTAAGCCCAAGAAACTACGGATCTCAGTCGGTGTCGTGGGCTATCCCCATTCCCTCACCGCGGATACCTTCCCCAGATCAATAAATATCCCCCGATCGGAAATAATATGTCCTAAAAACTGAACCTCCTTCAGCCAAAACCCGTACTTCTCATACTTTGCATACAGCTCGTTCTGACGTAGCGTCTGCAAAACCTGCCTCAAATGCTCGGCATGCTCCTCCTCTGTCTGGGAGTAAACTAGAATGTCATCAATGAAAATAATGACGAACTGATCTAGGAACTCTCTGAACACCCTATTCATCAAGTCCATAAACACGGCTGGAGCATTGGTCAAACCAAAAGGCATAACCCGAAACTCGTAGGAACCATATCTCATTGAGAAAGCAGTCTTCGAGACGTCCTCCTCCCTTATACGCAACTTATGGTATCCCGATCTCAAATCAATCTTTGAGAAGAAAGAAGCTCCTCTCAGCTGGTCGAATAAGTCATCGATTCGAGGCAACGGATACTTATTCCGTATCGTGACTTTATTCAACTCCCGGTAATCTAAACACAACCTCAACGATCCATCCCTCTTCTTCACGAATAACATAGGGGCACCCCACAACGAAGTACTCCTCCGTATAAACCCCTGACCCAATAACTGCTCAATCTAATCCTGTAACTCTCTCATCTCAGCTGGAGCCATACGGTAAGGTGCGCGGGCAATAGGCCTAGTGCTCGGCGTCAAATCAATCACGAAATCTATCTCTCTACTCGGAGTTAATCCAGGTATATCCTAAAATACATCGGCAAACTCTCGAACAACCGGAATCGAATCAAGTGGTATCACCACTTCCTTAGAGGTCTCCTCCTCTATATAGTACAAGTGAATGGACGATCCTCCCTCAGGATGAGGCATCGCCACTAAAAACATCTCCTGCCTGGGAATGGAAAAGATAATACTCCTACTAAAATAGTCAATCATGGCTCGGTACGCAACTAGCCAATCCATACCAATAATGGCATCATACTCGGTCATATCTAATACTAGCATATCTGCGGGTAAAGTAAACCTCCCGATCTCTATACCCACGCCTCTACATACAAGGGAAATCACGAAACCCCTACTCAAGGGCTAATCTACACAATTAACCGTACTCTCGGCGGTGTCTAACAACCCAATGGTGTGTGCAAATCTCATAGCAATAAAATAGTGTGTGTCCCCCGTGTCAAACAAAATACGTCCCTGAGTCCCCTGAACAGAGAACATACCCTCAATGGCTGGTGGATTCTGCGGGGCTGTGGCCTGCTGGAGCTTATATACTCTCCCATACTGCAGCTGTCCCTGCTGAACTGGGACCGCTGGAATGGGTGGTAAAGCTGCCATCTCTGGTGGTGCTGGGAGGGCGGCGGGAAACATAGGCCTCTGCGGCTCTTGTCGAGCACCCTGCTACTGCTGCTGTGGGGCCCTACCCTTATCAGGACACTCCTGACGTTTGTGGCCAATCTTACCACAAATGAAACACTTCCCCGAGAAGTTTCCCCCTCGCTGCCCCTGCTGACCACGGCCCTGGTGACCGTTACCATTTCTGCCCTGGCCTTGCTGTCCCTGGTGAAACTACTGCTGTTGACCATTTTACCCTTGCTGGCCCTGATGGCCGTTCGGACCCTGATGGCCCTGCCTAAAATCACCCTGTCCGTGCCTGAAATTCCCCGATCTGAACCTCTTATGATCCCCCTGCTGGGAACCCTGGTCACCCTGCCTCTGCCCCTGAACAGATTGTGCCCCACTGGCACCATTTCCTCCAGTCCTACCCTGATGGCTGGACTCTCCTGATCTCTTGCTCTCAGCAATGTGAAAGCGGTGATCCTGGCAGTGTAACAGTGCAGCGTTAACCACGTCAGAATAAGTGGCCAACGAGAGGTTCCCTAACAAATGCTGACGAATCCTCCATGTCAATCCATCGGTGAACTTCTGGATATTTTTCTCTTCTGTCGGTATCTCATCTGGGAGAATATTCAATAGATTTGTAAATTCGGCCTCATACTCGACCACAGTCTTTCCCTCCTGTCTAAGATTCATTAGCTTCCTCCTCATTTTCGTGTGAACTGCTGACGGAAAGTACTTGCGGTCAAACCGCACCCAAAACTCCTGTATCGTGAGAGTGTCTCTCTCCTCCACGGTGGTAATAGACTCCCACCACTGCAGTGCAGATCCAACTAGCTTGAAAGTAGCTAGCACCTTCTTCTGAACTTCAGTTCACTCATACATCCTCAAGTGCCGCTAAATGTCTTTCCTCCACTGACTTGAAACCACAACATCGGAGCTACCTGCGAACTCCGACGGGTGCGCTTTCTGAAAAGCATCACGTACACGTTCCCAAGCAGACGGGAATGCATGTGCCTGAACTGGCGCGGCTACTGGCACCTGAGGTGGTGCCTGCTGTACAACTGCTAGAGTGGTATTTGCCGCTTGGGCTACAATGGCTGCAACCTTAGCGGCATTCATGGTGCCCTGTACTGGTGTTGGCTGGGGCTCCGGCTGTGCATTCCTAGGAACCCGTGGTGCACGTCGTGGAGGCATCTGAAATAAGAGTAAAGTCTATAAGTTCGCAGTTATAAACTTAAAATAGTTGAAGAGCGAAGCATACATAAATGAATACAACAGTCCTAAAATATAGGGCTCTACATCAAAGAAAGCTCAGCGGAAACATAATAAGCCGTACAGATCCTAAAGGACACTAGAACCTGATGCTCTGATACCACCTATGACACCCCGACTAATTAAATACTGGGTAGCTACTCCTTTATTAAATTAATTCAAATTGCCAAGTTGGTTCAGTTAATAGCATCACTGTCGAAAACATTTAATGATTACTAACCACTTAGTATTTAAAAAGTAAGTTGTCAAATTTTAAATTAAATCTGATTAACATGCAATAAAAGAATTATGAAATAATAACATAACCATTCACCATAAAGAAACAATAGAATAACCAACAATTAATAATAAGTCTGGAGGAAATACTCCTCACAACAATCCCACAACTGAAATGAATAAAATAGTGTATCCTGAATTAATTACAAACCAAAGTCTGAATAACTGAAATATAAAATGTCTCTAATAGAAATGGGCGACATGCCCTAAAATGATGGAACTGAATATGGAATCAAGACTAGAAAAGAGGCGTCTACTGTCAAGGCCCTGTAACTTCCACAACAGCTACAGTTCGTCACCTGAATGGAAATACTATGCATGGTGTCCTTGTGGCTGGGCACCTAAAAGGTTTTTACAAAAAAATAGATTTGAAAGCAAACGGGTCAGAGCCCGAAAGTGGAGAGTATTTTAAAAACAACAAGTGCTTTAATAAAATTTAAAACAATAAATGCAAAATACATGTTAGGACGTGATCTCACATGAAATACTCACCTCTCGTCTAATTGTGCACTCCTAACGTTCCTGTACCCATTCATGTGTTTCTCATATCTATCTAGTTCAAAAGAGTTTCTAACATTTCTACTCGGTTCACGTTTTTATTTCCAACCTTAACAATTAAATAGAGAGTTCTACTTTAATTCTCGGATTCCCAATTATTAACAAAACCATTTATTGGTATAAGTCCCCTTTTTATCTTTTCATAATGTTACAATAACCATACTCACAATTAAACATAACAAATTCCATTTTCTTTTAACCGTATATTATTCACATCATAAATATACAATACAAGCACCCCGAGGCTAAGCTGCGGTGAACACATACTCTGCTATCCATCCCGGTACATCACGTACATAAGGATTACAAATTCCGAATCTCTCAGGAATTGTTGGAATAAGCACCGCACACAAAAATGGAGGCGAACATAATTCAACATATCCATGGTCACGTACATACCTACGCTCCATAGTCAGCTGACTTACTAACTCGTAAATAAGTCGTTCTCTTGAACTATGTCCTCGAGGTACCAATCTAAATCTGGGCAACACAAAGATTAGATAGCCCTAAGTGAACGTAAACCTCCCGTGATAGCAAGTATGGTAGGTATGTCATACACATAAAATCATAAACTAAGCATTCACACATCTTAGATATCTCAATATTAATAAAGGTATACTCTACATCCTTATACCATTATTCCAATTTTATATATTTTAAGTCTTCCGATAATATAAAATTTAAACTATCGACACATCTCATGTCATAGTTTCTTATACTTAAAACCTATCTCAAAGGGATTATTAAGTTTCCTATTATTCCCACATATAACATCATTATTCTTAAGGTCCTTACTTCTGCCCCAAATATCATTTCATCAAATTATTCAAATTTACTCTTTTAACCCAAATATTATCTCACTCATCGAATTTCATTAGATTTAGAATAATTCCTGAAATTGAATTCTAATTAAGGTCCAAATTTTATAACCATACCTACTGGTCTTCCTTAAGTTTAAGGATATTCATAAAGTCTCCAATGATAATTTTCTAAGGGTTAACATCATTTAAATTTAACTAGGGAAAAGTTTACTCATTCTGGGAAGGTCGATCGATCGACCTGGACCCTCGATCGATCGATGGTGGTCGATCGATCGACTGATGAATGTCGATCGATCGATCGCACCAGGTAGGCTACGGACTGCTTCGTTTTGCAGTCCTGAAATCATCCCAAAACTCCATTATAATGCATGAAACTCTAATCTAACGTTATAATATCATCATACAACCATCCTACAACATTGTTAACGTTCTAAAACCAATAATTCATCAACTAAGGGCTTTATTTGGATCAAAACTTCATCAAGAACCCTAGTTTTCTACTTCTTTCAAGAACAATAAAAATCTCTTCTTAAATCCGTTTTTAGATCATCAAGGGTTATAATCTGAATTCATAATTAGTCCAGAATATGTCTACATGCAATTTCTAACATGGTTTATAGTTTTAATCCTCAAATTCATGGGTCTATATCAATCTTCCAAGACAAAATTCGATAGTTACCTAAACATGGAAGAACACATTCATTGCATTAATTGAAACTAAATCACTTGCCTTATGTTCTTCAGATTTGTTGTTGGTTGAAGATGGTTGAATTCCTCTCTCTTTATCTGCAGAATTCTCCTCTCTCTCTCTCTCTCTCTCTACATGTTCTTATCAAGATGACAATGGAGGTGGGGGTTGGTTTTTGGCAAGTTTAATATTTCTTAACTTCTCCCGTAGCCCACTACTTAGATTGGGGTTGGAAATGGTTTAGTGGGTTAAGACTAAATCAGATTTTTAACTCTAATTTTCGTGGGTTTTAATTCCCAAAATTCCGAAATTAGCAAACTACCCTTTTGGGTTGCCAATATGGACTAAAAATGCCCCGGGACCCAAACTAAACCCCCAACTAGTGTTTTCTGACTATTTCGACCCTTCCGGATGCGTTGGCGCACTCAAAATGACCATACGGTTGATAAAAATAAAATTCACTTTTTAATTTAAATAATTACCCACCTGACGTGACTGTCACCTGCGTCCCAGCAGAATTTCCCAAATTGCCGTATTTCAGTCTCGCGACAATTTCAACATTTTCAATATTTATATATTGCCATATATACACATTATAATTAAATACCAACTCACATCTCGTTAGTATTTTATCCGGATTAATTCTCAATTAATTCACATTTAATTTAATTAATCCCATAAATAAATATCGATAAAAATGCGGGGTATTACACTTTTCTGTCTGCTTTGAGCTATTCTCATTCTATCTTGAATAATCTTCACTTTTTCAATGGTGACTTCAATTAATTCTGGACCCTCTATCTTCCTTTCACCAACTTCACCCCAACATATCGGTGTACGACATCGTCTACCGTACGAGGCTTCATATGGAGCCATACCAATAGTAGATTGAAAACTATTGTTATATGCAAATTCTATCAAAGGCAAATATTCATCCCAATTACCTTTGAAATCAAGCACACGAATAATTTCAAGTTAGTACCCATAGCATACTGCATTGTCCTCTAAGCATATCTTCCAAAATCTGTATTGTCCTTTCAGACTGCCCATCTGTCTGGGGATGAAGAGCCGTACTAAACTTCAAGTTAGTACCCATAGCATACTGCAAGCTATCCCAAAACCTGAATGTAAAAGTAGGGTCCCTATCTAAAACAATAGATACTGGTGCTCCATGCAATCGAATAATTTCATTAACATACAATCTAGCATACCTATCAACTTTATACGTAGTCTTGACTCCTAGAAAGTGAGAGGACTTCGTCAATCTATCCACCACTACCTAAATCGAATCTGACCCCTTCTGAGATCGAGGAAGCCCAACCACAAAATCCATTGTTACATGATCCCATTTCCATTCCGGTATTGGCAATATCTGAAGCAGACCAGTAGGCTTCTGATGTTCCACTTTCACTTGCTGACATATAAGGCACCTGGCAACAAAATCAACTATTTTCTTTTTCATATTATTCCACCAATAATGCTCCTTTAAATCCCTATACATTTTAGTACTACCAGGATGCATAGTATAAATGGAATTATGAGCCTCATCTAAAATTTCCTCTTTCAATCCACACACATTAGGCACGCATAATCGTTGCTTATACAATAAAGTGCCATCATTCACAATACAAAAATCTTCAGACTTACCATCTCGGACTTTTTGTCGTTTCTTCTCAAGAAATGGATCTTGACTTTGCAAATCATGAATACGGGTAGTTAATAAAGTCCTTACGCTTACATGACCAAAGAACCTATCCCCATCTGCTAGCTTCAATTCTACTCCCATCAATCTCAACTCCATGACGTGGGAAACTCTAGCACACCGAATACAAGATAACCTACCTGAAGCCTTTCTACTCAGAGCATCTGCAACTACATTTGCCTTCCCTGGGTGGTAGTGAATTGTACAATCATAATCTTTAATTAACTCCATCCACCGCCTTTGCCTCAAATTCAACTCCTTCTGAGTAAATAAATACTTAAGGCTTTGATGGTCAGTAAAAATTTCACATACCTCACCATATAGCTAATGACACCACAATTTCAAAGCAAACACAATAGCAGCAAGTTCCAAATCATGTGTAGGATAATTACGTTCATGTGTACGCAACTGCCTAGAAGCATAAGCAATAACTCTACCATGCTGC
This sequence comes from Sambucus nigra, assembly GCA_949130495.1. Lineage (NCBI taxonomy): Eukaryota > Viridiplantae > Streptophyta > Magnoliopsida > Dipsacales > Adoxaceae > Sambucus > Sambucus nigra. The sequence continues at coordinate 95,967,508 of OX422220.1, forward strand.
ATAAAACACAACCCAACCCCTGGTGTGAAGCATCAGTATAAATAACAAAACCATCTCCACCATGTGGAATAGTAAGAACAGGGACAGTTACCAACCTCTTTTTCAATTCATCAAAACTATTTTCACAATCAGAATTCCATTCAAACTTAACATCTTTCCAGGTTAGTTTAGTCATCGGCAAGGCAATTGAAGAAAATCCCTTTATAAACCTCCTATAATACCCAGCTAAACCCAGAAAACTCCTCACCTCAGTCACGCTATTGGGCCTCTCCCATTTTTCTATAGCCTCTACCTTTTTAGGATCAACACATATACCATCTCCCGAAACAACATGGCCTAAAAATACAACTTGTGATAGCCAAAATTCACACTTGCTAAACTTGGTATACAACTTATTATCTTTCAATAGATTCAAAATAGTTGTGAGATGCTTTTCATGTTCAACCATATCACATGAATAAATCAGAATATCATCAATAAAAACTATCACAAATGAATCAACAAAAGGATGAAGTACCCGATTCATAAGATCCATAAATACAGCTGGAGCATTAGTCACCCCAAAAGGCATCACCAGAAATTCAAAATGACCATACCGAGTACGAAAAGCAGTTTTAGAAATATCACTCTCCTTGACCCTCAACTGATGATAACCCGATCGTAAGTCTATTTTTGAAAACACTTTAGCACCCTGTAACTGATCAAACAAATCATCTATACGAGGTAAAGGGTATTTGTTCTTAATCGTAGCTTTATTCAGTTGCCTATAATCAATACACAAACGCATGGTACCATCTTTCTTCTTCACAAAAAAAATTGGCGCACCCCATGGAGATACACTAGGCTGTATGAACCCCCTATCAAGTAAATCCTGTAACTGAATCTTGAGTTCTTTCAACTCAGTAGGTACCATTCTATATGGTGCCATAGAAATAGGGGTTGTCCCCGGTGCTAATTCAATACTAAATTCAACTTCTCTTTCTGGAGGTAACCCTGGCAACTCACTAGGAAACACTTCAGGAAAATCCCGTACAATAGGAACATCGACTAATTGTAAATCCCCCTTCCTAGTGTCAAGAACATATGCAATAAAAGCCTCACAACCCTTACTCAATAATTTCCTCATCTGAATAGCAGAAATGATGCAACTGGGAACAATTTTCCTTTCCCCCACAAATTTAAATTCAGGCTCACCAGGCATATTAAAAACAACTTCCTTACAGAAACAAGCCATAGATGCATGATATTTAGATAACCAATCCATTCCCAGAATTATATCAAAATCATAAATATCCAATGGAAGTAGATCTATAACTGTATCTCTAGACCCCACAGTCAAAACACAATCACGAAAAGCATATTCAACTACAACCATATCCCCCATAGGCATATAAATACCCAACCCCACATCTAAACGAGTACATGGTCTATTTAGGTATACATCAAAAGCATAGGACACAAAAGAATGTGTGGAACCAGGATCAATCAAAACATAAGCACTTCTATCAGTAACAGAAAGTGTACCTGTCATCACATCTGGAGAAATCTGAGCTTCTTTCATCGTAAAGACTCGTCCACCTGGCCTGGAACCACTAGCTTGTCCTCTACCAACACTTTTCGCTCCACTACCTGGAGGTAACACTCTGCTTGCTGCTTCACTAGGTGCTGCTGGAGTCTCTGCCAACTACGGACAATTCTTCTTAACATGCCCCACTTGATGACAATGGTAGCATTCCACTCCTTTAAGTTTAGGACACTCACATTTATAATGCCCTTCCTCTTTACAAAAGAAACATGTAACAACTCTTGTCGGTGCCTCACCCTTTCCTGACCTCCTAACCAGACTAGAAGATTCTCCACCCCTAATATCTCTGCCAAATCTCCCCAGACCTCTACCACTATCTCTACCACCTCTCTGAAATTTATGAGGTTCCATTTTAACACTTCCACCCTCACCTCCCTTAGAGTGAGATGCGTCAAATCTACTCTTCTTAAAACTCTCTCTACTCGCCACCCCTTGGTTCATTTGCCTTTCTGCTATCGTGGCTTTGTTTACCAGAGAAGCATAATCTTCTAACTCATAAGTGGCCACTCTATTTTGAATAGGCCAAATCAGTCCATCTTGAAACTTACTACATTTATCTTCTTCCTCCTGCACATACTTAGTAGCAAATCTAGACAAAGCAGTAAATTTAGCATCATACTCCCTCACAGACATGTTCCCTTGGGTAAAATTTATAAACTCCCTCAGATTCTCCCTCCTATAGACCTTAGGGAAATACTTAACATACAAAGCTTTAATAAATTCAGCCCAAGTAATAACATCAGTACCTTCCATTCTGGGCACCAAATGGTTGTTGGCTTCCCACCAATATTTCGCCTCTCCTTTGAGCTTAAACGCAGCTAGATTCACTTTCTGGTTATCTGGAACCTTCATAACTGCAAAGATAGTTTCTAGATCCCTTACCCACATCTCATCTTCTTTAGGTTCAACTGACCCTGAATATTCTGGAGGATTCAACTTCAAAAACTTCTCATGCATGGAATCTTTCATTTCCTTCCTTGCCTCTTTCTCAATCCTGGCCACAGTCTTTGATTCTAGATATCTAGCCTGTTGTTCTGCCATTTGCACCATATTTCTTTCTTGTTGCTCTGCCATCCTCATCATTGCATGTGACATTATTTGTATCTCTGTAGGCTGCTCTTGCTCTCTAACCCTTCCAGCAACACTTTGCTCTACTTCAGTATTCTCTGTACGAGAAACGACTCCCTCTTCTCTAGGTTGTCCATTCCCAGGTTCCATCTGGAATTATCTGTAATACAACAAAGTTCTAACATCCAATATAAACAGTTTATGATACTAAACTATTGGTTAGTATATAAACAATTCATAAATATAAAATCAACTCAATACTGCCATCTAATCGTCACACACGTCCAGAATTAATAACCACGCTCTGATACCACTAATTGTCACACCCCAAACCCAATATCCATACTAATCATTTGTTATTAGAATAATTGTATCATAATCTCGAGCCCATTGAAAATTTAATTCCTTTATCAATATTTTTTTTCTTTTCATAATGAACATAATATTGTTCTTGTGCCATAACGAAGTCAACATCATAGTCATAATTAGAGATTATACAATACTATAATTAACTATGATCAACTCAATCCATACTAAATCAATATATACAATGTGTGAGTATATCAAAATCTTCAGTGTGACAACGATAAAATCTCCATACTTAAACCCCAGCTCTTCTAACGGTGCAACTCTCAAAGTTACCGATCATAAATTATCCTAGCTGGCAGCGTACAAACCTGAAATTGTTAACATATAAACCATAAGCATTAAGCTTAGTGAGGTACTCCTTCCCTGCAATAGAATAAAAATTCTATATCTAATATGTGAATATAAAATCTGAACAATCCTACCCATTGGCAATAAAAAATCCTGGATCATAAGATCCAAATAATTCTGCCCGTTGGCAATAACAAATCCTAGATCATAAGATCCAAATAATTCTGTCCATTGGCAATAACAAATCCTGGATCATAAGATCCAAATAATTATGCCCATTGGCAATAACAAATCCTGGATCATAAGATCCAAATAATTCTGACCATTGGCAATAACAAATCCTGGATATTTGAATATCCAAATAAATCCTGAATACCTAAGTATTCAAACAAATCCGCTCTTAGAGCTATATTCATATTTATATATGAAACAAATCATAAGTACACTCACCTTGATAGTTTAACTGGCTTTTCCATTGCTTTTATCCGGTACTTGTTCAATCAAATCTTCTTCCCTTCCTATCATTCTTACAATATTAGTATCATCATAAGAATATCAATAATCCAAATAATGATTTAAACGTAATTCAATCCATAAGCATCACATGATTCCATTCAATTCATTTATCACAAGTGAAGTTCCATCCGAATCCATGTTAATATATTTAACATATCCAAATCATAGACTAAATATATATTCATTTATTCTTGGTAATTCAATCCTTATCATATTAGGACGATATTTCAATTTCCTAGGGCAAGGTATGCCCATTTCTTTACCACATAACAAAACTGCCCTATAGGCTCTTTTATCGTTCATTCAACTTCCAAGAATTTCCATAATTTTTCTACATCATAAATTTATATGATATTTCACCCAACATCAGTAAACATATTTAACAATACAAGATTAAAATTTCATAATTTTTAGAGTTCATTTGCTATGTCAAGCAAAACATCGAACACATGGCAGGCATACTTTCACCCTTAGGGCAGATTTCATACCCGAATTTCAAACTCTCACAAACGACTCATTTATTGGTATTTTCACATGATTTTAGGATATGTCATACATATATGAGTCCAGGTTAATCTCCAATTGTAATCAATCAATTACAGTAAGTATATAGAAATATATGGAAGTTTGAATAAACAAGGTTCCTAAACAAAACAATCTCAAGGGTTTACACATTCAAGTTTACTTAAACTTGCATCTATCCATAAGTACATATCAAGACATGGAATTTCAGTAAAAAAATGATTATTTCAATCATTTAAATAAGTAATACAAAGAAGTAAACAATATTTATGGATGGAAATATCTTAGGGGCTTTTACGTTATTTCTACGGATTTTCCTCCAATTTTCTCCTCACTTTTTCTTCCTAGCTTCCTAATTCTCTTTCTTTAAGCTTAAAATCTCTCATGGCTGAATTTTGATGAATAAGTAGATAGTTATAAGGGTTTGAAGTCGGCCAAATCCAACCTCCACCTCCAACCAATCAATTTAAGACACTTATTGGGCATAAAGGACAAATTTCAACTTAAATTAATGGACAGATTTACCCTTCGTTAGTAATTTCGGTATAACTTCTTACTCGGACCTCCGTTTCACACACCGTTTGTTGTGTCACAACCCTAAATCACCTGTCTACAAATATCGAGCTTTCACCCCAAGTCAATTATTATTTTATAAAGTTCAAACTAGCCTTAAAACATGAGCATTCCTACCGAAAACTTCAAAATCTCACATTCGTAACTAATTCATTTTTCATGCTTTATGAAGCTAGGATTAGACTAAATATAATGACTTAACATTATATATACTAATAACATATTATCCATATCACATAGTCTAATCATGTTTTTAACATAATTTATCGTAATTATATTCGGGTTGTCACAAGAAAGGTTAGAGAATCTGGCCGAAAAGCAAAATTGAACTTAACGGTGTTAGTGAAACCCCACATGAGAGTATATCCTATAGGGAACACGGTTAGATGATTTTAAGTTGATTAACTTCCTACAAAGTGACGATGAAGTCAATCAGGGCCCTGGAGGCCAACCATAGTTCTGAAAGGCAAGTGTAGCCAGCAAGTTAAGACTACTCGGTCCGAGAGAAGGACATTTCCAAAATGGTCAGTGCGACCAGTGATGGGGAAAAGTCTCGTGAAGTTTACCTATGTGAAGGAAGTATAACTACAAGTGTTGAATGTGTCCATAATTGAGAAGTGAGACCGAAAAGATTAGAAATGGAAAATCAGGCCAGTTAGGCATAAAACCTGGAGGAGTGATACTTCCAACGAAAGAATTTGGGTCAAGAGAATTAAGCTCAAGAAATTTATAACCCGAGAGTGATGGGTTCAGGCTGGACCAGTAGAGTCCTCGTTAATTATAGCATACAGTATGTCAGGGTCGACGGGGCCCGGGATGTAAACGGGAAGTCATTAAGGCCATAATTGAGGCCTAGAGAGTTTGGGCCAACGTTTCAATAATGGGCGCGAAACCCACATGATGGAATAAATTGTCCATGCTGAGAGAGGATAACTACAGGATGAAATCCTAAGATGTATAACGATTGCAGATGTTCATGGGTCGTGATGGTAGCCACATGGTGAGACCCTGTGATTTGGCGAGACTGGTGAGGTTTTGTTTCTTCCTTGTGAGTAAAGGATCAATTCTAGTGACATGGTGTGCCACAACTTTTATGTAAATTGGAAACCATAAACTTTGCATTCGGGTCGAGTTTAGTGGGAACGTTAGTTTTAACAGTCTTGTTACAAACGTATTTCTCGTTGTTTGCAGGCCACTTTGATGATTGCCCGTGAGTGAACCGGGTGGGCCCTAAGGATATGTTCTCTTGTTATAATTCACCACTGCATATAGTCAGGTTTGTTAGAGTTTATTATGGTAATGTGTAGTGATTAATTACCGTATGGTTAAACGATAGTAAAAATGTAGTGATACGACTGTCGTAAGGATACTCCGGGAGGAGAAATCTTTATTTTGTGCGGCGCCACCTGAAATAGGGTTGGGCCCAGATATATGAATATATGAAAACTTTCATGGTATTATAGACCTCAATGAGTATGTTGTCTAGTTATACGTGATTTCGATGCGTAGGAATTTATTTAACTGAGGAGACTCAGGAAGCATTGTGTTCTTCTTTGAGCAGAGAGATAGAGCTCGTTATATATATATAGCGTTGAGTACCTGGGATAGTGAAAGCGCCATGCTTTATGTTATGTTTAGAGATATGAGAGTGACCGATCAAACTCTTACGTCAACGTACGAAGATTATAGAAGGGTACATAGTTTGTACTGAAGGCCTTACGGACCTCGACAATCGACTAGGTTAGATAGTAGTGTATCAGAGGGGTTCCTTGTTTGGATTTCGCTTTGCGAGACATCCCACGCATGAAACTAACGAACATCGGGAGTTGGAGAGAAGTTTGGTCGATCTACATAAGTTTTGTACGTTGATTATTGTACCTATAAAAGAATATAATTGAGAGTTGATAATTCGTTTATGACTAAAGGCCCATAGAGTCTCCTAGTCTTAGTATCATTCTGAATAGAGCAATGATGCCAATGAAGGATGGAATAAGTTATGACTAGAGGGGTGGTTGAGTGCACCCCTACTATATCAGCATACCAAGTATGCGAAAATTAAACTAAGAAAATTTCATGTCAATTATACAATGTTGCGTGAGGCATAGGGTGTATGGGAGCCTTAGGTGATTGAACCAAACCGTGGATTATGATTATCATGTGAATTCGATAATATGTAGTCAGGTAAGCTGAAGCTTATTCCGTAAGATTTGTCAGAGACTTACGTTTCAAGATTTGTGTCACGCGGTGTGGCAAAGTCACATGCATCAAGGTTAGAAGTACATTCGAGAGACTATAAATGTATTTGGTTAAAAATAACAGTTGTGAATGGTTATGATGTAGAGAAATATTGCAAGGTTGGTCTGGCAGTGGGTCACCTGACTGTTAGAAAAAGGGTGGACAATTCGAAACCAGTAGGGGCTTCTTCCACTAGGAAATGGGAGAGTACCCCAACAGTATTCTCATATAGATGAGATGGTAAGATTATAGGTACTAAAATGCGATTGAGTACGACCTAATACCCACAGACGGATGGGCAGGCAAGCGGTCTAATCGAATGCGGGAGAACAAATTTTATGTGCACCCTTAAATCTTCGGGGAGGATGAGAGTACTTCCTTCCACTAGTGGAGTTGCGTTCAATAACTCCTATTAGTTCACGTTTGGGCAAAGTGCCAGTAAAAGTATGGCATGGTAAACTTTGTTGTGTGTCCTACTTGATAGTTAAAGGTGGGGGACCAGTTATGATTACGAATATCGAAGAAGAATTTATATTATCGTATATATTATGTGTGAAATATATTGCATAACCAATTTTCTTATATGAACGTCACGAGACGAAGTCGTATGTATCTGAAAAGAAAATAAATTTACTAAGGTGCAAATAGTAGAAGTCTAGATAGTGAATATCTAAAATAAAGTTTAAGTAGTGAAACTTAAGCGGAAAGGCTTGGGCAAGAGTCTATATGACAGGGTAACTTGGAGTTTAAAACAAACACGTGTAAAGTGTTCATTATTAAGGGTATTCGATAGCGTACTATATGGGTGGTATGGAGTAGTTTACTTGGGAGCACAGGGATGCGATGCGCAATATATATACCTCGTTGTCGTACCTGGTATAATTTTTCCGAATTTCGGGATGAAACTCCGTTGTAAGGGGGGAAGTATGTAACACCCCCTTACAACCGTGACCACCAACACGTAGATCGAGAAGAGAGGAACGCGTATATACCAACATCACCAACGGATCAGATCATCATATTCGAAGCAAGTGTTTATTACTTGCTTTCTTTTAGCAATAATCATGCTCATGTTAGTGTAGGTGAAACTAATCACGATTTACATTTGAATTGGGTTAAAATTGGAGATTTAAATTATGATTAAGGAGTGGTTTAATTAGTAGTTTAAAGTCCTTCATGAATGTTGAGGATTAATCACGGAATTGGATTATATATTGATGAACGAATCTGGATTGATTAGGTTCTTTAATTGAAAATTTGGAAACTAGGGTTTATATGAACTAATTTGGGGATCTTATATATTTATGATGATTTATGATGAATTAATGATCCTAAGAGGTTAGGAATGATTTATAACCTATTAGGTGTTTATGGGTATTGATGATGAGGCATTGGGTGTAGAATCTTAGAGGTTTCTATGTTCATAAATGGTGGAAAAATGCAGAATTCTAGGAAAGAAGAAGAACAGTGACATCTCGCGCGAAGTCGTTCGAACGACATGTGGCAATCGTTCGCGCGACATCTCATTCTCATTCGAGCGAGATTTATTTCTGGTTCAAGAGACAACCCTTCTGGTTCGAGCGACAGAGGGAATTTTTAGGAATTTTCTTTAAGTCCAAATTTGCGTTTACCGGTTTCTTGGAGTGAGAGAAAGTGTCCGATAATAAACTTAAGAAAGAAAGGATTTCGAGAAAAGTATGTGAGGCTTAATACCTTAATTATTTTGGTATAGAGAGAATGTACCTTGGAGATTAGGAAAGAGAGAGTAATCTAAATATTTATACTATACGTAGGGATGGGATTAAAATACGTATGAGGAGTATATATGTAGGTTGGGGAAATACCTATGTATTTTAATAGGGCGTGTGTATGCCTATTATGCGATATTATTGCTAAGAGCACTAATGGGTGATAACTTGGGGGTGAAAGAATCTTATAGTTAAGCGCACTAATGAGTGATAACTCGGGGGTGTATAGACTCTATTGTTAAGTCTACTAATGGGTGACAACCCGGGGGTACAAGGATGATATTGTTAGGCGCACTAATGGGTGATAACCCGGGGGTGCGGGATTATTATTGATAGGTGCATTAATGGGTGTTAACCCAGGATGCAAGATTCTCTTGATAGGCGCACTAATGGGTAATAACCCGGGGGTGCTGGATTATTATTGATAGGTGCATTAATGGGTGCTAACCCGGGGATGCAGGATTTTCTTGATAGGTGCACTAATGGGTCTTAGCCCGGGGGTGCAGGATTAGTGTATATATATGTATAGGGATGATGTGACTATATATATATATATATATATATGTATATATATATATATATATATATATATATATATATATATATATATATATATATATATGAACTTGTTAACCTTTCTACTGTGTGAAATTTGTAGACTATATAATAATAATAATCATTACATAGCGCCAAGTGGTCTTAACCTATGGGTGCAGGATTAATGTACATATATAGGATAATGAGACTATATATATATATATATAGATATGAGTGTACTTGGGGAACTTTCTACTTTGTGAGACTAGTAGATAAAATGGAAATGAGATATAAAATAATCTTAGTGGATTAAAGATTAACCATTCAAACGGTGAATAATGAAACTTAGCATGTGAGATAAACAATCTGAATAGCGTATTGTATGGGCGATACGGGCATACTGCTAGTGAGCATAGTTAGTATTAGTATGGTTTCTGACTAGTTAGACTAGGTGGTATAACAAGGGGGAGATTAGATGTACGTTAGGCGTGCACAATAGATGAGAGGTGAGAAACTCATGTGAGAGTTCGATAACTAACATGCGTATAAGATTTGTTTTAAGAACCCATTTTAAATACTTGCTAAATCATTTTTTAACCTCGGTCTCTGACCCGTTTCTTGTGTCTCTTCTCTCTTTTGCTATATATATATATATATATATATATATATATATATATAACAGGTACTCAGCCACAGGGGTACCAGATTTAGAGATTTGGATTGCTTGACGTGATGCATCTGTTGTGGAAGCTGTAGGTCCTTGCAGTAGACGCACCTATCTTTTCCATTCAGTTTCATCTAGACTTATTATCTAGGGCATGTGCCACCCGTTTCTAGTCCTTAATCAGAGAAATTGTATTCGGTTTACTTTATGGTTTGGTTGGAGTTTTGAACTGGGAGGTTTTACCCAGTCTTATTTATTTCAGTACTTGATTCATGTTCAATATTTATTATATTCCTATGTGTGGTGAATGGTTTATATTTTAAGATTGAATGAAAATGGATTTACTTGGTTTTACTAAAATTGGAAATGTTTTGACACCTAGCTTAATTTTATATTAGGTGATTAATATGTTAAAAAAATTTTCGACAGTGATGCTAAGAATGAACCAACTGAACATTCTGTTTTAAATTGGTACAGGACTGATCACCCTTTATTTAATTGGGCGGGGTATTACAGCTGGTATCAGAGCATCAGGTTCTAGTGTCCTTAGGATCTGTGCGGCTTATTACGTTTCAGTGCATCGTTCTTTGATGTAGAGCCTTATGATAGGATTGTTGTGTTCCCTTACGTATGCGACTTACGTTCTCCTGCTACGAATTGTAATGGATGTGACTTATTATATGAAATTCTGTGTGATTCGAATACCGAACATTTTAAGACGACTAGTGGGGGCCGTAAGAAGAACTATGGGAGAAGAAGCTCAATAGAAGACATAGAGTAATCGAGAAAGAGTGATCGGGACAAAAATCACCATGAGGATTACTTAATTAAGAGATAGTAAAATCGTCACTCGGGAATTGTGGGTTCCCAGGACACATCCATAGATAACGGTGGAGTGATTTCAAGACCACCTAGCATAGTCGATAAAAGGGAAATCAGAGGGACTTTTTTAAAAATTCATCGGTGAAGATGTGAAGAAGAAAAATGAGAAAATGTAACAGACCAGCGGAAGTAGAAAATCCGATGGCAATGGTGTAAAGTGGGGTGTGACGACACTCAGAATTAAATTTGGAGTTAAAAGCTATAGCTCTTAGGAGCATCATGTAGTGATTATAGGAAATCACCATATATGAAGAAGTGTGTTTGAAATTTAGAGAGAAATTTGGGTACCATTTGATCATGAGGTCTTCCATTCGACGTGGTAACAAAATACGAGTGAAATTTTGATGTTTAGTAAAGGGTAAGATAGAAACCGATCATGAGAGAAAGCTTAAAATGCATAATGAACTTCATACCTGGCAGAGGGGCATAAATTATCCAAAGGGTTTATAGTTGATAAGGAACCCATGAGTAGAACACAAGCCTAGATGAGAAATCCAGATAGGATGACTAATGTTTATTTCATCAACGTTATACGGTGACTAGTTCTTACGTTCTTTCTAGAAGAAGCAAGCCACAAAGGTTACAGAATCTGGCCGAAAAGCAAAACTGAACTTAACGGTGTTAGTGAAACCCCACATGAGAGTATACCCTATAGGGAACACGGTTAGATGATTTTAAGTTGATTAACTTCCTCTAAAATGATGATGAACTCAATCAGGGTCGTGGAGGCCAACCGTAGTTCCGAAAGGCACGTGTAGCCGACAAGTTAATACTACTCGATCCGAAAGAAGAACATTTCCAAAATGGTCAGTGGGAACAGTGATGGGGAAATGGCTCGTGAAGTTTCCCTATGTGAAGGAAGTAGAACTACAAGTATTGAATGTGTCCATAATCGAGAAGTGAGATCAAAAATATTAGAAATGGTAAAGCATGCCAGTTAGGCATAATAACTGGAGGAGCGATACTTCCAACGAAAGAATTTGGGTCAAGAGAATTAGGCTCAAGATATTTATAACCCGAGAGTGATGGGTTCAGGCTGGACCAGTAGAGTCCTCGTTAATTATAGCATACCATATGTCAGGGTCGACGGGGCCCGGGATGTAAACGGGAAGTCATTAAGGCCATAATTGAGGCCTAGAGAGTTTGGGCCAACGTTTCAATAATGGGCGCGAAACCCACATGATGGAATAAATTGTCCATGCTGAGAGAGGATAACTACAGGATGAAATCCTAAGATGTATAACGATTGCAGATGTTCATGGGTCGTGATGGCAGCCACATGGTGAGACCCTGTGATTTGGCGAGACTGGTGAGGTTTTGTTTCTTCCTTGTGAGTAAAGGATCAATTCTAGTGACATGGTGTGCCACAACTTTTATGTAAATTGGAAACCATAAACTTTGCATTCGGGTCTAGTTTAGTGGGAATGTTAGTTTTAACAGTCTTGTTACAAACGTATTTCTCGTTGTTTGCAGGCCACTTTGATGATTGCCCGTGAGTGAACCGAGTGGGCCCTAAGGATACGCTCTGTTGTTATAATTTACTACTGCATATAGTCAGGTTTAGTTGAATTTATTATGGTAATGTGTAGTGATTAATTACCATATGGTTAAACGATAGTAAAAATATAGTGATATGACTGTCGTAAGGATACTCCAGGAGGACAAATCTTTATTTTGTGCGGCGCCACCTGAAATAGGGTTGGGCCCAGATAGATGAATATATGAAAACTTTCATGGTATTATAGACCTCAGCGAGTATGTTGTCTAGTTATATGTGATTCTGGTGCGTATGAATTTATTTAACTGAGGAGACTCAGGATACATTGTGTTCTTCTTTGAGCAGAGAGATAGAGCTCATTATATATATATATATATAGCGCTGAGTACTTGGGATAGTGAAAGCACCATGCTTTATGTTATGTTTAGAGATATGAGAGTGACCGAGCAAACTCTTACGTCAACGTACGGAGATTGTAGAGAGGTACGTAGTATATACTGAAGGCCTTACGGACCCCGACAATCGACTAGGTTAGATAGTAGTGTATCAGGGGGGTTCCTTGTTTGGATTTCGCTTTGCGAGACATCCCACGCATGAAACTAACGAACGTCGGGAGTTGGAGAGAAGTTTGGTCGATAGTACATAAGTTTTGTACGTTGATTATTGTACCTATAAAAGAATATAATTGAGAGTTGATAATTCTTTTATGACTTAAGGCCAATAGATTTGCCTAGTCTTAGTATCATTCTGAATAGAGCAATGATGCCAATGAAGGATAGAATGAGTTATGACTAGCGGGGTGGTTGAGTGCACCCCTACTATATCAGTATACCAAGTATGCTAAAATTGAAGTAAGAAAACTTCATGTCAATTATACAATGTTGCGCGAGGCATAGGGTGTATTGGCTCCTTAGGTGATTGAATCAAACAGTGGATTATGATTATCATGTGAATTCGATAATATGTAGTTAGGTAAGCTGAAGCTTATTCCGTAAGATTTGTCAGAGACTTACATTTCAATATTTGTGTCACGCGATGTGGCAAAGTCACATGCATCAAGGTTATAAGTACATTTGAGAGAGTATAAAATGTATTTGGTTCCAAATAACAGTTGTGAAGGGTTATGATGTATAGTAATATTGCAAGGTTAGTGTGGCAGTCGGTCACCTGACTGTTAGAAAAAGGGTGGACGATTCGAAACCAGTAGGGGCTTCTTCCGCTAGGGAATGGGAGAGTACCCCAAGAGTCTTCTCATGTAGCTGAGATGGTAAGATTATAGGTATTGAAATGCGATTGAGTACGACCTAATACCCACATAGGGATGGGCAGGCTAGCGGTCTAATCGAATGCGGGAGAGAAAATTTTATGTGCACCTATAAATTTTATACTATATGTAGGGATGAGATTAAAATACGAATGATGAGTATATATATGTAGGTTGGGGAAATACCTATAAATTTTAATAGGATGTGTGTATGCCTATTAGGCGATATTATTTCTAAGAGCACTAATGGGTGATAACCCGGGGGTGCAAGAATCATATAGTTAAGCGCACTAATGAGTGATAACTCGGGGGTGAAGAGACTCTATTGTTAAGTGTACTAATGGATGATAACCCGGGGGTGCAAGGATGATATTGTTAGGCGCACTAATGGGTGATAACCCGGGTGTGCGGGATTATTATTGATAGGTGCATTAATGGGTGTTAACCCGGGGATGCGGGATTCTCTTGATAGGCGCACTAATGGGTAATAACCTGGGGTTACTGGATTATTATTGATAGGTGCATTAATGGGTGCTAACCCGGGGATGCAGGATTTTCTTGATAGGTGCACTAATGGTTCTTAGCCCAGGGTTGCAGGATTAGTATATATATGTATAGGGATGATGTGACTATATATATATATATATATATATATATATATATATATATATATATATGAACTTGTGAACCTTTCTACTGTGTGAAATTTGTAGACTTGGTAATAATAATAATCATTACATTGCGCCAAGTGGTCTTAACCTAAGGGTGCAGGATTGGTGTATATATATAGGATGATGAGACCATATATACATATGAGTGTACTTGGGGAACTTTCTACTTTGTGACACTAGTAGATAAAATGGAAATGAGAAATAAAATAATCTTAGTGGATAAAAGATTAACCATTCAAACAGTGAATAATGAAACATAGCATGTGAGATAAACTATCTGAATAGCGTATTGTATGGGGGATACGGGAACACTACTAGTGAGCATAGTTAGTATTAGTATGGTTTCTGAATAGTTAGACTGGGTGGTATAACTAGGGGGAGATTAGATGTACGTTAGGCGTGCACAATAGATGAGAGGTGAGAAACTCATGTGAGAGTTTGATAACTAACATGCGTATAAGACTTGTTTTAAGAACCTGTTTTAAATACTTGTTAAATCATTTTTAAACCTCGGGCTCTGACCCGTTTCTTATGTCTCTTCTCTCTTTTGCTATATATATATATATATATATATATATATATATATATATATATATATATATATATATATATATATATATTATCAGGTGCTCAGCCACAGGGGTACCAGATTTAGAGATTTGGATTGCTTAACGTGATGCAGCTGTTGTGGAAGCTGTAGGTCCTTGAAGTAGACGCATTTATCTTTTCCATTCAGTTTCATCTGGACTTCTTATATAGGGCATGTGTCGCCCGCCTCTAGTCCTTCATCAGAGAAATTGTATTCAGTTTACTTTATGGTTTGGAGTTTTGAACTGGGAGGTTTTACCTAGCCTTATTTATTTCAGTACTTGATTCATGTTCAATATTTATTATATTCCTATGTGTGGTGAATGGTTTATATTTTAAGATTGAATGAAAATTGATTTACTTGGTTTTACTAAAATTGGAAATGTTTTGACACCTAACTTAATTTTATATTAGGTGATTAATATGTTAAAAAAAAATTCGACAGTGATGCTAAGAATGAACCGATCGAACATTCTGTTTTAAATTGGTACAGGACTAATCACCCTTTATTTAATTGAGTGGGGTGTTACAACTGTGTTGTGTGATTGTCATTTTTTATTCTCTATTCCCTTTGGTGATTGTGATTTCTCATTAATTTGTGTTGGATATAATTGTCACCACAATT
The DNA here is from genome assembly GCA_949130495.1 of Sambucus nigra. NCBI lineage: Eukaryota > Viridiplantae > Streptophyta > Magnoliopsida > Dipsacales > Adoxaceae > Sambucus > Sambucus nigra. The sequence continues at coordinate 95,983,141 of OX422220.1, forward strand.
TGCGTCGTCTATGGGAAATGTTTGTCTTCCTTTAGGAAAGCCCTCACCAACAAAGGATTTGGAATGTCTGGACACAGCAGCAACGCCCCTCAAGCAGGGGATATCCAAGAATAGCCTGACCCTCACAGGATCATATTTGAAGTTTGACATTCAGATCAAAGGGGTCGCCCAGAGCGGCAGGCCTCAGAAGAAAGTCAGGGACCAGCGAGGTCCACACAAATCTCCAGGTTGATCGATGCCTATGAGGCAAGGCTCCAAGAGAAGTGAGAGGCCGCTCACAAGCAAGAGGCTGAGAATGCTCGCCTCAAAAGGAGATTGGAGAGGATGGAGAGGGAACTCCATCGCAGCACCAGGCGACATCCATATCGCACTCCTAGTCCTCAGGCGGCCAAGTCTCGCAGTCGAGGAAGGAACCCTAGACACGGATCCTAGAGATTTGAGGAGCACGAGTCGGATGAAGACTTGCTCGAACAACAGCGAACAATTCACCGTTATAGGAGCCCGGCTCAAGGAGATGAGGATATATGAAATTTGGTCCTAAGAGAGATAGACCAACACCTAGCTCATCGGGGTGCTAGATCAACCATGGAGGTTACTCGACGAGCTCTCAAGACCCAGATGAAATCCCCCTTTTCAAGGGAGATATAAGAAGAAAAAGCACCCAAGAAATTTTCTACTTCGAGATTCAAGATCTATGACGAAAAGACCGACCCTATCGATCACGTTAGGTAGTACAGGCAGGCCATGACCCTCTGGAACCACAGGGATGCGCTAATGTGCCAGATTTTTCCTTCGAGCCTGCATGATGTGGCCTAGAAGTGGTTCGAGAGGCTCCCTCACAGGTCCATCAAGAGCTTTGAGTCCCTGGCCGAGCTCTTCACAGCTCGCTTTATTACCAGAAGTTCCCATCCAAAGAGGATGGATGCTTTGCTAACAATGAAGAAGACGCCTCAAGAGAGCCTCTGGGACTACACAAAGAGGTACTGGGAGCTATTCAATGAGGTCGAAGACTATTCGGAATAGGTAGCAGTGGCCTCTTTCAAGATCATCCTACCCAGCTCTTGCCTTCTACACCAGTCCCTGACGAAAAAGGAGGCCACAATGATCGATGGCCTGATGGCTCACATTAAGAAGTACGCCAAGGTGGAAGATTTGACCCGCCTCAGTGTAGGAAAGAATGGTCGGGCTAAGCTCCCTGCCAAGGGCAATGATAAGGCTGAAAACCAGAAGAAAGGAGGCAAGAATGGGGGCAAGGGTAGCTCCAAGAATGGAGGAAAGAACGATGTTTTGAAAGCATTTCAGGTAGTAAATACTGTCTTTAAATAACCAATCTACAAGATCCTAGCAAAGATCAAAGACGAGCCATTTGTTAAGTGGCCCAGAAAGATGGGGGGATATCCCTTAAAGAGAAACAGCGCGTTGAGATGCACTTTTCATAAAGAGGGAGGACATAATACTGAGCACGGCAAGGCTTTTAAGTCTCACCTTAAAGAATTAGCCTAGACCGGACATCTGGACGAGTTTGTGGAGAAGAAGGTAGAGAAAGTTACTGCCAATGGAGACACGAGGCCCGATAATGTACTTGAGGATGATGTTGGCCATGAATTTGTAGTAATTCATGGGGCATCTGATATGAAGCAGATTTAAGGGAATTCAGCTCGGATGGAAGTGAAAAAACTTACAGCAGTAATGCAAGATTTTCAGATCGATCCAGCGAAGACATAGTTAGGAAAGCATCGAAGAGCAGATAACGTTGATTATAGGAAACACATTATATTCACAGATGAAGATTTGGTGGGGGTCAAAACCCCACATCATGACGCCTTGATCATTACCCTCAGGATAGCCAACTATGACGTCAACAAGTTGCTCGTCGACCAGGGAAGCTCATTCTTTGGTAATGTATCTCGACCTCTTCAAAAACTTGAAGCTGAGCGTTGTCGACTTGAAGGAAGCTATTGTCCCTCTAGTTGGTTTTGCTAAAAAAGTGACTATTCCATTGGGAAAGATCGTGCTGCCGGTAAGGGCAGGAAGTGTCTCCAAGATGATCGAGTTTCTGGTGGTCGACATCGACTCGCCATATCAAGTTATCCTCTGTAGGGGTAGTTAAATGCAATGAAGGCAGTCCCTTCGACCTACCATCAGAAACTCAAGTACGTGACTGAGCAAGGAGTAATGGAGATTCACGGAGATCAAGCTATGGCAAGAAGGTGCTTCATCGCTGCCATTCGCCCGAAACCAGAGAAGAAGGTCGAGAAGGACAAAGAGAAGATCGAGCAGTAAGAACGTTTGATACCTTCAAAATAGAAACTAAAGTATGGGAGACCCAAGGTGGAGGAGACTAGGCTCATCCCCTTGAGCAGGTCATTAAAAACCTGGAAGAGATCATAGATGGTGGGAATAAGAAAGATACGATGTTCTTAATTGGAGTTTCTCTCACAAATCAAGAAAAGAAGGAATTGGCCGTATTATTGAGAAGTAATCTATACGTTTTTGCGTGGGAACCATACGAGCTGCCTGGAATTGACCCCAGTGTGATTTATCATTGATTGCACGTCGACCCCACTTTCAGGCCTATCGCACAGAAGGCATGGCAGACTGCGCCCGAGAAGTCCAAAGCTGTAGAAAAGGAAGTAGAGAAGCTGATGGATGAAGGATCCATACGGGAAGTTGAATTCCCTAAGTGGCTTTCCAACACAGTAGTAGTTCCAAAGAACAATGGAAAATGGAGAGTTTGTATAGACTTCACTGACCTTAATAGGGCATGCCCTAAGGACAGTTTCCCCCTCCCCATGATCGATCAATTGGTGGACGCCACAGTAGCTCATGAGAGGATGAGATTCCTGGACGCATACTCCAAGTATCACCAGATTCCTCTATATGCGCAGGATCAAGATAAGACAGTGTTCATCACCACCATCGATTTATACTGTTATAAAGTTATGCCCTTCGAGCTCAAGAATGAAGGAGCAACTTATCAGTGGCTGGTCACCAAGATGTTCAAAGACCAACTGGGAGATACCATGAAAGTATACATTAATGATATGATCTCCAAGAGCAAGCGCAAAGAAGACCATCTCTCAGACCTGTCGAGGACATTTGAAATCCTCAGGAAATACTGAATGAAACTCAACGCGAGCAAGTGTTCTTTCGGTGTCCAGTTAGGAAAATTTCTCGGGTACTTGGTTAGCGAGAGGGGAATTGGAGCCAACCCGGACTAGATAGATGCAATCAACATGGTACAACCTCCTCACACAATAAGAGACGTACATAAGCTCACAGGTATGCTCATCGCTTTGAACCGTTTCATCTCAAGGTCCTCTGAGAAGTGCAAGCCATTCTTCCAGCTCTTGAAAGGAAATAAGACAGTAGAGTGGAATCAAGATTGATCGAAAGCATTGGAAGAACTCAATTCCCTGTACCTAACCTCGCGGTCTCCATCCACACAGTCAGTTCCTCACTGATATGCGAAAAGTCAAGAATCCAGCACCTAGTTTATTACGCGAGCAAGACCTTGATAGACGTAGAGCAGCGGTACCTACCCATAGAAAAGATCGCCTTTGCATTGGTCGTAGACTCTAGGAAATTGAAGCACTACTTCGAAGCTCACACTATCATCATCCTTACCTCACACCCCCTAAAAGCAGTCCTGTGGAAAGAGGATCTGTCTGGCAGGCTCTCCAAGTGGTCAATCGATCTCGGATGATTTGACATCCAATTTTAACCTAGGAATGCAATCAAGGGGCATGTCCTCATGGAATTCACGGGCGAGTAGCCTTGCGACCAACCTCAGCCCATGAAGAAAAGGGAAAACCACTCATCTGAAGGAGTTTGGCGACTATTTGTTGATGGAGCCTCCAACTCAAAGGGGGCAGGAGTAGGCATTGTACTTGTTACTCGAGAAGACACAATCCTCGAGTAGGGAATTGGACTTGGATTTGAATCCTCCAACAACGAGGCAGAATATGAGGCTCTGATAGCCAGCATGCAGAAGGCACAAGCGTTGGGGGTAAAGCAGCTGCAGGTGTTCGGTGACTCGCAATTAGTCTCTAATCGGATAGTGGGGACTTCAACGCAAGAGACAAAAGAATGGAAGCCTACCTCGCTTTGGCAAAGAAGTTAATGTCCAGCTTTGGGGAAGTCAGTGTCCAACAGTTACCTAGAGGAAAAAATAGCCATGCCGACGCCCTGGAAGCCCTGAGTTTAGCAATCAATTTCGACTTAAAGAGAACAATCCCCATCAACTTCCTCCCCCATCTGAGCATCAACCAAAGCGACGAGTTGCCGGACATGGGACATATGATCCAGATTGAGTCAACGCCCAGTTGGATGGAACTCCTGAGGAACTATTTGAAGGATGGTTCACTTCCAAATGATAAGAAGGTTGCTCATCAGATAAGAGTCAAAGTTGCTCACTTTCACTTATCTCCTAAGGGCAAACTATACAAGAGATCATTCACCAGCCCTTACCTTCAATGTGTTCACCCGAAGGACATCGAGAAAGTTCTACACGAGCTTCACAAAGGAATCTGTGGAAGCCATATTAGAGGGAGGTCACTAGCTTTTTGATCAATAAAGGAAGGCTACTGGTGGCCATATATGCAAAGAGATTCGACAGTGTATGCTCGTAAATGCGAGAAATGTCAACTACATGCTCCTATAGTCCACCAACCTGCCAGCGACCTAAGATCTCTTACTAGCCCATGGCCTTTCTCCCAGTGGGGGATGGACATTGTAGTCCCCCTTCCTATCGCCGCCGACAACCGCAAATATCTGTTGGTCGCAACAGATTACATCACCAAATGGATCGAGGCAGAGCCACTGGTAAATATTTGAGATGCAGATATGATGAGGTTCATATGGAAGAATATAATTACCCATTTTAGAATCCCCAGAATCATCATCACTGACAACGGAACACAGTTCGAGAGTGGCCCTTTCCAGAACTTCTGCAGAGAATATGGGATCAGGTACTATTTCAGCTCGGTGGCCTACCCACAGAGGAACGGTCAAGCCAAAGCTTCCAATAAAATAGTGATCGATGGGTTGAATAAACGACTAGAGAGAGCCAAAGGCTCATGGGTGAGTGAGCTTCCACATATTTTGTAGGCCTACCGCACTACCCCACGACGAGCAACTGGGGAAACCCCATTCTCACTAACGTATGGAATGGAAGCAATCATCCCCTTGGAAGCTGGCCTACCAACCATGAGAACCACCCTTGTAGACCAAGGCCAAAATGATGCAGCATTACTCGCTAAACTTGACCTAGATGACGAACGCATAGAACTAGCCTTAGTAAGGATGGCGAGCTATCAGCAACAGCTCGCAAAACACTACAACAAGAAGGTCAATCAAAAGGCATTCCAGGTTAGGGAATACGTCCTAAGTAAGGCCCTTGGTAGCGCAGTAAAACCATTAGACAACAAGCTAGGGCCGAATTGGGAGGGACCATTCAAGGTGACAAGAGATGATTTACAAGGAGCCTATCACTTAGAAACACTGGGGCAGAGAGATACCCCGAGCTTGGAATGCTGCCAATCTGAAGAAATTCTATTTCTAGATTTCCTTCATTTATCTTTTACTACCTTGATTTAATTGGCAACTCATTTCTTATTTTTTTGGTGATGATTAATAAAAGATTTTTTGGCAATGGCATCTTATGAAGTGTTAATTCTTTATTAGGAACATTATAACTTACACTTCTTTTCCAAGCAATAGGCACCTTACTCGAAGTATGAAAGAAGGGTGTCACCCTCCTTAGGTTTTCATTATGAAACACGAACAACCTCCTAGCATTGCCCTGGAAATATATGAAGCCCTACAGGGGACCCTTAGTCAATTAGACCAAAAATGAATTGGTCACAAAAGTATGTTTGGTTTATAAAACCTGATCGAATAGAATATCCAACACCAGGTGTGTACTCGCCATTGCCACACTTAGGCCTAAGGTAGTGTGATGACAAGACCTAAAAGGTAAAGTGAGGTAGAATGGTATCCTAAAAATTATACTGGACTGGGAGGATACTCACTCAAAGAAACAACCCTACAAATCTAGTCGTCTACAAAGGGCCTAAGATAATCAAGTAGGAAATAAATGAAGTAAGAGATATACAACACATGTTTAGTCAGTAAAATCGCCTAAAACATATATATTATATTACTTCATTACATATACAATGAGTTACATCCGGTAAAATCTTAATGAGGCTGAAGCCTCTGAATAAGGTAAACAACCACTTATGCTCTTCGGCCATCGTCCGGATGAGGAGTCCATTCCTCCTCGACCTCATTCGCATCTGGATCTAATAGCTGCCTAGGGATAGCATCGATAGGGATCCACAAGTCATCCCTCCTAAATTGATTAAGCCTCAAAGTTTAAGGAGAGATCTCATGACGGTACCAGAGTACTGAGTTACTTGGGACTTACAACTCCCTGAGGGCGCTCAACCATCGCCTAATAAAAGATAGTTCTTCAAACTCTATCAGCCTCATCGGAGCATCTATCCAACCTTGTTCATAACCATCAGCCCATACTCATCGAGGACCCTTCTTGAACAGATGCCTCAATCGTGTGACATCTCTTTGAAGCCCAGCATCAATCATGTATGCTCGACGAACATCTTCTCGAAGCTCGTTCGTCTCCCTAGCTGGACCCCCTGCATCTGTACCAGCTTACAGACCAGTCAATGGGGTAGAACCTTGCAAAGCTTGAGGGGTGGTGCTAGGCCCTATGCCATCTTACAGAACATATGATGAAGAGGAACCTCACAAAACTCGAGGTGCGACGCTCGGTGCATGCTCCCTGAGTAGCGATACCTCCCTCCTCAGAGTTTCATTTTCCTGTTGAAGAACTTGTCTGACTTAGTTGATTTTGGAGGCATCTACAAGCTTATCCCTTAAAGTATTTACTTCTTCTTGGACAGGGGCACAAACTTCTTCCATCTTCTGAAGTCTATCCTTCAGTTTGACGACGAGCTCAGATTGGTCCTTAAAGCCCTTATTTCTCGACCTGAGAGACTTGCAAATACTAATAAAGGCTTGACGAACTTGGATGATCGCATTAGGACTAATGATGCTCCCCAGTTGAGAGGTGGCAGGTATATACTCATCTACATCAATCAACTACAAGCCATCTAAGCAGTAAAAAGCAGAAGAATCAGTGCGCAGAAAAGAAAGTACTTTCATTTCATTCAAATAAAGGGGTCCAAGTACATCGGTAATTAAAAAATAGCAGTAAAAATAAAGAAAAAGATACAGAGGAAATCCTAAGAGCAGGCTAGCTAGCAACCTCAATTTATTCAGAGGTTGCTAATTGTTTTCCCTTATCGGCAGCGGCAGAGGCATCTCCCTCAGATGGAACAACTGTTGTTCCCTGGGGAGGAGGAGCACCAACAGGAATAGTCTAGGAGGCAGGGATTGCACCTTCAATGGCTGGGGTAGGCGCATCATTTATAATAGGCTTTGGTCCTAGATCATGCTCATCGAACAAGGGTGAGTCAATATCCACCCCGTTAGCCAGAAGAGCCTTGTTCCAGCCCTTCTTGAAGTTCAGACGACTGATGTAGCCTATCTAAGCATCATCATCCTCATATGCGGCAGCCCACCCAAAATTGTACGAACTTTCCTTAATAGTAGCTGCATCGGACTCCATCTTCTTCAGCTTCTCTGTAGCACCTTATTTTCCTCGACCACGACCAGCTTGCTCGTGCAGACTAGGTCGTAGGACTGCCTCAGCTCATTCAGCTCCTTTATTGCCGCCTTCTTCACTCTATTGGTATCAGCAAGGGCGAGATTGGAGGACTTCTGAGCCTCGTTGGTAGCCCTTAAGCTGGCCTCCAACTCAGCATTCTTCCCCTGCATCTCAGTATTTCATCTTTCCAGATCGGCCTTCGCCCTTACCAGCTTATCGCGAGTACAGTATAGGATGACAAAATTAGTCACAAACTGCAAAGAAGAGAAACATTAAGCAAAATCTTGCAAGAATGGAGAAACATCAAACTTAAAACTGTAAACGTAGAGGAGAAAAGAAGACTTACCAAGGCTAGCCTCTGGCTCACCTCTAGAGCTAATTGGTCAGTCCCCATCGCCTTCTGACGATCAGTAGGCAAAATTGCTCTGTCGAGCAATGCAGGAGCCAATTGGGAGAGAAGGCAATAGAGGCCCCCTTAGGCAAAGTGGACACGGGCACCAGAGCATGCTCAGCCTTCGTTCTTACCTCATCTCTCCTTATCTCCTTTTCCCTCTCCTTATTGTCCCACTCATCCCTCCTCCTGTCCTCCACCTTACTTCTTTCCTCCATCTTTTTCCTCTCTTCCTCTCTTTTTCTCTCTTTCTCTTTCAATAACTCCTCCTTCCTCTTCTTCTCCTGTACATGGGCAGTAGACTAATAACCAGTGGCAACATCCCCATCACCAGACTTTTTCTTCTTCGATCGCTGAGCAAGAAGCACATCATCATCATCATCATCGTCATCACGGATCAGATTCCTCCTGGGGGAGCCATATCTTCCTCGCTGGAACTACTAGATGTATTTAAAGACTCCTGAGCCTCTGAAACCTCTTTCGAGCTGAAAGATCCTTGACCACTAGAGCTCACCTCACTGGAACCACCTTCATCACCTCCCCTATTATCACCTTCAGAATTGCTCTCTTCCTCATCCAATTGAATATGGTCTGCAGCAGCTTCTTCAGTGATGTCCAACTCAGGGATGCTGTCTACAGGTCGTGCGATGTGCATCGTCAACCAAAGGTTCCCGAATTTTCCAAGCTTTAATCAGCTCGCCATCTCGAACCTCACTAAGAGCAGGTTCCAAATTCTTTGTCCTCGCTGTAAATAAGAGAGAAGAATATCAGAGAAATCATACATTAACAAGAAAACCACAGATCAGAAAAAAAATTAAGCCTACCTATAAAATCCTCCCCATAAAAAGGGACCGTGAACCCTTCAGACCTCGACCCCTCAGTATGGGGAGAAAATTACCAATTTCTAGCAAGAAAACCCTCTTGCCAATAATCCTTGTGGGAATCAGGTATATTTACAACCAATACCCTGTCAGGACTCCTGGCCTTGAGGTAAAGAAGACCAGAGCTTGTTCGCGAGAAAGAGTAGCATAAGCATATTTCAGCAAGCCCTAGATTTGTGCCATAGAGTTGGTTTATATAATGGACACCATTAACTATGTTCCAAACTTTTGGCGAGCACTGTGCAGGGACGATGTTGAAGAAACCAAATAAATGCAAAAACAAATTGCTGGGAGGGAAAGTGAAGCCCCCTTGGGACGGTAACAGGACATGAATCTAATGAGCGACCTCTATCTCTCTAACATTCCTAGGGACAGAGGCGCACTAAATTTCTACCCAGTCTAGGATATTATAGAACTTCCTAAACTCATACACTGATCTATTGCCTATCTTCACCATTCATAAACCCTAATTACAAATTCGAATAAACTCAATAGAAAAAACAGAGAGAGAGAGCAAAGGGGACTTACGAGATGAAAGTTTGTCTTGGACGATGCAAGATCACAAGCCCAGATGATGAGGAAGATTGAAAGCAAAGTAACAAAGACATAGAGAGGAGGGTGCAATAGCGAAATCTTGAAGAAGATGAGAAAATATGAAGAATCTTGAAATGACGGTATGGAAATACCGCTCCAAGTGACCTTTTAAACATTTATAATCATATCGCACGAGACCCGAAGCAGGATGCCGCCAAAATCAAGTATAGAACTCCAATCTTGGGAAGAGTTACACAATTTATAAGAGAGCCTTTATAAAAAATCATTTAAATTTATTGAGCCCAAATTATGGCTTAACAACTTTAGGGGAAATTGTGGGTACCTCGATTTGTCATCAAGGACCCAGGTGAGTAGCCCAATAAAAAAAGCCCAAAGTCCGGGCTCTTCGCATCTCAACTGAATTCGATTATGACTTAGTCTACTCCTAAAATCTCGTAAGGAGATATTCTAAGAGTAGAAGATGGACGTGGGGGAGTCCAACACCCCCACTCCCAAAGAACAAACATGTATATAGCAAACCCAAAGCCTGGGGCAAAAGGCATGCAATATATTCTCTGTAAGACACTCCCCGGAGTATATACAAATAATACTGAGAGCACCACCGTGGACGTAAGCATTCTTATTGAACCATGTACATATTGTGTTATGTGATTGGCATTTTTTATTCTCTATTCCCTTTGGTGATTGCGCTTTCTCATTAATTTATGTTGAATATAATTATCACCACAATAATCAGTTAAGAGGAAGAGATATATGTCAAATGGGTTTGGGGGTAACGATTTATCACATGTGGGTGTTAGGATTATAACTTTGCTAAAGAGGGATTGGGATGAGACTTTAGCTTGTAATGGAGGTTTGGGGTTTGAACCTCTCGAATGATTTTCTTGCTTTTTCTTTAGAAATGCAATGATACAAACGAGAAAATGGAACTTTACTTAAGAGGATTGGTGTTGTGAGTTTATGTGATTTGGAAAGGTTGTGGATGGTTGTATTTATAGGGTTAAGATGAGGTATGAGCCATCCAAAAATGGGTAGAAATGTTAGTTAAGTAGTTGGAAAAGGTTAAGATTTTAGTATAGGAGTTTGGAGGTTTTTACCAAAGTACAAGTTTTGAAATTTGGCACTTTTAGTCGACTCAAAGCCTACTTTTAGTCAATCGAAACTCCTTCAGTTGGCTTGTTTCAAAGTTTCAGCTAAATGAAAGATAGTTTAGCTAGCTAAACTTTTTCCTGGGACTTTTAGTCTATTAAACCTCAAGTTTAGTCGACTAAAACTCTTAGGTTTTATTTAAAAGGTTGTTTGGTTTGGGTCCAAGCTTTGGGGAAGTGTTAGTGTGTTCTAGGGAGGTCTTAGGTGAGTATTTTTGAGCTTATACATGTTGAAACAAGTTACTTTAATTTTATAAAATGGTTACTGAATTATAACAAAATAAAGTAATATGTGTCAGGGCTTTTGAGCATTTCTTTGACTCGTTTGAAACATTAACTTCAGAGCTTACATGACTTTCTTTATGTAATGCTTGCATGCGTATGATCATCATAGGTTGCGGGGTGTGTTGGCATAAGCTTCTTTGAACTGGTTAATGTTTGAACATTTCATGAGTCTTTTGATCAATGGTTTTGATGCAATATTTAAGTTATTCTTGTGATCTTCATTGTCTTTGGTTCATGGTCTTCATTGTCTTGGTTAAGGACTCCATTTTCTTGGTTGAGTGCTTCACTATCTTGCATGGGATGATTGCACGGTTGCTTGGATGAAGTGTTCCTGGTTACATATCTCATAATGTATTAAGTGCTTAATTTAATCCCAATTACAATAAAGAGAAGATAGTGAAATATGTCCTTATATCAATTATGTTGTCCTTAAACAAAATCCTTTTTAAATACATATTGGTTTCACATGAATATCTAATAAAAACTAGTAGAATAAGATAAATCTAAACATATGGATATGTGAAGCATGATAATACAATAAGGTATGACTAGTTGAGACAAAAAATATAGAGCAACGAGATATATAAATGTCAACCATCATTTTTTATAAATAACTAACAAAGGATAAAAATATCAATATAACCAAACTGGATGTATTAACATAAATAACTCTAAAACTAGATAGGAGTGATACAAGTCAAGTAAAAAGCATCTCAAGTGTACTAAATGGAATTTGTAAAAAATACATCAAAAACAAATTGAGATAAACAAAAAACCTATAACCCTCATCAGAAAAGTCAGCTAACATATCATCATCATTTTCATCGTCATCATCAACATCATCCTCATCATCCTTATCACCATTATCATATTCTACTAGAGCAGGAGCATGAATCGAACCATAAATAGACGAGACCAAAAATGACATGTCGCGATGCTCAATCATTAAAATACATGTAAAATTATAATATACAGTCTTATTGGGTTGTGTGAAGTAATAGTCAAAGTGATCTAACATCATAGTCATCCTCACATCCATTCGAGTAAATGCATCATGCATGAAAGAAAATTGTGCATCAAATTACTCTTCGGAGGATCGATGTTCCCCTGGGTAGGTGTAGCCATAGCAGGAGCTAGAGCATATGATGGAGCATGACCATGTGCAATATCGTCAGCATCGAGGTCTATGGCTGGTGTAGGAATCTAATGCAAATTTTATCCCTTAGAATGTGAGACACTAACACTTATGATTAGACCAAAAATGTACATAGATAGATTAGATCCTAAACGGTGAACACCTAGAGAACATAGGTACCTGGTGACCCTACGAGCAAAGAATAATGCATCATGAAGCTTATGTGAACATCCATGATGCGTAGCCTCAAGAATGAGCAATGGATAATTAATGGTCTCACGCATAGTAATAGTACGTATGAGTACAGGAAATCCCGTGACCATCTTCTGTACATGAGGTCATAGATAACCACTAATCTTAAGATGGAGTAATGTTGTCTCAGTGATGCCTGTAAAAATAGGTTCCTAAGTCCTAACCCGTGTAATATTTCTCCTAGTTAATAATGATGTTAACTAATGATGGGTAAAACCGCTCTTGTTACAGGGGTATAATCTGGACGCAACTATATGCCTAAATTAATATGTGTATCCAACAAATCCTCAATCATTATGATCTCTAATCCATGAACATAATATGTAAGGATCAAAGGATCCTCGTATGAGACTGTTATATTCGTATATAACTCGTGATAAAGTGTGGCATTATATGACACACGCAGGATAAGTAAACAAGATGAAGCGAGCTACAGAATTTACCTCTGGAAATACAAGCCCTCTACGATCCTTTGGAGATGTGTTAGATCCACATCCCTCTCAGCTCTAATAACCCAAAAAATAAAACATTACTCAGGGGCATGCCATCCTTCATGAAGCAAATATAAAATGAATACATGGCCATCTCAAGAATGGGTATAGAGGTACTCGGGACCTAAGTACATTGCCTAGAAATGCTCGATGCACTAGGAGGTGTGATAGGGATCTCCTAAGAACGAGATATCTCACCAGGACCACACGGGGGCCGAGAAATGACTCTCTTACGTGCATGTGTCTTCTCATGAACCACAGTGACAAAATTAAGAAAATATACACAAACATAAAAATTGACAGAAATCTAAAGAAAGTATTTACAGTGATAAGATAAATATATCAAAAATACCCAAATTTAACCGTAACAATAATAAAATACCTATAGATTATGGAATGACCTATAATAATTGCAAAATATGTTAAATCAATCAAGAATATTTAAAAGAAAGACACTTACTCGAGTCAAATATACAAATACCCAAGTGTAAAAAATTTAAGATTTCTCATTCCAAATCCAATCTCAAATCACCCAATATGGAATCAATATTCAAATCGAAGCACAAAATTTCTTTAATAAAAAATTAACCTAGGGTTTATTTTTGTGGTTAAGAGATTTGAAATGAAACCAAAAAACCCTCTTAAAAACCGAACATGTGAAGAATCTGTGATGTCGTATGAACAGTTAAAAATCACACCATACCAATGGGCACAAAACTGAACCACACGAACAGTTCGAGACAGCAAGCTAAAGTTAGGGAATACTTCTCCAGAAAGACTTAACCAACATAACCAAATTGCCAAACACTCAAAATATGATACGCATATATGAAAATGCATGTGAAAGTATTCATTTTGACATTTAAGGCATAAATTTGGGATATATGCAAAAATCAACCACTCAAACATACAATATATACATATGACCCAAAATATATTAGGTGTGAACATGATTAGGCTACTTATGATAAACATGATCCATTGTATGAATTTACTTTGAACCCTGATCAATGACATAGTTTAAGTACATATTCAAAACAAACATTAATCACAAAACAACATAGTTCAAAATTTCAATCAAATCATGCAACTTTTATATCATAATCATGGCATGATAGTAAACAAGTGATACTGACAAAATCAAGTGGATGCAAATAATCAAGTTATAAGAATTACAATTCATGCTTAAGTTTATAATTTCATCATTATCCTTTAGAGATATTCTAAATGGTATACTTTACCTATGTAATCTCCCTCATATGATGTAAATACTAAAGTAGATACAAAATTATAACACTACAAAAAATTTAAAAGCCTTGTGTTGTTTTCTTACCTTGAATTTTGATCCTACAATGGCTTTTTCTATGGTGGATTTTACACACAATTCGATAGACACTTAATGACAATACTTATATTCAAATAGACATGATCTTATCCATGGTAGCCATTTTTAATGTAAGTACAGTCTCATCAATAAACTCCATAAAGTCAAAGTGTTTTGCACACACAACTCTCAAATAGTCCGTTGATTTGTTTTAAGATAACCAGTATTAAATCTCTGGACTCAATCATGATTTAAATTAAGCACTAATTCAAGTCACATAATAAAAAATTCATATTATCCAAGTGATATGCAAGTGTATGTATAAAGTGAAATCATAACCAAAGATTTCATTAATCTTTAACTATCACGTTTTTTCTCATGAATATTAACATATCATTTAGTTAATCATTAATTGTATCATATAAATAACAATTCAAGATTTAACCATCATTTAAATTACATCAACATATTAAATCAATGTTGACAGATAACTTAATTACACATCACAAAAAGAATAAAACGAAAGTCTTTTTGCTATTTTGAAATATAAATGATGTGATATGTACATACATACTATGTAAGGACTAAAACACATGATAAAATGCATAAAAATACTCAGAGAAAGTATGAAAAATTATTTGATTATGAAATGAAAATGCTACCTAAATGATATGATACCAAACGAATCAAGAAGTACCTATGAAGTGGACCTATATAAGCAAAGCCCTAGGTATCCTTAGCACACTACCAAGCTAAGTAGTTAGGGGTGATGCCTCTCCCGAATCTTTAGGAGGCGCAAAGATCACTTACTTTTATGCAAACTTTCTTTGAGGTAAGTTAACCTCAATCTTCTTCCTTAGAGCATTCCTTGGTATAACTCCACCATTTTAGGTATACATCTCTCTTTATTCATGGGAATTTTATTCCTAGGAACACAAGCATGAGATTTAGGTCTAGAAAACTATATCCTAACCTTTCTTATCACATTGGCCACAAAGTCAATCGTTCTCATCAACTCGCCGGTCTCACCTCTAAACTCAATAATAGTATGTTTATTGACAAAATTTCTCCTATTTTGATTGAACCTAGCATTTCTAACTTTCAATCACCTACAATTTTGGTTAAAATAACCATGTAATGTTTAATGGGTACAAAAAGGCACATATCTTCTAAACTTAGGTTTCGGTTCATGATCTCTCTTTTCAATGTTCTCAAGATTCTTTCTTTTAAAGAAAAAGTGGGCAACATGAATGATTTTACCAAAAAAGTTAATATACATAGGCATAAGCCCTTGATGAAGATATGGGTACAATCTTCTTTTTCTTCAAATTTGTAGTGTATTCCTTAATTTTGTTCTTATTACAAGAAGATATTTCAAATTTCAATTTTAAAACAATATTATTTTCTTTCATTGGTTTAATATAGCCAATACCATGTTTATCAAATTTTATTTGACCATGGATCATCAAAATATTATCAAGAATGTTTATTCTCTCAATCATGTCAATTTTTAAATATTTGGCACGTTAAACATAATTTTGTAACTTTTCAAAGTCTCGTTCTAATAAAATTAAACCTCAATCTTTTTTTGACTTTTATCATTTTGTTCAAATTGAAAATATTTTTTTCTTTCAAAAGTTTGATGCTTGACCTTTTCAATTTTAAATACTCTTGATAAAGCTCATCAAATCCTTCATTTATGTCTTCAAGTTCATTATGACTAGACTCATTGACCATATTTTTCTTCAAAACATCATCAATTGACACGCTCTTATCAAAATTATTTTCACTTATTTTAATCTCACTATGAATGCAATATCACCTATTCATTCATCATCGGAAGACCATTCATCAGGCTCATTCTCTAAAACACTTTATCTCACTTTATAGACTTTATTCTTCTCAAATTTTTTGCTATTTTCTTACTTTCTCTATTATATTAGACATGCATCAATGTGATGTACTAATACACCACAACTAAAACATCTATCTTATTCTCTCTCCTTTCCTTTATTAGGAACACTCGTCTCATGATCACCTTGAGAGTTATATATAGTGGACTTGTTTTTCTTAGGTTCACTATATATAACTCTCATGTGTATGTATCCTTGATTTAATCAAGGATATAAACATTAGTTTTTAATCTAGAAGTTAGCGTTCTCAATGACTTCTTCACAACCTTATTCCCGGGGATCTTCTCTTCTTGGTTAAAAGAGTCATTTACTACCTTGATCAATCTAGTTTACTAGTAAGTTATCCTCTTCATTTATTATTATTATTATTATTTCAAACACAATCACAATGTTTTGCATCTTAACTCTATTAATACATAAGTTCCCTCATGAGTAACTCTTAATATATGCCACACTTCCTTTTGTCATTTCGTAATTGAGTATATGGTTAAGATTTGTATTCTAGCTGGTGAAAATATAGCATTCAATGCAATTGAGTTATAATTACAAGTAACAAACTCTATATCCAACCAACTTAGTTCCAATGGACATAATTTGAGCCATCAAAATAAGGACAATTCGTAGAGATACTATCGTAATACTGATCCATTATCCCAACAGTATCTAAACACAACCTCAAGCTAGATATAGAGCAACGAGCACAACTAAAACAAACAAGCAAGCAAAATCTTCTGTAACACATGAGTGCTTAAAAGAGCAATTATTCTAACACCAATTGAGGGTGGAGTGTTTCAGACAAAGTGTTCACCTAAAATAAACTTAAAGGATGGATGAATATATATTAGTGAGGATTATACCAATTTTAACATTTCGGGTAGCCAATTTTTATATAAACCTAGTTAACAATCATCTAAGTGAGAGATCTAACAGATCAAAGTCAATTTAGCAAATCAAGAACAAATCTAGGTTAGTTATATGAATTAACTAGATGCAAGACCTAATTCACTTTTAGAAATGGATCATGTTGGATTCAATCTTACATATGAGAGAGAGAGAGAGAGAGAGAGAGAGAGAGAGAGAGAGAGAGAGAAATAGTTTGTGTGTGTGTGTGTGTGTGTGTGTGTGATAACAAACAATGACATAGAAGGCATAAGTTAAGATCTACGAGGAAAAACCCCACCCGGGGGTGAAAAAATCTCGGTTCATCTTAGTCTCTCATTTAATTTGAAAAAAAAATTACAAAAATACAAGAAGGTACCTCTATTGTTCGATAACTAGAAGTTACCTATGGACGTTGAAACTCTCTCCCATTTGAAAGCTCCATCAAGCGAACATGGAAGTCACGTTCTACATCCTATAATTGCACCACGAATTAACTCCCCAATGGATAACTCACCTTATTTTTATCTGTAATTAATCTAAGCTATATAGGTTTTTAACTCAAAATATTCTCAAATCTTACAATTCATGAATTAAGTATAGATTCATGTTTTTCTCTCAAAATTATGTAGATCAAATGAAATTAATAACTGAAAGGTGTTTCTTTGATCATTTGCCTCGAAAATACTCTGTCTATCTATGAGAAGTACTAAAGAAAAGGATATTTAAAAACGGGAGAGAAAAACTCCTATTTATAAAAGAAAAATTGAAATCTTCCAGCATCATGTGCACGGTTGAAAAGTCCTCCACGTGCACGATTTTGGGCAGTGGCCAAAGTCACGTTTAACATGTGACATTCATACGCACGAGGATATTTCCAACCGTGCACATGCTTTTATGAAGTAAACATAATAAGTTTTTGTAGTTGTGCACAAGGGTTTAGACATAACATTTTTATGCCTAAACCATGTTATCGTACGTACAGGTTCAAAACCCAGTCGTGCGCTCTCTTATAGACACAGTACAAGATTTACCTAAACAAGCATACATGGCAATGAAATTTTGAAAAAATTCACTTGATCGGTCCACTAAAATATTTATATCAAAATACAAGAATGTACATGTGTATATTAACCTTGACACGATTCAATCAAAACTATCATAAAAAAGATATAATCTTTAGTATTTTCATGCGAAATCTTTTATGTAGATAATTTGTATGATCTTCAATTTCAATGTCTATGGACTATAATGAACAAGACTATATTTATCTATTAATCAAGATTTTTGGCTTGATTTTGTGCATGACTCAATGTTTTGTCACGGGAAGTAGCCAACAAAACTATAATGAAAACTAATATAAGATATATTACGTCTTTGTGATGTGATTGTCTATGAAGAACTTGAGCTTCTAATGGATGGGGAAACAACACCTTGGATAATGTGAAACCACACATGACCAAGCAATAGATTAAAAAAACAAAATGTTAATCACTTGAAAATCGACTTGAGGACGAATTAGGACAGTTCAAAGCATGAGAAATATTAACCCCATGAATTTCAGATGGGTACTGTCATAAGCACATACAATTAAAATATTAGAGTGAGATCACTGACTTACAACCCCAAGTCTCAAAGTGTTTAAAATGAACAAATATTGAGGGCGGAACCATTATCGACTAGCACTAAATGAATGACCATCTTTAAGACATCAACTGGAATATTAAGATCGTAGTTGTGATTAGGACCAAAATTAGGGTTCACTTCATTATCAAAAGTAATTAGCCTCCTAGAGGTCAATATACCGATTATATGAATGGGTTTATCGGGAGATATAGTAGGGGGAACCTAGGCATCCATGAGCAACTTGATGGGGTTATTTTTGAAATGTTGTGAGGACATAAATATCCCCACGGGGTAATGTTCATTTGGTATCTGTACAATTGTTATAGGATATTCCTCACCTATATTATTAATTCGAGCATTAACATCACTTTAGCAACTTGTTTCCCATTGTCGATTGGCTCATTGTCTGCAATGTGAACTGGATATTTATAATGCTGGCTTGAACGAGTCATATAATTCACTAATGATGGGTATAAGAGGATTATTGTATCTTCATCAACTATAGTGGCACTAGAAACCTCATTGATTTTGAACAAGATTTTTTCAAAGGAAATCATCGCTAAAAAAAGGGTGGGAGTATCGGAAGCTTCGTAGTTGGACTCACCATTTGATTTCTCTGAGTGGTTAGAGTCATCATTTACACCTTATGGTTATTATTTTATTATTTCCTGAAAAATTTATGTATTCGAAAACCTCAAGGGCCTCAAGGTACATGTCTTCCCATGCTAAGGATAAGTGATTTTGGATGGGATTAAATACCCTCTAAGTCTCATGGATATAAGAGACCAAAGACTTTAATTTTTTTTTCTTAAGGCTCTCTTTTGTCAAAATCTAGACTGTGTCATCTAAACCGAACTCATTCGGAGTTAGAAACCACTCGTGGGATTAATGAGCCCACTTGTGTGCTTCCTTGTAGAGATTGATTATTCTTTTATAATTCGCTTCCTCAGGGTTAAGTCCGAAAGTAAATTTCATGTAAACTTCTTTTAACTATTCCAGAACTGTTGGTAGGTTTATGCTTATTATTTTAGACTTTGTGTGAATCGCTATGAAGGCTCTAGTCATCATAGTGAGGGTCCGATCATAAGCAGTTTTTGGATGGAGCAGGTTAGTTGGGTATGTTTGTAGGGGAGTTAAGGACTTGTACGAGAAAGCGAGCAATGTCGAGTTATTTGTGCGCTTTATATTTATTTAGAAGTTGAAACCTAAATTTGCATCAATTATTATGGCATTTACACCAAGTTGGTGTGGATGTAAGGGATTATGTGTGTCGTTTGGTTTTGGGATGGATGGAGGGGTAATGATTCCTTTACCGATTATCCCTTGTGCAATATTTATGAGGCATCGACATTAATCGGTGGTATGATAGGTAGAAGTCATGATGAGCATCATATTTTTTAAAATCGGGGAAGTGGGTTAAGTAGTGGATGAGGGTCCAAAGTCTTAGTGAGGTTACGTGAAAACAGTGATTGATAAACTTTGGAGAGAAAAGAGTGGAGCTCGGTATTATTTTTCTGATGGAAGTTGAACGGGCTTCTGGTGCCCATGAAATTTTTGGGTTGGAGGATATGTTGTTAAAAATAACAGATATCTTTTCAAATTTTATTAGAGTGAAATGGCTTGTTGACTTCTACATTTCTGATTATATCTTCACATTATGACTAGAAGCATTTTCTTCAACTTCTACCCCTAATTCTTAGAGATCTTTGAAATGAGGATATTATTGACTACCCATGGTTTTATTGATATGCGGTAATAAATTCTTCTTCACAATACTAACTTGTTCTTCCTCTCATGGAAGACTAGTCATGCTTACATCTTTGTCTCTCCATTTGATTATAAAGTTATTAAAGTCTCCCGAGGGTATTATTTGATCAATTAGAGGTAACAACGAGTTACCTCCATTTCATCGTTGTACTTATACCGAATCATGAATTTTCCATCAATGTCCTCATAACTTCGCATGCGGGATTCATCTAGGGATAAAAACCAGTGAATAACACTTTTTGTTGAAAAATTTGAGCCATGACTTGTTTTATTACCACCTATCAAGCTCATGGTTTCATGGTAGTTGCATAAATGCATGTTGGGAGGTATGTTTCCTCCGAACTTCTCCACATCTTGAACTTCTAAGGGATACGGGCTTTGGGATAAGGGGATATGTGAGCATAGTTTACATTATTTCTGGAGAGTTTTACTTGATCAAATTTATGAGATAACATTTTGAGGTTTTCCCTCACCCTAATGAGTTCTTCCTCTTTAGAATATGTATGGATTTGCACATGTGAGTTAACCCCTAGTTATGCAGACGAGTAAGCGGATTACCATTGACAATTAGAACACATGGAGGCATTCCAATGGGTTTATCGTGATTCCCGAAAATAAGATAATATTTTCGAGGATCCCACATAGGTTTAGGCACTCCTTGACCCATGAGAGTACAGAAGGAGACATTCTGATTTGGCAAAAATTATGGCTCGAGAACCCTTGGCATTTGAACTTTATTCCTTTATAGTTCGATAAAATATTATTGCAGATTATTGATCTTAGCACCGAGTTAAGCTAGCATAGTCATCAAATCTGGTTGAAGATTGGCTTCTGATTTGGGGGTTTCCATGAGGTAGTTGCGATATGAACTATATGTCTATTCTAAATAAGGTGAAAGTGAGGATAAATAAGAACTCTAAGGCGATCAAATAACAGATCATAACTAGTAGGTCATCAGGAAAATCTTGAGGGAATGGGATTACTACCAAAAGGTAAGCGGTTTATTTTTAAGAAATGAGGTTATTTATTATTTTTGGAAAAATTTATATTATATTATCATGTTTTTGGTATATTTGAAACATGGATAAAAGGGTAAAGGGAGAAAAAGTTCTTAAATGTGGTTGTCATTATTAGGTTCTAGTTGTATTGTGTCCCACTTACGGTGCAAGTTAAATGCCATACATGACCCTAGTAGGGGAAAAGAGAGGGTACGTAGTGCAAAACATGGTTTAAACTTATTCGAGACTCACAGATAGGGTATTGTTTATAAAATGGGTGAAATAACACCAAATTGGGTGAAGGCGACCAAAAATTTTGACAGAATTTCATGTTGGAACTAGCAATATAGATATGAGTGTCCTAGGGTATGCAACTATATGAGAGTTAAGCAGGGGGTATGGCTTCCCTCATTTGGCATGACTTCCACGATACAATATACCCGAGTGTACTTTAATTACCTCACTATATACCTCGTGGTGACGCTATATGTCAGAGAAAATTCAATATACTCGAGGTACGTGAATAAGTTTATATTATTTACTTCCCATCATGAGTTCGGTTAAACGATACGATGCGGGGGAACCGTTTAATATACGTCGAGGGTATTTGGCTAATGGAAGGTGAGAGATTATTTCTTAAGTTGATTGCGCCTCATATAACAGGCAACCCATCACAAAGCGAATCTCGAGTATGGGGAAAATATATGATAAAAAATGTGTAGCATAGTGTGAAAATGATTGAGTCTTATTAGTATCCTTATGCAAAGTATTATGTATTCTAAGAGATATTTGTACAATTACTAAGCATGAAGTAAAAATATAAGGTATATATAAGTGTCATGTGCTAAATAACTAATATACAAGTGGGATAAAACATGTGAACATACAAGTGAAGAGAAACATGTGGATGGGTATAAGTGAAGTATGTAAGTGTGTATAATTGAAGTGAATCATGTGATAAAAGGGAGGAATATACATGAGATAAATAGGAAATATGTAAAAGTGAAAAAAATATGAATATATACAAGTATTTAATAATTAAGCATGTACATGAGATGAAGAGGGAGATACATAGGTGATATAAAATGAATGATAAGGACATGACATATGGAATATGTAAGCATATACAAAAGATGAAAAAGAGAAGGCGGGAGAAATAAATGTACAAGTTAAAAGATATACTCACATATGTAAAATAAAAAGTAAGAGAAGAAAAACAAAAGTGAGAGTGCGCACGAACTAATGGAACAATTTATTTAATTAAATGCCCCTAATACATAAATCCAAATTTTAATTACGGTGTGCATGCAAATTGTGTTCAAATATAGATTTACAATTTTATGACCAGACATGCAAAAACACACGAGATGAGGAAAAATTCATTTACAGGGCCATACATTTTATTCAATGTTATTGATAGTTTTGAATACAATCTACTTACAAAATCACTTAGCTACACTAATTCCGACGCGTAGAGTCTTCAAAGAGTCAACAAATACGACCCAGCTCCAGAGTCATCCAAAGGTAGCGGTCTACCCTCGGTATCCACCGATTCAGCCTTCTTCCTTCTTCAGTAGTGAAACCCCATTTCACAAAATCATCCATAGAGAAATGTCTCTACAAGAGTGTACATAAGAATCCTTCTTTATGTAGGTAAAAGTGATCTTGAATATATACCGGGGGTGAGGAATATTATACGAGGTGTTTTATCATAAAAAAGATAACTCAAAAGGTGTTTTTCTTTTCGAAAAAGAGTTCTTTGAATATCTGATCGCATCCAGCCTTTTTATAAGAAGGGAAGATAAAAAGGAAAAACACAAAAGATATTGGGAAGATATTCATTAAAAAAACTAAAACTGTGTCGATCGTTCGAACAAAACGCTAGGTCATCCGAATGGTACCTGCATCTCGTTCGAACAATAATCGAACGATGACTTATAATGATATTACAGTACTTAAAGATTTGAAACCTCGTCAAACTCGTTCGAACGATGCTTCGAACGGATACTTCTAATGAGATGTCAACGAAATAAAAAAATCATTTGTAACTTCGTTTGAACAATAATCGAACGATAGGAAAAACTCATTCGAACGACAGTCCTCCTCGTTCGAATGAGGCATTGACTTTTGGAAAACTTTTTTTTCAAAAATTTTGAGTTCTTTTGAGAAAAATATTTCCTCACAAAAAATAAGTAAATCCCAAAAAATACTTAGAACCTTTTTACCACTCCAAATGCATTCTTCTTCCACGATTGTTGAGACGACCAAATCTTCCATTCTTTGACGATCTTCAACGTAGTCTTCAAGTACCAAGAAGTAGTGACATAAATGTGTTTAGGTTTCGTGTTTGTGTAATGGCATACGCCAAACCAAAATAAATAAAAAAGTGAGCAATTATAAAATTTGCTCTTACAAATTACTCCCTTCAGCTATTCTGGTACAAAACACCATCCTAAGTCAAATTGAATCCTATAACTTAATACAACAATTAACCCCCCCAAAATATAAATGAAAATGGAGTAGAATTTGTACGAGTCTTCAATCGTGAAACTGGATCTTTCTTTTGGCAAACATTGTCTTCATCTTGCGTGGGCTCAAATAATCATCATCCAATCATAATGTCGTACACACATGAGACAAACAAAGATACCATGATGCATAGAGTTTTAAAAAGAAAATAAAAAAGCTACTGCTCAATTTCTTCTCCCCCTTTTTGTCCGTAATAGACAAACAAGTCAAAAATAAGAATGAAATATCGGCATCACATGAAGAAGTAAGACATCGACACAAGTATAATCAAATAAGCATAGGTGATGATAGTCTTAAAGGCACATAGCAACCAACTATTTTTGAAAATTTTTGAACTTTTTTAAAAATACAAAGTATAAAAGGAACAAATACAACACACCATGGAATAACCCTAAAATATCCGAACCGCGAAAATGAAATGTAGGGGTGTGAACATGTTCCATAGGTAAATCAACATATATAGTCATAAGAAGTGTGCATGGAGTTTTGAGACATTCTAATGAAAGATCTAAAAGTTTACCTTAGGCGTAAAAATTATGAACTCGACTGAAATTGACTTAACTTAATCAATAAGTTATGAACATAAATGATTTTCACACCAAAAATGCCAAATTATGTAACATTTTTTTTCTTCGAGATATTTAGTTGTGTAAATCCATTGATCTTCGATTTTAAATCCCACAAAATCTCACACATATGATGATAAACTATCAATGATTTTTTGAATAAATTAATGCTCATATGTTGTGAAGCATCAATGTACAAAAATTGGCCTGACACTTATATTTTTATGTGTCTCTAATATTTTTAGGCTCTTTTATGCAAAACATAGCTTTTCACACAAATAATATTTTTATCTTTCGTAGCCACTTTTCATTACTTAACTTTTAGCAATATTTTTCGAAAAAAGATGTAATCCAGGTAATGGTTCTTACATGCACAACTTTATCACTTTTTACATTTGGTTTGTTATAAAGAAAAATTGAGAAGAGAACATCGTATTCGACAAGTGACAAGTTCATGCAATGTTCAAACAAGTTCGTGCACATGTGCATTAAAGGTGACTAGAAGTCAAACATGTAGAAAGTAATCATCAAATGTCGACCTAATGACTCCACACATTATTAAGCACACTATATAAATGGCGTCACGTGTCAAAACACTACGAAAAACTCACGTGAAAATATGGAATGAATAGGTGATCTGGACATCTTAAATGTTCATCCATATATGGTGATAAAAAACACAAAACTCTTTTTATCTTTTTCAAAAAGAAAATATCAAAAATACTTTTTGCTTTTTTCATAAAAACCGAAAATATATTTGTATTTTTCAAAAAAATTAAAAAAATAAAACTCTTTTTGGATTTTTCTAAAAAAATATCAAAATGAAAAATCTAGATACAATAATATCACAATGATAATACAATATATCAATAGTAATAAGATATATATGCATGGTAATCATCATACACTAGATAATATAACTGAACTCAGTCAACGGTGAAAATACCTAAAGATTTCCTAAGATCCTCAAATCGAAGTGTATATAAAGGTTTCTTGATTATATCGGCTAATTGATGATCGATGCTCACAAAGCTCAAGGACACAACCTTCTCCTCAACTAGGTCACGTATAAAGTGCTCACGTATCATAATGTGCTTAGTGCGTGAATTTTGGACTGAATTACGGGTATTCAGAATTGCACTCTTATTAGCACAAGAAATAATCATCGTGCCTTGTGAAATACCATAATCCTCCAACATTTGATTCATCCCTAGCAGTTGCATGCAATAACTCCCTGGGGTAATAACTCCCTATGGCAATATACTCAGCCTCCGTCGTGGATAAGGATATGGAGTTTCTCTTCTTGCTCAACCAAGAGACAAGAGCACTCCCAAAATAGAAACACCCACCCAAAGTGCTACTACCACCGTTGACATCCCTGGCCTAATCAGCATCCGAATAGGAGGACAGTCGATAACATCAAAGGAATACCAAATACCGTATGAAAGAGTTCCACTCACGTATTTGATGATACATTTAAGAGCGCGTAAGTGTGACTCTTTTGGGGATGCCTGGTATCGCACATAGACTCCAATATTAAAGGCAATATCGGGAGGACTAGAAGTCAAGTAGAGAAGACTACCTATCATACTAATATAGAGGATTTGCTCCATGTCCTTGACTAAAGCATTTTTGCTAAGCTTTGTTAATGTACTCAAAGGGTTATGTGAATGCTTAATGAAGTATAAACCAAACTTCTTCACAAGGCCTCTTGTATATTTGGATTGAGATATGAATATCCCATCCTCAAGCTGATGAACCCGGAGACCTAGTAAGAATATAAGCTCACCTACCTTACTCATCTCAAACTGACTTTTCATCTTCTCCTCAAAGGTATAAGCATGGTGGGAGCACGAGGATCCAAACACTATGTCGTCCACATTGACTTGGGCAACCCAAATAGCACCACTCGCTCTCCTTACAAATAATATCTTATCCACTCCCCCTTTCTTGAAGGCACGAGCTAAGAGATAGAAAGTGGGCCTCTTGTACCAAGCACGAGGTGATTGCTTCAAATGTAAGGACATAATTTTATAAATTTCTGGGGTAGAATCTAGGAATTTTCTGTTTTTGCCTAGATCACAATTTGTATGTTTAATACCGCTACATTCGACACGTCAACACGATCATCCTCGACAACCTTTATCCGAATTCAATGCATCCATTATTTTCACGTGCATCATGCTACATGCGATGTGCTGCTCATCTCATTCCCACTACTCCACTATGCATTATCGGTAAAATGGTTTATTGGAGCTTTAATATTTGCATAAATATTTGGGAAATTTTTTTAGAAAATTATTTTTGAAGTCTGGATTAATTTTTATCAAAAGCAAAATTTTTTTGAAGTGTAGAAGCGAAGTGCCTTGAACGATGAGCTCGCTCAAATGACTTGGGATTATCATTCGCGCGAGATAGGCATGTCACGCGATCTCGTTCGAATGACATCTGTCCTTCGTTCGAGTGACATGGCTATCTCGTTCGACCGAACCACCGCCTCGATTTTTGTTTAAATACCTGTACACCTTATACATGATTTTTAAGTCTTTCTGCAATCTCAAAATTCTGTAAAAACAACCCATAATAAGACTTCATTTTTTAAAGGTTTTCTAAACCTTTTTTATTCACAAAAACATTCCCATATATGTGTGTGAATCTTTAAACCTTCAAGAGGATCATTTACTCATGTGGAGTATCTTGTGGAGAAGCCATCTCTCTTCTTCATTGCAGCCCTCTTGGAAAGGGAAAGTTCCAGCCGACAACATTAGAACTGACACCCGAGGGTATTTCTGTGTCACTTATTTTCATTGTAATCCTCGTGATCGTTTTTACAAAATTATAGTGAAAATAAAAGGTTTTGCCCCTTTGGGGGATTTTTCCTCATTTGTGTGTGTTTGAATGTTCTTGCTTGATTTTATCATCATCAATCACACCTAAATGCATGTTTAGGACTTAATTGATAAAAAACTGAGTTTAATTAAATAATTTCTTTATTTGAACGCAAGCGCACTCTTTCAAATTGGTATCAGAGCCAATTACACAACTTTACCGTGTAATTTTTTGCAAAATTTTTTCTAAGATATCAATTTTCTGAAAATTTAATTTTTTGAAAATGAGTGTGTTCATAATGGAGAAGTTATATAATAAAATGTCAGTTTTTTACGGGACAAACTATGCATACTGGAAAGCCCACATGAGATCTGCATTAAAAGCCATTGATGAACGTGTCTGGATTTTGGTTGAAAGAGGGTGGACACCTCCCTCCATCACTCTTGAAAACGTGACCAATTTAAAACATGTCACTACATGGACTGAAGAAGAGTTTAAATGGTCATCTTTTAATTCTAAGGGTTTAAGTGCTATTTCTAGGTCTGTCACACCTGATGAGTTCAAACGCATAATGACGTGCACCACGTCAAAAGAGGCATGGGATGTTTTGCAACTTACCCATGAAGGAACTAATGTTGTGAAAGATTCTAAACTACAAAATTTAACAAATCAATTTGAAACAATCACCATGCTTGAGTCTGAATGCTTTGATGAATTTTATGCTAGACTGTCTGATATTGTTAACACTAGCTTTAATCTTGGTGAACACATTCCTAATGCTAGAGTTGTTAAAAATATTCTTAGATCAATGCCTAAGCGTTTTATCCCTAAAGTCACTGTGTTAAATTCTATGGGTAATTTAAACACGCTTAAATTGGAGGAACTTTTAGGAGACTTGCAAACGTATGAAATTGATATGTTTCCTACATCTGTCAAGTCTAAAGATAAAGAAATTGCACTTAATGCCCAGGAGAGAAAGAGTGAGGGGTCGACAAGAAAGAGGGGATAATCATCTAGAAAAAGAGAGACAGATACGTCAGATTTTGAGTGTGATTTTGACTTAGATGATTTGGCCCTATTTGCAAAAAATTTCAAGAGAATTCTCAAATTCAAGAAAAATGGTAATTTTAAAGATAAAAAGAAATTTGAGAAAAATAATTTTGAAAAGAAAAATGAAAAAGATTTTAAAGATCCTCCTAAGAAAGAAAGTGAGAGATGTTTTGAGTGCGACTAGAGCTGTGTTTCGACCAGATTGGATCGAAAAATGACCTTTGGGAAAAAAATTTGATTTTTTCGGAAATAAAATATTTGTTCCAATTTCCTATCCAATTTTTCAAAAAATAAAAAAAGTTTTCGAATTCGAAAAAATCGAAAAATCGAAAAAAATCAAAAATTCAAAAAATATAGTAAAAATTCAGAAATTTTGGAAATTGAAAAAAATTAATATATGATTTTCGATTCCTCGAAATTCTCATTTTAAAGAAATCGAAAAAAAGATTTAGGTTTTTACGGTTTAGTACTTGGACTAACAATTTTGGACAAAAAAACCGGTGAACCAAATTTTAAACGATTAGGTCCAACATATAAATACCCCCAATTTACAAAAATCATAAACCTAATCGGCTATTGGAGTTTTCTCTGCAACTAACGACTATTCTCCGAAATCAAAAATTTTGGACAAATCTTATGCTTTGATCGTATGTCCTATAATTGATTACAGTGTTCTTAATCGATTCTACCTGTATCACTTGGCTCTATCATTTGTAAGTTTATCTTTATCAGCAGTTGGTTTTTCTATTTTCGATAGATTACAATAAGTATATATCCTTTATGTTTATTCAAGAGACTCATTGTAATATTCATTCATGTGATTGAATGCCTTTTTATATGTTATATATGTATATGTTTTGATTTTGTGTTTTTTATGCATTTATGTTTGGATTCTTCATATATAAATTATATTTATCAATATTTGTAATTGTTAGTTGAATGTGCTGAATGTATATTATTGATGTTTCATTCTAATTTTAATAGTCCTTGATTTTGATTTGGTATTGAATCACTTATTGATATAGGTCCGCGCCAGCGAAAATAACCAGTTCGATATCAGTTTTCAAAGTACACGCAGTGTTTATAAAGTACACGTGATTGTTTTTTTTGAAAATATGTGTGTGCTTTATTGCTTCATGTATAGGTTTTTAAATAGTGCCTGTAATTTTATATTTATTATAAATAAATATTTTGATATTTCATGCATTAAATATTGCACACATTTTTAGAATTGTTGACCTTGAAGTAAATGTTTTTCGTCTCTGTTTTACTGCAGGACATTATGGTAAGTAGTGTAATAGCAAGGTGTTGTTATTTGGATAATACGGCTTGTATTGAAATATTTGAAGATATCTCATTAGATTTCATATGCAGTGAGTTGTGTATTAGGTTTACTAATTTGAGAAGTGGGAGTTTTTCATTGAGGTATTCATTTGGTGATGAATGTCGGTTCATGTTGGTTTGTGACAACGATGTTTGTTGTATGTTGCCGTCCCAATTGATCGTGAAAGCTAATTTCATTTGGATATATGTCATTAATTCATTACCATTTCCATGTAATACATGTCGTGAATGGGTTGAATGATCTAAACGAATTTTTGAAGGGGTTGACTGTAGTAATACATGTTCTGAGAGGGTTGACAGTGGTGATACAAATACACAGAGGTTAGAGTCTTTATCATCAGGCACTGCAATGTGACAACCCGCGATCCGAGATAAGGGGTGGCCAGCTCGATACTCAAACGTAACAGGAATCATGGATGGATATCATTCTCAGCATCATAAAAATAAACTGAGTATACGGGAAAACCACCCAATAAATCAGAAAACGGGTTGCCAAAAAGTTTAGAAATTTAAAATCAGTTAAGAAAATTAAATTAAACAACCCAAATCTGACAAGCAAGTGGAATTCCACAAGAATATATATAATACAACTAAAATGAATGTATACAAATGGACCGAATAGGTTATCCATCCACAGCTACACACAAGGGATTCCAATAATTTAATATCTTATAAAATACATTCATTATACAAGTACAAAAGTTTGGGCCACACGCCCGATGAAAAGACTCGATCATATTTGGAATAACAAGAAGAAAACGTCTAATACAATATTCTGTAATAACCCGCAAAATCTTACAGCTCGTGGAAAGAAAAAGAACGGGAGTATTAAAACGG
The DNA here is from genome assembly GCA_949130495.1 of Sambucus nigra. Lineage (NCBI taxonomy): Eukaryota > Viridiplantae > Streptophyta > Magnoliopsida > Dipsacales > Adoxaceae > Sambucus > Sambucus nigra. The sequence goes on from OX422220.1 coordinate 96,013,634, forward strand.
GCGTCCTTACGATGGAACACCTGAGCGGATACAATCATATATACAACAAGGAAAGTAAACCGGTCAGGGTAGGGTTCTATATGATCACCAGAAAAAATAAAAAGCATGATAGATATGAACAGTTATGCATAAATGATAAGGATGATAATATGACAATGACATGTTATCTGCATTACAATTTAAGACAATTTAACTAATTACGTAATGAAATGTCATTTACATAAAAGAAAGAAAAGTAAATAACTTAAATTTAAAACCTTTGCTCATTAATCCAATTACCATATCCTTCTTACATTCCTTAATAAGAAATAAAACCATTTATTTGGTTTAAATCAATAAGATATAATTTCCTTTCATTTATTAACTTCCATAGTTAATTATCTTTCCAAATTGTCTTTCCATTCCTTAATAGGAATACCATTTGTATCAAGTGCTCTTTATTGCACATATCTCATTAATCTCATTTCCCGTGCTCTTTATGGCACGTATCCATGCTCTTTATGGCATATACCCACCAAGTCCCACTTGATGCAGAAAAGTTATATTCTCATACATATAACGATTCTAAGACCGCCCCTCCGAGTTTCCCCACTGGGCGCGCCCTTAAATGACCATCATCTTCCAGGGCCTATCTATACAAGACAACCTGGGATCATAACGCAACGTCGGGAAGCGACCATATGCCCGCGGGAAAGTCGGGACCACACCCGGAATCCCCTAACCAGCGTAGAAAAACATATAAAAAAAAACTCGCATATGGCCTAGGACTATATCCTCCCAGCATTCATTAGCCAGGGGGCATCACCAAGCGCGCGAACTTCCCTTATGATGTCATTTAGAGAGGTGTGTTTAAGTAAATTAACATTTACCATATTTTATCTCATTTACATTTCAATTTACCATTACCAAATTCCATTTCCAATATCCATGTGTTTGGTTCTTTTTATTCGAACCTATCATAATTAAGCAACCGGTTTTATTTTATTTGAACCAATAATCATTAACATAGCTTGGGTTCATTTTAGTGGAACCTATCATCTTTAAATCATTTGGGTTCATTTTATGCGAACCTAATTCCCATCGAATATTATCATTAATATTCCTCAATTTCAAGCCCCAACTAAATCTCCAAATGATCATTATGATCCTACAAATCCCCAAAGTTCATATAACTTTGATAAGCCCCTAAGTCTCCAAGTTAGGGCATTTAACTTCCTAACTTGTAAAAAAATTTATAAAGGAAGGAATGCCTTAGCATTTCTTGGAACACCCCGAAAAATAAACCCCAGATGACCCAATTCTAATCTAGGGTGGTGACCAACTCAACTAATACTCTTGGAATATTGGTTTACTTCATGCAAGAAGGTTCCTAGATACTAATCCTGAGGAAAAAAGATCAAAATATGAAAAGAAAACAAAAGAAAAATGTAGGGTTTTCGAATCGATTAGGCCAGAAAAATGGGGATTCTGCATAAATGCCGAATCGATTCGGTCATACCGAATCGATTCGGTCGACTCGAACCTGGGAACTGCCTCAAGGCGAATCGATTCGATTCTATAAATTTGCCAAATTTTGGCTATGGAGTTCTAAACTCCAAATTTCTACCAAACCCAAAACCATCCAAACCAACCTCAATTACTTCAACTTATACATCATAAATGTAGGTAACTACCATCTTCAACACCATTCATCATCCAAATCAACTTCTAAGGGTTAATACCCAAATAATCTAACAAAACCCTAACTAAAATAAATCATAACAATCCATAACTAATCATGCTAATTAATCCACTTAAATCATATAATAGCAAGTAAGTTACTTGCCTTGATTATGCAATTGTAGATTTGATTTGGTGAAGGAAATGATCCAAGCTTGAGTCTCCAAATTTCTCTTTTTCTCCCAAGGCTTTCTTCCTCTCTCTCTCTCTCAATTGTATAAAATGGAAGAATGGGAATAGGGGTGTGGAAAATAAAACGGGGCTTAAGTCTAAAAAGGCCACTTAAGTGACTAATACGCGATAAAATAATACGCGACTACACTTTTAAGCTACAACCAGTCAAAAGTGCCCGAAATACCAAAATGCGATATGGCACTTATTTTGACTGTCTCACACCCACCGGGACTAACTACACCCTCCAAATTATCATTTGGAAATTTTATAACTCATTTTACTTCCGATTTCTCATTAAACCAAAATGTTATTTTAATTCTTATGACACAATAATTTACCACATGGATATTTTTACCTACTCATCAGGTAATCATACAACATTTTAGTAAATATTAACCTTTTTCATATTAAATTAATATTTACTCAACATCCAATAATTTTATAATTAATTACTACATATAGTAAATAAGTATAAAATAGGCTATCAAACGTGAGGGTTGTTACATACTCCCCCCCTTATGAGGGAATTTTGCCCCCAAAATTCAGGCATACCTCGCATGAAGAAATGCGGATATTTTACCCGCATGTCATTCTCGCGATCCATGTCGATTCCTCGACACTAAGATGATTACAATACACCCTAACCAAGGTACTACCCGCGGTCTCAATCGCCACTCTCCGTGCTTCTAAAATAGCAACCGACTACATCTCATAAGAACCGTCAAGTTGCTTCTACTTTGAAAGGAATGTGCCTAAGGGCACCATCTCATCTCTTGTACTTCTATACAGAGGAGATATGGAACACGTCATGAACTTGCTGCAAATATTTTAGTAGAGCAAGCTAATAGGCTACCGGACCCACCTTAACCTGTATAGGAAAGGTCCATCGTAACGCGGTGCAAGTTTTCCTTCTAATCGAAATGCTTAATCCCCTTCATAGGCGATACTCGCACTAACACTTGGTCCATCGACCTCAAACTCCACATACCTTCTCCCCGCATCGACTTAGCTCTTTTGTCGATCTTGGTTATACGAATGCGATTCCGAATGAGCTCAACTTTTGAAGAAGTACCTCGGATTATTCCAGGTCCGAGAGACTTATCATCTCGCACCTCTAACCAACAAGCGGGAGATCCACACTGCCTACCATACAAGGCTTTTTAAAAATGCCATCCCCATAGTGAATCGATATAAATCATTATAAGCGAATTTTATTTCTTCTGGTGATCATATAGAACCCAACCCTGACCGATTTACTTTCCTTGTTGTATATATGATTGTATCCGCTCAGGTGTTCTACCGCAAGGATGCCCGTTTTGATGCTCCCATTCTTTTGCTTTCCACGAGCTGTAAGATTTTGCGGGTTATTACATGGATATTGTATTAGACGTTTTCTTCTTGTTATTCTAGATATGATCGGGTCTTTTCATCGGGCATGTGGCCCAAACTTTTGTACTTGTATAATGAATGTATTTTATAAGATATTAAATTATTGGAATCCTTTGTGTGTAGCTGTGGATCGACAGCCTATTCGGTCCATTTGTATACATTCATTTTAGTTGTATTATATATATTCTGGTTGAATTCCACTTGCTTGTCAAATTTGGGTTGTTTAATTTAATTTTCTTAACTGATTTTAAATTTCTAAACTTTTTGGCAACCCGTTTTTTGATTTATTGGGTGGTTTTCCCGTATACTCAGTTTATTTTTATGATGCTGAGAATGATATCCATCCATGATTCTTGTTACGTTTGAGTATCGGGCTGGCCACCCCTTATCTCAGATCGCAGGTTGTCACAGATGGTATCAGAGCATCAGGTTCTAGAGTCTTTAGGATCTAGGTGGATTCGTCACGTTCTACCGTAGCGTTCTTTGATATAGAGCCTAAGGTCAGGACTGTGTAGTTGTCTATGTTTGCGATCTTCTGTGAGATAGATAGTTTTAGATAGTATTTTAACTCTATTGTTTCTTCGTCTCAAATGCCTCCTCGAGAGGTCGCCCAGCGAGACGAAATAGGGTTATATAAGAGGAGGTAGATTCACCACCGCCGCCACAAGGGACCGTTAATGCTGTGGATGTAGAAAACATAGTAGCTCAAGCGGTTAGCGCCGCTATGACCGCAGTGGTCCAATAATTTGCCACAGGCTCAACAATGGGCTCACGATGTTCAAGCTCCTAAGGGACTTACTCCGTGGGAAAGGGTTAGAGAGTCCTTTCTAAAGGGAAATTCCCCGGAATTCAAGGGAGGCACAGATGTTATTAAAGCCAATACATGGAAAGAGAACAGACAACGCCACCTTCGAATGGTAGAATGTAGCGAGAAGAGAAACAAGTCCTTGCCAATTTTTAAGCTTGTCGAATCTGCGTTATACTGGTGGGAGATAATGACCACACCAGAGCAGGGAGACACAATGACGATCACTGAGTTTTGGGCTTTGTTCAATCGTGAATACATTCCTCCCGCATTTCATAGGGAGATAAGAAAGAAGCTCCAGGATGTTGTCGAGGAGAGAGATATGTGGCGGCATATGTAGAGGAGTTTACGCGGTTAGCGAGTTTTGTCTCGGATGAAGTGGCTCCGGAAGATCGGAAGATCTCAAAGTTATGCAAGGTCCAAACTAGAGAATCCGGCAATAATTGCTGGGTAATCCAACTTTACAAACTTTTGGTGAGGTTATGAATGCAGCCTCACCCCACTGCCATGAGCATCGGTTATATAGACCGGGTAGAAAGAAAGCTACTATCGTGGGGCAAGCAGGAAAGCTTGGAGAACATGGGATTGGAGGAGGAGCATTTCCCTCATCCTAACCTTCGGGTAGTAAGCAGAAAGAGAGGGACCCTCGACAAGAGGTTTCGTCTAAGAGACATCGTTTGGAGGGTCTATGGTGGGTGGCAATAACATTTGGGCACGGTAAGGGTACTTCACAACATGTAGGTCGGGGTGGTCATGGAGGTAAAGACCATTTGGGCCAAGGCATTTCCCAGTTTAGAAATAACGGGGGTCGGTTTCCTAGGGCTCCGCAGCAGCCATACGTTTAGTTTCCACCTCAGGTACCTGATCCGGTTGTTCCCATGCAGCAGGGACAGCTACTGTATGGGAGAGTTTATTAAATTCGGGAGGTTATACTTCCTCTAGCTTCGTTAGCATCTCCCGCTATTATGGGTAAGTTTTATTTCGGAGGTGCTTGAGTTACGTATTATTCGAGGCGGGTGTTACGCGCTCGGTTATTTTATGAGCTCTTCTCAGACTACAGATTTGATGAGATCTGCTGAGAGTATTTTTACTAGTGTTGAGTTTTCTACGAGTGATGGTTCGCTCAATTCCTTCTTTGTTTACACATAGGGATTTATTGTGGTATTTTGTGCTTTGAGGTCGATTTACTCGTCCTTGACATGGTCGGGTATGATGTGATTGGTATGCCTTATCTCCACTACCGACACAGTTGAGTAGTAGCATATATGAGGGGTTCCTTATTTGGATTCCGCTTTTGCGGGACGCTCCACGCGTGAACCTTGATGACGTTGGAAGTGGAGAGATGTTGTTCTTTCTTCTTTTAGTTAATTTCATTTTATTTTATTTTATTTTGTTGGTTGAAAGGTTTAGCCGAGAATCACGTAGAAGAGTGATTAATGGCTAATAAAGTGCGAAATAGAAGCACTGTATATAGTTCTCTCCTCTGAACGATGCGAGGGAGACTGGGATGTGAAGTCGAATTTAGACTTCGGGTTACGCCTTGATAATAAGGCTATTTAGAAAAGGTATATTTATGTTGTGGGGTATATAATTATAAGGCTTTATGAAAAGTGAATGTTTGATTGTTAAAGTTTTAGTTAATTAAATGGTAATGTATATAAGTATAATCTTTTCGGTCCCGAACATGTGTCTTAGACCTGTATGCCTTGATGACTGACAACGCGAGGTAGTAGTGTAGCGGGAAGGTTCCTTGTTTGGATTTCGCTTCGGTGAGACATCCCACGCACGAAACCGAGCAAATGTCGGGAGTTGAGAAAGGTCTTGGGCACTAGGGATATTCTTAGTATTAGGTGCATACGACGTAGATAGGGTATAGTATAGGTAGGTAGACTTTAGGATTGTTTGGACATAGGGTCTTTAGTATGTGACGTTAGTTTAGGAGGGCTGTTGGGAGTTGACTATGAATAAGTCGTGTGTTAACTCTAAGAGGAATTGGTTCCCTGATAATGAGAAGTGGGAGGATTTTGAGAAATGTCGTAGTTAAGGACGAATGAGATGAGGCTTCTCGTAGTAGAGTGTTACGGAGGTAACGAAAAGGGTGAATTGACTCGTACCCCTGAGCCATGTTGTTAAGCTCGAGGGTGGATTCAATTAACAAGCCTCTGCCAGGATTGGGAGTAATAATACTGGAGCATAGACCTAATGTTTATGCGCCTCATAAGCTAAGACTTGTGAGAAGTATTATCCCATGTGTAAGGACATTTTTGTCCATTATCAATTTGTTATGTCGCACGCCGTTACACCGTTGAAGAAATTCAAGATTCATACAGTCATCAATGGATTCGAATATCAAAAGAAGAAGAGGAATCAAAGTCTGACAGGCCAGACCGGTCCGCCTCAGACTCGGACCGGTTCGCCTGCTGAAAAGCCAGTACACCCCAGACCGCAAGCGAACCGAAGAAGCCAAAAATAAAAAGAACCGATCCGCCTACCCGGACCGATCCGCCTCAGACCCAGACCGGTCCGCCTGGGATAATCTTCAGCAGATCGTGGTCAGATTTTCTAGGCTAAATGTTTTCTTTATAAACCCACTACGGGAAGTGGTTTTCTAAGAATTCCATACACGATTTTCAGACTACAAAAACTCTAAGTCTTCACCTATTGAGTACCAAGACTCTAGGTTTTTTTATTCACACAAATTTCTAAACACTTGTGAATCACTTTGCAACCCAAAAATGCATTTTTGCTGTTCATACCCTTGTGGAGAAGACCATTCTTCTTCTTCATTGCAGCCCTCCTGGAAAGGGACATATCCAGCCGCCGACTATAGAATCCGACACCTGAGGGTAATTCTTAGTCACTTGTATTTTCATTGTAATCCGAAATTATGCAGTTATAATATTATAATGAAAATAAATGGTTTTGCCCCTTTGGGGGATTTTTCCTAACAAGCATGTGTTTGAATGTTCTTGCTTAGTTCATTATCTTATTCAATCACTTATTGTTGCATGTTTAGGGTTTGTTTGAGTTAAAAGGTGTTTAATATATAATTTTATCATTTGAACGTAAGCGCATACGTTCTCAAATTGGTATCAGAGCAGGTTACGCTAATCTATCGCGTATTCCTATTTTCCACAAAATTTTTCTAAGATATCAATTTTCTGAAAAAATTGATTTTTGAAAAAGTGCGTGTTCAAATGGAGAAGTTATATAATAAAATGCCAATTTTTGACGGAACAAACTATGCCTATTGGAAAGCCCGTATGAGATCTGCATTAAAAGCCATTGATGAACGTATCTGGATTTTGGTTGAAAGAGGGTGGACACCTCCCTCCGTGACTATTGATAATGTGATCAACTTGAAACCTGTCACTTCTTGGACTGAAGATGAATTTAAATGGTCATCTTTTAATTCTAAGGGTCTAAGTGCTATTTCTGGGTCTGTCACACCTGATGAGTTCAAACGCATAATGACGTGCACCACGTCAAAAGAGGCATGGGATGTTTTACAACTCACCCATGAAGGAACTAATGTTGTGAAGGAGTCTAAGTTGAAAAATTTGACAACTCAATTTGAAAGCATCACCATGCATGAATCTGAATGTTTTGATGAATTTTATGCAAGACTTTCTGGCATTGTGAATACTAGCTTTAATCTTGGTGAACATATTCCTAATGCTAGAGTTGTTAAAAAGATTCTTCGTTCTTTGCCTAAGCGTTTTATCCCTAAAGTCACTGTGCTAAATTCTATGGGTAATTTAAATACGCTAAAATTGGAAGAACTTGTAGGAGATTTGCAAACATATGAAATTGATATGTTCCCTAAAACTGCTAAATCTAAAGATAAGTGAATTGCACTTAATGCCCAAGAGAGAAGGAGTGAGGGGTCGGCTAGAAAGAGGGTAGAGTCATCTAGAACGAGAGAGACTGACACGTCAGATTCTGAGTGTGATTTTGACTTAGATGATTTGGCTCTTTTTGCAAAAAATTTCAAGAGGATTCTCAAATTTAAGAAAAATGGCAATTTTAAAGATAAAAAGAAATTTGAGAAAAATAAGTTTGAAAAGAAAAATGAAAAAGGTTTTAAAGATCCTCCTAAGAAAGATAGTGAGAGATGCTTTGAGTGCGATGGTAGGGGTTATAGAGCCTTTGAGTGTGCCACACGTCTTAACAGAGAGAAAGGGAAAGCTGTCTTTAATGCTACTCTTAGTGACGATAGTGAGGTCGAGACGGTGGATTCAGGAGATGAGTCACCGCATGAGTGTAACTTCACCGTATTCATGGCCAGTCAAGTGAGCACTCCTAGTTCTCTTCACGACGATGAGGATGATGCTTCACAGGGACACCTCGATAGTGAGATCGATGTGAGTGAGGGGGAGGATGACTCAAGTGAAAGAGGGAGTGATATTCAACGCGCCTACGCTGAGTTATATTCTGAGTCTTTTAAAACTAAAAACCGTAATAAAGGGCTAGTTCTTAAGATCACCGGATTAGAGGAAGATTTAAGAAAGGAGAGAGAGAGAGAGTCCTCCACCTTCACCGCCCTGTGAGAGAGAGAATCTGCCTGTGTCGAGAAAGAGAGTTTGTTTAGAGAAAGAGAGAGTGTTTTTGAGAAAGAGAGAGGGGAATTGACTAAACAAGTGGCTAGTCTTTCTAGTCAGCTCCATTCCTCCATGGAGACTCGGAAAAAACTTGAAACCCTTGTTGCCCAACTGACTCATGATCTTGAGAAAGCATGGGAAGTCAAGGTACAAATCGAGGACAGATCTGGGAAGATGGGAAAGATGTTCCTCGGCCCCGCTTTAGGTTTTGGTGATCGGCAGGGAATTGGTTATGATGGTGCCTCCACCTCCCAAATTGCACTTGGACCAGTTCCTGAGTTTACTACGAATCCTTATGGCCATCGTCAAAAACCTCGAATGAGAGTTCGACCAAGAAAGGCAAACCAAGGTCCGCCTTTGACTGTGTTCTTTTGTACTTATTCCAAAAGAAAAGGCCACTTTAGGAAGTTTTGCTATAGCATGGGTCGGACACGACGTACTACTGCTCCACCACGTCATACTGATGAGTTTTCTAGTCTGAGAGAGCGAGTTGAGTTCGTATCTTCCACGTCCCAGAGTTTAATGGAAGAATTCCGATAGATGTCTTTGCCGTTAGTGAATGCTTCTCACATTTCAGCTAAAACCAACAACAACAAAGGAAAACAAAAGGTCATCCCTGCTTGGGTACCTAAGAAAGATAAAAAAGCCTTCTTTGTTCATGTTGCTCTCAAAGCACACAATACCTCACAGTGGTATTTTGATAGTGGGTGCTCCAGACATATGACAGGTGATGCCTCATTTTTTACGACTCTTGAGGATTATCGGGATGGCAGAGTCACCTTTGGAGATGGGAGCAAGTCTAGCATTATAGGACGTGGTACTGTCGAGTTACCTGGATTCCCTAAGCTAGAAAATGTTTTGTACATCAAAGGTTTGAAAGCAAACCTTCTCAGCATTAGCCAGCTGTGCGACACTGACTTTGCAGTAAGGTTTGACCGGGATACGTGTAAGGTCTACAATCAAGCCGGTAAACTTTTGATGCAAGGGGTGGGTACCGAGGATAATTTCTATAGAACTGAGCCCACGTCCTCACTTGTCTGCAACAGCGCCACGATCACTCCTATGGATCTGTGGCACCAACGTCTAGGTCACGTGAACGTTAGAGATCTCAATCGGTTAGCTAAAAAGGACCTAGTACGTGGCTTACCATCTCTTGGAAAGTCAACTTCGACCGTTTGTGGACCCTGTCAGATGGGAAAACAAATTCGTAGTCCCCATAGGAAGTTGCATTCCATTACCACCTCTCGTGTTCTTGAGTTGATTCACATGGATCTTATGGGTCCCACTCGTACTGAGAGTCTAGGTGGTAAGAGGTACATCCTCGTGATGGTAGATGATTTCTCCAGGTACTCCATTGTAATTTTTCTGAGAGAGAAATCCGATGCTGTAGAACTTTTAATGACCAAGTGCCGTGTCCTGCAAAATCAACACGGTGTCACTATTAATAGGATGCGTAGTGACAATGGCACTGAATTCACAGAAGCAAAGGTAGATCTTTACTGTGATAGCCTCGGGATCAAACATGAGTTTTCTGCTGTGAGAACTCCTCAGCAAAATGGGATTGTTGAGAGAAAGAATAAAACGATCCAAGAGATGGCTAGATCTATGCTTCTAGGTCGTAAAGTTTCTAGGAGATTTTGGGCAGAGGCAGTGTCTACTGCATGCCACACGATGAATAGGGTTTATTTGCATCCACACACACTTCAGACTCCTTATGAGTTGTGGACTGGCAAGAAGCCTAACCTGGCATATTTCCGTGTTTTTGGGAGTAAATGCTACATCCTACGGGATAGAGAGCAATTAGGAAAGTTTGACTCCCGGAGCGACGAGGAAATTTTTCTAAGATATTCATCGTATAGCAGAGCGTACCGGGTTTTTAACCTGAAGAGCTCTAAGGTTATGGAATCAATAAACGTCACCGTGCAAGATGACGAACCTCCGACGGTTATTGATCCTAACCTTCAGTGTGAGGATGAGGATTGTTCCAACAGTGATTTACCTGTTCCTCCCTCACACTCTGTGGAACCTACTCTTGTGCTAGGAGACACACCTGCTTGGGTTCGCAAGAGTCATGACCCTTCTGCCATTATTGGTGATCCCACTCTTGGGGTCAAGACTCGTGCTCAACTAGAGAACGTCGTTAGCCACTTTTGCTACACGTCCAACGTCGAGCCCAAAAATTATAAAGAATCACTCAAGGATGAACACTGGATATCTGCTATACAGCAAGAGTTGCATCAGTTTAAAAAGAATAATGTCTGGGAACTTATCCCCCGACCTAGTGAGACTAATGTGATAGGTACCCGGTGGATTTTTAAGAATAAAATGGATGAAAATGGTACCATAATCAGAAATAAGGCTAGGTTGGTCGCTCAAGGCTACACACAGATAGATGGTGTAGACTTTGGGGAGACATTTGCTCCTGTTGCGAGGCTTGAGTTTGTCCTTCTTCTGCTCGGCATCGCATGTCATCTACGCTTCAAGTTATACCAGATGGATGTCAAGAGTGCCTTTCTGAATGGCATTCTACAGGAGGAGGTTTACGTGGAATAACCAAAAGGGTTTAAAGGCCCACAGCACCCGGAGCACGTCTACTATCTGAGGATTGCCTTGTATGGTTTGAAGCAAGCACCTCGTGCTTGGTACGAGAGGCTTACTTCCTATCTCTTAGCCCGTGGCTTCAAGAGAGGGAGAGTTGATATGACGTTGTTCATCAGGAGAGATGACGGTGCAATTTTGGCTGCCCAGGTCTATGTGGACGACATAGTCTTTGGATCCACATGCTCTCAACATGCTCATCACTTTGAAGAGGAGATGAAAAGTGAGTTTCAGATGAGCATGGTTGGTGAGCTTACTTTCTTCCTTGGTTTCCAACTAGAGGATGGGATGTTCATCTCCCAATCCAAGTATGCTAGAGACCTAGTGAAGAAATTTTGTTTAGACTCCGCTAAGCATGCACGTACACCTATGAGTACCACTACCAAACTTAGTAAGGACACTTCAGGCAAGGACGTAGAGCAAACCTTATATCGGAGTATGATAGGTAGTCTTCTCTACTTGACTGCCAGTCATCCCGACATCGCCTTTAGTGTTGGAGTCTGTGCGCGATATCAGGCGTCCCCTAAAGAGTCACACTTACTTGCTCTAAAACGTATTATTAAATACGTAAGTGGGACTCTCTCATACGGTATTTGGTATTCCTTTGATACCGATGACCGTTTGTCCGCCTATTCGGATGCCGATTGGGCTAGGGATGTAGATGGTTGTAGGAGCACTTCTGGTGGGTGTTTCTATTTTGGTTCTGCTCTTATCTCCTGGCTGAGCAAGAAACAAAATTCCATCTCTTTGTCCACTGTGAAGGCTGAGTACATAGCCGTCGGGAGTTGTTACACACAACTCTTGTGGATGAAGCAAATATTGGAGGATTATGGAATTTCACAGGACACCATGATCATTTCTTGTGACAACATGACCGCGATTCACATATCCCGCAATCCCGTCCATCATTCGCGCACAAAGCACATCAGGATACGTGAGCACTTTATTCGTCAGTTAGTTGAGGAGAACACTATATCCCTGAGTTTTGTTCCCACCGATCGTCAGTTAGCCGACATTTTCACAAAACCTTTAGATGCCCTTAGATTTGAGAGTCTTAGGAAGTCTTTGGGGATTTGCACAGTTGACTGAGGGGTTGGTCTATGTCTAGAATAGGATGCTTCTTCATGGTCATATCATATGATTCCTATTGCTAGTCTGTTTTATATATATCATTGCTTAGTTGTACAACTATTTATTAATTCTTTTTGCTTTTTATATTTCTTTTGAAAAATACAAAAAGATTTTCTTTTATAATTTTTAAGAAAAGAACAAAAAGATTTTATTTTGATAAAATTTTTGAAAAATCCCAAAAAGATTTTTGTATTTTTATGCACCTTTTATGGATGAACATTTAAGATAGCCAAGTCACACCTTCATTCCATTTATCCATGTGACTGTTTGATAGAGATTTGAGACGCTACATCATTTCATCCATGTGCTTTACTTAGTATGGAGTCTTTGAGATGTAATTAGTGATATCTTCCTACATGTTTGACTCCTATATCCTTTATTTCACACATGCACAGCTATATTTGATTATTGCACTTGTCTATCTCATATTGGCTTGAGTGTTTCCATCTCAATCTTGTCTATACAATGTACAACATGCGATAAAACTTGACAAGATTGGAATGCATATAAAAACCGTTTTGGTGAGACTGTGTGTTTTTGTATAACGGGGAGGGGCTGCGAAAGGTAATCATCTACCCTTTGCGCAAAAGCCATTATTAAAAAGGACCTAAAAATGGAGGAATTTTAATATCCGAGGTCCAAAGAGGTTAAAAGAGTCCAAAAAAAATTTAAAGGCAATAAAAAGCACTTCATGCCATATATGGGCCACTTAGGTTTCACCATCAATTCTCCAAAGTTTGAGAATTTAGAATGCCTCTATTCAAAATTATATCTGAGGGAGTTTGGTTGGAGAATCTTTAGACGGGTTTGCACTTCCTTGAAAGTCCTGAAAAAGCATAACATCGTTTTGGACATTATTGGTGTGAAAATCACTTTGATCTTTGATTTGTTGATTTTATTGAGTCAATATCTTATATTGTCATTCTTTTACACCAAAGGACACATTTGAGTTCATTCGCTAGGAGTATCCAATATTCATCGTGCACATATGTCATGTTTGTATGCATTGATTTTCCTATCGAATTTGATCACACCACTTCATTTATGCTATCATCGACTTGGTTGCTTTGTGTTCATTCATGGTGTGATCTTATCCTAGTGACACCCCGCACTTGCTTATTTAATTTATTTTTCTCATCTGTCTATTTGGGGACATCATAAAAAGGGGGACAAAGAATTATCATATTTTGGGGGAGTTTTGTGTTTTTGAGATTTGATACAACATGCTTTCTTCATTTGATATCTCATTTCAAACTCGATACGTCACTTGGTATTTTGCTTTTTCTCATGTGTGTAGGTACTACATGGATTATCATTGGATTGCACACCCTGATGAGAAAAGTGTTGAGATTCCTGAAGATTCGAAGAGCAAACGTTGAAGTCTTATTCAATTGTATCTTTCCAGTTTTGGGTTTATGGAAGGGTAGATTTGTATAGGCATTTTTAGTTGTTTGATAATTCGGATGTTTGTTTTTATGTATGTACCGACATAGACATAGGGGAGATTTGTAAGGAAATTTTTGTCCATTATCAATTTTTTATGTCGCACGCCGTTACACCGTTGAAGAAATTCAAGATTCATACAGTCATCAACGGATCCAAATATCAAAAGAAGAAGAGGAATCAAAGTCTGACAGGCTGGATCGGTCCGCCCAGAATAAAAGAACCGATCCGCCTGTGGACCGATCGGCCTCAGACCCGGACCAGTTCGCCTGCTGAAAAGCCAGTACACCCCGGACCGCAAGCAAACCGAAGAAGCAAATAATAAAAAGAATCGATCTGCCTACCCGGACCGATTCGCCTCAGACCCGGACCGGTCCGCCTGGGATAATCTTCAGCAGATCGTGGTCAGATTTTCTAGGCTAAATGTTTTCTTTATAAACCCACTATGGGAAGTGGTTTTCTAAGACTTCCATACACGATTTTCAGAGTACAAAAACTGTAAGTCTTCACCTATTGAGTACCAAGACTCTAGGTTTTTTGATTCACACAAATTTCCAAACACTTGTGAATCACTTTGCAACCTAGGAACGCATTTTTGATGTTCATACCCTTGTGGAGAAGACCGTTCTTCTTCTTCATTGTAGCCCTCCTGGAAAGGGACATTTCCATCCGCCGACTCCAGAATCCGACACCTGAGGGTAATTCTTAGTCACTTGTATTTTCATTGTAATCCTAAATTGTACAGTTACAATATTATAATGAAAATAAATGGTTTTGCCCCTTTGGGGGATTTTTCCTCAGAAGCATGTGTTTGAATGTTCTTGCTTAGTTCATTATCTTATTCAATCACATATTGTTGCATGTTTAGGGTTTGTTTGAGTTAAAAGGTGTTTAATATATAATTTTATCATTTGAACGTAAGCGCATACATTCTCACCATGCTTGAATTAAAATTCAGCGTGGGGGTGACCGATGTGTAGGAAAGGGAAGTGTTACTTCCTGGGCAGAATTTAGTCTTTCGTGTGAGCAACATTTCGTTGCAAGATGTCATAGGAGAGACAGGGGTGGTTAAGACCACGTATACAAGCTGTTGATTGAGGGAATAGTGTCCTGCTCTATCGACCTTGAGGGTGGGGTGCACTTCCATAAGAGAATTTTTGTCCTGAATGAAATGGACTTAAGAAGGGCATATATGGTGGAATCTCACGGTTCTTTATGGTGAATCCGAATAACGACAAAATGTGTCAAATTATGCGCCGCCAGTAGTATTGGCCAGGGATGGAAAGGTTGTTGGACTGCATAGGGTGCCCTTGATTATAGTTTTCGACTGAGATAAGATTTTCATTTCCCACTTGTGGCAAGTTTCCAAGAAGCCATGGGAATCAAATTGTGGTTAAGCACTTCTTATCATCCTCCACAGACGGCTAGACCGGAAAGGGTAAACCATATGTTGGAGGATATGCTCCTTCTATGCGTGCTTGACATTAATAGTAGTCGGGAACAGTGCCTTCCATTAGTTGAAGCATGATAGATATGAACAGTTATGCATAAATGATAAGGATGATAATATGACAATGACATGTTATCTGCATTACAATTTAAGAAAATTTAACTAATTACGTAATGAAATGTCATTTACATAAAAGAAAGAAAAGTAAATAACTTAAATTTAAAACCTTTGCTCATTAATCCAATTACCATATCCTTCTTACATTCCTTAATAGGAATAAAACCATTTATTTGGTTTAAATCAAGAAGATATAATTTCCTTTCATTTATTAACTTCCATAGTTAATTATATTTCCAAATTGTCTTTCCATTCCTTAATAGGAATACCATTTGTATCAAGTGCTCTTTATGGCACATATCTCATTAATCTCATTTCCCGTGCTCTTTATGGCACGTATCCATGCTCTTTATGGCATATACCCATTAAGTCCCACTTGATGCAGAAAAGTTATATTCTCATACATATAACGATTCTAAGACCACCCCTCCGAGTTTCCCCACTCGGTGCGCCCCTAAATGACCATCATCTTCCAGGGCCTATCTATACAAGACAACCTAGGATCATAACGCAACGTCGGGAAGCAGCCATATGCCCGCGGGAAAGTCAGAACCACACCCGGAATCCCCTAACCAGCGCAGAAAAACATATAAAAAAAACCCCGCATATGGCCTAGGACTATATCCTCCCTGCATTCATTAGCCAGGGGGCATCACCAAGCGCGCGAACTTCCCTTATGATGTCATTTAGAGAGGTGTGTTTAAGTAAATTAACATTTACCATATTTTATCTCATTTACATTTCAATTTACCATTACCAAATTCCATTTCCAATATCCATGTGTTTGGTTCTTTTTATTCGAACCTATCATAATTAAGCAACCGGTTTTATTTTATTTGAACCAATCATCATTAGCATAGCTTGGGTTCATTTTAGTGGAACCTATCATCTTTAAATCATTTGGGTTCATTTTATGCGAACCTAATTCCCATCGAATATTATCATTAATATTCCTCAATTTCAAGCCCCAATTAAATCTCCAAATGATCATTATGATCCTACAAATCCCCAAAGTTCATATAACTTTGATAAGCCCCTAAGTCTCCAAGTTAGGGCATTTAACTTCCTAACTTGTAAAAAAATGTATAAAGGAAGGAATGCCTTAGTATTTCTTGAAATACCCCGGAAAATAAACCCCAGATGACCCAATTCTAATCTAGGGTGGCGACCAACTCAACTAATACTCTTGGAATCTAGGTTTACTTCATGCAAGAAGGTTCCTAGATCCTAATCCTGAGGAAAAAGATCAAAATATGAAAAGAAAACAAAAGAAAAATGTAGGGTTTTCGAATCGATTCGGCCTAGCCGAATCGATTCGGCCAGAAAAATGGGGATTCTGCATAAATGCCGAATCGATTCGGTCGACTCGAACCTGGGAACTGCCTCAAGGCGAATCGATTCGATTCTGTAAATTTGCCAAATTTTGGCTATGGAATTCTAAACTCCAAATTTCTACCAAACCCAAAACCAACCAAACCAACCTCAATTACTTCAACTTATACATCATAAATGTAGGTAACTACCATCTTCAACACCATTCATCATCAAAATCAACTTCTAATTGTTAATACCCAAATAATCTAACAAAACCCTAACTAAAATAAATCATAACAATCCACAACTAATCATGCTAATTAATTAACTTAAATCATATAATAGCAAGTAAGTTACTTGCCTTGATTATGCAATTGCAGATTTGATTTGGTGAAGGAAATCATCCAAGCTTGAGTCTCCAAATTTCTCTTTTTCTCCCAAGGCTTTCTTCCTCTCTCTCTCTCTCAATTGTATAAAATGGAAGAATGGGAATAGGGGTGGGGAAAATTAAACGGGGCTTAAGTCTAAAAAGCCCACTTAAGTGACTAATACGCGATAAAATAATACGCGACTACACTTTTAAGCTACAACCAGTCAAAAGTGCTCGAAATACCAAAATGCGATATGGCACTTATTTTGACTGTCTCACACCCACCGGGACTAACTACACCCTCCAAATTATCATTTGGAAATTTTATAACTCTTTTTACTTCCGATTTCTCATTAAACCAAAATGTCATTTTAATTCTTATGACACAATAATTTACCACATGTATATTTTTACCTACTCATCAAGTAATCATACAAAAGTTTAGTAAATATTAACCTTTTTCATATTAAATTAATATTTACTCAACATCCATCATTTTATAATTAATTACTACACATAGTAAATAAGTATAAAATAGGCTATCAAACGTGAGAGTTGTTACATGCAAATGATTTTAATAGTTGCATTGAAAATGACTTTTATCTTGGAGGTGTGGAGACAAGTAAGTCGAAAGTCTATCTTTCGAATGATTGGAAGACTTATATAAGTCATGAGCAGCAGTGTTTTTGAAGAGCCGTTACCGTGGAACAATACTATCAGCTACTGCAAGGAATGGGAACAATGGTAAATTAATTGTAAATATTTTATTTTGTGTATTGCATTGACATTTTGTTTGTTCCATTCCATATCAACAAAATACAAGCATAAAAATACAAAATACCTTTGAAGGTCTTTGTTTTAGTTCACGTGTACTTTTCATTTTTCTGCGTGTATTTTCATGATATGTCTAATTATGTGTAATACTAAGTAAAGTACACGCATAGTACATGTCAAGTACACGTGAATGTTTTTGGTAAGTTCACGTGTACTTTTCATTTTTATGCGTGTACTTTGATGATGATGATGTTCTGTGTAATACTAAGTAAAGTACACGCATTTTACATGTCAAGTACACG
The DNA here is from genome assembly GCA_949130495.1 of Sambucus nigra. Classification (NCBI taxonomy): domain Eukaryota; kingdom Viridiplantae; phylum Streptophyta; class Magnoliopsida; order Dipsacales; family Adoxaceae; genus Sambucus; species Sambucus nigra. The sequence goes on from OX422220.1 coordinate 96,031,821, forward strand.
TGAATGTTTTTGTTAATTTCACGTGTACTTTTCATTTTTATGCGTGTACTTTGATGATGATGTTATGTTGAATACAAACCAAAGTACACGCATAGTACATGTCACGTACACGTGAATGTTTTTCTTAATTTCACGTGTACTTTTTATTTTTATGTGTGTACTTTGATGATAGGTGTTGTTATTTAGAAATAATAAAGCAAAGTACATGTTTAAAATGTAAAGTACCTTTGAATATTTTTGTTTAGTTCACCTGTACTTTACATTTTTATGCGTGTATGTTGATGTTAGTGTTGTTAATAATAAAGCCAAGAAAAAGATTGGATAGTAAACGTGCATGTCTTTTTATCTTTATCATGTGTATGATACATTTTTATGTTTTGTCTAGTTATTTACAAACAATTTAAATTAAACACATAGTATATTTCCCATGTGTTTTAGGGTCTGCGCCAGCAGCATCAATTTACAAAGTGTTGACATGGATATATTATTTATTCTAATTTTGATATATTTTTATATTTCAGGACTTTTCCAGTTGCATATACTGTTGTTGATTCCGAAACCGAAGATAATTGGATGTGGTTTCTTGTCAATTTGCATAGTGCAGTAGTTGAGAAATATCGAAACATAACATTTATATCAGATCAAAACAATGGATTACTTGAAGCTATTTCGAGGGTCTTCCCGTTGTCTGCACATTCCTACTGTATACATCATTTACAAGGGAATATAAAAAAGAAAATTCGTGGGAATTGTGCTGGATTTCGAAAGAAAATTGTTAAAGATTTTTTGTCTTGTGCATATGTTGTCTCAGTAGATGTATTTCACAAGAATATTGAAGCATTGAAGAAGGAAAGAGGAGATGCTATTGCCGATTTCATTGATAGTTTGCCTCTCGAGAATTGGTCCTATGCATATTTCCCTGGTAAACGGTATGGTGACATGGCATCTAGTGTTGCGGATTCATTCAATTCATGGATATTGGAGGAAAGGAATTTACCAGTAATGAATATTCTTGATAAATTGAGAGTGAAGATTATGAATTTCAATGCAAACAAACTTGTTGAGTCTGACACTTGGACAAATGAGCCACGTCCTTTTTTTCAAAAGTACACGGATGAAAATTGGAATAAAAGCCGACATTGGACTATTAGTCGCTCAAGTCAAAATGTATTTGAAGTTCATTCAGAAGTGCGAGCAACAGTTGACTTAGGAGAAAGGACTTGTTCTTGTAAGAGTTAGTAGATTAGATGTTTTCCATGCTCTCATGTTGTTTGTGTTCTGCGGAGGAAAGGGACTAGTATTTATGATTATATTGAGGAGTACTATAAGGTATCTTTCTACAGAAAATCATACTTGATACCTATAGTTCCTCTTCCTGATTTTATTTCCTTAAATATTCATATTCCTGAAAATCCATATGTCCTTCCACCAATGACTAAGAGACCGACAGGCAGGCCAAGAAATAAGAGAATAAAGTCTTCTGGTGAGATCACAGTAAGGGAAGTTACTTGCTCGAGGTGTAGTAAAACGGGTCCTTACAAGTCTACTTGTAAGGAACCCATTTGAGTATTTTTAAAATTGTTGAATTCATTCATTTTAACCATTTGATTGAATAAATTAATTAATAAACCATTTGTTTCACATAAATGAATGTAATTTATTTTTAAGTCTCATTTTTTAGTTTGTTTTTTGTGCTGCTGTACACATATTTTTCATAAAACATACATGGTCATTTTTCCTGATGTTCACGTGTACTTTACATTTGTATATGCATGTTATGTACAGTACACGCGCATTTTGATGTCCAAAGAAATTTTATCAATGCCTGTACTTTATGAAATATGCGTGTACTTTATGAAGTACACATAGAATACAAAAAGTACATGCATTTAAAAATGGATTTGGTCAGTTCAATATGCTTATACTTTATAAAAGCATGCGTGTACTTTATTAATATACATGCATGAAGTACACGCATAATGTAAATATAATATGCGTATACTTTATGAAGTACACGCATTGATAATTAAAGTACACGCATTTAAATATAAGTGTACATGCATGTTCTGTATATAAATGCATGTACTATTTGGAAAATGGTTTTGGACATTACAATGTGCTTGTACTTTATAAAAGACATTTGGGTTACTCATATTATTGAACTCCTATGGGTATTATGGTCCGCGCCAGCGACATTATTATACAAGTATTTCAAATAGGCGTGTACTTTATAAACTATGCGTGTACTTTATAAAGATGTGTGTACTTTATTAAGTACACGTAGAGTACATAAAATACACGCATTTAAAAATGAATTTGGTCAGTTCAATATGCGTGTACTTTATAAAAACATGCGTGTACTTTATTAATGACATTTAATTGAGATTAACTTGATGAAATATGCATGTCCTCTATGATGTACATGAATGAAGTACACGCATAATATAAATATAATATTATATTATATTTATGAAGTACAGGCATTGATAATTAAATTACACACATTTAAATATAAGTGTAGTTAACAGAGTACACCTATTAAGTACACGCATCTTAAATATAAGTACACGCATTTAAATATAAGTGTACTTAATAAAGTACACTTATAAGTACACGCATTTAAATATGGAAAATGATATTGTGACTGAATTTTTTACCGAAAGTGGAATTACCGAATAAGGTGGAGGGTTTCTATTGGTTCTTTTGTGGGGTCCACGCCAGTGGGATCAAAGAACAAACCAATAACACGCCGCCATGTGTAATTTCGGTTATAAATTATTTCAAAAATTTAGTTACAATAGGACTCTTTAAATATTTATGAAGTACATGCATTGATAATTAAAGTGCACGCATTTAAATATAAGTGTACTTAATAAAGTACACTTATTAAGTACACGCATTTATGATGTACATGCATGAAGTACACGCATAATATAAATATAATATTATGTACATTATGAAGTACACGCATTAATAATTATAGTACACGCATTGATAATTAAAGTACACGCATTTAAATATATGTGTACATGCATGTTTTAGCAAAGTACACGCATATTGATATGACAAAAATCTAATTCAATATACGTGTACTTTATGTAATTTTATCAAGTAGACGTATATAAATGCATGTACTATTTGGAAAATGGTTTTGGACATTACAATGTGCTTGTACTTTATAAAAGACATTTGGGTCACTCATATTCCTAAACTCCTATGTGTATTATGGTCCGCGCCAGCGGCATTATTATACAAGTATTTCAAATAGGCGTGTACTTTATAAACTATGCGTGTACTTTATAAAGTACACGTGTACTTTATAGAGTACACGCATTTATAAAATATTTTGGGACAATATCTTGTTTGTGCGTTATAAAAATTTATGTGTATTATAATTTATAATACAAGCAATCATAGTTTGACATACCAATTTGTTTACATGAAATGATATTAATGTTTACATTTTTTACAATACACGTGATCATTTTTATAAGGGTTCACGTGTACTTTACTAAATTTGGTGTATGACATAACTGAGAACACATGCATGAAAGAAATAAAAATTTTATTAAAAACAAAGAAAAAAAGTACAATTTGAACAAATAATGAAAGCTGAAAAAACTAAAGAAGGCTTATATTAGGGATGTTTGTCAAAGGCATCTAGGGTGTCAGGAAGAGAGTCAATTAAATTCGACCAGTGTCGAATTTCTTCTTCTAAGACAGCTACAAGGCCTTCATGGAGAGCCTTCTTCTCCTTCAGCTTGGCGATTTTCATGGGAACTTATTATGTATAGAAAGACTTGAGGTCTTCATGTGTTTGAGGAGGGTCCTTATCCACATCAAATAAATCTATGGGATTGGGTGGAAGTCCAGAATAGCCTTCCCTCACATATGTTTGAAACTGCTCAAAGGCAGTTTCATATGAGGAAATATTTTCCTCAATTTGCCTTATTTTTTTTATTTCTTCCATCTCTCTCAAGAGTTTCTTGCAAGTTTTCTGCTGGAATAGCCATTATGTTAACTTCAGCCTAGATGTAATGGTTAAGAAAGGAACAAATATTACTCTTTTATAGGAAATGTTAAAGCTATTTATTTCTTGACCAGAAGTAGATGGGAAGTAAGTAGTTGAGCTTAATAAATTGATTTTGGTTATTGTGTCCTGAATGAATTCTTCAAAGTAGTTTTCAATTAAAATAATAAAAAATTATTATGTTAACCAGTGCGTGTACTTTACTAAAAATGCGTGTACTTTGAAGAATTAATTGGTGTACTTAATTATCACTTGTATTTTTCGTGAAAACTGCTTGTACATTGTTTCATAACACTCAGGTGCATTATTTGTCTAAACCTTACATTGATTGTGGTCCGCGCCAGCGAAAAAAAAACTATTTTGGTGTAATAAATATTGTAAACAATAACAAATATAACACAAAATAAATTACAAATATCTTGTGTATTTGAATCACAATTTATAGAAGTTTTTTATCCTTTCGGGGGAAGAAATATTTTGATAGAAGAATTTCCCCGAGTACATATGCCCTTTGTTTTAGCATGTCAGGGTCTTTAAACAATTTTTGCATTTCCTTGTTTCTACTTATTTGTTCAATGTAGTACATGCAGAAGACCCCACAGTCAACCCTGAAATTAAAATAAAACAAATATACAAATTAGTATGATGTGAATGAAATTTTTTGAAAAGATACAAATTAGTAATTTTTAGAAATGAAGTTTTTCTTACCCATTATATTGTTTAGGGCATTCATGATCTCTTATTAGTTCAAATTTGAGATCACTTTCCAGCAAGAAATCTACTGTCTTTCTTTCTTGCTCTATCAATGGATCATCATCCAATGTAAACTCATTTGGTGTACCTTCATCAAACTTCCTCTGAATTTTGAAACCATTGTTTTTCATTGTTTCTGCTTTAGTCTTCAATAAGCACAATGTTTTTTCGAAAACTGTTAAGAAGACAAATATTTAGTGTATACAAATAAAAGAGTATAAGAAGATTAAAGAGTGAAAAGTACACGCACATTTTATTTTTTCATATCACGTGTATTTTAAAATATGATGCGTGTACTTTGCCTAATGAGTTAAAAGTAAACGCATAATATTAAAGTACACGCATATTTTATTTTTTCATATCACGTGTATTTTAAAATATGATGCGTGTACTTTGCCTAATGAGTTAAAAGTACACGCATAATATTAAAGTACACGTAACTTGTACCGGTTCATTTCACGTGTATTTTAAAATATGATGCGTGTACTTTAATAATCTGGGTAATTATGTGCAACTAATACAAAGTAAACGCATTATATTATACACGTGTACACGTGTATAATATAAGGACAAGTAACATTACTAATTAAGTTTAGGCACTAACCAATTTTTTTGCATCATCGAAGAATATTGTGTTTTTTTCCTTGTCGTTCGGTCGAAGGGAATCCACGTGGACCACTTTATTTTCTTTTTTGTATATCACAAGTAATGTGAAATGTCCTACACTATGTCTTAGTACAATGAACAAATTATTACAAGTGCCTAAGTATTCAAATAAATCTCTGTATAACTCCCCCTTCTTATTGACTTCATTTCTGCTATAAGCTTCTATCTGAATAAAAATTATACACATTGTGTTAATAAAAAAAATTGAATTTTTTTCTCAAAACTTTCGGTTTAATTGTACTTACCCAACAATAATCAGAAAAAGTGTGTGAGTAGGAGAGCCATTCCTCTGACAATTTTAACCTCAACACTTCACTAAAGGCAAGTATTATCTGTTTCACACAATATAAAATGGTGAGGAGATAATAATGTTGAAATTTAATGGATGTCTAATATTTGGACTACATACTTGGCTTGAAATTTCTTGATTGTTGAGGACTTCAACAAAATCTTCCCATGAGACATACAAAACCAGCCCTTGGAAAATAAATTCCCTGCATTTTATATAATCAATAAGAATTGTATAATAATAATAACCTTATTCTTTTGACCCAAAAAAAATATACATTAGCGAAGTGATAAATCGTAAAACAATAAACTTTACCCTGGCTCAGCCTTTTGAATAAACTCTTCAATCTTTTTCTTCGATGCTTCATCGAGAAATTTGTATACTTCGATTGCTTCGAGCTTGAAGTGAGTTTCTTTTATTTGTTCAGCCATTGTTAGAAGGCCTTTTCTCAGCTTTGACTCTTTTTGTTTCTTAATTGGTTCATGCTTTTCGGTTTCTCTGTCAGTTTTCTTTTCTTCTGCCCTCTAGTAAGAGGTCCTTTTATTTTGGATATTTTTGGGGTGCCCTGAACTGTCTTTGAGGCTAGTTCAATCTTCAAACTCGAAATTTCATCCATGAGTTGTTTATTAATGTGTTCCTGATATATTTAACAAGGAATGTTGGATTGTAAATATTTTTTTAAACAATGATTCATTTTCTCTTACGTGTATTTTATAAAGTACGCGCATGTATTTTAATACATGCGTGTATTTTATAACATACACGCATCTATTATAATATACATGGGCGTATTTTATAATATACACCCATCTATTAGATTTTTGTCATATCAATACACGTGTACTTTCAACATAATTTACGTTTACCTTAGAATGTAAAGCGTGTACTATATATATTGTATTTTATAGATACCTGGTCAGTTTTTTCAATTCTGATTCTTCGAGCATTTTCTTCAACTCCGAAATTTCGTCATTAAGGATTTTATTATTGTTTTCCTGTTATACAAAAAGAATGTTACATTATAAGAAATACTTGAATAAAACTGCATTATTTTTAATAAAATAATGCATGTACTCTGCATTATTTCTAATATCAAATAAAACTGCATTAAAAATACTATGAGATAAAACTGCGTGTACTTTGGGAAAACTGCATTAAAAATACTATGAAATAAAACTGCGTGTATTTTGGGAAAACTGCGTGTACTTTGGGAAAACTGCGTGTACTTTAAGAAAACTGCGTGTACTTTAAATGTGTACTTTAGGAAAACTGCGTGTACTTTAAGAAAACTGCGTGTACTCTGCATTAAAAGTACCTGTTGAGTTCTTTTCAATTCGGACTCCTCAAGATTCTTCCTCAATGTCATCTTTTCTATGTCAGCATCTTTCCATTATTGCAATGTATCACTTTTTTTCAGATCTTCATTACTAAGAGACAGATATCCATTTTTTTGTTCCAAAATTCGTGTTGATTCTGCCTGTTTTTTCAATGATTCATCCAATTCTTTAATTCTATCTGAGTCACTCATTGTGACTTGATCAAGCTTTTCTTTTAAAGAATTGTTTAACTCAACTAGTTGGGCATTTTCTACCTCCAACTTATTTAATAACTATTTTTCCTTCAAAAGGTTGGAATTCTCCACCTTTAACTTCTTCATTTCCTCATGGGCTTAAAAAAGTGAATCACGATCTACCTGTGACTGTACATTAAAAATGGCACTCTTCACCTTCAAAGATGTCACCTTCTCAAGTGCACCATTAATGTCTTCAGCTGCTTTAGATAGTTGGTTATTTTTTCCCAACAATTCCCTTTTCAAAACGGCAATTTGTTCCTCCAAATTAACCTTTGGTTGATATTTTACCTTCTTTTTCTTTGGAGTCACAATGTTTTTAAGGGGAATATTCCAACCATGTGAAAACTCGTTGTCATTAATATCTTCAACAACTTTTTCTGATGAATCAGCATGTATAGGACTTTCTGTAGATATGTTCAAAGAGTAACTTGGACCTTCAAACTGAGATTCCTTTTGTACATAACTGTTCTTACAAGCTGGTTTATTTGTAGCCTGCTTCAAAGTTGCTGTTGTGATGTCATTCTTCATAAGCCATTGTTTCAAAGACGACAATTTCCACTTCAGGAATTTTGGAGTATTTTCTTTAAATTCTTCAACAGGAGAAATAATTTCAAATTTCTCACATGCCCAATACTGCGATCATACAAAAAAAAATGAATTTAATACTTGTATTACGTAGGGATTAATAATGGAAAGTACAAGTGATTTGTTCAAAATACACGTAAAATCAAAAGTGTACTTTACAAATTTTACAATTGTATATTGAAAGTACACGTGATTTTCAAAATACACGTGATATAAGACGTGTATTTTCAAAATACACGTTAAATATCACGTGTATTTTGAAAGAACAAGAGAAAATATCACGTGTATTTTGAAAATACATGTAATATTTTGAAAGTACAGGTAAGTATTGGTATGTAAATTTTGAAATATAAGGAATATCAAGTGTATTTTCAAAATACACGTGAAAATATACGTGTATTTTCAATATACACGTGTATTTTCAAAATTCACGTGTGTATTGGTATGTAAATTTTGAAATATCAGGATGTTTTTTTGCTCACCAGTAGGAAAATGACACATCCAGTAATTGTGCTAGGTTTTGAACTTGCTGATTTGTCAAGTGAATGTATGAGAAACTCATGCACAGCAGATGCCTAATCATACTTATTCATTTCCTCAATATCGTCGATGTATTTCAACCAAAATTCTCCAAGGGTGAAGTTTGAGTTGGAGAAAAACAACGTGTTCAAAAAGTGGAGACACACAATTTTAACAAAATCAGCAATTCCTTCATCTGTCTCCAATTCAATTGATTTCTTCAAACCATTCAAAATTTCTGACTTTCCTATTCTTTTTACGAAGTATCGTGCTTGTAATCCACATTTTTTAGTAGTATTCGGTCGCTTTTTCAGTTCTATTGATTTTAAACCCTCAACTAGGGGTATACCAAATATTTCACTTATATCTATTGGCATTATTGGAATCCTACTCTTCATATGGAAACTTTTGGTTTCCGTATTGTACAGCTCGATAATTGATAAAATATTTTTATCCATCTTCTTGTGGTCCACTTCTACTACTTTCTCACTGTAGTAAGCATTGAAAAGCTCCCAAAATGGAGTCTTCTTAAGAAGTTCAATATGGCTATTGTTTATTTTTTCTTTAATCTGATGCAAATCATGGAGAAAGCTAACAATGTTTGACCGATATTGGTCATTCTTCTTTGCAGGACGTTTAGATTTCAATGCCACGCTAGAACTAGAACTGGAACTGGAACTGGATGAAGAACTATCATCAGTACTGCTCTTTTTTTGTTTCTTTCCTCTTCTTGCCTTCATCTTCATCCCCATTATATTGATCTATAAACAAAATTTAAATTACTAACCTATAATGATATGTACAAAAAATAAAATACATGCGAATTAGAATAAAACATAGATTAAAACAATAAAATACAAGCGTATTTAACAAAAGTACATGCAATATTCTCACAAACAATTTATACAAGCGTATTTAACAAAAGTACATGCAATATTCTCACAAACAATTTACACAAGCATATTTAACAAAAGTACATGCAATATTCTCACAAACAATTTATACAAGTCTCAACAAAATACATGCTAAAGGCGATAATATAAATCATCAGTTTCATTGTAATACCTAACAGAGGTTGTTCGACAAGTAAAAAACCAAGATTCTCTACTCCTAACATATTCAGTAAAGAAGTGATACAATAGCTGAATGTTAAAAGCTCCAACATTATCAAAACCCATTAAGCAATACTGCTCAATTCGTTTAGCTAAATCCGTCCCTTTCGATTCAGTTACTTGAAGCTGTTGCACATCAAAAGTGCAGTAAATGTCTTCATAGTAGTAGTAGAAACCAAGTAACCTTTTAGCTCTATCATTTATGCGAAAGAGAAAATGAATTTCATCATCATTAGTACTATTGACTGTCAATGTGAAAGGTTTTGTATTGTTAAGATCTTCGAACGTGCAAGCAGCAGTTTTGTAGTTGAACATGCTTGATCGTATGATTCCTAAACAATAACACAACAATACAAAATAGTACACTCATAATACACATTAGTACATGGATATTGGATTGAACAAATTGAATTTCAATGTACGTGTACTTTCTGAATTTTTTGCGTGTAATTTCACAAACTACACGCAAAAAATGAAAAAGTACACGCAATAATACTGATTATTAGCTAATAACATATCATTCAAATGCAGCTGGCATGGAAAAAAACACTCCTAAATATTAACAAAATAATAATACTTCTTACAAACTCATGGAATATCATTCAAATGCTGTTGGCGCGGACCAAAATAACATAGGATTGATTAAATATGGATTTGAAATAAATATTTTATATAGTACATGTATAAAACATAGAAGTACAGGCATAATGAATTGAGAAATTCAATTTCAATGTGCGTGTACTCTGTGTATTTTGCGTGTACTTTTTGATAGTACACGCAAAATACACATAGTACACGCATAATGAATTGAGAAATTCATTTTCAATGTACGTCTACTCTGTGTATTTTGCATGTACTTTTTGATAGTACACGAAAAATACACATAGTACACGCACATTGAAATTCAATTCATTATGCATGTACTATGTGTATTTTGCATGTACTTTTTGATAGTACACGCAAAATACACATAGTACACGCAACATAGGGCTTGTACATGTACATATTCCAATCATATATATATTCCTAGTCCTTGATAAATCCTTGATAAATGATGTATACAGGAGGAAAAGTACAATGATGAAATACATATATCTAACATGCAAAAAGTGTGTTTTGCAATTAAAATGAGGGAAACAAATATATGATTAAATACATATCATGAAGAAGAAGAATGTGATTTCATCAGTCCATGTGTATACAAATTTATACATATGAGAACACAAAATACACAAGGACAAAAAGGTGATAAGTGAATGTATACATACTTGTTAGTGGTGTTTGGAAGAATTTGATTTAGAATGTAAAATGTAGAACTTCAACGATTAGGGTTTGATCGAAGAGAGCTAGGGTTTAGATCGAAGAGAGTTAGGGTTTTGATCGAAGAGAGTTACGGTTTTGATCGACCAGAGTTTTTAGAGCTTCGATCAGGAGTATTTATATGTTGTTTTTGACCAAAATTTGATTGAGAAATAGACTCGTTTTGGGGTTTTGATCGAAGAGATGGTACGATTAAGGTTTTGATTCAAGAGAGAATACAGTGTTTTTGGCGCTTCGATTTCTGAATAGTGCGTGTTTGTTTTAATTTCGGGGTATTTATATGTTGGACCTAATCATTTAAAATTTATTGGGCCTGGTTTTTTTGTCCAAAATTGTTAGACCAAGGACTAGACCGTAAAATCCCCAAAATGATTTAACCCAACATGTAAATATATAAGGATTTTACCATTTTTTTCATTTGTGTAGAGGATAGAGGGATATTCTCCTTTTATAGAGGACTTTTTTAGGGATCTCTTCCTCTCCTAGCCAATGTGGGACATATGCGAATGTCTTAAAAAATTGGAAATCGAAAAATATTTACGAAAAAATTGGAAAAAATTGGGAAAAATCGGATCGGCATAGTTTCGAAAAAATAGGAAATTCATAATTATTTCCAATTTTTGATCCAATTTTTTTCGAAAAAATTGGAAATTGGAAATCGAAAATCTTATATACGTTCCAAAATCCGAAAATATCAGATCGAATATCGGAAAAATCAGAATGTTCGAAAAAAAAACACAGGCCTAAGTGAGACGGTAGGGGTCATTGAGCTTTTGAATGTGCTACTAGGCTGAACAGAGAAAAGGGCAAAGTTGTCCTTAATGCTACCCTTAGTGACAACAGTGAGGTCGAGTCGGTGGATTCTGGAGATGAGTCACCGCATGAGTGTAACTTCACCGCATTCATGGCTAGTCATGTGAGTACTTCAAGTGCTCCTCACGACGATGAGGATGCTACTTCACAGGGGCACCTCGACAGTGAGAGCGATGTGAGTGAGTGGGAGAATGATGCAAGTGAGAGCGAGAGTGATCTACAACGCTCCTACGCTGAGTTATATAATGAGTCATTTAAAACCAAAGAGCGTAACACAACGTTAGTACTTAGGATCACCGCTTTAGAGAAATATTTAAGACTGTTTGGAGAGAAAGAGAGAGAGAGAGTTGGTGTGAGAATAAAAAGGGAAGAAAAGAAAAACTTGAGAAGAAAATATGTTTTGAGTGCAAAGGAGAAAGGCACAAGGCACAAGGCATTTGAGTGTCCCACTAGACTTAGGAGAAAGGGAAAGGAAGTTGTTATGCCTACTACCCTAAGCGATAGTGAGGATGAGAATGGAGATGAAAATGTGATCCGAGATGCTTTTAGAAAGTTTTTTATCGAGGCCATGGGAACAAAAATGTCAAATAGAATCCTAGGTCTTCGAATTTGTGAGTTGAAGGAAGAGAATGATGAGCTAAAAAGCGAAAAATGTAATTTGACCAACATGGTGTCTAGTATGACGACACGTGTATTTCATCTCGAGTATGAGCTCAAACAGGCACGGGAGGTCCAAGTCTCATTAGAAAACGCATTTGAGAAGGTTGATAAGATGGTTCCCTATCCCGTTTTGAATGATGGTAATGATGGTGTATTCACTACTTTTAATGCGCCCGAGCCTATATCCTCTTTGGTGAGTGAGTTTCATGGGTTCCCGTCTAGGAAAGCTCATTCCAAAATTCTTGACAAATTAATTCCTAGACCGGTGTATGTTTGCTCCCACTGCAAGAAGCGAAGACATCTTAGGGATTTTTGTTCTAAGTTGGGTTTTCTGCCATATCATGCCAATTCACACACTCATTGACATACACACTCACATGATACTTTGCTTGCACATAATAACATAGAGTTTGCACATATTCACGAGCAAGTGAAGTTTTTGCTCAAGACCACACATGATCTAATGGAGTTGGTTCAAAAGATGTCACCCTCTTTGGAAAACTCCACTGTTCTTCCTGGTTGAGGTCTTGTCATGTTTGCTAGCATAGGGTGTTTTTCATGATGTATCTTTTGCCTATTGCTAGCATGTATCATTAGTTTGTTTTTATTCTTATAGCTTTGCTTTTTAAATTTTTTTTGAAAAATCCAAAAAGATTTTATTTTATAAAAAATTTAGAAAATCACAAAAAGATTTTTGCATTTTATTTGCAACTTTTATGGATGAGAATTTAAGATATTCGAGTCATAATTTCATTTCATTTATCCATGTGACTGTTTGATAGAGATTTGAGACGCTACATCATTTCATCCATGTGCTTTATATTGCTTAGAGTCTTTGAGATGTGATTAGTGATACCCTACTACATGTTTGACTCCTATCTCCTTTATTGCACACATGCATGGATTTATTTGATTATTATACTTGTCTATCACATATTGGTTTGAGTGTTTCCATCTCAATTTTATCTATACAACTAACCATATGCGATAAAACTTGACAAGATTGGAATGCATGTAAAAACTGTTTGGTGAGACTGCGTGTTTATTTGAAAATGGGGAAGGGTTGTGAAAGGTTCATTTAGCCTTTGCGATTCTAAGCCACCATTAAAAAGGACCTAAAAAATTGAGGAATTTTATTATCCGGGGTCCAAAGAGGTTAAAAGAGCCCGAAAAAAAATTACTAGTAATAAAAAATAATATATGCCAAATATGGGCCATTAGGTTTCATCATCAATTATCCAAAGTTTGAGAATTTAGATTGCCTCTATTCAAAATATAAATCTCATGGAGTTTGGTTGGAAAACATAAAAGGGTTTGCACTTCCTTGAAAGTCCTGAAAAAGCATGAAATAGTTTTGGACATTATTGGTGTGGAAATCACTTTGAGCTTTGATTTGTTGATTTGAGTGAGTCAATGTCTCATATTACCATCTTTTTACACCAACGGAAGATTTTGAGTTAATTCGTTAGGAGTATCCGATATTCATCGTGCATATATGTCATGTTTGTATGCATTGATTTTCCTACCGAATTTGATCACACCCCTACATTTACGCTATCATCGACTTGGTTGTTTTTGTGTTCTTTCATGGTGTGATTCTTTGTTGTATATTATGTGTGAAATTTTTTGAAAAATACAAAAATAGAAGTTTATTACCTTGTGACATTCTCCATATGCATTCATTTATGCTTCTCATATCTGTCTATTTGTGGACATCATAAAAAGGGGGAGAAGAATTATGGGGGGAGAATTGTTTTGGTGTTTGGTGGATTTATGAATGATTTGCTTCAGCTTAATTGATCATTAATTTTTTGCATATCATTATATTTCAAACTGTTGCTTGTCACGGGTATTTGCTTTATCTCATGTGTGTAGGTACAATGATGTTCATTATTGGATTGCACACCCTGATGAGAAAAGCTTTAGAAGTTTCTGAAGAGCTGAAGATTTGGAGACATGTCAATTTAGTATTCTCAGGTTGAGGGTTTAATGGGGATATTATCTTGTATGTCATTTGATTGCATAATTCGGATTCGGATTTTTATGTATGTACCGGCATAGACATAGGGGGAGATTTGTAAGGACATAATTTTATAAATGATCGGGGTAGAATCTAGGAATTTTTTATTTTTTTCCTAGATCACAGTTTGTATGTCTAATACCGCTACATTCGGTACGTCAACACGATCATCCTCGACGGCCTTTATCTGAATTCAATTCATCCATTATCTTCATGTGCATCATGCTACAGGCGACGTGCTACTCAGCTCATTCCCACTACTCCACTACGCATTATCGGTAAAATGGTTTATTGGAGCTTTAATATTTGCATAAATATTTAGGAAATTTCTTTTAGAAAATTATTTTTTAAGTCTGGATTAATTTTTATCAAAAGCAGAATTTTTTTTAAGTGTAGAAGTGAAGTGCCTTGAACGACAAGCTTGCTCAAATGACTTTGGACTATCGTTCGTGCGAGATAGGCATGTCGCGCGATCTCATTCGAACGAAATTTGTCCTTCGTTCGAGCGACATGGCTATCTTGTTCGAATGAGCCACCCCCTCGATTTTTGTATAAATACCTGTACACTTTCTACACGATTTTTAAGTCTTTCTGCAATCTCAAAATTCTGCGAAAACAACCCAGAATAAGACTTCATCTTTTTAAGGTTTTCTAAACCTTTTTGATTCACAAAAACATTCCCATATATGTGTGTGAATCTTTAAACCTTCAAGAGGATCATTTACTCATCTGGAGTATCTTGTGGAGAAGTCGTCTCTCTTCTTCATTGCATCCCTCCTAGAAAGGGAAAGTTCCAGCCGACGACATCAGAACCGACACCCGAGGGTATTTCTGTGTCACTTATTTTCATTGTAATTCGTGTAACCGTTTTTACAAAATTATAGTGAAAATAAAAGGTTTTGCCCCTTTGGGAGATTTTTCCTCATTTGTGTGTGTTTGAATGTTCTTACTTGATTTTATCATCACCAATCACACCTAGATGCATGTTTAGGACTTAATTGATAAAAAGCTTAGTTTAATTAAATAGTTTCTTTATTTGAACGCAAGCGCACTCTTTCATCAAACCATATAAGACCTTCTTAAGATAATAAACGTGTCCCAGGTGCTTAGGTTCTTCAAATCCTTTTGGTTGTTCCACGTAAACCTCCTCTTATAGAATGCCATTAAGAAAGGCACTACTAACATCCATCTGATATAACTTGAGGCTCGGATGACATGCTATGGCGAGTTGCAGGCGGATGAACTCAAGCCTAACAGCTTGAGTGAATGTCTCATCAAAGTCTACACCCTTGATCTATGTGTAACCTAGCCTTATTGTGAACTTTGGTACCACTCTTATCCATATCACTCTTGTAAACCCACCTGGTACTTATCACATTAGAATCGCTAGGTTGGGGGAGTAACTCCCATACATCATTCTTATGAAACTAAAGTAACTCATCTTGCATGGCGGATATCCAATGCTTATCCTTGAGTGCTTCTTTCACATTCTTGGGCTCGATTAAGGATGTATAGCATAAATACCTAACCATATTTTTGAGTTGAGAATGAGTTTTGACACCTAGTGCAGATCACCAAGTATAGAAAAAGGGTTATGACTTTTTTGAACCTAGGACGGTGCCTTCCCAAAATCAGGAGTGGGTTCCACCATGGTAACATGAAGAAGGATGGGATCGTCACCAGGGGTGAATCATCCTCACACTGGGGGCTAGGAGGAACAAACTCCGGTGTCTCTTCATCTCTAATCGTGACATTTATTGACTCCATAACCTCAGAGCTTGTAAGTTTAAAAACCCTACAAGCCCTACTCGTTGATGAATATCCTAAAAACATCCCATCGTTGCTTCGAGAGTCAAACTTTCCTAAATGTTCTCTATCTCGCAAGATATAGTAAGTACTCCCAAAGATACGAATATACGATTGGTTGAACTTCTTCCCAGTCCACAACTCATAAGGCATATGAAGTGTGTGCGTAAAAAGATATACCGTATTCATTATATGGCATGCGGTGCTCACCACCTCTGCCCAAAAATATCTAGGCACGTTTCTCCTAAGAAGAATGGATCTAGCCATTTCTTGTATTGTTTGGTTCTTCCTCTCAACAATCCCATTTTGCCGAGGAGTATGAACGAATGAAAACTCATGTTTGATGCCCACTCCATCACAATATCTATCCACTTTAGCTTTTTAAAATTTAGTGCCGTTATCACTACACATCTAATTAATAGTGGCGCCATGTTGGTTTTATAGGACACAATACTTGGTTGTAAGGAATTTAACCGCATTGGACTTTTCTCTAAGGAACCCTATGATAGAATATCTAAAAAGTCATTGACCATCACCAGAATATATTTCTTACCATCTAAGCTCTTCGGATGAGTAGGACCCATAAGATTCATGTGAATCAACTCCATAACATGAGAGGTGGCGATGCTACTCAACTTTCGATGGGGACTTCGAATTTGTTTTTC
The DNA here is from genome assembly GCA_949130495.1 of Sambucus nigra. Classification (NCBI taxonomy): domain Eukaryota; kingdom Viridiplantae; phylum Streptophyta; class Magnoliopsida; order Dipsacales; family Adoxaceae; genus Sambucus; species Sambucus nigra. The sequence goes on from OX422220.1 coordinate 96,048,632, forward strand.
TTGTTGACAAAGAACACAAACTGAGGAAGTTGGTTTCCCAAGTGATGGTAAGACACGAACTAAGTCCTTTTTCACTAATCTCTCAAGATCTCTAAAGTTCACATGATTGAGTCATTAATGCCAAAGGTATATAATGGAGATCGTGACACTATTGCACATAAAGGAGGACTTGGGCATAATCCCATAACAATTATCTTCGGTCCTCACACCTCGTAGTAAAAGTTCACCTGATTGGTCATAAATATTACATTCGAACCGATCAAACTTTATCGCAAAGTTTGTGTCGCACAATTGGCTTATGCTAATTAAGTTCACTTTCAACCTTTTCACGTACAACACATTGTCTAGTTTAGGGAGTCCGGGTATCTCAACACGTCAACGCCCTAAAATACAAGACCTACTCCCATCTCCATAAGTGACTTTACCTTCATTGTGATCCTCAAGGTAGGTGAAAATTGAAATGCCACCAGTCATGTGCCTAAATCACACACTATCAAAATACCATTGGGAAGTATTTTGAACCTTGAGAGCGACGTCCACAACAAGGGCTTTAACGTCTTGCTTAGGTACCCAAGTGGAGGGAACCTTTTGTTTGCCCTTGTCATTGTTGGCTCTAGTCGGACCGTTGGAAGAGTTCTCAAATGAGAAATACATCTATTGAAATTCTTCCATATGCGACTTCGTGACTAGAAACTCAACTTTGTCTCTAAGCCTAGGAAAATTACTAGAGCAGTGCGTGGGAGTATGTGAACAGCTAGTTTACCTAATGTATAGTAAACCTCTCTAAGGTCACCTCTCTATTTGCAAAAAGTGCAAACATAGACTGGTTAGGGTCTACCTTGGTTCTCTTTTCTAGGATGAACTCTTTTTTGTGGTTTATGTTGAGGTCTAACCAGTTTCACTATAGTATGGGAGGTAGATGCACCGTCATAACCTATTTCATGCCTCTCACCAAAACCTAAAGCGGGTTCGAGGAGCATCTTACCTACCTTCTTCGATGTATCCTAGATAGTTACCTTGACCTACCGGGCACGTTCGAACTTTTTCTGGAGTTGGGATACAAGGGATTTTAGTTTCTCACGAGTCTCCACGAATACTCGGAGATCTCTCATAAGACTAGCCACCTTGTTGGTCAAGTCCTGGTTCTCTCTCTCAACTAAACAAACTCTCTCTCCCAAAGCTTCTCTCACCGATGACTCACTTTCTCTCTCTTCTCCCAACTCTTTCTTTAGCGCTAAAACTCTCATAACTAAACTTTTGTTTTGTTTCTTAGTTTTATAGGACTCGGTATATAGATCGGCATAAGCGTGTTAAAGGTCACTCTCACCCTCACTTAAAACATTTCCCCCATCACTCTTATCGGAATGACTATACTCACTGTCGAGGTGTCCATGTTTATAATCTCACTCATCGGCGTAAGGTCCACTCGGTGTACTAACATGACTATCCATGAATGCGGTGAAGTTACATCCACGCGGTGATTTATGCCCAAAACTCACCGACTCGACCTCACTATCGCTAAGCGTGACATTTAAGTCAGTTGCCTTTCCCTTGTCACTTTAAACTAGTCGGACACTGATGATATTTGTGGCCCTTTCCCTCACACTCATAATAATTATCCTCGTCTTTCTTTGGAAAATATTTTTTTTTCAAAATTTTTCTTGCCCGATTTATATTTTTTATCTTTCTTAAAACTTTTCTATTCTTTGGAAGTATTTTGCTTTTTAAGTTTGAGAAACTTTTTAAAATTTGTAGCAAATAGGGATAAATCGTCTACTCAGAATCTGACGACACTTTCTCTTCTTTTAAGATTGGTATTTTAGTGCAATTCCCATTTCCTCAGGCTTAACAATTTTAGGAAACATATCTATCTCATATGTTTGAAGATCTTCTACAAGTTATTCTAACCTAAGAGTATCTAAGATTCCTAATGAATTTAGTACGGTAACCTTAGGAATAAAACAGGCAGGGAGCGATCTCAATATTTTCTTAACAAAACGAGTCTCAGGTATTCTCTCACCTGAATTGAAACTAGAGTTTATTATATCGGACACTCGTGCGTAAAAATCTTTAAATGATTCAGATTCAAGCATAGTGATAGTTTCAAATTGTGTGGTGAGATTTTGCAGCTTAGAAGCTTTAACAGCGTTGGTTCCCTCGTGAGTGATTTGGATGGTATCCCAAGCTTCTTTAGACGTGGTGCACATTATAATGCGGTGTAAATTGTCAGGGGTGATGACTCCTAAGATGGCACTCAAACCGTGGTGCGAGTTAAAATCGCTCCATTTAAAGTCGTCCTTTGTCCATTGAGAGAAATTTTTAGGGCCAATGACATTATCAAAAATTACAGTGGGTGGTGTCCACCCTCTTTCACAAAGCAACCAAAAATGCTCATCAATTAATTTTAATGTAGACCTCATCCTAGCTTTCTAGTAAGCATAATTGGAACCATAAAAAATGGGAATTTGTTTATACAACTTATCTATTAAATTTCGGCCTTTTAAATATCAATAATTTTTCCAAAAAAAATTGATATAAAAAAATTGTCGAAAAGGATTACACGATATTTTAGTGTAACCTTGAGAGTGCGCTTGCAATAAATGAATTAACTTGTTTAATTAATTTCCAATTTAATTCCCAATTATTAATTAAAATTATAACTCTTGCAAATAATTATGATAGACAGAATATACATAATCAAGCATGCACATAGTCACAAGTTTGAGGAAAAATCCTCCAAAGGGGCAAAACCTTTTTATTTCACTATATTGTGCAACGACTTACAAATACAGAGAAATACAGCTTGACACACGAATACCCACAGACGTCGGTTCGTTGTCATCGGCAAGAGATCCCGCAAGAGCTCCAATAGTCAACAGTGGAGAAACAACCTTCTTCTCCACAATAGTACTCCGGATGAGTAAAATGAGTAACTAGGGTTTAGAACGATTCACATATATATATTTGGGACAGTTTGGTGAATCAAAAGAGGTTTAAAACTAAAAATATGAGGCCTTAAAATCGCAACTATTCTGCAGAAAATGGAGTTGTAAAGACTTGAAAAACATGAATGCATAAGCATGTAATTATATAAAAAATTAAGTCGGCACGGTCGCTCAAACGACATATGATGTCGCTCGAATGACATATGAGGTCATTATATCCTTCTTCACGCGACACATCAAATGAAGTTAAAATACCAAAATAGTAAGGGTTCGCTCGATGACATCTTCAATCGAGCTTTAAGCGACCCATCGCGCGACATACAATGTCGTTTGGTAAGGTCGTTGAACGACACCAGCATGTCGTTTCAATGACAAGGCTTAGTCGCTTGAACGACTGAAGCGTCATTTTCTAAGTTTGCCTTCAGCTTTTTAGAAATTTATTTTAACTTAGAAAACCCAAATTTTCTTGATAAAAACATTTTAGAAAAATTTCCAAATAGGTATGAAAACATTAAAAACTCAAAATTAAACATTTTACCATATTCGACAGTGGAATTAGTGGGAACCATTGAAGACATACGTTACACGTTGCTCGATGTTGTTGCACTATGTACGTATAAAGATGATGGGAGTGCAAAGCTTTGGATTCGAATTGAGGCCTTAATGGATGATCTTATTGACGTGCCGAATGTAGTGGTATATGACATACTTACAATGATCTAGGACGCACGAAAAATTCATAAATTCTAAGCGAACATTTATAAAATCACATCCTTACAAATATCCCCTTATGTTTATGCCGGTACATACATAAAAATATCCGAATTATGTTACCCAAACTCAAAACTAATGACATACAATTTAATATCCCCATAAAGCGAAAAACTGGAAATACTAAATGACATGTCTTCAAAAAAATCTTTAACATTTTCAATTCTTTAACTCTCCAATGTTTCTTTGTCATCATCAGTGTGTGAAAAAAATTTATCCTCAATTTTATACCTACACACATGAGACAAGAAAAATACCCGTGACGCGCAAAAGTTTGAAATATAATGATAAGCAAAAATCAATATTAATTAATCTTAAGTAAACCATTATAACATCAAACACGACATCTCCCCCATAATTCGTTGTCCCCCTTTTTATGATGTCCCCAAATAGACAAATATAAAGAACACAAAACAATGTAAATGGAGAATGTCACAAGGTATTAAACTTTCTCTTTTGAATTTTTCAATTTTTTTCTCAAAAAAAAATTATACAACAAAGAATCACACCATGAAAGAACACGAAAATAACCAAGTCGGTGATAGCGGAAATGAAGGGATTTGAATAAATTCGATAGGAAAATAAATGGAAACAAACAAAACATATGTGCACAATGAATTTTGAATATTCCTAATGAATGATATCATCATCTTCCTTAGGTGTAAAAATGGTGGAATTATAAGAAATTGATTCAATCTAATCAACAAGTCAAAAGTCAAAGTGATTTTCACACCAATAACGTCGAAAACTCTTTAATGCCTTTTTGAGATTTTTAAGAAAGCGCAAACTCCCTTAAATTTCTATTCATTTTCTTTTTCAAGTTCTTTTGAGGTGTCTATTTTTCTCAACATAGAGAAATCCTATTTGCCCCTTTTTGGCATATGAATCTTTTTATTGCCTTAATTTTTTCTTGGCCTCTTTTAAACGGTGGCTTTCACGGCGTGATTATTATTCACTCGTAGCCCTTTCCCGTGAACACTCATTATTTGTTTAATTTATGCAATTTAAATCCTCACGGTAAATGGTTCTTATATGCACAACTATTATTATTCTCATTTGATCGCATTTGGTTCGTTATATAGACAGAACTGAGATGGAAACACTCAAACCAACATGTGATAGACAAATACAAAATTCAAATAAAACCATGCATGTGTGCATTAAAGGAGATAACGAGCCAAACATGTAAAAATATATCACTAATCACATCTTAATGACTTCATACATTATAAAGCATATGGATGAAATGATGTAGCATCTCAAATCACTATCAAACAGTCACGTGGAATATGAAAATGAAGTTGTGACTTTGGCTATCTTAAATGCCCATCCATAAACGGTGTAAACAAAATACAAAACGAGTTTTATCTTTCTCAAAAATTGATTAAAAACAAAAAAAAAATGAAAGTTTTTCAAAAAGTAGAAAATCTTTTTGTATTTTTCTAAAAATAAGAAAAAATAAAATAAAAAAATGATACAAATGATAGAATGTAGAGATAGGAATTATATGATATAAACATGAAAAATGCATCCTATTCTAGACACGGTAATCACCCCTCAGTCAACTATGCAAATTCTTAAAGACTTCCTAAGAGTCTCGAATATAAGGGCGTCTAAAGGCTTCGTGAAAATATCGGCTAATTGGAGGTCGGTAGACATAAAACTCAAGGATACGACTTTCTCTTTTACTAACTCGCGGATAAAGTGCTCGCGTATCCTAATGTACTTTGTATGCGAATGTTGGACTGGATTATGGGATATGTGTATTGTGCTCATGTTATCACAGGAAATAGTCTTGGTGTCCTTTGATATCCCATAATCCTCCAACATCTGCTTCATCCATAGAAGTTGTGTGCAACAACTCCCGGAGTCTATGTACTCAGCCTCCGTAGTGGATGAAAGAGATGGAGTTCTGGTTCTTGCTGAACCAAGAGACAAGAGCATAACTAAAGAAGAAACACACACCAGAAGTGCTCCTACATGCATCTGCATCCCTGCCCCAATCGGCGTCCGAATAGGCGGATAAACGGTCATCAATATCAAATAAATACCAAATGCCAAATAATAGAGTCCCACTCACGTATTTAATAATACGTTTAAGAGTGAGTAAGTACGACTCTTTCGAGGACACCTGATATCGCACAAAGACTCCAACACTAACGGCGATGTCGGGACGACTGGCAGTCAAGTAGAAAAGACTACCTATCATACTCTGATACAAGGTTTGCTCTACGTCCTTACCTGAAATGTCCTTGTTATGCTTAGTTGAGGTACTCGTCAGTATACGTGCATGCTTAGCAAAGTCTAAACTAAATATCTTCACTGGGTCTCTAGCATACTTAGATTAGGATATGAACATCCCATCCTCTAGCTGATGAATATAGAGACCATGGAAGAATGTAATCTCACAAACCATGCTCATCTCGAACTCACTTTACATATCCCCCTCAAAGTCGTGAGCATGTCGGGAGCACGTGGAACCAAAGACTATGTCGTCCACATAGACATGGGAAACCAAAATAGCATCATATCCTCTCCTAACAAACAATGTCTTATCAATTCCTCCTCTCATGAAGCCACGGGCTAAGGGATAGGAAGTAAGCCTCTCGTACCAAGCACGTGGTGCTTTCTTCAAACCATACAGAAAAATAGACGTGGTCAGGGTGCTTAGTGTCTTTAAACCCTTTTGGTTGTTCCACATAAACTTCCTCCTGTAGAATGCCATTCTGAAAGGCACTCTTGACATCCATTTGGTATAACTTGAAGCGCAGATGATATGCATTGGCGAGTAGTAAACGGACGGACGCAAGCCTCACAACAGGAGAAAATGTCTCGTTAAACTCTACACCCTCTATATGTGTGTACCCATGAGAGACCAGCCTAGCCTTGTTTAGGATAATAGTACCATTATCATCCATCTTATTATTTTAGATCCACTTGGTACCAATCATATTCTTCTCACTAGGTCGGGGGACAAGATCCCAGACATCATTCTTTTTAAATCGAAGCAACTCATCTTGCATAACAGATATTCAGTGTCCATCCTTGAGTGTTTTTTTAACGTTCTTGGGCTCGACTTTAGACGTGTAGCACATAAAGCTAACCACGTTCTCTAACTGAGCACGAGTCTTAACTCCTAAGGTGGGATATCCTAGAATGGCAGTAGGGTTATGACTTTTGTGAACCCAAGCAGGTGTGTCCCCTAAGTCAGGAGTAGGGTTCACCCTGGGTGTGTGAGGGGCAATGGGATCATCAGCTGGAAGAGTTTCATCCTCACGTAAAAGGTTAGAATCAACAAATAATTGTGGTTCGTCATCTTGCACGGTGACGTTTATTGACTCCATAACCTTAGAGCTCCTCAGGTTAAATACTCGGTATGCTCTACTCCTCGATGAATAGCCTAATAATATTACCTCATCACTCCGGGAGTCAAACTTTCCTAGTTGCTCTCTATCCCGTAGGATGTATCATTTACTCCCCAAAACACGGACATATGAAAGGTTGGGCTTATTTTCAGTCCATAGTTCATAAGGCGTCTGAAGTGTGTGTGGAGGAAGGTAAACCCTATTCACCGTGTGGCACGTGGTAGACACCGCCTCAGCCCAAAATCTCTTAGAAACTCTACAACCTTTGATTTTTTATAAAATAAAGTACACAAAGATTCTATAGAGTATCATGCGTCTCAAATAATCTAAATATCTTTAATGAATCCAACATGTATATAAACCTAAAATACAAATATAAAACTATGGGGGGTGAGCGGGAAACTCGGTAGCTCGTATAACTTCTCCAAGTGCACTAAATATAATATATCAAGTGTATGCAATATGACACTCGTTCTAGGATTCCAATATAATAATAATCAATATTATTTACTTATAACGTCTCTACACAAATCTCGAGCCCAAACATCAAATCCTCGTCTCACTTCCCTCGAGACGGTGTGGACTCTCGTTATACTCTCTTGTTACTTATCCTTTGAACAATCCATAGACTCTAAAAAATATGAATCAGCCATCTCATCAAAATAATAAAGGCACGATGGGCAAAACCTCATCGTCCCACCATCACCACCTTGACATAACCGCTAATATTGACACAATTGCTAAAATCGAATCCATGACATTTGTTTATTCGATAAGAAACAAAAAACTTAACCCGAAAAGCTCACCCCATATCCCAGGTGGTTTATCTAAGGGATGCCTATGCATCCTCCGATAAAATTTTAAATTAATTTTTCATTCTCTTTATGTAATCAAGAATATAAATAATTCGGTTTTCACATTTTGAGTACAAATTATCTACACAAAATTCTAATCCCAACATGCACGTAAATTACTCTAATTACATTATCCCAAACTACAAGGCATGAAAACAAAGCATATAGAATGCTTGCAACCAAAAGAATATTCATATATAAAGTTATAAAATTATAAAATGCACAATAAGCATGTATCATATATACAAACATGGGTGAATATGAGTAATATACAAATAAATCACGGGAGAACAAAACTACCTTAAACCATAGAAGTTGAAAATGTCGAATAAAAGTGCTAAAAATATTATAAATCTTTACTTGTAAATAATTATCATCATATTTTTCCTCTTATTCTGAAAACAGGTTATTTTATTTCTCCTCGAAGACTATCTCCCAAGTTCTTTTTGTTTTTGTATCTCAACTCTCTATAATTCTTTCACTAAAAGGTGTCTAATGCTCACAAAACCTAACACACTTTTATATATTTGTAGATATGTTTAAAATAATCCTAGTCACTTTTGAAAAATATTAAGACTCGCCCCCCACTCTTCCTTCCTTTGATTTCCATTTAACTTCTCAATTCCCCACATAAATTGCCCCATTAATCGGGTTAACAATTCATCAACCAACTATTATTCTTTCCAGCTTAATTTTTATGATTTTTCATCAAATTAAAAAATTTTAATACATGTAAAAGTATGGCCAATATGAGTCCCGCCATCTTCCTCACTCAATTTCTCTTAATTTCAGAATATAGGCCCTTAAACTAGCACACAAACCCTTACTAGTGACGAAACAACTAATATCTATTTAGTTTATTTTTTCTCGTTTTATTATTTTAAGATAAATTATAAAATATCCAAATTATATTATGTAATATTTCCAATACCAAAAAGTAAAAATATAAAATGATGTCCACTTGTTTTAACTTGTCGCGTGTTAACTAGTTTATAAAAATTGATCATATAAAAAAAATCACATCAATTTTATTTAATTAAAATAAGTTCATATACATATATTTCACACTTGATTTATTAAATCCATGTATTATTTAAACAATTGCACTAAAATTCGTAAAATCCCACATAATTAGTTTATAATTCATAAATAAAATTTACAAATAAGTATGATAATTCATCTGATCATATTTTAAATTGGATCCAAAAAATATGGGGTATTAGAACCATCTCCCCCCCCCCCCCCTACAAAAGGAATTTCATCCTCGAAATTCACTAAAAACTATTCTTTCATTCACTTAATACGTGTGACACCCCGCCTAATAAAATATCGGGTGATCAGTCCTATACCAAATTAAAATAAGAATCCCAGTTGGATCATCCTTAGCATCACTGTCGAAAACTTATTAAAACATACTAGCCACCTGGTGTTCCAAAAGATGGTGCCAATTTTAACTTTTTAATTACACAAAATAGTACATGCGGAAATAAATATAAACCATTCACACAACTAAATGAAAATAAACTGAATCATAATTACACAACTTGCTGAATAAATCACCGGCCACCAAAGAAATAATCCAATACAAATATTCAACACCTGAATAAATTACACCTGAAAATTGTACCGAGAAGTCTGGGCGACAAGGCCTAAATAAAACTGAAACTGATACAAGATTCCTACTCTAGGAATGAATGAATGATGCGTCTAATCCAAACTCCTGCTAGCATCCACATATGCCGCAACTCCGTGTCCCTGGAATAGAATATAAATCCTGGCGTCCCTGTGGCTGGACACCTAAAAGGTTTTGAAAATAGTTTTATAGTAAGGGTTAGAACCCAAAACATTTTGAAAATATTTAGCAAGTGAATTAACTGCATTAATTTAAAATGTGTGAATGCGCTTCATATTTAAGTTAGTGTCGCACTCCCTTGTGGACATTCTCACCACTCCACTATTGTGCACACCTACCGGTTACCTGAACCCCCACCCAGTTGTACTACCCCGTCCAACTAGTCCTGGTATAACCTGCCCTTGCCATACTACTCTAACCCGAGTATAATGATTCTTGAATTATAAGTTATCTCACAATTAACTTAATCAATTCCTCTTAAATAGTAGCATATAACCGCGTCACAAGTTATATAAAGTAAATACATCACACACTGTATTATTACCCGTATATAATATTTACTACCATTATATACGTACCTTTACCACAATATCCACACATATAACATACGTATATCCATCCCTTCGAGTATTCCCTCGCCGGATGATTCCCTCTAAAATGCTATCTCACTAGGTGTGCTCACAAAACCTAGTTCCCCAAGTTAGAATCGCTCACCAACTTGGATCAAAATATAAACGTAGTGGAGGCGGTCATATTCCTTCCCTGAAAGTGAAATAATCCCCCCACCCATATACCGAACGCTATGACCTGGGGATATACTCGCCCTACTCCTCAAGCTAGGGGATTCACCCATATCGCGCAACCTCACTTGATAGCACTAGAGTATATAAAATTGAATAAATATCTAGTCACCGATATTTAATATCACACACAATGTATACACGTATATATATACTATCACTACACCGTATATATATAATATAAACCCCGACTTTACCATGTACTCAAAATCCTGTACACTGCTTGTAATTTAATATCACACACAATATATGCACGTATATATATATATATATATATATATATATATATATATATACTATCACTACACCGTATATATATAATATAAACCCCGGATTTACCGTGTATCCAAAATCCCGTACACTGCCTGTAATTTTCCTGAGTCTGTGGCTTGACTCAACTTAATTAATTTTCTCACTATTAAAATTATCATTATCCCGAGTCTGTGGACCGACTCTAATATATTTAATTCACACTTCAATTAATATAATACTTTCCCCGAGTCTATGGTCCGACTCTAATTAAATTAATTAATACACCCATCAATTTAATACCTCCCCAAGTCTATCGTCCGACTCTAATTAAATTAATTAACACCCATATTAATTTAATACCTCCTTAAGTCTATCGTCTGACTCTAATTAAATTAATTAACACACCCATTAATTTAATACCGATCCGAGTCTGTGGTCCGACTCCCAGTTAATTAATTTACACCAATCCGAGTCTGTGGCCCGACTCTAATTAAATAAATTATCATTCTTATTAATTTAATCCTACCCGAGTCTACATTCCGACTCTAATTAAGTTAATTATTACATCTATTAATTTAATTCTACCCCAGTCTACAATCCGACACTAATTAAATTAAATATTACACCTATTAATTTAATTCTACCCGAGTCTACAATCCGACTCTAATTAAATAATTATCATACCTATTAATTTAATTCTACCCGAGTCTGCAATCCGACTCTAATTAAATTAATTATCACACCTATTGATTTAATTCTACCCGAGTCTACAATCCGACTCTAATTAAATTAATTATTACACCTATTAATTTAATTCTACCCGAGTATACAATCCGACTCTAATTAAATTAGTTATCACTCCTTTTAATTTAATAACTTGGTGTCACCCAACCATTATCCCCGGACTCACTTACTTGGCCCGTAACTTAATATTTCCCGAGTCTATGTTCCGACTCCAAATTAATTACTCTCTCTCAATAATTAATTTAAATACTTTGTTGTCACATAACCAACAAATCCGGACTCACTCACTCGGTCCATTTTACATATCATAATATCATACCCACATATTCGCCTACAATGTGCCACACATTTACTTCCATAAATTTCCCAATTATAATTGCCTATAATTATCAACATACTCGGACTCGATTCACTTGGCCCAAAATTTATTATTCCCCGAGTCTATATCCCGTCTCTAAATTAAATAGTTTATCTCCAAACTTAATTCAATATCTTGGGGTCGCTTGACCAATATACCCGGATTCGCTCACTTAATCCGTATTTCACTGTTTTAGAATAAAATCTCTCAATTTCATCCATTAAGTGCCCCACATAAATTTATCCTAGTCCCAATTACTTTCTCCCATAATTGCTAGGAATATTTGTTTCATAATTATTTATCACTTGTTAATGTATGAAACTTAACAATAACTAAATTTCCCTTTATATAACAAACTGGACGAACTGCCTAGATTTCGCCATCATCGATCTATCGAGCCCCCCGGGTCGATCGATCGATCGTTCCAGTAATCGTCCTCTCCAGCCACTGTCAACCATGGACGAAATTTAAAGCCAAGATTCTCAACCTAAGCCTTACCCAAATACAAATAACACATCCTCCATATAAGGAAAGGGTCCAAACATCACACAGACCTAAATTCATCATCAATATCCATAAATTCCAAGGTTTTCACGATTTGGGTATTATCCGGGTTTCAAATCCCCAATACGAATTTCATTCACTTTATCAGCAATTAACCATTTATTCTCACTGGTTTTTAACATACGATTCATTCCTCCACATTCTAGAATCATCGACACAATAAATCTCACCCTAAATCCCATTAAGGTATATTAAATTCCAAAAACCCAATTTCAATTTTGGTCACACACCCAAAATGAAATTTTGATTCACACATCACTATGATATGAATTGATTATCAACAATTTAGAAATCACAACAGTTAACCACTTGCCTGTAAGTGTTCGTTGTGTCTGATCCGTTGGCCTAGTCCCTCAATTTCGTTCTTGATTTTCTGTCCCCCAATTTCCCTCTCAAGCCCTAGGCTTAGATTTGTGATGGCTGCTGATTTCCTAATCCCTCACTTAGGTTAAAACTCTAAATCCCGTTTTTCACTTAATGGGCTTAATTAAAGTGGCCCAACTCACCCCGTGTGGGCCCGGCTATGCCCAAAAATATCCCGAGACCCAATTACTACCCCCGGGTACTCTTTTCTGACTATCTCGACCGATCCGGACGCAACCGTGCACTCGAAATTTCCATCCAAAATACTTTTTGACATTTCCAAATTTCGACCTCAAAATGCGACACACGAGATTTTGAGCTATTAAACTTAAAAGTCACCAATTATAAATAATTCGGCTCACTCAAATAAATTCTCCAACTCACGAATTTAAGTTTCTCCAATTTAAATATTTTTATAACTCCTAAAAATAATTAAATATTAAATCTTCAAAATTACAGGGTGTTACAATACGAAAAAATCAAAGATAGCGCAATATACACATAGAGAACTGATAACCAAAAACTCGAGAATTCAAGTAACCTATAGCTCCGATACTAATTGTAATACTTAAAAATTTTAAAAATAAAAATAATTAAAATGCATGCAGAATTGAACCTTTTAAAAGGAAATACCATTTACAATAAATAATTTAGCTTGCGGAAACATAAAATGACATTTATAAGTAAATAACCGATTTTCAATTGTGATGAAATACAAAGATTATTTTGTCATTAATAATATAAATCCCTTTTTTTTACAAACTTAAAGCGAAAGTAAAATATACAACTATTTATTTTTACAATAAATTAAACAAATAGAATGAGGACACCCATATACGACGTGTGCTTAGGCAAGGATGGTCTGAATAAATAAAAAGTCTATTTTTAGATTTTTCAAATTTAAAGATCAAAACTTTAAACAAATTAAACCTAATAAAAAACTTTGCACCAATTAAAATCATTTTGTTGTGGAAACGATTTACCCAGTTTTATCTTTTTAACCTAGAACATGCACTTAGGCGATAAGCAGACAAAATAAATAAATCCATCATAATGAAACGATGTATGAGGAAAACAACAAAGGGAAAAATCTCGTACGCCCTAACCAAAGAGTTCACTATGATGAGGTTTTATAAAGACTAAACACTAGACTTACTCAACGACCCGTCTCCCTAGCAAGCCTTGATGCTATTCTAACTTTTACCTCTCCTCCATAATTCAACGCAAGAGTCCACCCACATAAGATGCTATAATGCAGAAGTTCACACACATCTTGGTATCCACCAATGAGGCTCAATAACCATCTGTGAAATCGGAACACGGAATCCATCGCTTCTTCCCTGCAACACCACAAATACGGAGTCCACCGTGTGTAAACAACAAGTATGGAGTCCATTGCACGAAACAGATTCTATTAAGACGTATAGAAACAAACCTTGGTGCCCAAATAAAAGATCTCAAAACACGTGAATATAAAGAACTTGGATCTTTTAACACAAAGGGTGACACTAAGGTTTTGGAACATTTATGAACAAATGAGGAATTGATGTTTTCCAAAAGTTCTTAAAAATTGAGTCCAACATGCCTATATATAGTAAAACATGAATTTCGAGGCGATGAACTTGTTCGAACAAGGATACACAGTTTCATTCGAACGAGAATGAGTTTTCGTCATAATGAGAACAAAGTTCGTTCGAACGAAAACCCTTTTTCGTTCCAACGAACTTCCAATGAGTTGTTCACTGTTAAACAAAAGCCCTCATTTGATGTTCGTTAGATGCACATTCTAACGAGATTCCAATTTTGTTCTAATGAGATTAAACTTCTATCCAAAGAGAGCAACATTTCGCTCCAACGAGATTCAAAACACGTTTTAGCGAGATCGTGATAAAAAAAAATTCTTCAAAAAATATTTTAAAAATAGTTCCAAACAATTTTGTTAAAAAATAAACATCTTTAAAAATATCCAAGGACTATATTCAAAGTGCATCCATACTTGTGAGATCATCATTAAACATGAAGACAAACTTGGCAAGATAAACACGACACAATTTGTAACCAACTTTGAATCTTGGTCGCTACGTCTTTATCAAATATTTCATAGGCTTACGAGTTCGACTATACAAAGTTTAACCTATGATTGGAAATTTGTCCTTACTTATAACTTTTTCTTTTGAATAAAAATAAAGTACATAGAGCTTCTACAACGTTCCATGCATCTCAAATAAATTAAATATCTTTAATGAATCCAACATGTGTATAAACCTGAAATACAAATATAAAAACTATGGGGGGCGAGTGAAAAAACTCAGTAACTCATATAACTGCTCCAAGTGCACTAAATATAATCGTTCCTGCACATATATCAAGCGTATAAAATATGACACTCATTCTAATATCCCAACTTAACAATAATCAATCTTATTTACTCATAAACTCTATACACAAATTTTTAGCCTAAACATAAAATACCCACCTCACTTATCTCGAGACGGTGTGGACCCTTGTTATACTTTTTTGTTACTTATCCTCCGAACAATTCATGAACTCATAAAAATATGAATCAACCATTTCATCAAATTAGTAAAGGCACGATGAGCATATCCTCATCGTCCTACCATCACAGCATTGACATGATCTCTAATCTTTACAAAACCACTAAAACAAAATCCATGGCATTTGTTCATCCGATACGAAAATAAAAATGGACACTGACAAGCACACATTGTTGTAACACCCCGCCTAAAATAATAACAGGTGGCCAGCCCTATACTACATTAAATCAGGAGTTTCAGATGGTCCAGTCTCAACATCAACTGTCGGTAGTATATAATATAGGACTAACTACCCGATATCATATAAGCGAGATGTTAAAATAATTTAAAACATGCAACATAACGCAACCCAACACTATGAATAAAGGAAAGAAAGATGTAGGAAATAACAATGAGAAATGAAATGCTATAATAAAATGAAATAATTAACTACAACTGAGTATACTACAAGGAAGTAAACCCGAATAAGCTGTCGGGTCACAGCAAATACAATGACTGAAATGGAATAAATATAAATATGTATATAAATATCCCTTGGGTACAAACCCGATATACAACATGAATCCTACCTAGATTTTTAAATAAGTACGAAGCGACTACATTCTGCATCCCGCAACAGTCAGCACTTATCATGGCTCCCAAGACTCTGGATAGAAAGTCATCCGACATCCATGCGGTAGGACACCTGTAATAGTATATATATATATATATATATATATATATATATATATATATATATATATATACAGGCAGGAGAGAAAAGTAAACGGGTCAGAGCCCGAGTTGTGAATTTTTTTTAGCAAGTGCGTTAATCGTGCATAATAAATATCGGTGCGCATATTTCATAATTAAAGTGGAATCGCACTCTCGTGGAACCCCAACTCACCTCTCATCTAAAGGCGCGCACCTATTCGCGTACTCAATTTTATCAGTTAAATTACCCCAATTATAAGGACAACCTAACTTGTCATAGGCCTAGCCTAAACCCACGAGATTTGCCTTACTACCTTAACCCCAGAACCCACTCTTTCTAAATACACTTAATTATTTTTACAAACATATATGCCATATTAGGCTTAATGGATTCCGGTTTATAATTTAACCAATTATAAATCTTAATAAACTACCCATATGTATTTGGGTAGAAACATATGATTTAATTTCGAATTAACAAGCAGGCAAAATTATTATTGACACAACATCCCTCCCATTTCAACGCTGCGTTGTGTTTCGTGCGTGGGGTGTCTCGCAAAGCAAAATCAAAACAAGGAACCACCCCGTTACACTACTCCTTGTCAACGTCGATCCTGGAGATCCATTATGCCACACATAAATATCGACAGAACTTCTCTCTACTCTCAACAATGTACTACATTTCGTGCGTGGGGTGTCTCGCAAAGCGAAATCCAAACAAGGAACCACCCCGTTACACTACTCTTTGGCAATGTCGATCATAGAGATCTATAATGCCGTACATACCATAATTGGCAGAACTTTTCTCCAATCTCAACATTGCACTGCATTTCATGCGTGGGGTGTCTCGCAAAGGGAAATCCAAACAAGGAACCACCCCGTTACACTACTCCTGGACAATGTCGATCCTAGAGATCCATAATGCCATGTATACAATATTATACTACTACTACAACTAACATCAC